>CM051025.1:39500730-40171980 GCA_027627225.1 Congeria kusceri
AACAGTAGAAAACGCAGACAATATATAAATAGTAGGAAAACGTATACGATATGAAAATAGAAGGAAAACGCATACGATATGAAAATATAAAGAAAACGCAGACGATACGAAAACAGGAGAAAAACGCATACGATATATGAAAGACTAGGAAAACGCAATGAAAGTAATAGATCACAGTTATTGTAGAAGTACGGTTTTGTTAGTTTATTGTGGATAACTCTTTCGAAATAAGTTATTTAATTGCGATAATTTATTATTTTTTTAAATTAGGATAAGGCCTACATATGTTGCGTATTTGAAATATATTTTTAAATAGATATTTATGACGTGTTATTTTTTTGTAAAAATGAGACGAGAAAAAATGTTGGTATATGAAATAACGTTATAATTACAGAAATGCATGTGTTATTTTAGAGTTACTGGTTATTTACACATAATTAATGTAAATAAACATTAAACCAAGTGACACTTTATATAAAATAAACACCGCTCAATGTTAAAATGCTATTAATGTTTCGTAAGTCATAATTATCGGTAATAAAAATAATATTACAATTATTTTATCAATATAATGTTATGTTTACAGGTAAAGAACAACTTCACGGCATTTTAACAACAATTAAAATCTATTTTTTGAAACCCGTATCCCGTCTGCGTTTTCCTTCTTTGTTTATATTGTATACGTTTTCCAACGTTATCTATATCGTATGCGCTTTCTCGTATGCGTTTTAGTCAGTGCCAATATAAACCACAATGCTGATCAAGCGTTGGATAATAAACCATCCTGAACTTTGGTAACACAGTTCGTGAACGGCAAAAATACACGTCTCAAAAACTTATTATTTTAGAATTGCAAAATGGTGAGGCACCAAATATAATGTAAACAATGAGTTCTACGTATTCTGATTGGCTGACTAACATCACGTGATAAAACATTTGTATACGATTGGATATTGACTACTGAGCTAAGGTTAACTTGCACTAAACAATTAACGTGAACAATGATATAAAAAAAATGTATGTGTTCATAAAATATTATTAAGTGTATACACGGTCATTATAATATCATGCTTGACAGCTGTTAAAAGTTAAAGAGATAATGTGCACGCACGATTCTTCACGAGTTTGGCACAATGTAAACAAGTTCTATGTCCAGTAACAAGTAAAATTAATGTTTTGTTTTGCTTTTGATTTGACCTGAACATGAGTGAGAAGATCGTGTACATAATTCAAAGAAACGTGGTGTAGTGGTAACATACAATACCATAATAAGATGACGGAATTACAATGTTCCACATCTGATCTGCCGTCGTCTGTTTGTCAGTCTTTCGTCAGCGACTGATTTGCGGTCGCGATAGTTTTCATTAAGTTGCGACCACACTTGCAAAGTGCTTGAGTTCGATAATGTGCCAGATCAAAGAAGGAACATAACTCACTGACCCTTTGCCAAGAATAAGGTGCACAAGTAAACTGTGTTACAAAAACTCACTTTTCTACCAATCTTAATAAGATCTCGATAGTAACCAATGATGGACAAGACTGGCCTAACACATCTAAATAACTGCCCATTGGTTATCGTGAGGAAAATGGAAAAATGAAGTCGTACCGACGAATTTATAATAAACATTATTTTCCGTTCATGCAATCTTGACCAACAGTAAGTAACGTAGTTTTGTTTCATTGTTAAGTTGTATAAAATATAATATTGTTATTTATTGCTCAACGCGGATTCAGAGGCATAAGTGCATTAACTGCCACCGAGGATGGAATATGATATACGTATATGTAAGCTTATTTTAGAGAAACACAGTTAACAATATATATAACCTTATATTGCTTAATGTAATCGATACAGTTCAATGACAATGCAATATCATTTAGTTTTGAACGCAGAAGAAAGGTGACAGCAATTTTAACTGCAGGAGTTCTGAAAGAAAATAAAACCACATACATATAAATAAAATAATGTGCAAAATGAAACAAGTGTTATGTTGTATAAAATCAAATTACAATTAAGAAATCTTTTAACAAATTATTATAGCACAACTATTTTATTTTTACATACTCATCAATGTGTGCATTTTATCGGTTTAAGCATAAATTATTGAACTAAGATACAGATAATATCACGAATAAAAATAGTCCATAAACAAGATATTGTTGAAAAAAAAAAACCCGTTTGGCCTGACTCAGCAAAGCCAAATCAAAATCCTGTTTGAAATAAGACATAATTGCTACTATGTGGATTTTCTAAATTATTTTACCACATGAAAATTAAGCCGAAAATAACAAAGAAGGTTTGGCCTGACCCAAGCTTGCCAGATCCATTTTGACTACATCGTCCATTATGACTTTAGCTTACGTTGTTTTCATTTTCTCTGTTGCAATTGGTTTTCATATCGGTTACGCTTTCGTGTGAAAGAAGTACAATAAAACCCTGTCTGGGCTGGTGAACACGAATAAAAAACCGTAAAACGCATATCCTTTAATGGCATGTACGTGTATTCCCCAGTTAGTTCGTTATACGAAATCCTGCTCATGAGTAAATGATTTCAATAAAGACAACCTTACTCAGACTTAGAAATTATTGAAAGAAGATTATATCAGGGTCTACGCAAAAATCTGCTAAACTGATAAAAATCATACAGTTTAGTTGCTAAATATAAAGTTTCTTTGAAATGGTTATTGGTTAATGGAATATCACACCTATCATTTTATATTGATGTTATCAAACAGGTCGGAAATGTAATTATGTTAAATTGTATGCTAAAGGTGTACTTAATAATTTGATAAAGTCGTTCTTTAAAACATATGCTTTTACTCAGAAACACCTGTATGTTCGGCTTTTCGATAAAAAATTTCCTTAAACTTCTAACATATTTGTCGATTAACATTGGTGAACAAGCAGCTTTAAACAGCCTTTGTGCGTTTTGTTATATACAATCTGATTCTCATTTATTGAGTTAGAAATTATGTTCGATTTTCTGATTGTAGGAATATTGACGCCCATTTTCATTTAATATTGCACTATTGAACGAATTTAGAAAGTCCTTAAGTTATAATACAATTGAATGATGTATGTGCTTTAATTTCTATTTAATTTGAAAAACAATGTCCATTTAAATTTACATGTATGTGCTTAATTCTAGGCCAAGTGTGAGGTTCGGCCTGCTTTAAACACAGTTTAACACCCTCCCCCCCCCCCGCCCCACCCCAATGCTTTTCATTCACCGTTCTACGGTTGTGTGTTTGTTGCGTGTTGTGCGTATTGGCAATTTGTCACTTGCCTTCAATATAGGACCATTGGATGTTAAGAATCAATAGCCCTATGAAAATAAGCTTTTGGGCTTTCATGGGCCAACCTAAGGTACTACAAACGTTCACTGAAACCTCGTCTATTTTATTCAACCTCACATTGAATTGATTCAAACAAATATTACTTAAATTGCTTGTAGATCGTTGTTTTGTAGCATATTTAATTTTATATGAGTAAATAATAATTTTCTAGTGTTATATGTACTTCCATTTCAATGTGCAAAAGTTACCCTATAATTGCTTATGATAGTTTTATAAACTAGATCTACATGTTAACCATACCATAATTTATACCTCAAATACGAATCGGTTATGTGTTGTTAAGTTAATTTTAACATGAATAAATCTATATATCTTTAAAAAGGGGTTCTCTTTTGCTGATGCGTTGAGAGTAAAATGTATTACCGCATTATTTAGTCGTTAACAATTTTGAAAGTAATCTATATCTTGTAATGTTCGTATGAAATCGAAACAATGCTTAAAAAGGAGGCAAATTAATTGGTTATGATTGATGAGAAGAGTGTACAATGTCTGTTTCTGAAGTACTTTACCAGAATCAATATAGCTGGAGTGTTTTTATTAGTCTGAGATGCCTACATGTGAGTCGTGGTTTACATATACATTACTGCTTGGAGTCTGTTTTAGATTCATATTAATAAGCCTAAAACTGATATTTATTTGTAGTATGAATACATATAATATTATGGGTCTAAAGATATCAGGGCAACATATACCGATACATGACACTATAAACACTGTAGGTTATTGTGGGTTATTAACAAAAAGTTTATCTTTACAAAAGGAAATATTTGAAAACGTACCTTGCACAATCGTTTTTTCAGGTTTGCGTTACAGATTATTTGCACTAGAGACAATGCCATTGCTGTAACAAGCCCACATATAAGAATATGAAATATTCCAGATACGTTGCTCAAGTTAAGCGCATTTTTCCCTTTGTCCTGTAAAAAAATGTATTATTATTATTATTATATTATTCTTGCTGTTTTGTTGTTGTTGTTGTTTACGCTCAAAACAATTTGCAATCATTAAAAACGTATATACTTACGTTTAAAATGTCAATTTTACTATTGCCCCCTCCCCCCCGTACCCCCCAAATACCATATTCAATCTGTTTTCAAAAACAAAAGGTAAATAAACAAAAATCAATTCTGCCTTTACTACGTCTGATTGTTTAAACGATTTGCCAATAGCTAGTGCATTATTGTCGATAAACATAGGACAAACATGTATATATAAACCATACAGGAATTTTTCACCAACTCCACTACAAATGCATAAGAATACGTAAAAGAAACATGAGAATCAGTAAGGAGTTTCTGATCCAGTATTAAGGACGGGGTATTGGGCACCGTAGATCCAGAAACTGTCATAACGGCAATTAATAAAATGCAACACAAATAACACAAAACATGTATACAAACAGTTATTTTCTCGTTTAACTTATAAATATTATTTCCTTTGCAAAGTTGTATAACTTTTTCCATATTATTAGACACTTAATGCCGTCATCGATGTAAGCTACCCCTTGCAAGATTTGACTGCTAGAAATAGTACATTATGTACATCTAGTATAGTAGTAGTAGTAGTAGTAGTAGTAGTAGTAGTAGTAGTAGTAGTAGTAGTAGTAGTAGTAGTAGTAGTAGTAGTAGTAGTAGTAGTAGAAGTAGTAGTAGTAGTAGTAGAAGTAGTAGTAGAAGTAGTAGTAGAAGAAGAAGTAATAGTAGCAAACCACTGCATGTACGTACGCCACCGTCAGCGTTCCCACATTCTCCTTTACTGTACCACCACTTCTGTTCCAATTTTAATAAGTCGCCTCTTTCAGCCATCTCTAGAACTGCAATATTCACGTCGTGGCTAAAACAAATTAAAATACTGAGACACGTCAAACTTAAAATAATTACATGGACTAGTGTGATTGGAAATACATGTGTAAATACAGTGAGCATAGGTTTATGTTTAAATAATCCCTAGACCAAATTATGAAGAAAATGGTAGTTGTTTATTTAACTATATTCTTTTTTGGAACACGGACGGTCAGGCTCCTCGCATAGAAGATAACGTTAATAAGGGTACTGGAAGGGACTGACAAAACGAATATGAAACGCCACACTTTGATTCTTGCGTAGTAGGCATACAACGTTAATCCAACGTTGAATCAACCTTGTTTTATAAACATATAAAGAACATTTGTGTGCTATTATTTGAAAATATATCCAGGGGTTTGGATAAATGACGGACGCGCTCGTGTTTATCGCCGCCAGTTTGAGCGGAATAAGGAAAACTGCTTAGTAAAGACAGAGCATTTAGGTGGAGGCTCAATAAATTGATGGCAGGTATTTAAATGGATTAAAAACTCCAATTGTACCAATCCAAGCAAATCTAAATGCGCTCAGGTATCAGAATCATTCATTCTGCCGATACGTATGCCTCATATTCGTGCCAATCGTGGTATGCTTCTGTGACCCAGATGTAGACAGATATTCCACAGCAGTATCTTCACAAATACATTATTTCCACCAGGGCGAGGTGCCGTGCCGTTATAATGTTGCAGCTGTTACACGAGATGACTGTGCAAGACTTTGTCGAATACTTTAGCAAAGGTCATTTCTAGAATATCCGTTTGTTTGCCATGTTCTTCATTTCTTCAATACACATATATCGCAATAGCTTGTAAATTCCATTGGTTAAGTTTCTTAGCTCCTGTGCTTACTGAATCCATGCTTAAGACGTAAGAGTGTACAATATATTATTTTTTATCCATGTGTCATGGTGTTACTATATGAGTTTCATAATATTTAAGTTGTATTGGTCAATAATTTGCTGCACCATATGTTTATTGTATGTTTATTTACGTTTTTGAATGTTGGCTATACTATAACATGTTTGCATTGTTCTGGGATATTTCTGGTTTCGTATATTTATTTGTATATAATTGTCAAAATGGGTGTTTATTCCGCCTAGACCAAGTGCGTTATACGGGTATAGTCTTCTAGGTAGTATCTAGCTGTACCCATTTGCATGCAATGTTGATGTTTTCTGCTGCGTTATATGGTTTGGTGTTGATACATTTTGCTTTTTGAAACTCATCATACTGTATAAGGATATTGGCCTTTTGTTCAGTTCAGTAAAGAGACGTTCTTTTATACCAAAGATTGTATATTTTTTCTTGTGATTGATGGATGTCCAAAATCTTTTTTAATTATTTGTTGTGTTATTACATGTTGTCTTAATTTGTAGTCGAAGTATGATTATCACATTTTAGGTTAGGTAAATTGCTTTGGTTTCTTGAATGTCTTGATATCTGCTAGATTGTTTGATTTCTTTTGTCTCCTGTATAGAGTCTGTCTCTTTGTTTTATGAGCTGTTTTATTTCTTCTGCCAGCCATGACAGTCTATCTTTTATTTTATCAATCTTTCGATGTGTACACTCAAACGAACACAAACAAGCTCTAGAACTAATACACAAAGGTACTGTACATGTGATCGATATTGTGATACATTTGCCCAATGAGTAATCAAAGCGTTGAAAGCGCTGAAAGACTGTAATAAGGGTAAGGAAGTTAGGCGAAAATGTATTGCTTTGTTTTTTGTTAGAAAACTATAAACCATTTGTCTTTGTTTGAAGCAGGTTTGAAGCAGACCCAAGGAATCCATATTGATTGACCGTTGAAACTTTTACAACTATTGGTCAGTTTGAACTTGACCTTTGACCCAAGTGCCTAATATTGGATAGGGATCATTTACTAGTTATGACCAGCCTACCTACTACTAGTAAGTATCGTTGAGATTGGGTAAGAACTGTTGGAGATATGACAATAATTCAAAACTTCGACGCACAATTAGAACGACGCCCGCCTGACCACCCGCCGCCTGGTTAAGCCTGATTTGTTTCGTTCAAAAATCCGGATAAAAATAAAAGATCTTGCAGAACCAAATTAACGCAGCAGTCGAGTTTTAGGGCTTCAAGACCGTATGGTCTGTGCACAAACTCAATGACAAACAAGCAGACAGACATTTAAAAGCCAAGTTGTCATTTTTCTTGACATGTTGTCTGTGACAGTAACAGCATTGAACTTCGCCTCTGGCTCGACAGGGAAGCTTGTGATATACAGATCTGTCCTCATACAGATCGATTTCATTCAAGTAACACAATGTACGTATTTACACAATTCTTTTCCCACTTCAAGAAATATTGTTTACACCTCAAAAATACATTGTGTTTGTATCAATATCCCTGTGACAAAGCGCCATGCAGGGCGTATTTTCGCCATGACAGCGGCAGCTCTTGTTTGAACAATTTTGGTAGAGGACTACTAGATGTTGATACATACCAAACATCAAATCTCTACACCATGCAGTTTCAGACAATAAGAGTTTTTGTCAATACAATACTTCGGACCTCAAGAGCGTGGCCAGTTGTGATCCCAGGGGAAATCTTTAAACAAATTTGGTAGAGGACCACTATATGTGGTATATACCAATTCTAAAGGCTCTACATCAAGTACTTTCAGACAGGATCATCAATGTTTTGCCTATGTAAGACAAGAAGATTTTTAAAGTTTTAACTCTGAAAAAACATATATGTTTATACTAGCCCAACAAGGAATTAATAAGCTCTGCCTTTACACTGGTAAGTAATGCTGGTACTTTTGTATGTATACATCTTTTTACTTTAATTTTGTAGATAGTTGTATTTTTATTAGCTCATCTGAGCACAAAGTGCTCATGGTGAGCTTTTGTGATCGCCCGTTGTCCGTCGTGCGTGCGTGCGTATGTGCGTGCGTGCACCGTCAACTTTTCATTTAAACAACATCTCCTCCTAAACCGCTTGGCAGATTTTCACCAAACTTCACAGGAATGATCCTTGGTGGACCTCTTTCAAAGTTGTTCAAATCTTTCCGCTCCGCTGCATATGTAGGTCAAAAAAATATTCTCCTATTAAATCGCAAGGCTCAGAGCTTTCATATTTGATATGTGACATCCTCTAGTAGTTCTCTACAAAGTTTGTTCAAATAATTCCCCTGGGGTCAAAACTGGCCACGCCCCGGGGGTCACACGGTTAATATAGACTTATATAGCAAAATCACTTAACAAATCTTCTCATCTGAAACTGCAAGGTCTAGAGGTTTCATATTTGGTATGCAACATTGTATAGTGGTCCACTACAAAGATTGTTCAAATAATGCCCCTGGGGTCAAAACTGGCCACGCCCCGGGGGTCACATTGTTTATATAGACTTATATATCAAAATGACTTTAAACATCTTCTCCTCTGAAACTGCAAGGCCTAGAGGTTTCATACTTGGTATGTAACATCGTGTAGTGGTCCTCTACAGAGATTGTTCAAATGATGCCCCTGGGGTCAAAACTGGCCACACCCCAGGGGTCACATGGTTTATATAGACTTAAATAGCAAAATGACTTTAAAAATCTTCTCCTTTGAAACCGCAAGGCCCAGAGGTTTCATATTTGGTACGAAACATTGTATAGTGGTCCTCTACAAAGATTGTTCAAATAATGCTCCTGGGGTCAAAACTGGCCACGCCCCGGGGTCACATTGTTTATATAAACTTATATAGCAAAATGACTTTAAAAATCTTCTCCTCTGAAACTGCAAGGCCTAGAGGTTTCATATTTATTTATGTAACATTGTATAGTGGTCCTCTACAAAGATTGTTCAAATGATGCCCCTGGGGTCAAAACTGGCCACACCCCAGGGGTCACATGGTTTATATAGACTTAAATAGCAAAATGACTTTAAAAATCTTCTTCTCTGAAACCGCAAGGCCCAGAGGTTTCATATTTGGTATGTAACATTGTAGAGTGGTTCTCTACAAAGAATGTTTAAATGATGCCCCTGGGGTCAAAATTGGCCACACCCCGGGGTCACATGGTTTATATTGACTTAAATAGCAAAATGACTTTTTAAATCTTGTCTTCTGAAACTTCAAGGCCTAGAGCTTTCATATTTTGTATGTAACATTGAATAGTGGTCCTCTACAAAGAAGATTAAAATGATGCCCCTGGGTTCAAAATTGGCCACACCCTGGGGGTCACATGATTTATATAGACTTAAATCGCAGAATGACTTTAAAAATTTCTCTGAAAGCGCAAGGCCCAGAGGTTTCATATTTGGTATGTAACATTATATAGTGGTCCTCTACAAAGATAGTTCAAGTGATACCCCTGGATTAAAAACTGGCCAAACCCCGGGTGTCACATATTTTATATAGACTGAAATAGTAAAATGACTTTAAAAATCTTCTCCTCTGAAACTGCAAGGCCTAGAGGTTTCATATTTGGTTGGTAACATTGTATAGTGGTCATTTACAAAGATTGTTAAAATGATGCCCCTGGGGTCAAACTTGGCCACACCCCGGGGGTCACATGGTTTATATAGACTTAAAAAGCAAAATGACTTTAAAAATCTTCTCCTCTGAAACCGCAAGGCCCAGATTTTCATATTTGGTATGTAACATTGTATAGTGGTTCCCTACAAAGATTGTTCAAATAATGCCCCTGGGGTAAAATTCATTCCAGAAACGTATTTCTAATAGTAACCACTCCATAAATCGATTTAGAATTATCATAAAACACCATCTGAAAATTGGCCAGAGTATGCCCTAATAAGTAGGTATATACGGTACAGTCTGCAGTAAATGCCTTGAAGTGTGAAATCGCTGCCTTATCCTCTTTGACAAGTCTTGATGTAGACAAAAACCTGTTCCAGCCAGTTTAATTAGCAATATTAGCCATTATGATGCCCTAAACTCAGGTGAGCAACCTAGGGCCATCATGGCCCTCTTGTTGGTAAATTAATATTCAACAACATTTTAGAAAACTGTTTATACAACAGAACAACCTGAACCGTGACAACTGCTGGTGATCATAGACTATGGCCTTCGCAGCTCCAGTTTGGTCAGCCAGACCAACTGTCAAGGATCGGCGGTCCTTACCACCACTCTTGTAAGCTAGGGGGCACTTCTGGCCACTAATGTGGCCTTCACTGACCCTTGGAAAGGGACATGTCTGCCATTTAGTAGATATATTTTGCAACTTTTATTTTGATAAGCTCTAAATGCTAGTATAGCATCTGATCAGATCTAATTTAACATAATAATGCAGCATATCCTCTACTTATTTACTTTCTTTTTTCTCAATTCTCAAATGTTTGAAATGTATTTTGCTTTGTGAATAAGTGAAACAGTATTGTATGGCAATATTGCAAACCGCAATGCGCCAATCTGCTTTGTGCTAAACGCGTTATGTCTAACTTCAATTCGATAACGACACTGAATAGTACTTTGCCAGTAGCTTTTAAAGCCTAGGTCACAAATAGGTTGCCAACCGATTAACGACCACCGACAACTAAAATTTGCGGCGATCAGCGACAACCTCTGGCGACCAAAACCCAGAAAACGCAATGGAATTTTAGTCGGAGACTGATCGGCGATTGGTCGGAGACTGGTCGGCGATCGGTCGTACGAAAAGTCGGCGATCGTCTTCCGACCACCAACAACCATCAAAAACTGACTGGCGACTAGTTAGCGATTGGTTGGCGACTGGCTGTCAATTCTCGGTAGGCGGTATTTGGAATATTGAATATCAATTTAGGTCAGTTCTATGATTTTTCTCAATGTTAATAAAGCGTTTGCCCATATATATATGAATCAGTACAAAAGATTGTGTTATAGTTTGTGTTAAATTTTGACTGGATCAAGTTCCCGCTGGATGACGGATCAATTTTCCGTTGGTTTCCTTATGGGTTAAAAATGTCACAAAGTACTATGAAATCATGTGACATAGAAATCTAGGCTAGTCTTGTATGTGTACTGATTAGAAACAAATTATACCGCCCTCGTTTGTTAATCTGTTGCTACACTGATGCGAGCAGTAATACATTCACTTGTCACGTCGAAAAGTAGACCATTGAAGCCTACTTTTAGTTTCCCACTACATAAGACTGTCGTAAAATTACTTATGTAAATAAAAATAGCGAGATTGAAAAGTTGGTATGTGGTGCCAAATATTATGACCCAAAGAAAGTGATTGTACTGGTTTAAGATAAAATGCTCTTGATTTCTAATAGTCAGCTTAAACAAATATTTAATGTGGTCTTCATTTAATGTGTAACTACAAACGAAGTTGCAATTAAGCAGAGATATTATGAATTTTAATTTACTTTTTGTAGTACACTTTAGAACATTTGATTTTTGCCAATAAACTGTTTTTAATTATGTTTGTTTGAACTATTGCAATGCCACTAAAAATAGGCCAATCTCATTACAATCATGTCCAGTCTGACGCTACTATATTATCAGCTGACTAGATCTGATGATATCGCATTAGAGGTCACGTTCAGATGACGTTTTTCGGAGCCATTTAAATTGTTGTCTTCAAAATGTTGAGGTATAACTTATATATAAAACAACAAAAAAATTGCACGAAAGTAACGCGAATTTCGGGTGTCTAGTCGCCTAGGGTACCACTATATCCATTGTTATCCACACGAAAATTAACTGTAAATGATTAATTCCCGATGATCAGTTGGAAATGCATCTCTTTTTTTCAAAACCGTGGTCAAACAATTTCAGTGGGTGCAGCTGGGCTGAGATTTATATTGTTCGGAAGGTCATTTGAACGTGACCTGTTATACGATGCCTTTAGATCCTAGCAACGTTAGGGATTGATTTTTAATGAGATTGGAAAATAGCATACTTGTGTTGAAATAAGGATGAAGTTTTAAGGTTGACATTATGACATATCATGAAAAATCTTCTATTTTCTTCGAACAGGCATAATTTCAACCTTACAGTTGGGTGCATATGTTATTTAAGGTATTGTTGAAAGGGAGGCCATTTTATAAAACTTTATCTTATTTGTAAGTTAATGTCACAAGGTGATTCGTCTAAATTTATGACGTCATCAATGACATTACCTCATCACATGACATCAAGTTTACACAGCTTGAATTACGGAAGTAGTATATATTCATCACTGAAAATTATAAAACTGGCTTTAGAATTGTTTGGAATAGCAATACAATAACAAGAGGGCCATGATGGCCCAAAGCGCTCACCTGAGAACTGGTACAGATGCAGACCATAATGTTGTGACAGGTTTGAAAATTAAGGTATATGAAAAATACGCAGAGGGAGATAGGATCAATTTTGATTTAAAACATCGGTTAGTGCAATGGGCTCTCCAAAGTAGGAGTTGGGTAGTGGATGTGCGATTTTTTGCTAATGGTTCTCAAATCATTTTTCTCGATATTCTTACCTGACCCTTTTTCATTAAGTCATTGACAATTTTGATTTTGATGTCTTTTTCGCAAACAGTTTTGGAGAACTAGTTGCAATGCGATAATTGCGATGGCTGTGCTATAAGGTAAAGTTTTGCTTTTTCTTTGATAATTTTCTGTCCAATGATGATAAATGATGTTAATGCAGGCTCTGAAGACATCAATGTTGCATGTATAAATAACTGCATGCAAGTCTTGAAACTGTTGGAAATCAAATTTTATCAATCCATTGTTATGGTCATGCGCAAACTGTGTAAGTTTGGTCAACATTGAATCAAAAATTGTGTGTACAAGCCAATCATTGATAACTTGTTGATGTTTTTTTCCAACCACAAGGGGCATTAACTCTGGTGTTTCTGGCCCGATCATGCTTTTATTCGACTTCACCTGTAGTATTACGTTCATAGACAAACTGAACACGATTGGTGAAGATTGGATGGCAAATGAAGTCTCTATCCTGAATAATGTCCATTTTTGAATATTTCTTTCACAAACAAAGGGCAAAAACTCTGGTGTCTCTGGTCCGATCTTGCTTATATTCGACTTCACCTTTAATCTTATGTTCATAAACAAACTGTGCAAGATTGGTGAAGATTTGATGAAAAATGAAGTCTCTATCCTGAATAATGTCCATTTTTGCATATTTTTTTTCACAAACAAAGGGCATAAACTCTGGTGTTTGAAAAACGATCTGGCCCATTTTTGGCGCCTGCTGAGATCTGATGGTCATACACAAACTGTGAAAGTTTGGTTAAGATTGGGTGGAAAATAAAGTGTATACGTTGGAAAAGGGCATTTTTGCACTTTTTTGCATGAAAAAGGGGCAATAACTCTGGTGTTACTGGTGTGATCTGACCCAATAGCAATCCCATCCGAGATATTATGGTCATACACAAACTATGCAAGTTAGGTCAAGATTGAATAAAAAATGTAGTCTTTATCGCGATAACGGTCCAAATTGTTGCCGGCATACGGACGACGGATGATGAACGACGGACGACGCCGAAGAGGTCCCCTATATCAATAACTAAAACAAAATGATTTAACAATTACATTAAATTGCAACATCAAATATAGAGTGTACATGTGAATCATTTGGATTCTTTACGATGGAGTGTGCACATGGGAGCTAGATTATTTTCTCAGCAAAATCATTATCTGAACATATTTAGTGAAACTCTGTCGTATTGAGTTGAAAATTTCGGTATATGTGTCTCATTAAAATTGATGGCATTAAATCTGGAGAACTTCTTGAGGTGATAAGCAAATTATTTCCGTTTGGAGCCTACTGAAGACGACTTAGCCCTTCAGAACATTTCGATGGAAACTCCTAGTGCTTACACTCACACCTCTGTTTGTGTATTTCCCATGAGCATCCATCATTTTTACGACTTGAAGTACACTTATTTTCAATAAAGTACTCAGGTAGGCTATTGTTATTGTTCAGTAATGTGTTGATTATTATTTGAAGAAAAAATATTGATAAAACTGTGAAATACATTTTCAAAAGAATTCAAGACAAATCTAATTTACTTTTAATAATACTTTTTGCTTTTGTAAGAAAAAGTTTCGGAGCATAATATCTTATTAGCTAAATATATCCTCAATGTCTGTTTTTCATTGTTATTGTTATTGGCAGACACAACTCCATTTGATGAGGCTCTGGGGATTTGAGAATGTTTTGCACTCAACAGAGGGTTTACTTACGTAAATTAATGAAACGTTCTTAACTACGCTCGTACATGAACTCAGCTGAGATCGGTATTAACCTGTCGTTTGTAATCTGGCCGTACTTAACGGCCTTACCATTTAAACAAATATTTTGAGAGAACACATGTTTTCCTAATAAAATCCAATCAATTGAATCTTTTCACGAAAATAAACGGGTGGTGAACGGTCTGTTTTGATGATATTCAGCAAAATCCCTGTTCTAAATACCAAATACGAAACCTCTGGGCCTTGAGGTTTTAGAGGAGACGATTTTTAAAGTAATTTTGCTATTTAGGTCCATATAAACCATGTGACCCTCCAGGCGTGGCCAGTTTTGACCCCAGAGGCATAACTTGAACAATCTTTAAAGAGAACCACTATATAGTGTTACATATCAAATACCAAACCTATGGGACTTGAGGTTTCCGAGCAGAAGATTTTTAAAGTCCACTTGCCAGATAAGTCTATAGAAACCATGTGATCCCGGGGCGTGGCTTCTTTTTACCCCAGATGCATAATTTGAACAATCTTTGTAGAGAACCACTATACAATGTTTTATGACAAATATGTAACCTCTGGGCCTTGCGGTTTCAGATGACAAGATTTTAAAAGCCCACTTGCCATATAAGTCTATTGCAACCATATGACCCACAGGGCGTGGCCAATTTTACCCCATGGCATAATTTGAGCAATCTTTGCAGAGGACCACTAAATACGATGTTACATATGAAAGCTCTCAGCCTTGCGGCTTCAGCGGAGAAGATTTTGAAAGTTTTCACTTTGTACATGTATTTAGCTCAGATGACCAACATATGCAGCGGATAGGAACAATTCGAACAATTATCAAGAGGGTCACTCAATGATCACTCCTGTAGAGTTTGATGAAAATCTGCCCAGCGGTTTAGGAGTAGATGTTGCTGGAATTAAACTGTTGACGCACGACGGACGACATACAAAAGGTGGTCACAAAGGCTCACCATGAGCACTTTGTGCTCAGGTGAGCTAAGAATCTTCCAACCGGCAACGCCACCATACATGTTAGACCGAATTTTACGTTCCAACCCTAAACACCATCGTCCAATAAAAGAAGTCTTTCTACATCTACATCAGCTGTAAGCATTTCTACTTTGAACGAATTTATTTCACCATTTCCCGATCGTTTTTCCTCTTCGCTCTCTCTCCTCTCTCGCATATGCATTCACGCAATTTAAAGCACGGTTCTTGGAAATTACATTTTGTTTCAAACGATTACTAGATATGTAAACGATCAAGGGTTTGGCATACTAAATTGACAGAGTTAATATAGTCATTTAGAAAGAAACACATTCTTCTGATCTCAACTCATGATTCTATTATACTTGGTCAAGCCATTCAGATCGTGTGAATGTTGTAGATTTAATTTAGATACCAGTAAAGAGTCGGGAAACCACGTTGATTGAAAGTGGGCCGTATATAGTTTGTTTTTTCTTCTGTTTCAAGAAACATTTCAAATAACGGACTCTGGTCGAAAAATATCGGTATAGCTAAGGTTAAATTTTGTCATTCAAGCCGACTTAAAATAAGGTTTCTTGTATCTTGTACCTTGGAAATTTCCTGAAAACGACGTCTCTGCTGGGCATTTTGATGCATAGTGACACCGAAGTACTTGAAATTTTAAGTTTCAGTATGTTATTTATGGACAGCATGTGCTTTTGTCGAAATCGCAAATGCATTTTACGGGTGTGATGCATTTTATTGGAAGTAACATAAGTTTTCTTAATTTTGAAGAAGAGAGAAGTATCTTTCCAAAGAGACCAGACTCGCAACATCTGATTTAAAGGAAAAAGGTATCAATGCTAGGTGATATTGCTATTTTACAATGGGACCCAATCGAGGGTTGAGCGTGAAGCTATTGAATCTAATATACAATGTATAAATGTTAAGCAGATGAAATACAAGTTTCACACTCAAACATCGCTAACTTAAGGAGATCTGATTTACTGGTTTCTAACCTAAAATTAGCGTTACTCAATTGATTGTCGTTAGTTATGCGGACTGTATAACATTTGGCACATTTTGGGCTAAAATAAAAATAAAAATGATAAACAACTATTTCTGAGTGAATAACACCAAATTATTCAAAAGCTTGCAGTAAGAAACAAAATGTATAAAAAACAAGATACAAATTACCAAGTGTAAAGACAGAAGATGAACAGTGCTTATTATTAAATGTATCATTTAATAACAAAACACATCCTTTCAAACAAAATAATTTTGTTTACATACTGTTAATGGTTGTGGCAGTGCTGCATGTTATGCTTCTTTTTTATTCTTTTTTTCGAAACAAACAAAACTACAAAAGTTAGTAGTAATTGTTATATGCATTGAAACACCACATTGGTGGGCACATGTCCAAATTGTTACATACAAGGGAAGAGGTTTGTTAGTTTTAACAAATATAGTTTAGAAATTTCCAGCTAGATGTATGTCATTCACCATATTAGTAATTTTATATGCATTGCGGAACATTCTTAAATACTATTGTGACAGTGAGACGAAGTGTGTTGGTACACACGATAGTCATTATTATTAAGTTATTTTTGCTAATCTTCCAGAGGCTGGATATGGGACGCAATATAGAAACTAAAATCGACGTAGTTTGCCACATAACTTAATTAGCAAAGACTCCCAAGGCGTAAACAATCTTTTCTGACCTCCTGAAAACATTACCCATTTTAACCAGGCTTAGTTTTCAGCAATGACACAGGGTTTCGGAGTTTGAGGCTGGTTCTATAAAAAAATAACCGAGTAAAATATTCCACAATTTTCAAACATAATGTAGTTACTATTGAGGATATGAATCTAACAACGTTTAATTGTGGTCGGATGAATGTTGAGATCTGAAGCGTAGAATAAATATAATAGCGGACGCCGCGCACCGCATAACCGTACGACGCAGACGCCGGACACAGCCCCATAAGCATAGCTCGCCATGAGCACTTTGCCAGCGAAAAGTAGTTTTGACGTTCATTGAAAGAATATAAGAGATTTAATGAAACAGTAAATACATTTCCATTAACATATGTATACCGTCTAGTTATAAAACAAGAAAAAAAAATGCGAGACCAAACTAATTTAACCCATACATGCCTAGCATCCTTTTAAGGATGCTGATAATTACTGGTCACTAACTGTACTTGAGGGCAAATGCTGTTAAAGTGATTGGCACAGATTGGAAATAGAAAATGTTGTTTTTTTGTCAAAGAACCCAAAAAGAAAATTACATTATATATAAACAAGCGAAACAGCACTTCTTACAACGAAATATATTGGAAGCATAGTGTCGTTTATGAAAAATCTTCATTTGAAATTGATAAAACTATAAAGCTTTTGTGACGTTTTTAATCGGTATTTTGGAAAACACGTGTATCTTATACATAGCGTTAAAAATTCAGCTCGGTAAGTCAGTATTGCCGAGCGCGTCCGATGTTCGGATCCCGGCGGTCGTAGGTTCAAGTCCCTTCGACAGCAAATCTTTTAATTATGTTTATTTTCTTTATATATTTTTTTGGGGTTACTCCAACTGTAATTAAGACATTAAATGACATTTTTCAAAAATACGAAATTCTGTGAACACGTTCCTTTCACATAAAGCTATAAACAATTCCTTATAACCATCAAACCAGATAATTGACTATAGTGTGAACTTTTCTCGGCATTTTATACGATAGTATCACTGAAACAGGTGGGAAAAGCTGATTTTGGAAAGTGGCAAAAAGAAGGTTAGTATCAATTGATTTATTTTAAAGACATTTCGAAATATTTCCAATCAAATGTCAAATGTGCAATGTTTAATCATTGTTACAAAATATAATACATAAACATTTCTGTTATTTCACTTATTATGCATCGTACAAGGTACATCCCGAATTTGGGATGCTAGGTTCGAGATTGTGGTGCAACACTTTTAACACATAATGTTTATGATGCCTGATTATGCTAGTATTTGAGTATCTCGTATAACAGTACACTGCAATGATTGTGTAAACACATGTGTAAATGTTATAAGAAATGTCTACACATTGTATTATAGTACTAATAAACATGTAATATATGACTGGAATCATATAATTACAGATATACTCTACACGAAATACTCAATATATTGGAAGATGACGACTTTCAAAGTGCAGAAGATAATGCCAATAGTGAAAAGGATAGCGGTGACCAGGAAGCGGGCAGTAGTGTCTTAGTGTAAATTAGCTACAAGCTGCAGCAACTGCTAATATGAGAATTGTAAAAGGAAAATATACAGTTGGCAGCATTGACACCAGTGATGACTCTCGTGGTATATCATTGTTAGATTTCGATAGCAATGTGTCAGCGTCGCATACAGAGTCCGATTCCGATGCCACCGTTGACTATGATGTTCCACAAGTGCAAGACAAAGAGGCTGTCCCTAGAACCAAGACCTATAATGCACGCGCACGCAGGAGGAGGGAAAGATGAGCATACCATGCATTTCCTGGTAATGTTCCCGGTCAACGTCAGCAGAGAAATAGATGCCGGGCACGGAGGCATGGACAGACTGTGCCGCGCCAATGGCGACGACAAGACATAGCTGGCGCTCAAACTAGTCGCTTTACATGGAACATGCAACCTCCAGCCTTTCTTTGAAGGAACATACAACCTGTAGATTTAATTGAACTTTTCTTCGACGATGTTGTGTGTTCAACGATAAGACCCCATACAAAAACTTATGCTCAGCGGAATGGTAACCATACTTTCACTTTGACTGTCGAAAAAGTGCGTTTGGCTGTTGTTCTAGTTAGAGGATATTGCCCTTGGCCAAGAAGACGTTTCTTCTGGGAACAGTCGAAGGACACAAGACATGAAGCCATATGTGACGCTTTGTCCAGAAATAGGTTTGAAGAAATACTGCGTTATCTGCATGTTTGTGACAATAACAATATTGCCCCAAACGATAAACTGACCAAAATAATTCCATATTTCGGTAGACACAGTGTGAAGCATTTTATAAGAGGAAAGCCTATACGATTTGCAGTTTGAGCATACACAGGTGCTGCAGCAGGTCAGCACTAGCCTAGATTAGGTGGCGGCGTCGTCCGTGACCTTATTTCAGAACTCCCGCCAGATCAGCATTACCTTCTTTACTTTGATAATCGGTTCACAAGTATTTGCCTCATACAGACTATATGAAATGGGAATTGGGGTACACGAACAGTGCGAGCAAACAGGATTGAAAGATTCCCCTTACGACCCATGAAGGGATTACCACGCGAATCGTATGCTACATCTATGACAATCATCGAAGTCGAATGCAATGATAATAATATTGTGAAAATCGCGTCATACTATTTTCCAGCTGAGCCAACCCACAACGTGAGAAAATGGTCAAAAAAAGAAAGGAGTTCACATTGAACAACCGAATCTTATTGGGTCTATAATCGATGCACGGGAGGTGTCGGCAGAATGGACCAAAACATAAGCACATACAGAATATCTATCAGGTCAAATAAATGTTGGTGGCCATTTTTTGCTTGCATAACAAATATGGTAATGCTTGGAATTTGTACAGGCTAGGCCCCAGATACCGTCATGAACCATTTGATCTCTTGGAATTCCGGCGAAACATTTGCAAAATATACTTTATGAGGTATTCACAAAGAGATACTGCTGAAAGGCCCGTGGGAAAACCAGCGGCATTGCAACGGAGAGTGCCAGACGCAATCAGACGTGACGGGGTAAACAATTTTATTGTGCCTGGGCCAACGCAAACGGTTTGTCAGCATTGTAAAGGGAAATCTACTCGTATTTGTGCAAAGTGTCAAGTAGGACTTCATGATAAGTGCTGTGCAGCATTTCACTTGCGCTGATAAGAAAGCGGGACACAATAATTGGGGTTTTCGGGCAATCAATGTGCTGAAATGTAGACTTATGCATTTAGAATTTATAGTACACACATTAAGCACTATACAATAATTGAATGACAACATGATCATAGTGAAAAATTGATAAACACGTTAGTTTATGTTATGTAAATATGATACGCTTCAGCTGATGAAGGTCTATGCACGAGTCGATCTTGATAAAGAAGTATAGACGTTTCATGTAGAATAAAGCGAATGTAGTTGATATTGGTGAGTATGCCTCAAATGTGTTAGAGGACTACTCAAGGGCCTGGTGTGCAGTTATTTGAAAATTTTGCCTCATGTTTAGGGGGATGTTGCTTCAGGGTTTTAAGCTCTCGAGGTCGGAACCATCTGAGCAATTGTGATGGACGACTACGGAAGGTTCATTTATGTAAAGTTGTGTAAAGTTGTGTGAGACATCTTCAGAATGAATGGTTTCCCAAGAAATGTCCTCTAAAGATATTTCCATTTTAACTATGATGGTCATTTTGTTCAGTAGACTGGAACCATTCGACAAAAACTTTGTGCGGGATTATTTTGAAATATGTTTACAGATTAAAAAGTAGATATACAGATATATTTTAGCTCCAGTGGCTACTGTAAAAACCACCAAAGGACCATTTGTGTGGAATTATTTGAAAATCTAGCCACAGGTTTAGAAGAAACTATTGTGTACACATTTTTCTATTTTAGCACTAGCGGCCATCGTGTAAAATGGACCGAAATCATCTGAGGCAGAGGGTCATCCAGGGAATATTTGTGTCAAGTTTTATCAAGACTGAATAAGAACTGTATGAGAGGAATACAAAACTTGTAATGCAAATGTTAAATACATCGTACCTGATATTTGACCACTTCGGCATCGCAATACCATAGCCTTTCTGGTCGAGATTGCGACCAACCTTCATTGTTTTGCATGGTTTTCGCTGATTAAAGTAGTTATTACTGGAAGATTCAAGCAGAAACGCATATTTTCCGCGTTCTTGTATTACACGTTTCCAACCTTGCTCTGGCCTGTCCACATACACCGATGGCACAGAATCTTCCATGACACTGTACATGGTTTGGTAAATTGAAACCTTGGAATCCTGAAATGATATATCATGTTTCCTATGTAGAGGAATTCCACATATCAATAAGGCTGACAAAATATAGTTCAATAACAATCAATATATGAATAACACTTCCCATGTAAGGAACTATGGTAACTTTTCCCCCACATAACAACAGAATATTCGAAAAATGTATTTATATAGTTTCTGTACAGAAGTGCCATTATGAAATTTATAATATAGACTTAATCATACAACACACATGCTTTGGGGGACCAACACACTTTTCTTATTTCGTAATGAAGAAATGTATTTCGTAAAATACGAATATACACACTATTATAAGAAAAAATCTTCACATTTTATGCAGTAAATGGAATATTGTAAAGCTTTTCAGACTCTAAGTCTTTAACATAACTACTTTTCGACTCAATGTCTCGGGCGAGCCACATCTAATAAAATGTACTTTAAGTTTCCCTATCACCGTAACTTTTCTCGTGTTATGCGTCAGGTTAATCTCAAAATATAGACGCGTCGACTAGAACTAAACAGTCTTAACTACGTATGTCAAGTAAAAATCACAACCTACATTTTCCCAGCAGGCAACCCCAAATAAGATCCATATTGCCCCGTGCGGGTTTTATATGGGCCCCATATGGGCTACCGATATGGGCCCCACATGGAATGATCAACTAGGACTGGCATTATGGGAAAACACAGATGGGACCGTGACAGACACACACATGGGTCCTGCATTGAAAGTGCAATCGGATAGGCTGTGTCATATATGGGTATATATGGGTTATACTATGAGACCAACATGGGACCCATGTTGGCTCAAAATGGGACTATTATGGGCAAACACAGATGGGATCTTGGTAGGCAAACCCGGATGGAACATACCTTAATCTTTGCTGTAAAAGTCCAAAGCACACATCAAATAATATGTCATTTATTTAGAGTAGGTGTTGCAAAGATGTGTGTAAAAATTTAAGGTTGTCAAACTTCATAAGCAATACAATACGCTGAATATGTCCACAAGTTGCATTCGAGCCTTTAGTCTTGCTAACAATGTTTGAAAGCATTTCCTGTGTGATTATAAGTACATTTATAAAACATTAATTTAACAATATGTTGAAGTAGGATAATAGAGAATACTTAATTGTGTTCAAAAATATAACAAAATAGTTTGGTTAACAATGAAACTGGCAAACCCGAGACTAATCAAATAGTCCAAATCCAACTGGTCTTAATTAAAATGATGAACTGAAAAACAATAGTAATAGTCTGGCAGAACCTACAGTGGACCGTTCAATGGCTTATACACAAAATGGTTTTGTTTTTTCTTGTTGTCAGGACCATATCATAACAGAAGATGATGACACCTTGTCATCATTGAGCAACTCTCACAATTCAAGATGGCGTCCACTAGGCCGCAAAATGTCATGTGTGGTATAAAATTTGGTTTTGTAATTGATTTAATCAATGATTTTCTAGTTGAACACGATTAATTGTTATTATTCTCTCGATATATTAATAAATCAATTCAATGTTAACACATGGTATCACTTTAAGAAGTTTAGTTATTTTTAAAAAACATAGGTACGCCGAAAGTTTTACAAAAATAATACATTTGTATGAACAAGTCATTATGTTATCTATTTCAAACAATTTTTTAAATTTAAAAATGTATTTCACATATTTATGTTTAAGTTTATCTGAGAACTTCCTGCTCTGTGAGCTTTTGGTATAGGACACAGAGTTATTGCCCCTTTTTCACGATAAAACCTGAAAAATGGACTTTGTGCAAAATACTCTGATCTTGACCAAACTTGCACAGCGTGTGTTTGGGCAGATTTCAAAATCATAAAAAATGGCATATATTAAGTTACAAACACCAGAGTTATTGCCCCTTGTTTGTGAGAAAAAAAATGAAAAAAAGGACAGGAGACTTCATTTTTTGTCAGCTCACATGAAACTTCATGCTCGTTGAACTATTGATACAGGGGAACTGTCCTGCAACATATATAATGCGTCGACAATTGTGCGCAAGTATGCGATAGATACTTCACTTTTCATTCAATCTTTGCCAAACTTGCAGTTTGTGTATGACCATAAATTCTCGTTCGATAATGGGTCAGATCGGACCAGGAACACTAGAGTTATTGACCCTTTTTATGAGAAACACTGCATAATGCACTTTGTACAACAAACTTCATTTTTCATCTGAACTTTACCAAACTTGCACAACCTGTGTACGACCAGAGGATTTCAAAATAATCGAAAAATGACATAGATGTGAGTGCAAAAACTAGAATTATTGCCCCTTGTTTGTGAAAAGAAAACGAATAAACATGGACAATGTGGAGGATAGAGACTTTATTTGTTGTCTAATCTTGACCAAATTACACTGTCCGTGTACGACCATAAGGTCTCAGTCAATGCCCAATATGGGCCAGATCGGATCAGAGTTATCGCCCTTATGTGTGAAAAAAATCCATAATTAATTATTTTGTCAGTAATTGGCTTTCTGTCTCCATAGAGAATTAACTTTTAATTCCTTGTTGACTACACTTACACCGTTTGTGTATGACCATAAGATCTCACCTGGGTGCAATGATGGGCCAGATAGAACCAACAACACTAGAGTTATTTCCCCTTTGTTTTGAGAAGATTAGCAAAAATGGATTTAGTGTAACATAGAAACTTCATTATCCATCTAATCTTGATCCAACTTGTCTCTGCATGGCCATGAGATGTCACAATAAGATTTTCCCAGATTGGGCTATACATAACAGAGTTAAGGGCACTTGTTTATGAAAAAGCAACAAAATGGACTATGTTCAGGATAGAGACTTCATTTTTCACTAGTGATGGCAAGAAATAGCATTTCAGTAACCGGTTAATTGGTTTTGGTATTTGAGCTGCTAACTCTAGCTGGTAAGCTATATATCATTCATAAGACCTAAACACAATTAAACGCAAATACTTCCAGGACGATAATTTGTTTGCTTGACTAGTCCTTATCGATGATCAACGTAACACTGACAGGCGTCCTTATTGTTGTTACTTGCGACTGTTTAATTTATTCTGTAACAATAAGGAACAAAACACCGTATATGAAATCAGCTGGATGTTTGAACCTTAATTGTAGCGATAGGATGAACCTCTGTGTTATGTAAGTGTGATTGGGCATGGTAAGTAAGTTTAAGAACTGTTCCCTACAGTTTCGACCCATAAAAACATCTATATTGCACCTATCAATTGCCAGGTGATTAACAGAAGTAGACAGGACAGGCATCTGCATATCGCCTGTCGATTGCCAGGTTAACTACATGAGAAGGCATGACAGGCATCTGTATTGTACCGGTCGATTGCCAGGTCAACAACAGTAAGATATCTGTCTGCTGTGGGTCAGTTTGTTGGCGATGATATTCTGATGCCAGAGCTGGTCTCTGTTATTACCTGTACTCAGGTGAGCGCTTTTGGCCATCATGACCCTTTTTTTAAATCCTGACCAAACTTGCACTGTTTATGTATGACCATAAGGTCTCAGTCAATGTTAAGTATGGGCCAGATCGGACCAGAAAGACCAGAGTTATTGAACCTTGTTTTATAACAAAAACACTATGTTCTTGATGTATTTTCACTTGGGATAGCAACACATAGTATTTCAGTAACCGGTTGTTTGTTTTTGGTATTTGAGCTGTTAACCGGTAAACTATATATTTATAAGACATAACATGAGTGCCATTGTCATAAAGATATGCCCATCAAAGAAGCTTTTTTGAAGTAAAAATTCAATTACTAAAGAGAAACAAATAAAAAATTAATAAGGCAGAGCTATGGTGTGTGTGCATCTAATTCATCTCCATAGCCTCCCTCTGTGTTGTGAGTTGAGGCATCAAAACAATTCCATGTATGTTCTTAAATCTATATCAAGACAACAAAATAATCAAGGTGGGTAATGAAAACATTGGTAATTATGAGTTAAAGTTTGTGTATGCTTCACTTGTCCATCTCATGCTGGCGATAATTTCTTCAATCTTATTTAATAAACCCCGTATGCATGACAATATTGTGCTCTGGGCAAATATTTGACAGTTGACCTTAAAACGTGACATTGACCTTGGACCTATGGACCTGGTGCTTGGACGTGACATATCACATCATGATGGTGATCATTTATCACAACTTACACTGTATTTGGAAATCCATCCATGGGTGACAAAATTATGCTCTGGACAATCATTTGACCTTGAATTATGACCTTGACTATGACCCTAGGGATATGGTTCTGGCATGCGACATACCGTCTCATGATTGTGCCTGTAACACAATAACAACATTCAATACCTTCTAGCAAGTTATTTAAAATCCTTTCATGCTTGACAAAATTATGCTCAGGACAAAGTTTATGGATTTATTTATTCTATTTGACCTCAAAGTGTGACCCTGACCTTGGATCTAGGGACCTGGTTCCTATACGCGACCCAACTTCTCATGATAGTACATCCATGCATGAAAATATCAGGTTCTAAATATATATTTGACCTTGACCTTGGACAAAATGACCTGGTTCTTGTGCATGACACAATGTTTCATAAACTTATCACTTCTTGAATGTTTTTTTAAATCCTTCCGTGATGGACAAATATAATTATGATGCATTATTTTTTATATTTGACCTTTTAACCTTGATATTCGACATAGGGACTCGGTTTTGCATTTAAGACACCGTTTTACAATGCGTATCACTGCTGCCAAGTTAAAAATCCATCCATGCTGGACAAAGATATGCTCCGGACAAAGTGTTCAGTATTGATTTCTTATATTTGATATTTGACCTTGAATTGTGACCTTGACCTTGGACCTAATGACCTTGTTCTTGCGTGGGACACTCCATCTCACAATGCTTTTCAATTCTGCCAAGTTATTTGAAAATCCATCCATGCTGGACAAAGTTACGCCCCGGATAAAATGTTAAGGGTTGATTTCTTATATTTGAACTTTGACCTTACGTTGTGACCTTGACCTTGGACCTACTGATCTGGTTCTTGCGCGTGACACTTTTTCTTAATATGCTGGTCACTTCTGCCAATTTATTTGAAAATCCATCCATGCTGGACAAAGTTATGCTTCAGACAAGCATTTCTAGCCCAAAATTCGCAGTTTTCGTCATTTTGGCGGCCATCTTGTCCGCCATGTTGTTTTTACTGAATCAATGATGACAGGATGTCATCACGCGGATTCGTGAATAACAATGTCTCAGCTACATAAAAATGCAAAAAAAAATGTATATAAGCTATTTCACGGCTATCTGAAAAGGTGTTGTTTATCTGCTGGACTATAACAAACAAATTCAAAACCATAGTTAGC
Organism: Congeria kusceri; assembly: GCA_027627225.1. Lineage (NCBI taxonomy): Eukaryota > Metazoa > Mollusca > Bivalvia > Myida > Dreissenidae > Congeria > Congeria kusceri. The sequence continues at coordinate 39,527,420 of CM051025.1, forward strand.
ACAGCAAAATCTCGTTAGCAGACAAATTTTAAATTGATATATATTGTTATGTATAGTAATTTTTTTTTAATACATCAAAATCTTAGCACCTTTCAAAATACGTCTAATTTATAATTATTACTTAACATACTTTATTATCTACACATGTAAATTTGCGATTGTTATGATAGCATCTTGATTAATGCAGACAAACACACCTTGAAGAAAATAAAAACAAACCTTTCCTTAAGTGCTATTTGAAACAATCAATTTGTTTAAAAACATATTCGGCGTCTATGGTTAGTTTGAAAAATTAATAGGGAATGTCAATTGAACTTGCTACATAAATATTCAAAACTTAAATGTAACTTGTGGATTTTCACTTATAATTAGCATATGTATCGCATGTAAGACTAGTACGGCACACACTATACATATACTGAATCATGCTATACCCTTTAAGAACATATCGTTTATTATTTTTAGCTCACCTGAGCACGAAGTGCTCGGTGAATTATTAGTATAGGGGACCTCTCCGGCGTCGTCCGGCGTCTATCGTCCGTCGTCAAGGTGCCGTCAACAATTTGGACAGTAATCGCGATAAAGACTTCATTTTTTATTCAATCTTGACCTAACTTGCACAATTTGTGTAAGACCATAAAATCTCGGATGTGATTGTTATTGGGTCAGATGACACCAGTAACACCAGCGTTATTGCCCCTTTTTCATGCAAAAAAAGTGCAAAAGTGCCTTTTCGAACGTATAGACTTTATTTTCCATCCAATCATAATCAAACTTTCACGGTTTGTGTATGACCAGTTCTCAGCAGACGTAAAAAATGGGCCAGATCGTTTTCAAACACCAGAGTTATTGCCCTTTGTTTATTAAAAAAATATACCAAAATGGACATTATTCAGGATAGAGAGAGACATTTTTCATCCAATCTTCGCCAATCTTGCACAGTTTGTCTATGACCATAAGAATAAAGGTGAAGTCTAATATAAGCACGATTGGACCAGAAACATCAAAGTTATTGCCCTTTGTTTGTGAAAAAAATATGCAAAAATGGACATTATTCAGGATAGAGACTTCATTTTTCATCCAATCTTCACCAATCGTGTACAGTTTGTCTATGAACGTAGGTGAAGTACAATATAAGCCCCTTGTGTTTGGAAAAAAACATCAACAAGTTATCAATGATTGGCTTGCACACACGATTTTTGATTGAATGTTGACCAAATTTACACAGTTTGCGCATGACCATAAAAACTGATTCATAAAATTTGATTTTCAAAAGTTGCAGACTTGCATGCAGTTATTTGTACATGCAACTTTGATGTTTTCAGAGCCTGCATTAACATCATTTATCATCATTGGACAGAAAATTATCAAAGAAAAAGCAAAACTTTACCTTATAGCACAGCCATCGCAATTATCGCATTGCAACTAGTTTTCCAAAACTGTTTGCGAAAAAGACATCAAAATCTACTGTTTGTGCATTTTCCAGAATTGTCAATGACTTGATGAAAAAGGGTCAGGTAAGAATATCGAGAAAAATTAATTGAGAACCATTAGCAAAAAAGCGCACATCCACTACCCAACTCATACTTTAGTTAGCCCATTGCACTTACCGATGTTTTCAATCAAAATTGATCCTACCCCCACTGTGTATTGTTCAGATACCTTAATTTTCAAACCTGTCACAACAGTATGGTCTTCATCTGTACCAGTTCTCAGGCGAGCGCTTTGTTATTAAGATATATAAGAAAAATATTCAGGGTAAAGAGAGCTGCACAGAAAATAATGAATGCACCGAGTACGGTAATCGGTTTATATACGGCAAGCTTTCCGAAGCATGCACATGCATTTAAATATTTAAGAGTTTTTATGGCTCGATATATTGTTAATTTGAAAATATTGTTGACAATGATAATTTGTTCAAGTTTCTTGCATATTCATTGGTATCGTGTCGGTTTAGCCGGAAAGACTGATATTACACTGACCTAAAGCCTTAGTCACACATGTTTCATGCCGTTCTTGAGCCGCCAGCTTCCGAATAAAATATGTCAAAAGTCGGGACAATATATTCTGAGATTCGGGGCTCAAAATTCAATTTTTGATCCAAATATCTAATATGGTCACGACAGCGTCCCGATTTTCCCGAATGCGATCCGACTGAGTCCCGAGAGTGTCCCGATAGCGTCTCGACAGCATCCCGGCATTCCCGACTGTTTATATTATTTGTATTATAGCGCTGTCTGGAAGCTGTCAGGAGCCATAATTGGATTAAAGCTCTGTCGATGAATGACAAACGCACACAAACACGCACGATACACACGATATATACACCAGAGGTGATATATTAATGTATATAATATGCAATATTATTCCCGTTCCACCGGATATTGTCCCGATACCGTCCCGAATTAGACTCGATACAGCCTAATCTACCCCGACAGAATCCAGACTATACACATTCGAATGAGTCTTCCGAATGTTAAGGAAAAACCTTAACTGTCGGGAGTGCATGGCCGATCACGCCGAATGTGTCCCGATGATTTCCGATTCTCAGGACAGCGTTCCTAAAGCGTCCAAACAGCTCCCTACAGCATCCCGACAGAATCCCGATATTCCCGACTTTTTTATTATTTGTATCGTAGCGCTGTCGGGACGCTGTCGGAAGCCATAATCGGGAATGTGTGACTGAGACTTTTAGCCGAGAATAAACCGTTCACGACCATGGGATCAATTGTGTGAGCCCATGAGATTTTTGGCCCAAATGCGGTATCTGGGCGAAAATGAGTTATTGGCAGTTTTGAATACACTGATATGTGTAGAAACTGGAAATGGCTTCCTTTTCTCGCAATCATGCGTTTTGAGCAAGAATAAGCAGTTTAAATAACACCACCATAAGGACAAATTTTAACATTTCACACAGATTTTAATGTTTGACATGCATACAATACAGAACCTAGCATGATAAGAACAAGTAATTTATATAATGTATATTTTCTGGACTGCCTATCCCAAATAACAAACTTTGAATGTACAAATGTTTCGGACAAAATTAATATTAATACAGAGATGGCTGCTATGGCAACCAAACAAGAAATCATAGAAAAAATTACAATATTTATACAAAAAACCCAATAAATAATATTTGTTGCTGACAGTTTCAAGATTTAAACAATTATTTGAAATATCTTAATCATAACTCTGACTTTCTCATAAAAATCACGTGCCGCAACTTTAATGTCAGTTTTCTCGAAACGAGGCAGGCCGCAATTGGGATAAAAATATCATGGGCTGCCACAATTTTCTCTAGACATTACACACTGTTCATGCTGTGGGGGGCCATAGGCATCTGTTACAATATTTATGAACTGTTCGTAGACATATTCACCAAACACCTCTGCAACGGGCTCAATGACAAGAATCTTGTCAGAACGGAACAACTGTAATTAAAGCACATTAAAGCTGATGTAAGGACCACAAGCATAGAAATAAAGAATACATGGTTTTTAAATGACATAAATGGGAAAAAAGTTATATTTTTGATTCATGCCCCTTTTCGCAGATGGAATCAGTTCGCAGATGTAAACAAAATTGTTGTAAGTTTGCATTTCCTAAAATTCTCCCGCGCAAAAAAATGCCCAACAGAATTATGGTATTCAATTTTACCGCTGCATAATTAACTTATCGCGCCAAATTTCTACCTTTTCATTGGTACTCATTTACAAGAAATCTAGGTCAAAAGCAATAGACAGCTACGCGGAAAAAATGTCGGCAGGAAGTTGTACACTATTGAAATACATGCAATATCCTCTTAAGAGCATCTCTGTTCAACCCGAATCTATTTATCCATAAAGAATAAGTGATCACTGTAATGATTTAAATGAAAAACTTACAAGACGACTGGAACCCAACAGTTTTGTATACCTCATATAACAATAGCCAATATTTTTAATTGTCTTTGGCTGGGAGACCTTATTGGGCTGTAATGATTCTTTTATATTAGAGTATCGGTGCGTTGTAACGCCGCATATGCAAGTCGCCGCAAAAACGTGATCAAACGCGTTTATGCGGTGATTTTCAACGCGAAAACGCGACAACGTTTATACGGCAAAAAGGCACACTTGCGCCGCATGAATGTTATTAAAACCTCGCAGAACAAAGTTGAGGTGAATACCGGAAAAAACATCATGTCTGCCTGTTTTACCGTCTGTCCATCCGTCAGCCTATAGTTTCCTAGTCGTGTGACTGTGCATGCTCCAAAGGGATTCCAGTAGTGAAAGTAACACATAGGTATGACCATTTTCATTATTTGCTAATATTTACACAACCAGCACATTTCTTGAAACCTTTAGCCCAAACTTGACGAACCGTCAAAGCAAATGTGAACCGTCAAAAGCAAATGTAGCTGTGAATACGCTAAGTTGAGTAATAATAATCAATTTCATAAAGTTTTGAGTCTTTTCTTTTTAATTCTTTGACATTTTTGAACATTCTGTAGACATCATTTTGTGTTCGCCTTCTCCACAAGCAGTAACTCAAATATCACTAAACATACATGACTATACAGTAGTATGTTTATTCGCGCAAACTGACTGCAAACCGATTTCATTTTAAAAATTGTTGCATATATATCATACAGTTGACAAACGTTGTTGAACGCAATCATCATCATCATCATCATCAACATTAACATCATCACCATCATCATCCTTGTTGTATTCCCAATTTTTTCAAATGCATAATCAATTGTTAATGGTAGTTCTCTATATGCGTTATAAGAAGGCATTTAAGCAACGATTGCTTTATTCGTTGAGCGTCGCCGCATAAATGCAACCGATCTCTATAATATAATATGCGTTGAAAATCAACGCGTAAACGCGTTTGCTCACGTTTTTGAGGCGACGTGCATATGCAGCGTTACAGTGCGTATTATATATTCACACTGGTTAGGAAAAACGACCGACCTCCAGATTAAGGAAAAATTTCTCGCTAACGTAACGCGCGACCTCCAGGTAAAATGACCGATAATGTAAAAATTTCGAACGCGTGCATTCAATTTTTGTAAATATCTCCAACGACTGCCCTTACGGAACCGCCATATGTCCCCAATACGCGTAAATGCTTTAAATAAGAAAAAATATACAATTGTAAGGCAAGGCGAAGTTATCTCCCACTTGCTAGTCTCCCTTTTTTTAGAAGATTTAGAAATGTTTTTACAAAGTAATGTAAGTGCAGGAATTGAATTGTATGATATTGTTTTACTAGTATTATTGTTCGCAGACGATATGGTAATTTTGGGTAAGTCCCCCGAAGAATTACAGACTCACATGGATAAATTAGCGGATTATTGTAATACCTGGAGTTTAGAAGTTAATAGTTCCAAAACTAAAATTATGGTGTTCAGAAAACGTGGTGCTTTAAAACATGATGAACAGTGGTTCTATAAAAATGAACCAATACATATAGTAGATAATTTTAATTATCTTGGTTGTGTTTTTAAATATAATGGCAATTTCTCTGCAAATAATGAGTTCATCATTGGTAAATCTCTGAAAGCTCTAAATACTTTATTATTCAATTTTAAGAAGGTCCCACTTACTCCAAAAAGTTACTGTGAATTATTTGATGCTTTGGTAGGATCAACACTTAATTATGCATCAGAAGTTTGGGGTTTTACGAAGTCTAAAGATATTGAACGGGTACATTTAAAATTTTGCAAATCTATTTTGAAGGTAAGAAAGTCTACATCATCCATTGGTGTATACGGCGAACTTGGACGTTATCCCTTATATATATCAAGATATACACGCATCATTTCTTACTGGTGTAAGGTATTGCAAAGTGATAATGTTATTATTTCATCATTGTATCGTCGAGGTTTAGACGATTGTAAATTAGGCCACTCGAACTGGGTGTCATCTGTGAAGAAACTTTAGATGATTTTGGTTTTTCGGATGTATTTTTGTATCCCGAAAGTATCCATGGTTCTTTTCCATTAATTTTCAAACAACGTGTAATTGATAACTTTATCCAAGAATGGCATGGTTCATTACAACGTAGTTCAATTCTGTTGGATTACGTTTATTACAAAATAATTTTATGTACGAATGTTATCTTGATATATTGCCTGCTAGTCTCAGGAAATTTTTTACACGTTTTAGAATTTGTGCTCATTCGTTAAGAATTCATACAGGCCGCTATGGCTCAAATAATATACCAAGAAATGAAAGGCACTGTCTCTACTGTGGAAGGCGTGATTTAGAAGATGTGTACCATTTTATATGCATTTGTCCATGTTACTCAACAGTAAGCCGACGATTTCTTGATAAACGATTTTACGATAGACCATCTGTGTATAAGTTCAATTCATTAATGGGATCAGTTAACTCTGATGTTGTTAAAAGTGTTGCCAAATATATTAAATATGCATTAGAAATTAGACAATCTATTCATGTATAATATACATGTACATCACTCTCCATACGTTTGCAACTTATGTTATGTTATACTGCAATTAATTCGTTTCGTTTTGAATTTGCATATATTTCACGATTTTTAGAACAAATTCAGAATGCATTGACCGCGTATAGAATGTATATATGTTCGTTTTTTTTTTCTAGATCATGTACTTTGTACTAATCTTGAATAAAACTATTGTCTTGTCTCTTGTCTTGTAAAAGTTTAGCATGTAAATGAAAACGTGATCAAAACAAGTGAAAATTGACGTAATTTGCACTCAAACACATACTTTCTAACAGTCTATCCCGACAAATTACTGAATTTAGCGTTGGTATATAATATCCTGACAAAATCTTTCTAATAATGTCGTATACGGACTTAAATTAGAAAGTTTAGAAAAACAACGAGCGTGACTCCCGTTGATTATATTACGCATGGCCTCCAGAACAAGAATATAATGCTAGCTTACTAACAAAACTAATCGCAAAAAGACTATAAAACTGACCATACAGATTGTTTTGAATCAGGATTGACTATTCTATATTTTAATAGTTGATTTTAACGTACTAATTAGGCTAAAATTACCTCGTATTACCGATTTTCTAATAATATCTAATAATGCTACAGTATATTTTTTGTTATAAATTACTGAGGAGAATAATGACAACATTTTATTGAGACTGCTTCGTTAATAAGCTAAATAGTGTTGATGACGAATAAATACACGATACAAGTGTTTATACTTGTTAGTTGTTGAAGTTTTCCATTTTTGCACCAATTTAAGGTTATTACAGAAATAGAAAATTGAAAATAAGATCATGCTTTAATAATGTACATGTACTATTATTTGCAGTGCATACGTAATTAATAAATAATTACATGAATATTACATCGGTGTTTTGTTTAGTGTACATGAGCACAAATGCGTTTTAAAAGGCATAATTATTCAAATCTTTAGAATCTACCCGAAAGTATTTGCCAATATTAAACATATAGTAGATACTTCTTAGCCTATAGAAAACATTCCCCGCGTCGCGTTAAAAATACATATAATTTCGAGTGAGGTACAAAAGGTATTTAAGAAATTTGTTTTGAAGGCCACCACCACCATCAGCAACGGGAGTCCCGTTCGTTGTATTTCAAAACTTCATGTTAATTTTCCTTGAAGGAAATGAGAAAAAAAAATCTTTATTAAAAGTAGGTGTTGTACTTCAATTACTGCAAATAATAGTACATATTACTGAATCATGCCTAAAAGGCATGATGTTCCAAGTGATCTTATTTTTTAATTTTATATTTCTGTAATAACCTTAAATACGTGCAAACAACGGAAACCTTAGACAACTAACAAGTATAAACACGTGTATAATGAATGTATTTATTCGTCATCAATACTATTTACTAATTTACTACTATTTATTTATTAACGATACAGTCTCAATAAAATGTTGTCATTATACTCTTCGGTAATATATGACACTAATGATAATGTAGCATTGTTAGAAATTATAAGAAATTCGGTATTACGAGCTATTTTTTAGCCTAATAAGTAGGTTAAAATCAACTATTACAATATAAAATAGACAATCCAGATTAAAAACAATATGTTTGGTCAGTTTTATAGTCGTTTTTGCGATTTGTTTTGTTAGTAAGCTAGCATTGTATTCTTGTTCTGGTGGTCATGCGTTATATGATCAACGGGAGTCACGCTCGTTGTATTTCAAAACTTCCTAATTCACTTTCGTCAAATTACGTCAATTTTCTCTGGTTCTGATAACGTTTTTATTTACACGTAAAACTGTATCAAGCTAAACGTTTACAATTGTATATATTTCTAATGTAAATGATTTACGCGTATTGGGGACACATATGGCGGTTCCGTAAGGGCCGTTGTTTGAAAAGATTTTATGCAAAAAAGGGAGACATACACAAATATTGAATACACACGTTCCAAATTTTTACATTATCGGCCATTTTTACCGGGAGGTCGCGCGTTACGTTAGCGATAAACCTTTCGTTAAACTGGAAGTCGGTCGTTTTTCCTAACCAGCGTGATATTAGAAACGGAATACAGTCTGATATATTTGTTAAATTTGCGGAGAAAGCATTATTTTTCGGTGTCTTGTATGCATAAGGAATCGGTTTCTCGTCCTGCAAACAGTATACGTCAAATCCTTACAAAATTGTCCACTCTTTTCACTCGTAATACTTCGCTGGCACGCCTTGACGTAATTTGTCGGAATTAAAACGTAATTATCTTATAGCGCTTTTCTCTGAGTTCTCTCTGGAATTTTGCGCATGCTGGTTTGTTGATGTGCAGCGTTTATATTGTAAGAATTATTGCTTGTTGTAAAAATGACCTATATGATCCAGACGATGGTATTGTACCTATTCTCTGCTGGTTTATTTTTTTAATATTAATGTCTCTTTATGTTATTATATAATGCGTTCTTCTTTGAAACAAACTGTTTTTAAACGGATTACACTGCAAACAACTAAATAATCGAATTCTAATTGGTAACATATGTAAACAGAAAAGTAAAGTACCTCGTCTATAAATAGATATTCACGGCTTCACGAGACTAATATCGTGGTTTGCCTTCTTGGTCTAAAGACATGGACGTACTTTAAGACAAATAAAATGAATGTCAATTTAGAAATCCATAAGCCTCTCTATATCCCGCGTATTTGAAAACACTAGAAATGTGCCCACAAAGAAGGATGCCCCCACCTATGCAGCCTTTTCTACATGGCGACGCTTTGTTTACATGCATACAAATTATTTTGCAAAAGGAGAATTGTCCATTTATATTGCAAATCCTCCTAATTTATTATCTTATTCTGTGAAATAAGTTGAGATATAACAAATTGTCAATCAATAGTTTTAGTCCTGAAAAAAAAATCAATAAAGTGTAGTAATTAAAATTTTGGGCAATTATGAGTTATGGTTTTTGCTTCACTTACTCTTGCTATCTAAAATCGTTCTATGAAGAATCAACAAAATGCCTTTTATCATTTTTTAAGTATGCTTTGCACATTCATCAACAAAGGGGAGTAATTTACTAACTTCAAAAGTCTGGTTCTTGCATGCGGCACACCATCTGGTGATGGTGGTAATTTCTACCAATTTATCAGAAAATCCCTGCATGCATGACAATATTATGCTCTGGACAATTATTTGACCTACGACCTTGATTAGCGACCTTGACCTTTCAGCTATAGACCTGATTCTTGCACGCCACATGCCGTCTCTTAATGCTTATCACTTTTGCCAAGTAATTTGAAAATTATTCCATGTCGGACAAAATTATACTCCGGTCAAAGACAATGGCCTAAACTTAGACCTTTACGTGTGACCTTGACCATGGTCCAAAGGACCTGGCTGTTGCGCGCCACATGCCGTCTCATAATTTTTATCACTTCTGTCAAGTAATTTGAAAATTCTTCCATGCCGGACAAAATTATGCTCGGGACAGAGTCTATGGTATTAATTCTTATATTTGACCTATAAGCTTTGGGTGTGACATTGACCTTGGACTTAGTTCTTGTGCGTGACACGCCGTCTTATAATGGTCATCACTTCTGCCAAGTTATTTGAAAATCCTTTAATGCTGGACAAAGTTATTGCCTAAACAAGAATCTTAACATTTATGCATATACTCGACCTTTGTCCTTTAGGTGTGACCTTGACCTTGGACCAAGGCACCTGGTTCTTGCATGCGACACACCGCCTCATAATGCTTATCACTTCGGAGTTATTTGAATATCCTTCGAGGCTGGACAAAAATATGCTCCAGACAGAGTCTATGGTTTAAATTCTTATATGAGATCTTTGACCCTTATGTGTGACCTTGACCTTAAACTCTTATATTTGACTTTGACCTTTACGTGTGACCTCGACCTTGGTCCAAAGAACCTGGTTGTTGCAAGCCACATGCAGTCTCATAATGCTTATCAATTCTGTCAAGTTATCTGAAATTCCTCCCATGCTAGACAAAATTATGCTCCAGACTATGGCTTAAATTCTTATATTCGATCTTTGACCTTTAAGTGTGACCTCGACCTTGGGTCTAGGGACTTGGTTCTTGCGCGCGACACACCGTCTCATTGTGCTTAAAATTTCTGCGAAATTATTAGAAAATCTTCCAATGCTGGAAAAAGTTATTGTCCAGACAAGAATCCGAACATACGTACATACGTACGTATCCACCTACAGGGTATATATGCCCCCCCCCCCCCAATTGATGGTTGGGGCATAAAAATGCGCATATATAAGAATGTTTAAAGTAACACAATCATATACGCATGGGTATTATTTTGAATTTGTATTACATATATACATCCAATGTTTTATCAAGGCAATGATTTGATTTTATAATTTCACAGAATTGTGATCAAGTTTAAGAATCCGTCTTAAAACTGTTCTTGTTTTTCATAATCGAATTTTACCTATTGTGTTGTTTTCTTATTCGCCCAGGTCTATTAAGGCACTCCTGAAAATGTTTCATATATGACGACAAAATAAAAAAAATATTTACATATTAAATAATCTGAAATGCCCAATTAGAAAGGGAACACCATTTCTTGTTATATGACATATACACTCAACTTATAGTCTACGAAATGTTTCTATCATGATCATGGTATAATTCCATAAAACATGAAAGCAGAACATCCTTAAAAAATTGTTTGTTTGCGGTAACGCGACCGACTCACGAAATTGGGCCCGACTCACAAGTTTGTATAGGCTTCCGTGAAGCAAAATTAATTTTTTGTTCTATTCAAAAATGTTATATTCATCATATTTTGTTCGTAATTCATTTATAATGTTTTTATATCAACTAAACACTGCATTCTAATAACCTTGCAATAATATTTCACATTTGAACAAACAATATGCCACTGGCATACAGTAAGCAATGCGATTTGCTCTTGTTTTATTGTGTTAAGACAAGTTGGTCCGTGTCTAAGAGTCGTTTACATTTGCTCCCACCCCCCAAAAAATAAATAAAAATAAAAATCGACCTACCTACCCACTTTGAAAATTCTGTGTCGCGTTACCGCAACAAACAATTTTTAAGGATGGCCTTATCGAAGAGTTGCTTTATTACAAATCATTATTTATAGCGTAATAATAGCACAGTCATGAACCATTACCACCTGAAGATCAGCACCACAGTTTTCATCATCATCATCATTATCATCATATTCATCATGATAGTTATGTTCTGCACAAGACAATTGGGAGCTATTGTCATAAATATAGAAGACTTTGTTAATGAAGCCAGCACTTTCTCTCAATATATTCACCGTTATTAACGGTGTTAAAACGAATCGGTAACCTCTCCGTTAAAGTAGCCCAAAATGCACCTTCTTCATTAGAAATCATCTCTGAGAACTATAGGTAGGTCACTTTCTTGTCGATGTTAAGCTAACTGTTACCAAAAATATGGGATATCTTGGTTTCATGGAACATTGTGGACATAGTACCGCTATTTCAAAAAGGAATTCACAATATTACATGATATGTTTCCTACACATAGTGAAAACTGTTGTTAACTTTGGTTGCCGTTTGCAAATTTCCACGATATTTTTCATCGTTATTCAATTTGTTTCATGAAATCATTACATTTCTGGAGTTTGACTCAACTTAAACTGGGCTCAGAGTTGTGTATATTGTTATCTATAGTTTTAAAAGCGAACAATTGGTGTAAAGATCATACTTTTTGGTGGCGATCAGAATTGGAAGGTACCTGTAACCTCTCTGTATTGGCATGTGTTTTACTCATTTTTTGCTGTGTTCATGTATTATAAACAGTATTTGTCATTTTGGGGGATTTTTACATTAAAAAATATAGACCGAAAATACACTCAACACGCACTGGTAGAATACAGTACAGAATGAGATACTTATTTCAGATGTAAAATATGTGTGTTTGCAGACTGACTGAAATTGTTTTCTTTCATTTTAGTTCACGTTTGCATTTGTAAAATAATCTACCATGCCGTTACAGGAAACATGCTAATGTTCCGTGCATAATGGATTTTCAATCAATTTAACTCATACTTGCCATATTCGCATGTTTTGCATACTTGAATACACCAAACACGTCTTGATTTAACGAAGCGGGTGCATTTTGGGCTATTTTTAACAGAGAGTTTACTGATTCCTTTTAACACCGTGTTATTTGAAGGTGCATTCATTTTGTTTTCGAGTTATGCTTTGCACAAGAAGCAGTAGTAGCTGAGTAAGGCGCCATTTCAACAAAGGACAATAACTTCATCAATATGATACACAGAGTTATGTTTCTTGTATTATGTACTTCTTTCCCTTCATACTATCATACTATGAAGTTTCATATGAATCTCTTACCTTAATATGACCCGCATACGAATAATATGCCCAGAGGGCAATATCGCCGTAAATTTTATAGACAATGTTCTTGTTTTTATAATATAGACTTCACCTCAATGGCCTGTATTACGAGTAAAGTAAAGTTTCTTTTAATTAATTCAGTAGTTACCTCAAAATGAAAATCGAATAAGGGTTAATAACTCCATTAATGTGAAGGCAGTTTTAAGGTTCTTGTACTCTGCATAATCTGAACGCCCTCTTTCGTGTGATATTTCAGTTGCATCACTTATGAACTTTTTAAGTTAAGCACAAAACACTTGGCGGACGGAGGCGGACAAATGGACAAACGGACTAACGGACAGACAATCAAACGGTCGGACTATTATATCTACAGCGTCAGTCATGGCTCATTTAAAGAGTACCCGTTATTACAGAGTTATTGTACTCGGTGAGTCTTAGGTTGAGTTATCCAGGTGTATCTCGACTTTTTTTTTCTATTTTCCCAATTCTTTATGTATAACACCCCTTTGTTTAACATGTAAAGTTAGATATCATGTCGTTCGAATCCGCATAAAATCGCTCACCGAGCGATTTCTTGCAGACGGCTTTTGCGGATGCGCTTTGTGGACACGGACTGAGGACATATGGAAACGGTCCAACTGTTTGCAACTTGTCCGCAAGGATGCGGATTTGCGCAATTAACATATGGAAAAGCGCCCTTACTGTATAAGGTAACCTGTAGATTCGAGGTCTACTATCGCCTGTCGCTGAAGTTTCAAGCTTTGTTAATATACAATGAATGCGTATGGTTTACCTACAGTCGGCTGTTGTCGAGATACAATATTTAACCGAATCTCAGTATCAGCATAGCCCAATACAAAAATGTTTGAAATGGCGTCACAATTAACATGTCATGATGAATTCATTAAATAACCCACTATATAGGCAAGCGATAACACATTCTAGACATGTAACACCTGATACGATAACTCACTGAACGATAATAATCTGTTATTTAACAGCGTTCTGTACAATACGATGTTATATTTGAGTGGACAGCTAACAAGCCAAAATGCGCGTCCAATGTGTGTATGTCAGCTGTGTACGAATCCAAATGTATCACTGTTATTTGCCCGTGTAGCATTAAATATTGACCCCATAGAAAATTGACCCCATGGGTCCTTTTTCAACATTGAGAAATGACCCAGCCAACATTTCAACATAAAATTTTGATTAAAATGTCGTTGAAAACTGATCAGTCGTTAAATTTTGATCAGTTATCGGGTCATTTTTAACGGTTAGTTAAATGTCGGAGATAGTCTGTCGTAGTAGAGAATTACATTGGAAACAACCAGAAACTATCGCAGGCTTGCTGGATAGCTTTTTAGCTCACCTGAGCACAACGTGCTCATGGTGAGCTTTTGTAATCGCCTTTTGTCATGCGTCGCCCGTCGTGCGTCGTCCGTCGTGCGTCAACATTTTCATTTAATAGACATTTCCTCCTAAACCGCTTAGCAGATTTTCACGAAACTTTTCAGGCATGATCCATGGGTGACCCCCTTTCAAAGTTGTTCAATTCGTTTAGGTCCGCTGCATATATAGGTCATCACAGCTAAAAATTGATTTCAAAGCTGAACACTTTAAAAAATCTCTTTCTCTGAAACCACAACGCTTGGAGCTTTCATATTAGATATGTGATATCCTCTAGTGGTCCTCTACAAAGATTGTTCAAATGATGCCATGGGGTCAAAACTGGCCACACCCCGGGGGTCACAATGTTTATATAGGCTTAAATAGCAAAATGACTTTTAAAATCTTCTCTGAAACCGCAAGGCCCAGAGGTTTCATATTTGGTATGTAAGATTGTATAGTGGTCCTTTACAAAAATTGTTCAAATAATGCCTCTGTGGTCAAAACTGAGCACACCCCGGGGGTCACATGGTTTATAAAGACTTAAATAGCAAAATGACTATAAAAATCTTCTTCTCTGAAACAGGAAGGCCCAGAGGTTTCATATTTGGTATGTAACATTGTATAGTGGTTCTCTCCAAAGATTGTTCAAATGATGCCCCTGGAGTCAAAACTGGCCACACCCCGAGGCTCACATGGTTTATACAGACTTAAATAGCAAAATGATTTTTAAAATCTTCTGCTCTGAAACCGCAAGGCCCATAGGTTTCATATTTGGTATGTAACATGTATAGTGGTCCTCTACAAAGATTGTTCAAATGATGCCCCCGCGGTCAAAACTGGCCACACCCCGGGGGTCACAATGTTTATATAGACTGAAAAAGCCAAATGACTTTAAAAATCTTCTTTTCTGAAACCGCAAGGCCCAGAGGTTTCATATTTGGTATGTAACGTTGTTTAGTGGTCCTCTAAAAAGATTGTTCAAATAATGCCCATGGGGCTAAAACTGGCCACACCCCGGGGCTCACATGGTTTAGATGATGTTAATGGCAAAATGATTTTAAAAATCTCCTCTGAAACCACAAGGCCCAGAGGTTTCATATTTGGTTGGAAACATTGTATAGTAGCCCTCTACAAAAATTGTTCAAATGATGCCCCTTGCTTTGGGATTGCATATGGGGTGGGTGGGGTAAAAGTCAAGGTCACTGTTACTAAAAATAGAAAAAGGTTTCCGCACAATATCTTGAGAACGCATTGAGATATTTTAATGAAACTTCATACATAAAAACATTATATCGAGACCTCTCTCGAGATTGCATATACGGTGGGTGGGGTCAACGTCACCGGTACTAAAAATAGAAAAAGTGTTTCCGCTAAATATCTTGAGAACACATTGAGCTATTTTAATGAAACTTAATACATAAATACCTTTTATCGAGACCTTGCTTGGGATTGCATATGGGGTAGGTGGGGTAAAGGTCACTAACTAAAAATAGAAAAACTGTTTCCCCTCAATAACTGGAGAACGCATTGCGACTTTTTAATGAAAATTAACACACATATCTTATATCGAGACCTCACTTGGGTTTGCTAATGGGTTTGGTGGGGTCAAGGTCAAGGTCACTGTTACTAAAATTAGAAAAACGGTTTACGCTCAATAACTTAGGAACGCATTGAGATATTTTACTGAAACTTCATACTAAAATACCTTATATCGAGACCTCGCTTGGGATTGCATATCGGGTGGGTGGCGTCAAGGTCACCATAACTAAAAATTCGTTCGAAAAATTTGGTTTTCGTGGAATTTCCACATTTTTTGTAATTGGTATATAACAGGGTATAGTGGTCCTCTACAAAGATTGTTCAAATGATGCCCCTGAGGTAAAAAATGGCCACGCCCTGTGGGTCACATATTTTATTTTTTTTAATAGCAAATATTTTTTTTAATAGCAAAATTCCTCATTTTAATACTTTGCTTAAGTGAACACACATAATGACAAACTGCAAAAAATAGTAAAAAGAAGGCCAAAATGGGTCCTTTAACGGAGTTTAATAAATCATGTCTTGTTAAAGTGTAATAGTGTGTTCAATATCTGTCAAGTGACGCTTACTGTTAAATCACCCCCTCATGCTCACTTAAAACAATCTCACTTTTAAAAATCACAGTACAATTGAGACGGGTCGGGCTCCAAAGAGCCAAGCTCTAGCAAGAAAGGGGTATGGCTAGATACCGAAAACAGCTTCAGATACCGAAAACAAACTTTTGTATTTTTAATATAATTATCTTAAATTTAAGGGCTTTTTAAATAGTAAACACTAGAATTATGCAATGATGATAATATGCATGCATCTAACATTTGTGTAAAAAAAATGCATGTGACATGTTCCTTCATAATCATATTTATAAATATAAATTAAGTGATACAACTATGCATTTAACTTTTTTTTTTTTTTTTTAAATATCTTATTATTGCAAAGAAATGAATTACTGTATCAATATTTTAGATAAATATATAAATCGTAAAATCTCTATGTTTTCGGACACATAAAAATAATTAAAAATTTTCGTGTTCGAAACTTTGGATACACAAAAATATTCCCAAATTACAGGTGTCCGAAAATTTATAGACACTATGACAATATTGCAATTACGTTCGGATTTGTCCGGTGTATAACGTTTTTTGCCGAATATACACGGATAGTATCGATTAATGATTGCGCGTGCTTGTTTAATACCATGCCGTATAGTATTATTAATTTTTAGCGATGTTTGCTATGAATTTGAAATCTTTTCATATGTATGATTTTGTTATACAGAAAATTACGCTACTACTGCATTTTTGTCGACCAAGTTCAAAGATTACCATCTCGTATATTATTTACCTGTAATTAATGCAAAAAATATGCAAATTATGATTTTGTTGTTTGTTGTTGAATCAAAAATCTCAAACGAAGGTGTTTAACACCTTGAAATATTCCATCAACTTATGTTAGGGTGCGATAAAACTGGAGCCTGTTTGTCACACTTATCGTGTTGAGTAGGGGCATAGTACCGTAGATACCTGAATTGTTAATTGGCACTAATTGGCATATTTATTATACGATATCACAACCGGTATACACAATCGGGTAAACCCATTATTTATGACACATGGCTCTTTACCCAATAACGATTATGTAACGGTCCCCCGCCTCCACTCATTCATCTGCCAGGTTTTATGACCTGCGTCCGGTTGTAAAAACACATGTGCGATGTGTCACCGGATTAACGCAAACAGATTAGAATTCTGCTAAAATACAACTTTCATATAAAAGGTCCGAAAATTTAGATTCTTTAATTATGGGTTAAAATCAGGATGTCCGAAAATATATAATGACAAAAAATAATTATTTTGGCTGAAAAAGAGGGTATCCGAAAATGTATAGTGTCCGAAAACAAAGAGCTTTTACGGTACATGTTTTCAAATTTAATAAGTTTGTGTCACTCAACAAAACAGTACAAATACATTTGCATTATTTATTTTTTCATTCATTATTCCTATATATTTGTTAAAAACTGCGTATGTTTAAAAATGGGTAGTTATTTCAATACACTCTTTAATACTTTCCGGTTTATTCAACTATTATAAACTACATCCAGCTGTCGCTCCATGGACACCCCCTGCATTCAATGAAATTCTTACTATAACTAGAATAAGGGCCTTGACAGTACCGGTATATGTTGTTTAGAGATGTTTGATGTAAACTTTGTCAATGAAAGTTAACAAAGTTCCACTGACAGCAAGGCTGTTAGCGAATCAGAACAGTTTTAAGGAACATAGTAGGAACATTTTTGTGAAACTATTTCGATCCATCAATGGTTCCCAAAAATAATATTTTCAAAGTTTTCAAATAGTTTATTAGGAAAACTGGACCACCCCCTGGCCGCCATGTTTTTTAACGAATCAACATAATTTAAAGGAATTTGGTTAAGGGTCACGCAAGGAACTCTGTGAAATGTTTCCAAATCCAGCATGCGGTTTCAGACAAGAAGATTTTCAAAGTTTTCAATATAACCATATAAGAAAAAACGACCCCGTCCCTGGCGCCCATGTTTTTTTAACGAACCAAAATGATTTGATGGAGTCTTTATGTATTAGCATTTGGATGTAAATTATATACTCGTATAATTTGTTTCATGAAATTGGAATCTGAATAATGGAACATCTCCTTATTGTTATAAAAAAGAACATTCCTTATAATAAAATATTAATGAAATATATAATTATGACATATGAAAATAGGAATAATAAGTCCATTAATAATAACGCATGTCTACATATATTCTAATATAAGTAAAGTATTATCATTCATAAAAACAATCATGGAATAATTATCACACATATTTACCAAATAAATGCATTCAATTCAGTTACAACAATCCACACTGAAACAATGATAAAGTTATCAGCAGTGTCACGCTTCATGTAGATCACGTTTCAAAAGAAACTAATTCTGCGCATTTATTCCGAGGTGACATAAGGGGCAAATTCCTGAATGTCTGTAAAATTATGTTGTTTGTTTTTATGAGTAACTGGCGATTTATGTGGTATATAGCTCCATTCGGAATTTGACTGTTACATGATCAGCCATTGTGTATGGGAATAATATTTGCAGACAACCATGTTATACCAATTTTGCTTTTCACATGTATTGCTTGTCCTAGGTATGCGTTTTAGCTCACCTGAGCACGAAGTGCTCGGTGAGATTTTGGTATAGGGGACCTCTCCGGCGTCGTCCGTCGTCCGTATGCCGTCAACAATTTGGCCCGTTATCGCGATAAATACTTCTTTTTTTATTCAATCTTGACCAAACTTGCAAAGTTTGTGTATAAACATAAAATCTTGGACGGGTTCGATAATGGGCCCGATCGGACCAGGAACACCACAGTTGTTGTCCCTTTTTTGGTCCCAAATACATCTATTCCTGAATATCTCACCTGGTAGGGAGGTAAATGAACTATTACGAAAATAATTGCCAGCAATGTGTTATTTCCCTTTGTAGCTCATTCACAGATATAACCCAGATAGTGGAGTCTGCTTATCAGTAAAATCAATGCATCACTCTGAGTCAACATGATACTTCTATTTGAGATCAGCATCATTACACAAAGTAACCATTGATAGCCTGCTTCTGACCTATATTTTGGCTGTGTGTGCAGCAATAAAATGTTCCACTGTCTGTCTTGGCATCCAGCCAGGAAAAGATTTAAACAATAATTAATAGCTATAATTCATGTTGTAAACAAGCAAACGGAATATAGGATTTAGATCATGTGATCTAGTGTCTGAAAGGGTTAATTATTTTCTGTAGTTTTTGGACTGTTTAGTTAGTCACTTATTCAGTATAATTTAATCATGTAACTTGGACTGACTTTAACATTTGAATTGGGATTTTGGAAACTCAAGTAATTATCTTACATGATTTTGAAGCTGATTTATTATTTGTCCTTAATTGAAAAATACTTCTACACTGTTTAACATTTTCTACTTAATTGAGAAATATGTTTACACTATTTAGAGTGCACCATGCTACTTGCTGCGTGTATGGTATATATAAGGGCTTGTAGTTTGGGGACTCTTTTTAGGTAACCTGAGCACGGAGTGCTCAAGGGTGAGCAATTGTGGTCATTCTGTGTCCGGCGTCAGTCGTAAGTCGTCCGCGTCAAATTTTACTTCAAACAACTTCTTCTCTGAAATCACTGGGTGGATTTTAACCTAACTTGTTAGGAAGGTTCCTGGGATGGTCCTTTACCAAATTCCTTCAATTTATTAAAACATGGCAACCAAAAGCTTAAAAACCGGAAAATTAAAAAATCTTCTTTACAGAAACCACTGGCTTGATTTGAAAATAGTTTTCACAGAAATGTTCCTTGGGTGACCCTCTACCAAATTCCTTCAAATCATGTTGATTCGTTAAAAATCATGGCCGCCAGGGGGCGGGGCAGTTTTCCTTATATAACTATAGTGAAAACTTTAAAAAATCTTCTAGTCTGAAACCACTGGCTGGATTTCTTAATAATTCCACAGAAATGTTCCTTGGGTGACCCTCTACCAAATTCTTAAAATCATCTTGATTCGTTAAAAAACATGGCCGCTAGGGGGCAGGGCAGTATGTCTTATATGGTTTTACTGAAAACTTTAAAAAATCTTCTCGTCTGAACCACAGACTGGATTTCAAAATAATTTCATAGAAATGTTCCTTGGGTTGACCCTCTACCAAATTCCTTGAAATCATGTTGATTCATGAAAAAACATGGTCGCCAGGGGGTGGGGCAGTTTTCCTTATATGGCAATATTGAAAACTTTGAAAATCTTCAAGTCTAAAACCACTGGCTGGATTTCAAACTAATTTCACATAAATGTTCCTTTGGTGACCCTCTACCAAATTCATTGTAAAGTGGATGCTATCAAAACAAAACATTTATTTAACCAAAAAAAATTAATTATTGAAAAAATTAAAACAACAAAATATCTGAAAAACTTAATAAAAATGTTCTATGGTCTCGGCATTTTTTAAGGTAGGTAAGGTAAATGTTTATAAATGTAGCCTATAATACCTCGGTTTAAATTGCTAAAGCTGTTGTTGATGTTGCTTATTTTTGAAGATGATTATAAATATTAAAATGATGAAGGCTATGTTGCTTATGATACTGTGATTTTGGTGTTTTTGATGATGATGATTATGATGGTGGTGATGATGATGATGGTGATGATGATGATGATAATGATGATGACGATCATGATGATGATTATGTGATGAAGATGATGATGATGTTGTTGATGATGATGATGATGATGATGATGTAGTGGTGATGAGGCATGAACAACAACCCAATATTAGAATTATATCTGAATATTCAAATTAAATATTCCCAATACTTCTGGTAATTATGATAATGTACAGAAAATCTCATCAGGGAGGAACACAAAAACCAAAGCAACTGTTTACCTGAATCTTATTTGATCTCTTATCCTATATACATGTTGATGTCAGGAATTGTATAACTTTCTCCAACTGACCTCATGTGGCCCAATGAACTTGGTCTGTGGCTAAGCAGCTTCCTAGACAATTCAATAAACTGCACTATCAATAACAAGGAATATTTGCACATGATTCTTCCAAGTCGTAATATAAACTGGGTTCTGTGTTGGAAAGGTTCTGTTTCAGAGAAATATTTTCAGTTTTTTACAAGTTAGTCATGTGCCTAAAAATTTAATATTTATATGTCACTGACTTAAATAAAGAGTTTGTTTTGAAAGCTTTTGTCCACTACTGGTTGCATGATCAGATGGGACACCCTCCATCTTTGTTTCTGTCTGTTTGTCTGTCTGTGCAATAAAATGTGGGTCCTGCAATAACTTAATAAATACAAAAGCTAGGTTCATGAAACTTTGTGTGGTTATAGAGGGAAATGGTAAGATATTGCATTTTAATTAATTGTTGTTGTTTTTTGCATCAGGAAAGTGTTGAAAATTGCACATAAGCAGGTATTATGCTAAAACTTAAATTTGTTGGACTTCAGTGGATTAAAAAAATAAAACATAGAAAAAAGACAAATTGCAGTAGTTTTGGCATCAAGTCTTCCAAATTTTGCATTATCATTTAAAGACGTTCGCAACAAAAAGAAAATAATTGGGTTAATTTCTCCTTTTGCTTCATTTTTTCTTTATTGTAATAGTAAAAGTTCATAAAGCATATATAATAATCAAAAACACACTCTGCAATGTATTTCCAAACAAATTTAGTTCAGAAATGATCCATTAAATATCTTCACTTTATTGATACGTTGTTTATGTATGTTAAAACGAAACAGAAAAAAGGCTGCACAGATACCCTATATGAAATCCAATATTCCTCAAACAAGTTCGGTCAGCCATTCTTTTTATAAATGTTTTGGTGTAAATATACATTGGTGCATGTCTGTGCAACATTTGAAGAAAATCTGTCGTTTGGAACAAAATATGCATTTGATAAAAATGAAGTTTCAGAAAGCACTATTACCGGTAGTTCCCATTTGACACACTTAAATGTCCAGTCAAATTCATTAATTAAGCAGTAAATTTAGGTAAAACGTTTTTATTATCAACATACACATGCATATTGCCAAACAAAGCATGTACAAACATATCAGTTGAAAGAACCATAACCTTGTTTAAAAAATAACTATCCTACATACTTAAAACATTGATAAAAATCCAAACAGAAGAAGGGGCTTCGACAGGTACCGTATTCAAAACCCAATATTTCCGGAACAAGGCCTGTGACCCCTATCTGTTAAGACTGTTTTAGTTTCAGTATGCAATGACGCATGCATGTGGGATCTTTTGACAAAAACTGTCGTTTGGAACAAAAGATATTCGTATATTTGATAAATTATTGATGTTTTCACAGGCAAATTTAATGCAAAATTCACCTCGTTAAGCGTTCATTACAAGTCATTTGGTAAATGATAACTGTAGATAAAGCGCGTTTTATCATTAAACTGCACGTTTATATTACCAAACGAAACATTAAAAAAAAGATGCATTTAAAAATCTCCATCTTTGTTTGAATATAAACGCTATATATTATTCAACATTCTAAGTAACACAAACTGAAAAAAGGCTTCGACAGGTACTGTATTCAAAATTAAATATTTCCGGAAAATGCCGGTGACCCCTATTTTTTATTGATGCATGTTTGTGCCAAGTTTTAAGAAAATCTGTCGTTGGAAAAAAAATTGAGGGAAATTGTTGCGAAAGTCTTTAATTACTTTACAGATAAAGTTATAACAAGTATCTAAGATTATAAGCCATTTTTAGCCAAATGAAAATTTGCAGTTATTAGATTGGAGTATGTCGTTGGGCATGTGGGCTGACAGACTTGACAGCAGCACCAACTTTTGGTTTCTGAACAATAACTTGAGAACAAAAATTGGTATTGTAATAAAACTTCATCCATAGATGCCTCGCTTGAGGTTGCATCTGGGGTGGTTGTGGTCAAGGGCACCATTACTAAAAATTAAAAAAAGCTGTATGTTTAATAACTTGAGTACAAACTGAGTAACAGTGTATGGGGTTTGACCATTTAATCCAGGTCCAGCTAGCCCATTTCATTGTAAATAGATATGGATAGGCTTGTTGACTTGTTTTAGAAGACAGACTTGCATAGCATTGGGCACAAAGACTAGTATAGCTCGCAAACATTAACCTAATACTCGTCACCTGTATTAGCACAAATTAGGCGCTCTAACTGTATTCTGTGTTTACATTCATTTTAGTCCGTGCACGTGTTTCACAAGTTTAACGATACCGTGAAAGTATTTTATTTGGTACACTGCAAATCGTTATATTGCAATTAAGGGTGTCCATGGATCGCGATCGCGATATAGCCAGATCGCAATATAACTTTCCAGACCATTCATGTACATGCACACTAGCCTATTTTCGCGATTTGTTAAAAAAAACATGGCTGCCAGGGGGCGGGACAGTTGTCCTTATATGGCTATATTGAAATCTCAAACAATCTTCTTCTTAAAAGCCATTATGATGCTTTACACTCAGGTGAGCGACCTAGGGCCATCATGGCCCTCTTGTTTAGTTTTAACTGGAATGATTATGTTGATTCTGTTACCTTGCAACGTATGAAAATCCGACGTCTTGCAATGGAGAATTTCTAAACTCAAGAAATACAATTACTCTTGGCTTCTTTTGCCTTGATGATGATGCGTTTGACTGTTTTAACCACGACTTCAGCCAAACTAGTTGATTGTGCTCTTGTTGGACAACTAGTATTGCAATTGCATCGACCTTGACCTTTGACAGACAAGCATGAGTCACGTATGTGACACAAGTAACAGTATTAGTAGTAGTAGTAGCAGTAGTAGCAGTAGTAGTGGTAGTGGTAGTAGCTGACACGATGCTATATTAGTATGTTATAGTTTTGTATCGGTTTTGCCTATATAAATGTATAATAGTCAAAGGACTTAATAATAACACCAGTGCGAATATATTTATTCTAGCATTCTAATGAAAGCTAATCATGAGCATCTACACTTCTCTACGGCATACTGTAGTTAATAAGTTTTCAGACATCTTGTCTATACGTTACATATAAATTATAGTCACTGATTTTAGACATTAATAAGCATCTTAAAATGTGCAGCTGGGTTTTACTTTTTATATCTGACCTGTATCTGCAGAGGTATGGCCCTTGAATTGGTAAATAATTACCGTTATAAGCTAGTAGCGCACTCGAAGGTATAACTAAACGTTAATTATTGCTTACAGTCCTGAAAAATACAGAATTGTTATTCTTTGGTCTGTATGGTAATAGGCAAATTACATAAGATTATTGGAATCAGTGGAAATATGACCTGGCTATAGTTCAGTTTTAAACGAAGGTCGAATTTTCACGCGTGGATGGGTCATTATATAACGGGCAGGGTCCGTTTTTAACGTTGAAAATCGATCAGTCATCAGTTGAAAAAGTACCCATGGGGTCAATTTTCAACGGGGTCAAAATTTAATGTTACACCGGCATTGCCGTTATCAAATAATATTTACATTAAAGATTATTACCTATCGTAATACAAATATGAACAAAAAAACAAAATAGATTTATTCACAATTCTGTGTATATGAAGTCAAAATTACAGTGGTCTCTCCTGTGCCGATGTACTGATATCAAATTCGTGTAGCAGGGGTGATCACTCTGACAGGTTTGCAGAATGTAAACACTTTTTTCGACATTATGTACTCATTAATAATTATTTATCCAACATTTGCTAATGATTATGCATACAATTCAAAATTTACTTTATGTCTTTAGAAGGCTAATGTCCATTGAAACTATGAAGTCGTCCGCCCTTAAAATTGTATTTTAATCAATACACAATTTATGATGAAACCAAACACATTAAAACAATCAGTCGAAAATATAAACTCCCAAAATGCCGCAATAAATCTCGTGGAATCGTAGGAGGCATGTGTTGATAAATTGAGAAATTGTAATCAATATTTCATAACAAAATGAGTAATATCTATTCGACTTAGGTGTCATCACGTTTGAAGAGTCATGGACGTCATGAATTTGAAGGTAACAAAGGTTTCCGTGTGTTGTGTGCACGTCTCCGAAGCAAATGGAAGTACGTACACACACTATGTAACACATCAATCATTCTTAGATGAACGTTCAAAAGCTATTTAATTCAATAATTGTCAGGAATATCATGGCAGCGTTTTGCGAGTTTTGATTTTCTGATGTCTGTTTGTTTGGTTTTTCGCTAATGATGTATGAAAAATAATTTAAAAAATATCATTGAACAAATCGCTGTCCACGTTCGGTAATAATTTACTTACAGTTGACCATTTTTATCATGAATTGTGTACGTGTCGGGTTAAGACTGCTGTTCAGTGTAAAGCTATGCATAATAACTATGTTTTAAATAAAAGAAAGTACGTCAGATTTTATGATACACTTCCTCGTAATTAATTAGGACAGGCAGCAAAGTGCAATATTAATTAAACATAAACTTCTTTCCTTTCCTCAACTTCAGATTAAAGTATATAGTTAATAAACTAAACGGGACTCAATACATAAAGAAAGCGAACACCTACCTTAAAAAAGTCCTTGGTAGCTCCAGACGCTTGAATTCCGTATTTTATAGTACTATGTTTGACAAGGTCATCGATGGAACTGATAGGTGTGATGAGTTTTTCAAAAGTCAAAAACGCCGCCAAATTTGCTGTGTACGATGATATTGTAATCAGTGTGAAAAACCACCATGCGCTAGCTAAAATGCGACCAGACAGAGATCTGAAATATAACAAACACATTTTATGATAAATGTTTACAACTCTTTCTTAACACAAAGTGTTTTGTCTGATTACACTTACTAAATACACAGTATGTATTTAAAGGCATGCTGTGCACTCAAGAGCTGATACAAACCCAAAGCTTCTATGTTATAAGTATGTAGCAACACACATAAAATGAATGTGCATTGCCTCCAGCAAAATTTCACACCTTGGGAAAATATCAGGCCCCTGCTGCATCAAAGCACCCAGTGAAAACCACAAGGTATTAATGAAGGAAAATGTATCTGATGGTGCATTTCCGCTGTCTTGATCTTGCTGTTCGTATGGACTAAACTGGCCGATCACATACAAAATAAAACTAACAACGAAGAAGCCGGCAATGATGCAAATCCAAACTGCAATTGAAAGAGGGTCCATAAAAGAAAAAACACCCGGTTTGTCCCGTTCTGGCTTTTTTATCATTATACTTATTCCTGTATTCATAAACGGTTTTGTAAAGTACACAGCCTGTTCTCTTTTTTGTGTGATTGTTAGACTTGTGAGTGCGATATCGGCGTCCTGAAAACATATAAACAACATCTTCTTGTATAAAGGTTACATTTGAAAAAAAGCAAGAATTGTCCATACATGCACATTAGTAATTAACCAAAATCTGATGAGTTAATATCCGCATCTTAAGTGTTTAGATCAAATTTATATTTTGTCAACGAGAAAATGGTACCATATTTGCAAATTTATATAAACACCATAACTGAAAAAAGTAATTTTCATTAAAAATCCCATATCTATTATTGCTGCTATGTAGCCTGTATACGTTATTCATTATAAGATTTACGATATTCTATTCACCGCCTATTTTGTACGGTTAAAGAAAGAAACAATGAACGATGGTACCATACTTGCAAATATATATAAACATCATAACTGAAAAAAGTAATTGTCATAAAAAAATACCATACATGACGAAAGTCAAAGCATACAATCGGAAAACTAAAAACAATAAACTTATAAACTATATACGTACCCCTCTGATAAGTTCTCCAATCATGCCGTCCCAGGTTCCATCTGGAAGTTTTGTGCCATAATTTCCATCATCTACCAGCTTTAGAATATATGTCAGTTTTGTTTCATTTGCAATAATTTTCATCATGTCGATGCAAAATCCTTCAAACCGTTCATTACCTACGCTGGGTTGACCATTTTCGAGTGTGGCTTCTTGTACAAATGGTTGGTTCTGAGACAGAGACACAGTGAATCATCGTTTCCAAAACAACCAGATATTTTTGTAAAACAGTTATGCCCCCTCTAAGTTAAAAGCAATCATTAAAATATAATGTTTGGTGAAATGTTAGATGAAAACTGTTGGACATAGAGAGCGGAAACTGCTAAAAACGTATTATTTTAGATAAACCAAGGTCATAACTCTGCAGATCCTAAAGGGAAATTGGGTTGATCATTAAATTTGGCTTAGATATTATGCCCTCAAACGTTTTCATCAAGTTTAGTGAAGATCGGATGAAAATTGTTGGACACATAGCGGAAATGGCTTAATAGGCTAATATTAGACCAATCAAGGCCACTGTTTCTGGGACGATTTTGTTCATTATCAAATTTGACCGAGATATTATGTCTAGAAACATTTTCATGAAGTTTGGTGAAGATCGGATAAAAACTAGCAAACGAACAGAACGAAAAGGCCTATTTTAGATAAATTAAGGGGCCATTACTCCATAATTCCTGGGCCGATTCGGCTGATTATCGAACTTGGCAGAAATATTATGACCACAAAAATGTTCAGGAAGTTTGGTGAAGATCGGATCAAAAACTAGCGGACTTAGAGAACGGAAACGGCTAATAAAGCCAATTTTAGATAATTGAATGGCCATAACCCCCTAATTCCTGGGGCGATTTGGCTGATAATCGAACATGACCGAGATATTATGCCCACAAACATTTTCATGACGTTTGGTGAAGATCGGATGAAAACTGTTGGACTTGGAGAGCGGAAACGAAAGTGGTCTACCGACAGACCGACAGACAGACCGACGGACGGACCGACATTTGCAAACCAATATGCCCCGCCATCTTCGATGGGAGCATAATAACGTTAATAAGTTATATTAATATGTGTCTGTTTTCTTACTTATAATATAAATAAATCTATATATGTCTTACAATAATTGTAGTAACTATCTGGGAGCCGTTGTTATCTTTGTGTAGATCAGTGTTTACAGGAGCCTGCAAATTAATGTCGCGGAAGCCTACCCCATCTTCCCAGGTTCCAATCTGCCAACATATATTGTGGGTTATCGTATCAATACAAGTTATATAAATATAAAGTCTTACTATAATGCGATTGTTTAACTTTTATAATAACGGAAACAATATGTGTTTAAGCCACAACTAGTAAACTATTATCTGTATAAAAATTGCGTTTTGGGTTGTTTTTTTTACAAGCAGTGCCTTTAGAATGACATTTTGCAAAGACGGTTTAACTGCAACAATTGCGACTGTAAATTCACAGACATGTTTCTTTCTGTATTTTGTTTATGTTACCATTTCTTGTTTTATTAATTAAATAAGCAAAAACAAGAGTAAATAGTATTACACTTAACTGATTAAGAGTTTACCATTATATGGGTATACCCGTTGAGCGTCTTATACGCATTATACCCATTAATACTTCATTTGTGTTAAGAATTGCTCAACATAACCCTATTGAACTTCCACAAAGTTGATTGTCAATAATGAGCGTGCGTCATCGGACGAATTTCTCTTAAGAAGTTCGGGTGCATATCGCCGAGTTCAACGGCTAAAAATGCGTGCACATATTTTCTAATTATTGGAATAAAGTGTAGTTTTTGTGTGATTGATTTTCGGAGAGGTACATGTTAACTGCCTTCCAATTTAGTTTTTTCGGCGTAGCTGACTAACCCAACTTTTGACCTTTTTTAATAGCCAATAAATGTTGTGAACATTTCCCGACAGTAGTCCTGAATAAATTCTAATATTACTTTCGCTAATTTGAAAATATTTACGCTACACTGGTCAAAACAAGATGGGGTGAAACATACCAAACCGACAGAGGATAGATTCTTATCAAGTTTTGAATACTGGTATCACATCTAATAATGATATTACACACTTCGCATTTTGTCATTTTGCAACGATGTAAATCGAAACAACTTTCGAGTGCCTCTTCTTTATTCGTACACTATAAATAGTTTATTTATTTTGAAAGTTCAATCTACGTTCCGTTTAATCAAAATTACCATAGACGCCGAATATTTCTTTTAAAGATATTTTTGTTTATATTCAGACTGATGTGCTGCTCAAGTTCTTCAAAAGAGAATATAAACTTTTAAAGGGTTTTATTGAGCTGTTCGTGCCTGTATCGCTCCACTGGCTTTAAGCGTTATAGTTTTATTTGAATTCCACAACTACAGCGTTCGCACCACACACCTTTCTTGACCTACTTAGAATTGAGTTTGTGTTCTTGTACTCACCCTTCGTAATTGTGACAAATAACTCAAGTGGTATATATCCAAGGTAAACGCTCGTCTATGACCAGTGTTGTCGAACGCAATTTTTCCAGACAATCCATCACGAGTTACCTACAACATTAATATATAATTGCATCATATATATATATTGTTGCACAACCTTTCTTTTATTGACGCAGTGTATATTTAATACAATGTTGCTATATGTTTATGTACTTTATAATTGTGTGTACGTATAAACCGAACAGTTTTACTTGTCAGGACAGACAGAACAATAGTTAATTCAGTTAAGAATCCGTCAAGTAGCTTCTCACACAAAAGTTTTTCTCATACATGCGACGAAAAATGATCACATGAAAAATGAGAATCTCGAACTAATCCCTCCCGGACAAAATCAGTCATGCTCATTTTTGCATAGCCGGACATAATCCATCCCGATAATTTAACACCGCGGACAAAATTTATTATTAAAAACACAGATATCTTAGTCTTCATATGTATTTATTTATTGGAATTAAAACTGTTAACAATAACCATTTTCGTCAAAAATTAATTGCTTATTAAAGTGGAAATAAAGTGGACGTTTGACGGTTTGTGTCTGTTTTAACACTAATATTATAACAACAACGTGTTGATGAAATTAATAATTATATTGAATTATTAGCCAATGCAAGACCACCGTAGGGTAAATAATTAAAATAAACAAACAAACGTATATCAAAAATATTGTGCTTTATATTGATACTGAATATTGCATGAATATTTTTTTTTTACAATTATTCTTAAATCGAATACAAACACGATTTTAAATGTTGATTGGGTGGGGGGGGGGTTGTCCGGTACATAAAATGAAGCGGGAGGGATTATGTCGGGGGGATGGATTTGGTCCGGATACCGAAAAATAAAAATGAACTGTCAATGAATGATATTCATTTGTAGTGTTCCTTACCAAACAACCATAAGTTAAACAAAACGTTGAGTATGTTAATGCAGGAAAACAACAAATGATTATTGTTTAACACTTCGTTAAACAATAATCATTTGTTGTTTTTCTGCATTAACATAATATTCGTAAAATAATAATCAACGTAGTTTCACAGTGTATAAACATACAGAACGTACAGTGAGCTGCTGATGTGTACGCCAATGATCAGTTAGTTGCTTTTCCAAATTTTCCTCGGAAATTATGATTAAATGCCTTTTTATGGTCAGATTTGAAAACAATTTGTCTTAGGTGCAGAAGCATTTTTCAAGTTCACCGTGAATAAATTTGCCTTCAAGAATGTATCATATTATTTAAATAAAAGATTTCACACGCTTTGAATACTGAAAGATTGCAAAATTGACAATTAATAAACGGGCGTTGTTTGATCACTTATCGCTGTATTTATATTTTGTGTGCCCACTGTTGTGTTGGAATGCTATAAAAATCTACCGTTGACCGTTTGCAAAAAGCTTTAATATGCTATCTTCGAGATATTAACAATGTCCTTTATACCACTGTAGATAAAGGCCACTGTACGCTCAGTTGCAACTGCACGCAAAATTGCAAAAAGCAAGAAAAGTACTGTACGCTTAGTTACGAGTGAACACTACTGATATTTGAGATTACTTTGAATTTCTAAATCAATAACGACAACAGCATCATCGTAGTTATATTCCCTGACTTTTACTATATAATGAATAATTATTTTAGTTCTCTTTTTGCGTTAAAAAGACAGCCATTCCTCATAGAAGTAACGATTGCTTTATGCGCATTTGTATTATTATTGGAAAGGGTGTGTTTGATATGCAAAACTTGCAGTCACATGTATAATCGAGAGACATAAATTTCCACTCGTTGTGTCAGTTGTACAGACATAACATAACAGTATATTGATCATTAACTGTGGCATATTGATGATGATGATAATAAGGTGATGATGATGATGACGACGGCGACGGCGTCGGCAGCGGTGGTGGCGTTTGTGGTGATGGACGCTGAGTTTGTTCGAAAAAACATTACCAAACAAAAACGTCGTGGAAATGAATTATAACAATTCCACTTGGAGTAACCACAGTTTTATTGGCTAGTATATGAATTACTTCTGTGAAGGTTGATTAACTTTGGACCAGGTGTTTCGGAGAAGCGTGTACATTGTGTAAATATATGCAAATATGAAAAAAGGGCTCTAACTATGTGCTATTTTTCCAAATGGAATGCACTTGGAGTATGCACAGCCACATTATCCTCACATTTCATTTAATATGTGTTTAACAAAAGGAAAGTACCTGCACAAGCTGACGCACGAACAGACAAACGAACAGAGAGACATACTGTTTCTGGTATTCATCACCCCCTAAACTGTGTTGTGCGGGGTTACCATTGACACACTTTCGTACGTGTATTGGTACTGTTTAGGCGGGACAAGTCTCCATCTATAAATAGCGGTCACGTCACTGACACAGACCTCTATACAAAGACGCTTCACTTGCAAGAGTTTGCTTTTTCTGCACATACGCGATGGTAAAGAGGCAAAATATAGTTCCGAAAAAAAAATACGTTCACCTTTTTACAGGAGTATTCATTTTATCATATTTACGGTTGTTCTGCACGTGGGCAATTGTTCGAACCAATAGCTGGTCATTTCGGCACATGGTCACTTCGGCCTTCTAAGTCTCTATTATGGTTCCCTTCTAAGTCTCTATTATGGCTCCCTGGTATATTCTGGATAACCTACTATGTCAAAGTTAATATTACTTCACTATGTCAAAGATAAATTCTACCACAATAAACGTTTGTGCGTTATACCCTAATGATAAAAAAATATTTACTACCCTTCTCTAGGAAAACTAGGAATTCAACTAAATAGAACATTTAGTGTTTTGTGTTACAATAACATATATTACTGAAGAAACACATACATATTTCGAGTACATTATGAAACAATTTTAAACACAAAATTACAATCCAATTTGTTGAGTGCAATACTTATGTACCATTTTTCATGGAGGGTGAGTTGGTTCCTTATTCCTGGTTCCTTATTCCTTATTCGAATAAGGAACTATTCCTTATTCCTTATTCAAACTAGATTTATTTGATGTCATTTTATTAACGAATATGAATACATAAAAGTCTTACGGTAAATCAGAACAATAGTTAAATTAATCGGATCCTATATTAATTCCACAAATAAGGAATAAGGAACTGGTTCCTTATTCCTTATTCAACACCGAATAAAATACTGAAACTGTAGTGCAACAAGTACATGTACTATATCGTTCCAACTGATTACCAGGAAACCTGATAATAAAAATCATTCGGTATTAAACACAAATAATTTATTAACAGTTAAAATATATGTTAAATGAAAATAATATAATATATTATATTATAATATATTATAATATAATTCCGTGTTTATGTTCGCTAACATTGCCATACATTATCGTAAAGCATTCAAGTTGAACACGGAGTATGTTTTCCGAAAAAAATCCGTTTATCTTCAAATACGAGAGTATATCGTCTCCTTAACCCCTTCCCAACAGCTAGTTAAAATCGAAGGGTAGCGATTGTCTTCTTGTATTTTGTTATGCATGTCAAATGTATTAATGCTGACACATTTGTACTAAGTATTATTCATTATTGTTTCAGTTCCTTATTCGCGGCTCAATAAGGAATAAGGAACCAATTCCTTATTCCTTAATTAAACTGAAAAAGGAACGCGAAGTTTCTAACTTAAACGATTACTGTACACGTACCGAAAGGTAACTCATTACTATTAAAATTATTTTAAATGTAGTCATGTATGTGATATGTAATGAATTTTACACATTTATACTAAGTATTACTCATAAATGTTTCAGTTCCTTATTTACGGCTGAATAAGGACCAAGGAACCATTTTCTTATTCCTTATTCAAACTAAATAAGGAACTGGAATTAAAAACACCACACTCATTCAATGATGCTTTCTTCTGTTTAAAACGGAGTAGAATTGAGAAAGAACGTAACCATTTCGCACAAATAACCAGTTTTACCGATAGGAATCGACCATCTGAATTCGCTTGTCCGAAATTATGGCCTCCGAATAAGAAACTGGTTCTTTAGTGAACGAAATACGTTAACCTTTGTTTCTGTGATATAAAACATAGTAGAAATAAGACAGAAAATACTCGTTTGTCATAATTAACGAATATTATATTATGTTTTAATGCACATTTCAGTTAGAATGGAAGTCGAATACGGAATATGTTTTCAGAAGATACAGTTTTTCTGCAAATAAAATCAACTACATACGATACAATTCACTGTATCCTGAAATATTTCATTACAAATGCTATTATTATTTTAACTAATGTTTCAGTTCCTTATTCGTGTCTGAATTCGGAATAAGGAACCAGTTCCTTATTCCTTATTTAATCTGAATAAGGAACTGGAAATTCTAACTCAAACGATTACTGTATACGTACCGCAAGGTAACCCATTAGTATGAGCATTATTTTAAATGTCAAATGTATTGATTCTAACACATTTCTAATAAATATTATCTATCAATTTCTCAGTTCCTTATTCGCGGCTGAATAAGGAACAAGGAACCAGGTCCTTATTCCTTATTCAAACTGAATAGGGAACTGGAATTAAAACACAACACTCATTCACTGATGCTTCCTTCTGTTAAAAACGGACTAGAATTGAGAAAGAAATTAACCATTTTGCATAAATAACCAGTTTTACCAATAGGAATCGACCATCCGAATTTGCTTGTCCGAAATTATGGCCTTCGAATAAGGAACTGGTTCTTTAGTGAACGAAGTACATTCGCCATTGCTTTCATTATATGACCTACTAACAAAAGTAAATCTAATAGACAAGGGTGTAGCAGACGTTGAAAATACAACATCATTTATAAGTAAAAAATATGACCAATGCAATAAATTCCACCAAAGAGGACATGAAACATCTCCATACATCGTGTAAAACCGTTAATGACACCATTGAGTCACTTCAATACCCAGCAAACACATAACGTTATTGTAACGTTACGATTTGGGTGTATTCTGGTCAGGTTGTGAAATAACCTTAAATGGACGTTGTGGCAACGTTATGATCACAACTTTGTGATCATCAGGTGTATTATTAGCATGTGAAAAATACTCAATTTCAATGATATTGTTGAATAAATATATCTGGTATTTCATTTTTAATTGTGAATGTTATTACGAGGACTGGACGTTATATATACGTTATATGTACGTTACATGACAACGTTATTTTTACAACCTTCACACAACGTTATGGCAACGTTGTACTTTGGGTTTGCATGTTATTGTTTTTAAAATGCTTATATTTAATTTAAACGTTTTGGAAACAAATTTTAATAAAATGGAACCGTTATGGAATGTTTTAAATAAAATTTATGTGAAAACAGTATTTTCATCAAAGATCAATGGTTAATGAATTTCTGTTTTGATAAAGATGCAGAGCTAGCTTTAAGTTTCGATTTTCACAACATCAAACGGCCGCGTGTAATAGATTGAGACACGGAATTATGATACATATATATTGCATACAATATGTTTGTATATATTAATACGTTATTATGCTAAAATGTGCTTAAATAGACATGCACACAAATCAAAATGGATTATTTTCTGAAATCGAATTTGCGGCTATTCATTTACCCGCGCGCGTACACAAAGGAAGGGATTAACAAAGAGAGACAAGTTGTGCTTAGTGAAAATCGGAGTTTTAATGGATTAATTCATTGTTTAATACTGCATAGTAAAATGGATTTAAATGTATATGCTTGATGTCATAATAAAATAATATAAAAATAATGTTGTGTTTTAATTATTTAAAACAAATGTAGTTTGGTTGTATAAAGGTTGTATTTCGGTTACTTTATAACGTTATTTCATAACGTTGTCACAACGTTTTTTGGAGTCTACCTTTTTACGTTATATGTACGTTGTAAATTAACGTTATTACAACGTTATCCGTAACGTTAATGCAACGTTTATACAACGCTATTGTGTTAGCTGGGTAGGCCCATGAACAAACAAATAATAAATTGCTAGAGTCCGAATTTCGCAGCCTGCGATAAAATCTTATATTCTACGGCATACCAGAAAGAACACAGTTAAACGGAACTAAAACTGGGACAAACGAACGACCGGAAGTGACACAATCACGACATCCCCTCGACAAAGACGGCCGAGAATGTAGCGCGCTAGTGAAAGAACTGATAAGCAGCGCACTGGGCATGGATGCCACCAGTATGGTCTTCGACAGGACACACAGGCAGGCAGCAACAACAACTCCCCAAAACCGCGCCCAATAATTGTCAACTTCCACTGCTATAATGAACGGGAATGTGTCCTCCAAGCGTCGGTAAATCTTAGAGACGAGTTGAAGAAGCGCGGCGTCGGTGTTGGAATCCAACTCCCAAACGAATGGCGCAACGCACGACAGAAATTGTATCCTGTTATGCAGGCCGAGAGACAGAACGGGAACAAAGTACGCTTCAGCGGAAGTAACCTTTACATCAATGACCATGTGTACACCCCTCCCCAGACAGCTTCACATTAAGGTCGTCACGAAGAGCAATTAGAAATCCTCTCGTGGGACATTAATGGACTTTCCAGAAAAATTACGGACCCTGACTTTGAGGATATTATTTTAAAAAAAATGACATTATTATTCTAACTGAAACTTGGATATCACCTAAGAATAAGTGTAATTTTAATATACGAGGATATTGTTTAAACCACCTCTTTGGAAATAAATCCTCAACTACAAAGAAGGGTCGGTATTCAGTTGGAATCTCTATATACTACAAAAATGAATTAAGAAATAAAATTAGTTTTACTGAAAAACATAAATGTGGAATTATCTGGATGAGAATTTGTAAGTCTCTTTTTTATTTTTTATAATGATGTATATGTATGCTGTACATATATTCCACCACACAATTCTAAAATTTCCCAGAATATTGATGTTGATATTTTTTATGAATTTGAAGCTGGCAAAGAAAAATATAAATCAAAAGGAAAATTATTCATTACAGGTGATTTAAACAGTAGAGCTTCGAATGAGCTTGACTATCTTATTTTTGATAAATATCTTGATAATGACTTCTATTTACAAACAAACACTTATAATATTCAAAGAGCAAACAAAGATCAAGTATTAGATAATAATGGAAAACGTCTGTTACAATTATGTAAATCGACGAATCTATTAATTGCAAACGGTAGATTACACAAAGATAATGATATTGGAGAATTTTTAAACGCAAATGGATCGAGTGTGGTGGATTACTTGTTGTTAAATTAATGTAACTTCAGTATTATGCAAATATTTGAAATAATGGGTGGGCCCATATGCATTATCCGATCATTCGCCTATCCATTTCAGTATTTGCCGCGGACCCAGAGGGGGTAATCACGTGATAATCAAAACGGAATCAAAATGGCGACGTTATTGCAGAAACAGGTATTTTTTTTGCCTTTTCATACTCTTTAATAGAGTGCTTTAATATTTTAATGCCGTCCACTTTCTAGCCACATCAGTTAGAAAGTATTTAACGTTTGTTTCGTGTATGTCCTCGTCCTATATCTTGACTTTACTCGGTGCACATGTTCTAAGCAGGGACTGTTTTCCATGTAATTTGTGATCGTTACCGGGTTTCACGTAGGAAATCCCTCTCTCAGCATGAAATTAGATAAATTGCAAAAACAAAAATGTGTTCGGAAATTTCGTTGAATGTTTATAAATGTGTTTTGCTATGGTCAGACATGTAAGAATTAATTTTTTTCAAGTTGTACGCACCAAACATGTTTTATGATCTAAACGGGTCCCACATCTGATATGATCACAATGGGTCCCGTTTTATGTCAGAAAACAGAGAAACTTAAAGCTTTTTTGATCTAAATTGAAACTTGAATTCATGCTCTGGGCGAGGTATCTAATAACTAGAACGAGAACTGTCGAATGTAAACCAAATAAGAAGCAAGCGCTTTTTTGTAACATGAAAGTGACATTTGATACGTATGTCATTTCTCGTCATAATATCGCATATACATAGTTTTAGAATTTAATTTGTTTTCAATTTTCCAGTGCTACATTGCATCACCAGATGACAAGCATTACTACTATACCCAGTCCTGTGGTATGTAATGACTTGATTTGCTTCCATGCAGGTTCCATTATCGCCCGTCCTTTTTGATGCTTCTTAGGAACAAATAAACAAAAGTGTCAATGCTTTAAAACACTTTTTTTCTATTTCTTAAATACATTTACATGTGTTTCTGTTTAAAAATAATATCACATTAAACAAACAAGTATAGATTAAAACGTTTTAAATCTGAAAAGCCATATTATTTCTGAAGGGAAACTACCTGTGTTAATATTTGTGTTCATAATTATAAGTTAAAATTTGCTATAAATATGTGAATTCAATGCAACCACTTTGTATTTTATAGTGCAGTGACCACACATATAAATTTTCCGATGATATGAATTTGTGTTCTCTAATAGTATTTAGACAGAATTAACTTAGTTTGTAAACATTTGTTTAACAGAAAACATAAGACAAAATTTGTAATCATCTTATTCAGATTCTGGTGTGCTTCAATCACCCTGGTGCAGCATTGGGAAAGACCTGACAAGATGCGTTGTCTACTGCAAAGCTACATAGCCACTGACTCATCTCTTATTCTGCACAAATATAAGATGCCGGGTTTAAATAAAAGTTGTGAGACTAAATATTTACAATGTGGTGGTAAATCAAATGTCTCAGAAAAGTAATACAACTAATTTAAGATTAAAAGTACTCGCAATTCATTGTAAAGAATGGTGTTAAACTGTATTACAGAGTGATTTAAAGTGATCTATTACTATGAATAAGTTATAAATTTTACCATATATATTAGTGAGCTTTTATTTTACTTTGTCTAAGTGAAAACAGTACTTATCACTCATAATTTACACTTAAGGTATTAATAAAAATATCCTCTATATATATGTATTTGAAGTGAACACATATTTAGCTGTTTGTAAAAGGTATGGTTGCATATTGTGTTCAAGCAATGTTGTATTTAAGCATTACTATTGTCAATTTTGAATAGTTGTACTCTCATGGCATATGCTAAATAAACATTACATGTAGCATTGTGTTTGGTTGTTTTAATGTATTTATTATAAGTATTTATTTTCAAGGTCAGCTACTAATACAACTATATTCATGTTGAAAAGGAATGAATGTTTTTTTAACGTTTTTTCGCTATTTTTCAACGTTTATGACATTACCCGTACTCCTTATTGACCAGTTGTGACTTGTCAATCAAGGATTGATTTGACCAATTAACGGGTTATATTTCAGTGGTAAATATTCCCACATGGTTGCATAATCCAATCAAAAAGACTTCAAATCCTTGGACAAGCAACCTACGACAAACAGAAAGGCGGAGCGTTCTATGAATTTGCAACTGATCAATTCAACGTTGTTTCAACGTTGTTGTGCCCTACTCGGTTAAGTCATTGCAGATATGAGATATGTCTCAAAATATAGATTATAGTACACAATAAGTGTAATTTCAATAAGTGCGTGTTAGATACTTGTCAAGAAATAAAGTCACTGGAAGTTATATTACCGGTATTTTATTTCTTATGACACATCATAACACATGATATATCAACAACTGGGCAAGAGAGATCTGAACAATAATTAAGTGGCATTGGTGTTCAATTGCACAATAGCATTTTAGATCGAAGCTTTAAATCACACTAATCAATGTATATGAGATCAAAATTAATATTACAGAGTAAAAATATAAACACGCGAGATCAAACATGGAGCATACAATCACTTGTAGCGTTGTAAGAAATCTGAAAGAACTGCAATAATCAGTTGCAATAAGACACAAATGATTTGTGATCGAAATGATTGCTTCATTATCAATTTGAACACATTAATGAACCTTCAAAGGCAGACAAACAGATTTTTGGAACGGATATTTATATATTCTATGCTATCCAGATAACAACATTATGCTGAGAGTTCAAGTATTTCACGCTCTGTGTACACGTAAAAAGTCAAGCG
This sequence comes from Congeria kusceri, assembly GCA_027627225.1. Classification (NCBI taxonomy): domain Eukaryota; kingdom Metazoa; phylum Mollusca; class Bivalvia; order Myida; family Dreissenidae; genus Congeria; species Congeria kusceri. Next base: position 39,567,065 of record CM051025.1, read on the forward strand.
TATCTATCTTTACTACACGTAAATAAGGTATTAATATCTCAACCACTTTGACATTTTTATAATAGAATAATGGTAAGAGCAAAATACTCATACTCATATATACGTATATAAAATGTGTGCAAAGTCGTGATTTTTTTATTTATTTAGTAATCATCCAAACAATGGTTTATTGCTTAGAATATAGATACAATTTGTAATAAAATCTGTTTTAATTTCTACATGTAATAAACGAGCATTACTATCATATCAGAGAATATAACACAACATGCTGATATATTACTAAATGAGTAGTTAAACTTTCAACTGTATATGTAACTACGACTTTTAAAAATGATTGTGATTATAAAAATGTTGACTATTGTTCACCTTTATAACAACTAGATAATGATTCCTAAAAAACTTCAACATGATTTTATATGCGATTTAATAGAAATTAAGATTAAGAAATGCCTGTTAATGCACCATACACTCAACATTGTCTTGCAAAGTATTGTTTGAAACACTTGTGCACTATAACTTTGTCATTGTCGAAAAACATTTTCCCACAAGACCTAAGTTAAAAAATCTTTTGTTTGCCCTTTACCGACCCGAAGTTTTAGAGGTGGGCCGGTAGGTAGGAAAAATATTTTACTTTATTCCGAGAATTGAATCTTTGTCATACATGAATGTCGTCATTAAAAATAGCAATACATTATAATTGTACCTTTGTTTGAATTTTACAATTACTTTCTTCATCGTGATTGATACAACCAAGATTATACATGGTAAAACTGGCTTTAATAAGGGACATAACATAAAATAGAATACGCAGTGCTTTAAAAAACAATTTGTGAAGTACATGTATTCTATTTAATACCAATATCTAAATTGACTAGACACACATATTAATTAATACAGCATAAATACATACTGTCTGATAAGAAAACATGTGTATTATTATCAATAGCTGAACTGACTAGACAGTCCCAGTCATATTAATACAGTACAAATACATACTGTTTGACTAGAAAAATGTCAAATCAATGACTTAAACAATTAAAAATAATTTGATGAAAATGTCACAAATAAGAAAATCAGAAATGTTGTTAACTCAGATGGCTCTATCCTCTCAAATATAAACTGTGTAAATGACAATTTAACAAAGAACAGGTCCTAGTACTGATAGAAGAATTATTCCTTAACAAAGCCAGTATTGACATACACTTTTTGTTAATATCAGGGTGAAACGTTTCTGCACTGCCACTTGTTGATTCACTAATTGAAATCGAAACTTTATCGGTACTTTTCTTGTTCTCGTCTACCACGCACAATAGATCATACAATACATCATCCCAAGCTTTACTTGTTTCAACTTTATGAATTGTGTATTTATTTATTGATTTTAACAAACACGCTGGTTAGAAACAGGTAAATCAAATCTCCATATGGTCCCATAGTAAAACAGCAAAATCTCCTGGCATCGTTAGCCACTTTTCTTTGATTCAGATATTGCGAGTCTGATCTCTTTGGAAAGATGTTTCTCTCTGCTTTCAACATTTAAAATAAAAAAAAGACATGGTATGCTACTTCTAAGAAAATTCAATCTCACTTGACTGTAGTCACCCGTAAGAAACACTCGCGATGTCTCTTTCTTTTGACAGAAGACAAAACGAACTATTTCATATACGGACAACTTTCAAGGGGACCACCCTACTATTTACTGGTATCTAACCTTGAAACAAAACGTAATTCTATACACATATGATGACGTCATACGTCGACCGGTGTGTGACAAACCCTGAAACACGTACACCATATTTACTAGTATCCGGTCACTACGCGCTTGTTTTCACACTATGAAAGTTGTGAGCGAAAAAAAACCAAATTTAAATCAAAAAAAAGAAGAAAAGAAATGTAAAATAATAACCGCAGATATTGCAATAAAATTGTGTGAGTCGGCGGCTTTTTTGTGGGTCGGTCGGTAAAGGGCAAACAAACTTAATTTTAATTTAGGCCTAAGGTGCGAATGCTTTGTACCGTCTGACATGGCGGCTGTAGCCACTTCTTAACCTAAATTCTTGGCCACACTCCGATCATAGTCTAGTAGCAATGGCGATTGTTTCCGTATCTGTCTGAAAATCAAAATAGCATAAACAGTATTTAATATAACAAAGACATATCAAAATGCACTATTCAATTATTAAAATGTTATGACTTCAAAACTGAATGAAATCTTTCAGCACCGAGAAAGATACAATTCCAACTTAGGAAGGCATTTGAATGTCGCCAAACCAACTAAGGATTTTATTAATGTCAAAACATCCACTGATATAGATATATTTGAGAAGGTGGTCTTTCTTATTATTTTATATTTTTCTATTTAGCTTAGTTCTCTTTAATGTACGCAATCTAATGCCCATGCAATAAGGTTAAATAAAGAGTGTTTACAGGAACACATACATGTGTATGTCTAATAATGGTTTGAACGTTCAAAGTTTAAAACTTTACCAGATAAGCTTCAATTGAGGTTTTCCGAAATAAAACGGGACCCCTTTTTTATCAAACCAGATGTTGGACCCATTTAGAATACTCCTAGCATATTTTTAATATAACATTTTATCTCATTTCATCATGAGAGAGCGATTTCCTAAGTGAAACCCGGTAATGATCATAAATTACATGGAAAACAGTCCCCGCTTAGAAAATGTGCACCGAGTAATGTCGAGATCTAGAGTGAAGACAGACACGAAATAAACGCTAAATACTTTGTAACGAATGTGGCTGGAAAGTGGGCGGCATTAAACTTGTTAAGCAAATAATTAAAGTGTATAAAACTGCATAAAATACCTGTTTTTGCAAGGACGTCGCCATTTTGATTCCTTTTTGATCATCACTTGATTACCCCCTCTGAGACCGCCAATCGTTTGAATTAATAATAAAGACAACGCCGCCCCCGAAATAACTATCAAATGGGATAACACGCGCAAAGATATATTTAGAAATCAATTATTAGATAAAAAGCACATACTTGATCAGCTGACCACAAATTTGGATAACAATACTATTGACGATACGATATTTCTATTCACCGATCTTATACGCAACAGCGCGCTCGAAATATTTGGTAAACAAAAAAGCAGTCATAAACCGTCCCTCTCAAACATTTCATCGAAAGAATCGTGGTTTAACAATGAATGTTATGCTGCGCGAAAAGAATTTAATAAATCGATAAATAAATTCGTGCGGACGCGGAGCGAAGAAAGCAAGTTCGAATTTATTAATAAAAAGCGACACTATAATAATATAAAAAGTAAACACAAAAAACGTTTTTTACCCAAAGAAGGCGATCTTGTAAGCAAACTAGCAAAAAAAAATCAAAATCGTTTTGGAAAAATGTTTAAAAACATCATAAACAACATAGTAATAGCCCCACAGATATACCGATTGACGATTTATATAATCATTTCAAGGACTTGTACGGTATACAAACAACTGACCCTACCGCACAATCATCGAATAATATATCTGAGGATATATATGACACCGATTTAGATATTGAATTGAGTGAAACAGAAATGAAAAATGCTGTATTCTCGCAAGATAATTCGAAAAGTCCTGGCAACGACTTACTTATTGCCGAAATATTAAAAAATATAATATCCCCATTTCTTGTGAGACTTTCTAACAAATTATTTAATGATGGTATATTTCCAAAAGGGTGGGCGGAGGGTATTATAGTCCTAATATGCAAGGGCGGTGCCCATGAAGCCAAATATTATCGTGGTATCACCCTCAATAATATATTGTCCACCGTATATAGGTGACCTGTGCTGCAAAAATGGGTCCTATGGATGAAAAATCACATTTTCAGTTTTTTACATTTTCATTTAGTACTATCTTTAAGAAATAAAACACTGACAAAATTATGCTTCTATCATTTTTATTTTTTGAGATATTTCCAGAAACGTAATACCACCGTATAATACAAAATGTCATATATTGTGCAAAAATACGAAAAAAAAGTACACTTTATATTACTTATATTGATGTACAAACAATACACAATGTCAACACTATTATCAACGACTATACTACAGTTGTTTAAAATAAATAATTAGTTTCCATTCTGTCCTCACATTGTTACAAAAAAAGTTTCAAAACAGTTTCCATGGTAACCAAATTAGACAATTAGTTATTTAGATTTAACAACTGAGTGGACATTACCAATTTTTTCTATTATTTTACCAAAATCTTGGTCAACACATTGTATTTGAATATTAACATCTTATTTGGAAGATTATAAAAGTAATTTTTTTGTGAAAATTGCACTGCCATGAAATTTCTTTACAAACCTGTTGGAATCAATTTACATGTATGCAGGTTTAAGAATAATAAACTGTGTTACTCATATGATATCCATAATATTTGTTTCTATTGGCCAATATACTTCTTTTTAATATGCACACTACAGCTGATGCATAATAGATTCATTTCATTGAATCTACACATTGTTGAAGACATTAAATGTCTCCATAGCAACAGCATTTTAGATGCTAATGGGGCAGTACAACAAACAAATATGCAATAATGATTTAAGTAATGCATGTCACATGTGTTTATAAAAACAACCTTTACAGTCTTAGCACGCACACTAGTATTGTTTGATTGAATATTAAATACATTAATAATAAAATTTTGTGTTACCTAAATCCTTAAACGGTATGTTAAAAAATCAAACAAAAAGTTACTAGTATCATTTATTCAAACTTGACAACACGAGAACAATTACCCATAATATAATACTTTTAGTGTGTAAGCAATATAGGTAAATAATTCTTCATTGTTACAATAAATAACTAAAACTTATCCAATTTTAGAATACTTAGGTTTTGTCAACATGAAAACAAGATACGTGTAATAGAATATAATAAGATACTGGTAAATGTACTGGGCCAGTATTCAAAAATGTCCTAGGGGAAATCTTAAATAATACTTATGTGTTATACATGTGTTAATTATTTCTGTTTACAAAATCGTAAAATACTAAAAACCTAAGCAATCTTTACTAGTTTAAAACATTCAAATATTAAAAAAATTCTTCATGAAATTTCCATAGACTTAAGGAATTTTCTGATTAAAAAAACAAGAGGAGATAACTTTATTAAGGATTTTTCTTGAGTTATTGCCCTTTTTTTCATTTTTTGCTTTAGACCAAATTTCACAATATCTATAACAGGTATTGACTTGAAACTCAAAATACTTGATCACAGTTATGAGCCATTCTGTAGACAAGATAAGATAACTATATGAAGGATTTTGGTGGATTAATTGCACTTTTTCAACTTAGAATTTTTCCTTTAGGTCAAATTTCTCAATATCTTTCAGAGGTATTGACTTAAAATTTAACATATTTTATGACCGTGATGACCATATTCTAAAAACAAAAGCCCAGATTACTATTCATACGAGAAAGCCGAGCGTCCAGCACCCGTAGGCGGTGCTCTTGTTTTACTCCAATATTGGAACTACCTTTAATGACTTACATTCGACTAACTATAAACAAAACTGGAAGCTGTTAAAACATCTTATACACATACATTCTCATTCTGATGTGATACCGCCCCTGAAATCGGTTGATACTCATGGAAACGTAAGCTACTTGCTTAAATAATTACTTTGTTTTCCGTATCAACTTTATATACATCCTCGGGTGTCCTCCCTGCCTCCAATGTCTTTTCATTTGAATATTTGCAAAACGTTTCCATAACTGATTCAGAAATAATAGACATACCCGGTAATTAAGATTTTTATAACTAACAAAGCAGTTGGTGAAGATTTCATCAGTCATCTAAACCTTATGCGTACTTGCACGTCTATTGCCAAAACTTTATGCTTACTCTTCAATAAACCATTACAAGAATGCACATTTCCCCCATTGTGTAAAAATGCAATTGCCATGCCCTTATTTAAAAAAGGTGACTCAAACATATCTTCCAATTATCGTCCCATCTCGCTCTTGAGTGGTATAGGAAAACTTATGGAGAGAGTTGTATAACCACTTTATTTAGCATAACTTAACTTATTGTAAGCAGTCAGGATTTCTTACGGGACACTCAACTGTCTTCCAACTGATTGGCATTTTTGATCAAATCGCTCGTTCTCTTCATGACAAGAAATTTAACGGAATGTTTTTTTTTGGTGATATTTCTAAGGCATTTGACCGAGTTTGGCATCAAGGTCTGTTATTTTAACTTAGACAAAAAACGTGGAAATTCCACGAAAACTAAATTTTTTGAAGGAAATGCATTCAAGTCAGCACAATGTTAAGTATATTTTTAGTAATGGTGACCTTGACCCTGCCATGGGAGGTCTTGATATAAGGTATCTATGTATGAAGTTTATTTAAAATATTTCAATGCGTTCTAAAGTTATTGAGCGGAAACCGTTTTTCTATTTTTAGTAACAGTGACATTGACCTTGACCCCACCCACCCCATATAATAAGCACACCCAAGTGAGATCTCGATATATGGTTTTCATGTATTAAGTTTCATTAAAATAGCTCAATGCGTTCTCAAGATAATTGAGTAGAAACAGTTTTTCTATTTTTATTTTAGTAACAGAGACTTTGACCTTGACCCCACCCACCCCATATGCAATCCCAAGCGAGGTCTCGACATAAGGTATATACATATTCATTAAAATATCTCAATGCGTTTTCAAGTTATTTAGCGGAAACCGTTTTTCTATTTTTAGTAACAGTGACATTGACCCCACCTACCCCATATGCAATACCAAGCGAGGTCTCAATATAAGGTATCTATGTATTAAGTTTCATTAAAATATCTCAATGCGTTCTCAAGTTATTGAGCGGAAACCGTTTTTCTATTGTTAGTAACAGTGACCTTGACCTTGACCCCACCCTTACCATATGCATTCCCAAGCGAGGTCTAAATATTAGGTATCTCTGTATTAAGTTTCATTAAAATATCTCAATGCGTTCTCAAGCTATTGAGCGGTGACCTTGACCTTGATCCCACTTGCATCATATACAATCCCAGGAGAGGTCTCGATATAAGGCATCTATGTATTAAGTTTCATTAAATATCTCAATGCGTTCTCAAGTGTTAAGTGTTCAGGTTTCTTGCGATATTTTGGAAGCAGAAAAAATAGCAAATGGTAAATTCTGATATTTGACTGATAACTAAGCAAAAAACTAATTGCAAATTTGATGGAGCATACATTTCCTATTGTTTTATCATTGTTTAAAAAGATAAATAATAATAATTTGTTTGAAGCTTGTGTATAATGCAGTAATTTGATGATTTTATCAGGTTTTTCTAACCAACGTCGTATCACTTTTTTTTCAGTAGGCATTAAACATCAAACATCATGCAGTGTATGACTTCAATAGTTTTATCAAACAAATACCAAAATATTGTTCTTGAATATGTCACGGTTTTTGTCTGCCATGTCACGGTTTGTATTACGATAGTATGGACATTGCCACGGTTTTACTGACGATAGTTATACTTTCGGGCAAGATGTCGGTATTGCCGGATCCATATTGTTTTCAACGTTGTAAAATGACTGACGGAGTCACAATATAACGTTACACCACCTTTACATGACCGAAAATAAAACACAAGTTTACTACAATGAATGCCTTATATATTATGGGTGGATGTTTTAAGACCATTCACAGTTTAAGATTCTGTGAAATGAGATAATACTGTGCACATTCCGAAACTTTCTGTGCATAAAATATTTTGTTAAGGGAAATTTGTACTAAATGGGCCCTAAAGTTTGTATTGTCCACTTAATTTTCGCTGATTGTAATTGCACAATGTTAAGATTGTTAATATAATATATGTTCGTATTACTTTAATACTCTTTACAATAATGTTTATATTAATAAAAAATTAATAAAGTTGTTTTTTACTAGCCGTTAAAATTTGACCCCAACACTGATCACAATTTAACAAATGGTCAACTTTCAACGACCTTTTGATTAAAATTTAATGATAAAATGTTGGCGGGGTCAATTCTGAACGTTGAAAAGGTCAATTTTCAAAGGCGTAAATATTTCGTGTTACACCGGGCCTACGGTAACTAAAGAATAAGGGATATTAATATTGAATACATAGAAATTAACGATTGCATTATTTCTATAAACAGTTAGAGCAAACGTATACTGAATAAAGTATATACGTAAACAATGATTATCCAACGACAAGCTACAAAACAAGGTTTTATTTTTTATTCCTGCTATTAAAGTTTGGCAGAATATTTGTCAAGGTTGGTATACATAAACATGAATTTAACATTACCATAGTACGTTATCAAAAAGCAATGATTTCAATAACTCATTCAATAATTCACCTCCCCCGAAACCGGAAGGACGTGTGCTAATAGAATAATGCCGGTCCTCAACAGACCAAATAACTATATAGCAGGAGTTAATATAAGCAAATTGCAATAAATAACATGATATAACTGTAGAGCGACATGTCATAATTTAATAGCATTGATAAAACTGTTCAATAATACACATATCCATATCATATATGATGTAACAAAATACGATATAATTCAATATAATTTATGAATTATAAAGATAAAACATTCTGCAAATGTGGCAAGCCGCCCAAGAAAAATCAGAGAAACAATGTTATATGTGCATGTTACATGGAAAAAAAAGTATGGAAACCTGTACCATTTTGGCAGCCTAAATGGCTAATGTCTTAGAACCACCGGATATTAGGTCTCATCCTGTAGAAGTTTCAATTTACAATTGTGATGAAAAATATAGATATATAATTTTACTAATTATCCAAAAGCAATATGTGCTTAATGTGCCATTTTAGGCGATGCATCTAGAAATAATGTTATAACAATTTTAACAATCAACAATCATTAATTTTTTTCTTAATAAATAACTCTTAATCTCATGTCCACCACACAAAAGCTATGCTGCTGTAAGTAGTTAATTTACAGGCTAATAAGTCTTTCCAAGTCAATGAATAACAGTTCCTAGTAAATCACTTATGGTCCCAACTTTGTCATGGACGACCACCGTTGATTGTGCGATTCTGTGCACTCGATCCAATATCGTATGGAAGCAGCCTTGACAAAACAACGTTTTCCCAGCCCAATGTGCAATTCACTGAAACTATATAAAACACTGGCGAGTATCCAAGTACATACAATATTGAGGAGGGTGGGAATGTATATATTTTACAGTAATAAAACCGATGTGACTTGAACATTGTCGTGTTCCAAAGCGAAAGACTGGTTATAGCAAGAATTCCGAATGTATAGTGCCCGCGTGCGGGTAGATTTGTCTACCCGCAAGACAAACAATGACAGGCAAGAAGATGACACGTACTTGCATATATGGTGAAACCGTGTACGTGTCTAAGTATAAATATTCCCTTGCGTTGGATAAGGTAGTTCATTTTCTAGAGAATTAATTGATTATCCAACGACAAGCTACAAAACAAGGTTTTATTTTTTATTCCTACTATTAAAGTTTGGCAGATTATTTGTCAAGGCTGATATACATAAACATAAATTTAACATTTCCATAATACGTTATCAAAAAGCAATGATTTCAATAACTCAATTCAATAATTCACCTCCCCCGAAACCGGAAGGACGTGTGCTAACCGAATAATGCCAAAAAGGTATACGACTGAAAAGAGTGTACCTTCCGCCAGAAAGCGGCTATTAGCAAACTTTAGCATTGACAAATATCTAGTAGCAGTTTTCATAACTGGGTTTCAAAAAACAGATCAAGCAAGTGCCATATGTTAAATTCGCGGTTTCTTAGTTATTGGTGTAAACCAAACGTATATCTTAATTAGCAAGTTGTTTCGGGCTTAAACTTTTGTTAAGTTGGCATAGAACGGTTATAGATGATAAAACGTTGATATAAGATTTGATAGGAAACACTTAACGTGATTTAAAACAAATTGTTCCGTGAATATGTTCAAAAATACTGGTGAAAAAGAACACTATTACAACAATAGTGTACACATGCGAAACTGGTCGCCAGACGTTAAATAATACACAATATAATATCGATATTAATTTGGAAATTATATGTTTAAACTACAGTTTTAATATCGAATTCCTTACGATGCTTATTAAATCGCAACACATGCTCAATCTTATCTTTGTATTTTGTGTCTTGTATTAGAAAAAAAAACAGATTGCCAAGCTAAACCTTCTAAAATTGGCATCATAAGAGTATACAGGTAGTGAAAGAACTTTGTTGATATATGCAATTTTGCAATATGTAGTTATTCGAAGAACCATACAAATTACGATTTCATGTCTTGTTTGATTGGCATAAGTCTTTTTGGCTTATGTTTGATCATTACTAAATTTTTAATTATCATGTGTCTACATGTTAAAAGACAACATTATTTTTGAGTTCTTCCGGGATTAAGTCCCAGTTACGGCAGAGATCTGGCATCGAGCTCTTTATCAACAACCATTCTAGTAGCAAGTATAAGCTAAAAGTGATTGCCGATCTTTCCCCTTGAGCCATTGGGCAGATCTTACAAAACATTATAATTTGAAAATATAAATATATGACTCTTTTTCTTACAGGCAGCACTATATCAAAATCATATTCATCATTATAATCATTATCATTATTTCTAACTCTTTCATTATCATTTTTGTACGCAGTAAACGACAACTTTATCTTTATAGGTTCTTCTGGGATTAAGTCCCAGTTCCGGTCTCTCTACCAAGAACCATACTAATAAGCACTTAAAAGCCAAAGGTGATCGCCGCGCTTTCCACAATAAGCCATTTGGCACATCATTTTCTTTATAATTTTGAAAATATTAATATGTGTTAGCGCTTCTTACAATGAGCACTAGATCATTCATTATATACATTATAATCATTATCATCATTACCATTGTTCATAAATATTTTTCATTATCATGTTGGTACACATTAAAAGACAACATTATCTTTATGGGTTCTTCTGGGATTAAGTCCCAGTTCCGGTAGAGATCCGGCACCGGTCTCTCTACCAAGAACCATACTAATAGCAATTAAAAGCCAAAGGTGATCGCCGTGCATTTCACAATAAGCCATTTGGCAGATCATTTTTCTTTATTATTTTGAAAATATTAATATATGTTTGTTAAAATCATCACTATATCATCCAATATGAACATTATAAACATTATAATTTATTTAATAGATGTGTACCTGACGTACCATAAACGCACTTAAATATGTATATCTTGGCATAAGTGTATTTAGTGTACGCTTTACACCTTAGGACTGACCATTATAATTATAAGTAAATACAATCAACCAAATTAACCGCACAAGCTTGCATCCATATCAATACCAATAGGCTTTTATTATTTCGTGTAAATTATATATGCTAAGTGAAAAACCCCAAGTTATACACTGGTATATGTAAAGTATTGCATTGAAATGCTTTTCTAACGGACATTTAACCGATCATGACATAAAACAACATCAACAACGGACTAAATAATCGAAAAACTGATTCGTAAGCAATTCATTAAATTACCAATATTTTAAATCCGGAAAACATAAGATCTGTTGTTTCTCGAAACCTGATTGTATTTATCAAATATCTAACTTTACTACCCAGACTAGAAGTGTAGTTAATCTTACAGAGGTAATGAAATAGCAATTATTAAATTAGCTTAGACATAGCATTAAAGCTATTAAAGTAGACGCAATTGAAACTCTTGAGAATGTTCATCCTTGTCTGATCAGCGACGGGAAAATTACCTGTTTCATTTCTTGTAACGTCTAAATAACAAATCGTAAGTTAAAATCACGAACTATTGTAATGATGTATGTAATATCCTAATTGGTTACTTTTTTGTTTTTCTCTTTCATTATGTTTGCAATAATGTATCACAAAGGCTAAACGCATGTATAGTGTAATTAGAAATCGTTTTTATGAATAATCTTAATTGGAAATTAAAGGGACCTATAATACATTTTTTACATACCTAGATACACCCCACTAAACGTCTTAACAATAAAAATTAAAGCATCGGAACCACAAAGAGCAATCACTATAACCAGAAAAGCATACACAGAACGAAAAAAATTAATGTTGCTCCCACCGAGGTTCGAACCCTAGACCTCCGGGCCAAAAGCAATTCCTCTTCACATACTTGGACGTGTATTTTTTGTTTCTTTTACTTCATGTTAGTGATTCACATGTTTTCAACAATTTTAAGGACAACAACAGAAACATTCCAAATTATTCCATCGTTTCGCGTTACAAACGCTTTATAATTGTATCTTTTTCAACTGACGATAACTAATTAACGAAACGGTATTGGTAGTTACAGTATATTACTTTGTCAGTAGTGTTATTTCGCCCCCTAATATATACTATTCTTTTAATTTTGGAATCTGTGACAAAGGGTTTAAAAACTTTCAAATCGTCAATGTGAGAACATATCTCTTTAAGTACTAAAATTCTGACATTTTCAAATTCAAGTTTATGACAAAGGAATGTATCGTTTTATGATTATGACGCAGTAGTTGCAGATAAATTATTTAATTTAATATATTTTATGCCCTTGACCCAAACACGAATTTTAATTTAGTCTTTTGACTTTAACGAAGAATCTTTCTATTAAATATGGGACCCGAAGAAAAGCCAAACAAAAACATATCTGCATTTATGTGATGAAATTGGAAAATTTGGTTACAAATTGTAGTTTAATGAATAAATAATACTTACCTGTCATTACTATATGGATTTCTTTTCCATGATCCGCATAGACTTATCAATATAAACCGGAAGTGAACTTTTTACTCTAACACCGTTACGTCACTTGCTATTAGAGAACACCACATGTTTCAGTTTACCTTTCTGGCGAAACTGTTCGCCTTAGTAATACTGATAAAATAACATGTGGGGCAGGTGGGAGGGTACCTGTAATGACAGGTAAGTATTATTTATTTATAAAACTACAATTTGTAACCAAATTTTCCAATTTTATTTCATAAATAAACTTACATGTCATTACTATATGGATTTTTCTGATTCCACAGCAGTACCCCTGGTGACGGGAGTTATTTTATCACTGACTGCTCTTCCCCCAACCATCATGCATTTCAGCAATGAAATATGTCTTTTCCTAAGACAAAAGTTTGTATTCAAACACAATACACTTCTTTTTCCGAAATGTACATAATGCACACATCTTCACTGAAAGTTCATTTCAGCTTAAAACATAGTAATAGCGATCCGCAAGAAAAGCGGTATATCAGTTTATATACAAATGTTCATATTCAAGTACTGTGTTGTCTACACATTCATAAAGTCTGTATTCACATTTTGTTTTAGGTAATAACGAGTAAAAGTGGTCTCCCTTGACCAGTCAGCAGATTCCATGATCTGTTGCAAAGATGCACCTTTGAAAAGAGCCCAAGATGAACCAATACTTCGTGTTGAATGTCCTTTTATTTTCTTGTTTGTAACAAAATTTTATTAATTCGACTATGATATAGTTTGAGAAGAAACTGGTTGATGTGGCTTTTTTCTTGCTAAAAACAACTTAAGTATATCATCACCAGACTCTGTGTGTCTAAACGACTCAGTCTTTTTTAAGTAATATGTTAAAGTTCGTTTAGGATCAAGTAGCTTGTTTTGCGGTAATGCTGGCACAAAAATGTTCTTTTCTAAATGGTTTGGCCTATCTTGTTTAGACAAGACAATTCCTACAAATGTCACACCTTGTTTTTGTACATCAACATAACCTTCAGCTAGCTGTAATGATTGAAAGTCACTGCATCGTCTGAATGTAGTGATGGCCAGCAGAAAACACGTCTTCGAGCTGAGAAACTTCAGAGAAGCATCTTTCAGTGGCTCAAATGGTGCTTTCTTTAGACAGCCCAAAACAAGAAGAAGATCCCATTCAGGAACCAACCTTTTTACAGGTGGTCTTTCGTTAAAAATACCCCTTAGCAAACGGATTATAAAAGGATGTTGTCCTATTGGAATTCTTTCCACTGGATCTAAAACTGATGACAATATTGATCTATAACCATTTATTGTCCTATATTTAAGACCTTTGTCATAAAGGTGAGTTAACAAATCTGCACAGTTAGCTAAAGTGGCAAGATGGGGATCAATTTCCCTTTTATTACACCAGCTAACAAATGCCTGAATTTACTTCTGTAATCTTTTTGTGTGCATTGTCGCCATGATTTAGCGAGTAATTTTCTAGTGTTTTTAGAAAAGCCTTTTGAAGAGAAACTTCTGTCGATAACAACCACGCAGTCAGATGAAGTGTTTCCGGACTTGGATGTGATATTTTCCCCAAGCATTGGGTCAACAGATCCGGACTGCATGGAAGTTTTCGAGGGCATGCTATCAACATGTTCAACAACTGAGTGTAACAATGCTGTCTCGGCCACTGTGGAGCAATAAGGATCATTGTACACTGAAAATGTTGTAAATGGTTCAGAACTTTGGTATTAGTTGTATTGGTGGAACGGCATAAACAAACATGTTCTGCCATGCAAATGACAGGGCATCCATAGCATAAGCCTGTGGATGTGGAACCCATGAACAAAACAGTGGTGTCTTTTTGTTCTGACAAGTTGCAAAAAGATCTAGAGTGGGTTGACCCCAAAGACTGAATATTTTCCACACCACTGAATTGTTCAAAGTCCATTCTGTCGGTCTGACTATTTTCCGACTCAACATGTCTGCCACTACATTCCTAATTCCCTTGATATGAACTGCTTTTAATTTGATATCGTTCCTCATAACTATTTGCCAAAGATCCATTGTTAAATTGCAAAGGTGTACTGAACGTGTTCCACCCTGATGATTTATGTACTGACACACTGTTTTGTTGTCTGACCTTATCAATACATTCTGACCTTTCAAATGAGATAGGAACTGCTGTATACTCAAAATTTCAGCCATCATTTCTAGACAATTGACTTGCATTAATTTCTCCATTTTGCTCCACTGACCTTAACATGTCATGTTGTTCATGTGACCACCCCAACCCCTGTTTCCACTGGCATCTGTGGTAGTAAATCTTTAAAGAAAGATCTATTTCAAATTACAGTAGTAATTTGAAATAGATCTTTCTTTAAAGATTTGCCCTTTGCAATGTTCTGATCCAGTAACCACCAGTTCAGACATGACATTAACTGAGGTGTAACTGGAACTTTGACAGATAGTTTCATGCGTGCAGGACAATTTTGAAGTAAATGAAGTTGAATAGGTCTCATGAACAACCTTGCGTTTGGAATCAGCTCTAGGCAAGAGGCAATCATTCCCAGCAGTATCATATAATGACTGGCCGTTATTTGACACCTGAGTATATTCAGAACTGCAGATTTTATATTTACTAGCCTCTCCACTGTGGCATAAACTTTGCCATTTGCCAGATCGAACCTGCTTCCAGTGTAAATTAATGGTTGAGCTGGTACAAGTTGCGATTTTGCTTTGTTTATCGTAAAACCCAAATTGTAAAGGATACTGAAATAGTAGCTCTGTTTTCCAGAATCAATGTCTTGGATTTTTTATCGCTAGCCAATCGTCTAGGTAGTTTGAAAGATTTATATTTTGTGTTCTTACATATGCGACTACTACCGACACTAGTGTCACAAATACTCTGGGTGCACTTGTTGGACCGAAACAAAGAGCCCGAAATTTGTATACTACACCCTGAAACTGAATACGAAGGTACTGACGATGGCCCTTGAATATCTTCATATGAAAATAGGCATCTTTTAGGTCTACTGTTATTGCCCAATCTCCTTGATTTACTAGATTCAGAACTTTTGACAAAGTGTCCATTTTGAACTTCTTTTTGCAGAGACACTCGTTGAGGGGTTTTAGGTTTATTACTGTTCTCATTTGCCCGCTCTTTTTTGGTACAAGGAATAACGTACTGTAAAAACCTGAATAAATGTGTTTCGGATCTACAATTTCTATTGCTCTTTTCTCTAAAAGACTGTTTATTTCTTGTTTTATAATAGTTTCGTCTTTGCGAGAAACCTTTATTTGTTTTATGTGATGAAATTTTTGTTTCTTTAGAAATTCCAACTTGTACCCTTGTTTTATTATGTCTAAAACCCATTTGTCTGTTGTTATTTTCTGACAGGAAATGAGACAGTCTCCCCCCAACGGGTATCTCTGGATTTTTTGCAATTGTAGTTACATGGTCATTTTTCATCTGTTCCTCCAGACTTCGGAGCAGCATTTCCTCTGCCTGAGGCGGCTGCACTTGCACGTTTGGTGTAGCTGTTGTAGCCACCGCGTGACCTTGGCCCATACTGGCCCCTGTGCTCAAACTTTGCCTCTCTTGTCACCTTTTGGATACGAAAATTGTTCCAGGTATTACTAGACACAGGTTTTGTACTCTGATTGTCAATGGCAGGCCTTTTGTTTGGTTCTGACTGATAACCTGTGAATTTTACGTTTAAATTCTATTTTTTTCAAGTCTGGTATCAAGTCATCTATCTGCTTGTTCTTTTCTTTACGAGCCTTAAGCAATGCTTCCAAGCCAGGCCCAAAAACACCCTCACCTGACAAGGGTAAATTGGAGAACTCCACGTTATCTGGTTGTTCAAACAACAATGTGTCTGTCATGGCGACTGATCTGCGCACAATATGATGGAACGCACTGCTCTCCCAATTTGATCAAGGCATTTCGTTGACATGGCAAAAATGTCCTTAATTTGCACAGAAGCCTTGTCTTTATCAAAATCATCTGATTTAACGAATTGCAGCAGATTACCAAGGCTTTGTTGCACATACATTTGAATAACCAGACCCAGGCGAGCTGCTTGTTGCCCTTTGTAGCACATTTTCTCTACCATTTTTGATGGTTGACCAAATAGCTGTTTGCCCTTATTTTTGATAAATGAGGCTTTAACACCGTATTTTTTTGTCAAACAACCTTCTACTAAGGGATTAAGAGAGGGTACTTCCAATATTTTTTCAGAGTCTGAGTCAACCGGAAATTGTTCGAAACATTGTTCTGAAAAGGAAGTCAAATAGTTCGGGTTTTTACACCTGTAACTGTTTTCAAGAACCTCGATTTGTGAGGCATCAATGCAAAGTCCTTCTTTTTTGCCTTCTTTCTTGACCAGCGCATCATCGCCAAACATGTCAAATATTCTTTGGTTGGTCTGACAAGTTTGTCTTGACATTGTTGTTATTATCAGAATCTACATTTTCAGTATTTTCATTGTCAGATTCATGACTGGGAGAAATCTGTCCACAAGCAAACAGTAATAGATTATCCGAATCACTATCTGACTCTTCAGGTGGAGCAGCATGTCTTTGTCACTCTGCAGCTGGTTCACGAGTTTGTCTCTAAACAGACTGATTTTCGAACATTGTTTGCAACATTTGTTCAATAACAGTAAAACGTTTGTCAAGTTCACTGTACCTGGAAGATTTTTTGTTTCTCTTTTTCTTCCTAGCACTACTCGTAGTAGCTGCCTCGTGGATTGGCGTCAAGGGCGAATTTGTTTCGTCTCCTGAACATGCGGATAGATTTGTTCCATCCGAAAGAATTTTTCCAACTTTCGAATTCGAGATAACTAAGACTCAGTTATAACAGTACCATATGCCCTAGTGGTCTAAAAAATTAATTTAATACAAGTCTAAACGCGGACATGCGAACAGTTTCGCAAGAAAAGGAAAACTGAAACATGTGGTGTTCTCTAATAGGAAGTGACGTAACGGTGTTAGAGTAAAAAGTTCACTTCCGGTTTATATTGCTGAGTCTAAAATGCGGATCACGGCAAAGAAATCCATATAGTAATGACAGGTAAGTTTATTTATGAAATAAAATCGGGATTGAGTAAAGGATAACTAAGACATGAACGTTCTGTACGATATAAAGCCACCCAACATTGATAAGATGCTCATCTTATGTATAATCTGATATGAACTACGTGCACGTGTGTTTTGTATGTTGTCAATTTCTATTGATTATTAATGTAAAATATATTGCAAGATAGCAAGGAGATGGGCTTATACCATAAGATGCCTGTGAATCATGATTAACAATAATAATTGTCCCATTTATCGTATTGGTTTTTTTTAAATTGGATGGAAATATGTCCATATACAATCTTTACTTAAGTAATGTTTTCATTACAAAAATGAGGTTTCAATCGGCCCTATTCGCAAATGCAATTATGACTATGTCGTAAATCTCCTAGACGCGCTTATGTATTGAGTTTAAATAATTATCATTCCTTTTAATAGATGTAACAGACTCGTATGACATTTGGTAGGCCTGCGGTGAAGTGTGCAGTTAACACATTTGACATCTTAACATTCATTTTTAGTGTGTTTTATTTTTGGACACCATATTACTCTGTATTAATATTAGTTTGACGATTTTATACTAAATAATCAAGATGATAGATTATTGTGAATAAAATATACAATCGCTTGTTTGGTGAGTGTTAAATTTTCAACTACATATCAACAACATCAAACTATTTGAAAACGATTCAAATAATTAAACGTCATGATGACAAAAATAACACTGCCTTGGCAAAGCGTCTAATAATTTATACAAAACGTTTACTACCTGTTGCTGAATATATCTAGACAATGTTTTACCATCGCGACCAAAGTTCATCACAATCCAGGATCACCCGCCACTGGCTAATCAGAGGCGCTATTGTTTGGCATGTATTTTCTCGCGTATGACGTCTTCTCCAGCATGGTGCATGGCGGGTATGAAAAACAAATATCGCAATATTTAACATGTATGAACTAAAGAGAGAAACAAATATATACGCTACTTTATGACAAATAAAACCTTGTTGAGATAATTTATATTACAGTCTTAAATATAACAATGACAAAATGGTAGGTGTTTGTTTTTTATATAATATATATTATACGTAACTGTCCGCATATCTGTAGTTTTGATTTGAATTTGATCATATCTGAACGTCTTTGTGCGGAAACGCATAGTAAAATTTCCATAACGACGCTCACTTTAATTAATGCGTTTAAATAACTTGTTTTGACAAGAAAATTGGTCAGCAAATCTAAACACAGATAAACGCACAATCTCCAATAATACTTCCAGCAGGGGCATATCTGTAATGCATTTGGTAAATGTGTATGTTGGTACCAATTACGCAAATAGTACCCGTTAACGTGTTTGGTATAACTTTTTGAGGAATATGCATCTAAATACAGTGTACGCAGCTCTGTATGTTTTGTTTTTCAGTTCGGAAATGTAAAGCACACGTCCAATTGCCTTATACGAGTCACGCCACTGACAGTATCGAGAAAATCGTGCATTCGATGTTTATTAAAGAACTACACTGTATGCCCCGGTCGTGGTATAAAGACTCGTGTGTTTCAATCAAGATCACACAATTTGTAAACAATATTTTTAAATATATATATAGTTGCACGTTGAATCCAATCAAGCAACATATTAGCAATTTTTTAAACAATGTGTGATTAACTGAAAATGTCAAAATGAACCGATATTATTTCCGTAGCTGAGTTGTCTAAATTTACTTAAACCGATAAAGCTCTGAAAGAGTTTTCACGTAGACATACATTATCAAATTGAAAAGTCCTTTACAACAAAATTCATATTGAATTTGGTAGGAAATTCAGCCTAAACACACATTTTCGTTTTTATATGCGATAGCACAATGTGTAACATACGTATACAATGAAACGTTCGGCAATAATAATTGTATGAATCATGTGACCAATATCTTATGTACTTGTTATCAATTAAGAGTATTGAGTTTAATATGGATCTTACAAATTGTATATAACATCTAAATCTGAAAGACAAAGACCACGTGCTTCTAAATTTTGATAATGTGCATTTTTTAGTCGCTAACTTTATTTGAAGTAAATTTATATACGTGAATCAACAGACATAAAGACTAAAATGCAAAATCAAAATCTACTATATTTCCCCATCAGAAAATCACATTTCAAACTTCACTGAAACACGTTATATTTTACAGTAATAAAACCAATGTGACTTACAATTTGTCGTGTTCCAAAGCGAAAGACTGGTTGTATGTGTGTATTTCGAAGTTTATGACGTCGTTCCGCGCCTGTGGCTGCATTATGTGAGGACCCGGAGTGTGTCCCTGCACTTCTACCTAATTAACTAACTAGAGACTCACGAAATTTCCAGCTATTTATTTTTTACGGAAAGATATTTTAATTTTGGTGTGGTCTTGTGCTGTGGGGAGGGGGGGGGGGGGAACCAGAGTACCCGGAGGAAACCCCACCTGTCCGGCATGGTGACCACCAACCAAACTCACATGCGCCGGGAGTGGGAAGCGAACCCGGGACGTCTAGGTGAGAAGCGAGTGTACCAACCACTGCGCTAGCCGGAGACTGGTTATAGCAATAATTCCGAATGTATAGTGCCCGCGTGCGGGTAGATTTGTCTACCCGCAAGATAAACAATGACAGGCAAGAAGATGACACGTACTTGCATATATGGTGAAACCGTGTACGCGTCGAAGTATAAACATTCGCTTGCGTTGGATAAGGTAGTTCATTCCTAGCCAATAAACATTGATTATCGATGGCATTCTCGCGGGCGTGTGAAAATAGCAGCAGATGTAAAATTCATATAAATTAACTGTACTTTGATGATGTGCAGTTGCGCGCATATGTTACATAGTTTTGGGAAAGTAACATTGAAGTGTGCGATTTTGTAGCACAAGTTCGATTCCGACTTAAACATTTTAGCACAAAACCATATTGTATTTGTGTTGTTTTTTTAATATTTTGATCGTATGGCCCGGTCACTATTGCGTATGTGAGAAACGTATGAGTTGCGTATGAAAAATCAATAAATATTTTTTATACGCACTTGAAAATACGAAATTGCGCGTATACTTACCGTATTGAACCCAATGAGTTGCGTATGGGTAGCGTATGGCCAACGTATGTCAGCCAATCTCAGCGTATGACCAACGTATATCCAGCGTATGACTAACGTATGGCCAGCGTAGTCTACCTATGGATACCGTATGGCGCTATCAATACCATACTAGCTGTACGGTATACAATGGAATTATTTGTCTAACCGAACCCAAAAAGTAATTGTTGGGTCCGCTATGTCTCAGGCATTACAAGTAAATGCCGGGGTTCCACAGGGCTCAGTACTAGGCCCGTTGTTTTTCCTAATTGACGTAAATGATATTGTCCATAATCTTCCTAGTATAACGCGTGTGTTTTCATATGATACCTCTTTATTTTGTACTTCATCTAACTTGGCATCATGCGAAAACTTAAATACAAACTTTCCAGAAAAAGTTTAAACCAAATATACATCACTCATATGCGGCCACTTCTAGAACACGCGTGTGTCGTGTGGGATGGATGTTCTTTATATGATAAGGAATTATTAGATAAAATCCAAAATGAAGCAGCACGTATTGTCTCCGACCTAACTAGGTCTGTTTCACTTAGAAATCTATATACTGAAGTCAAATGGCCGAGTTTCTTCAACAAACAGTTCAACAACAGTCCTCACGTAATCTTAGAAATACATTATTTTATCAAGGCGAACACCATTATATTCACGCTCATTCTAGCCATCTGCTATAGATTTATGGAATTCTTTACACATTGATATTCGCAACAGTGCTACTCTTTCAAAATGTAAATATTCCATGAAACAATTTGTTTTGTTATGCAAAGATAACCCTCAGTACTACTGCACTGGGGATAGAAAAACATCGATTTTACATGCTCGGTTAAGAAATAACTGGTGCAATCTGAACTCCGATTTATACCACAACCACCTGGTTAATTCCCCCCCCCCCCTTTTTTCATGCGGTAATTAGATAGAAAATGTTACAAATTACCTGTTTCAAAGCCCTAAATACCACACTCATATATAAATCTTTTTAATGCATTGCGCTCATTTCATCCCTTAAATTGTGATATGCTCCTATACGGAAAGCCCTCGCTAAACTAGAATTGTCACATGAGTGACGGATATACCCCCACCATATGGCCTTGTCACAAAACTATGGCATACATTTGAAAGAAATGGACACAATGAGAATGCTTTAATTTGTGAATGTTTAAGAGTTTATTTGGAAAATTTAATAAATAGGAGCCATAACTCTGTCAACATTTAGTGGATTGTAACCAAAGTCGAACCTGACCTGTATTTTATGGTGTTACACCTAACTAGTATGTGCCAAAAATAATTTAAATATGAGGAGCCTTTCATGAGCCTTATTGTCCTGAAACCGTGTTTTTACTGAATTTAAGTAAAAAAGGGGCTATAACTCAGTCAAAATTTAGTGGTTTGTAACCAAAGTAGAACTTGACCTGTATTTTATGATGCTACATATGTGTACCAAAAATTATTTTAATATCTCAAGCCATTCTTGAGATATCGTCCAGAAACCATGTTTTGGGGGAATTAAAGTCAAAAAGGGGGCCATTACTCTGTCAAAATGTAGTGGTTTGTAACCAAAGTCGAACTTGACCGTATTCGATAATGTTAAACATGTGTACCAAAAATTATTTGAATATGTCAAGCCTTTCTTGAGTTATCATCCGGAAACCATAAAACCAACAGACCGACAAGCTCACTCCTACATATCCCCCCCCCCCCCCCCCCGCCAAAAAAATACTTCGTTTGTAGGGGTATAACCAAACAACAAATTAACCAGACCAAACAGTGTGTTTTGTACAAATGTCTAAACATGCAAGATGTACACAGACACGGATGCCCCCACTACACATGTTTGGACATGACAAAAGGCATGTCGTAAACACTAGATAAATACAAATTATTTGAATATGTCAAGCCTTTCTACATCATAATGGTTTATACATTAACCATGTTTCAAGGAAATTATGCCGAAAAGGGGCTATAACACTGTCAAAATTTAGTGGGTTGTAACCAAAGTCGAACTTAAATGGTATTATATTATGTTACACCTATACATAAAATAAATATGTGAAGCCTTTTATGAGTTATTGTGCAGAAACTGTGTGTTTAGGGAATTTAAGTCGAAAAGGAGCCATAACTGTGTATAAATTAAGTGGTTTGTAACCAAAGTTGAACTTGACCTTTATTTTATAATGTTACACATGTGTACCAACAATTATTTGATTATGTCAAGCCTTTATTGAGTTATTATCCGGAAACCGTGTTTTTGGAGGATTTTCGTCGAAAAGGGGCCATAACTCTTTCAACATTTAGTGGTTTGTAACCAATTTCGAACTTTACCTGTATTTGATGATGTTACACATGTGTACCAAAATTTATTTGAATATGTAAAGCCTTTATTGAGGTATCATCCGGAAACAAAAACCAACGGACCGACAGACCGACGGACCGACAGACCGACAGACCGACAAGTTCACTCCTGTATACCCCCCCCCCTATATATTAATATGACGAAGTGATTTGCTTCAATGCATAACTTAAACTAAAACTGCTTGCTGGCCAGGACTTATTTATTATTAGTATTAGTATTATCAGTTATATTAGTATAAGCACTAGTATTGTTTGATTTCCAAATGACAACAAAATTGTTCAAATTATGCTAACTTGTCAACAGTATAACAGGTAAATTTAATTTCTGGGGAAAGACCATTGCTAATGTTGTGGAACTTCAGGTCTAACCCTGTTTCCATTATTTATTGTAAAATGTGATTTGTGTTTGTATGTGATAAATTTTGGAAATAAAATAATTTCTTAACAATTTGTACTCTTAGCCTAAAAATGCGAGTACTTTGAAAAATATAAATGATTTGTTTCTTGAATATTTACAAAATAATACCTCAATCGCGTTTGTACAATGAAATATTAACGAATACGACAAAGGTTTTTCATTTACTAAACCTACTGTACTGTGATCGTGATGGAGGAAACGACCTTTTGATGCAATTCTACACATTTCTGAAAAAAGATGTACTCTACAAGAAACCTTTGAATTAATCAATGTATACATATGTTTATATGTTTTTAGTAAGTTTGACAAAATCATTTAAATGTGTGTTTAAAAAAAAAGCAACTAACTGATCACCGTCGTACAGATCAAAAACTTCCATTTCAGCTTAATGTACGTTGTACACTGTGAGTTTGAACACATACAATTGGCCGCTCATGTATAGGAGAGCTCTTGATCTGGAATGTAACTCTACATGAAATACAACTTAACAAATATTGTCAAGAATGTCAAATGTAACATATAATACCAATACAAAAAGTGCAACTCAATAATTAATCAAATAAATACACTGCAATAAACATGCACGAAAAAAAGTAGACTTTATTTGAATTTAAGTCGCTAAGAATATTACATTGTACAATCGTCGTTTAGTATACTAATATCATTGTCTCATATAAATATGGCTTCAGCAAAACAGAAGTAACATATAGAAGTCATGTGACCAATCAATATCCTAGGTTCGTCATCGATGACCTAATTTGTTCTCGACTTGGACAAAGAGTTTATGAACACTATTAAATAATTTCAAAAATCTTCAAGTACCATAACTCTGAGAAAAATCATTGAAGCGGAACATCCTGGTAATATGCACAACTCCTCTTGGTAATGTGAGTTCTATTAAGTTTCAATGAAATCAGTCCAGTAGTTGCTGAGAAACAGCCCAAACAAGAATTGTGCACTATATGCTAATTTCAGAAATCTCCAAAGTCCCATAACTCCGAGAAAAATCATTGAAGCGGAACATCCTGGTAATATGCACACCTCCTCTTGGTAATGAAGCTTCCCATTAAGTTTCGTTGAATTCCAGTTAGTAGTTGCTGAGAAAAAGCCTGGACAAGAAAGTCAAGAATTGTGCACTATATACTAATTTCAGAAATCTTCAAAGTCCCATTACTCTGAGAAAAATCATTGAAGCCGAACGTCCTATTAATATGTACACCTCCTCTTGGTAATGAAGCTTCCCATAAAGTTTTGTTGAATTTTGGCCAGTAATTGTTGAAAAATAGCCCGGACAAGAAAGTAAAGAATTGTGCACTATATACTTATTTCAGAAATATTCAAGGTCCCATAACTCTGAGAAAAATAAATGAAGCGGAACGTCCTGGTAATATGCACATCTCCTCTTGGTAATGAAGCTTCCCACAAAGTTTCGTTGAATTCCGGCTACTAGATGCTGACAAATAGCACGTACAAGAAAGTGGGACGGAAGGACGGACAGACGGACAAGGCGGCCACTATATGCTCCCCCGAAAAAAAAATCGGGGAGCATAATAAATGGGAAAAAAACTAAAAATGGACACATTTTGTGAGACACAAGATTAGGCAAATAATAACAAGAGTAATAGACTTACATTTAAAACGTGTTCTAATATCACATGTCCTTTCTGCAGAGGTCTAATGGGATCTGTACTACAATTCATATATAAATACAGCTCTCCTCTGCGGAAGCCTAGTATTTCTTGCCGATCAACTCGCTGCATTATTTGAACCAGTGCTGTTGTTAGGATTGCCACTGAATCAACGGTCAATGCCACTTCTACCTGTAAGTCAAATTATGGGATTTAGTACGATGGCACTTACCTTTAACTGTGAAAATAACCAATACTATATTACCAGTATCTATGTATATATGTATGTATCCGTTCGTTATTATAACAATATGAACAAGGATAACAGTGAAGTGATGGATGCTCCCAAATGCGCTTTGCCAAGTAATGGGAATGCAGTCAGAAGAGCAGAATCCAGACAATTGTGCTCTATATATTTAAATTTCAGCATTCATCGCAGTCCCATAACTGTAAGAAAAATCATATAAGCGGAGCATCTTGGTACAGTGAACACATCCTCTTTGTAATGAAGCTTCCCATAACAAACAGTCCAGAAAAGAATTGCGCACTATACACTAATTTCAGCAATCTTCAAAGTCACATAACTCCAAATCACTGAAAGGGAACATCCTGTACTGTGCACACCTCATTTTGATAATGAAGCATCACATACAGTTTTATTGTATTCTGGCCAGTCGTTGCGGAGATAGCCCGGACAAGAATTGTGCACTTTATTCTAATTTTAGAATCTTCAAAGTCACAAAAGTCTTAGAAAAATCATTAAAGTGGAACATCCTGGTTCAGTGCACACCTTTTTTCGGTAATAAAGCTTCCATAAAGTTTAATTGAAATCTGACCAGTAGTTGTGTAGAAATAGATTGGACAAAAATTGTGCACTAAATACTTATTTCAGAAATCTTTAAAGTCCCATAACTCTTAGAAAAATCATTGAAGTAGAACATCCTGCTTCGGTGCACATCTCCTCTGGGTAATAAAGCTTCTTATAAAGTTTCATTGAATTCAGACCTGCAGTTGCGTAGAAATAGACCGGAAAAGAATTGTGCACACAATGCTTATTTCAGATGTCTTCAAAGTCCAATAACTCAGAACAATCATTGACGCGGAACACCCTGGTTCAGTGCACACCTGCTCTTGGTAATGATGCTTCCCATAAAGTGTCATTGAATTCTTGTCAGTAGTTGCTGAGAAATATTCCGGACAAGAAACGGAACGGACGGACGTACGGACGGACGGACAGACGGACGGACAAAGCGGCGGCTATACGCTCGCCCGTAAATTTTTCGGGGAGCATAATAAGGTGACATCTACTGCTGTTATATTTTCTTAGTCCAAATTAGGTCAAGGTCAAGGTCAAAGTGAGGTTGGGTGATATGCGTGGATTGGGAACGGTCATAAGTAACAACTGTGTAAATATCCAAATTTTGTTGTAGGCGGAGTTGGTGCTAGACGAAACGGTAAAATCTAGTTAACCAAGAAATGGCACTTTTGAATTATTACAAGTCCAACTTAGGTCAAGGGCAAGATCAAAGTGAGGTTGGGTGATATGGGTGGATTGGGGATGGTCATAAACAACAACTGTGTAAGTATCCAAGTGTGTTGGTGCTAGACGAAACGGTAAAATCTAGTTAACGAAGAAATAGCCCAAATGAATTATTCTAAGTGCAAATTAGGTCAAGGTCAAAGTGAGGTTGGTGGATTGAGGATGGTCATAAGCAACAACTGTGTAAGTATCCAAGTGTTGTAGCAAGCGGTGTTGGTGCTAGACGAAACGGTAAAATGTAGTCCAAATTAGGTCAAGGTCAAGGTCACAGTGAGATTGGGTGATATGGGTGGATTGGCAATGGTCATAAGCAAACACTGTGTAAGTACTAAAGTGTTGTAGTAAGCGGTGTTGTTGATAAACGAAACGGTAAAATCTACTTAACCTTGTCACGGACATTTGGACGGACGGACGGAAGGACGGACAGGACAATCACTATATGCTTCCCGCATCAAGATGCCGGGGATATAAAAACTATTAATTCTAAACATAACAGTTCAATAACATAAATGGACTTCAAAAACAAAGATAAGACATGAGATAGAAAGAGGAAGCCGCATGAAAACCGGATTTTTTGTTCCCGAAGGATGCATATGTACAAGTCGATCTTGACAAAGAAGTGTAGGAATTTCATATAGATAATATAACGCACATGTAGTATTATTGGTAGGACTAGATAAAACATGACAGAGGACCACTCAAGGAACATCTATGTGAATAAAACAATAAATCTTTAATGCAGTATTCTATGAAATGATTGAGATGTTGGCAAATAAGGTTCAGCAGAATTTACCAAGAACAAGCTTGTAACCATGTGTATAAACCGTTACTTTTCGCTCCCATTGTCATAGTGAGGACTAGGAGTTATAATCTCACTGTGTTGTATACTTTGATGGTTTATTTCTACATATTTTACATACTTAATTTTATTGATCAGTTGCATCAAGATTGACTAGGGAAATGTAAGCTGTTGTTGCCATTTTGTGCAATGAACTGGAATCCTTTGGGTGAATTTGACAGAGGATCCGAACAAACATTTGTGACGTATAATTTGAACATCTAGCCACCGGTTAAGAAGAAAATATTATTTAGACATGTTTCTCTTATTAGCTTCAGCGGCCATCTTTCTAAGTGGACCGGAACCATCTGCGTAGGTTTTGTAAAGAACCATCCAGGGAAAGTTTGTTAAAGTTTGATCAAGATTAACCCAGACCTTTTGAAAGTAGGACAGGAATACGAATTTTTTTTATATAGCTATAACGACTATTTTGTGTAACATACCGGAATCATTTCAATAAGTTTGGTACAGGACCACTAAACATGTGTATGAAATGATTTGAAAATATAGCCACATGTTTAGAAAGTGGCATTTAGACATTTTTTAATTTTTACCTAATTTCTGAGCAGACATGGCGATTTCGAAAACAAATCGCGTTTCTGGTTAGCATGGTTTGAATGGAAAAATCTTCGTGGCTAGGGATATGAGAAGGAAATGAGATTATTGTTGTATTTGAAATAAACTGTGTGCGTTTAGAGCTGTGTTTGCACGCGGATGCTAGGGTTATCGTGAACACTAACAAAGACTATATAGGTATATTTTGCAACTTTCAATATGTCAAAATTTCAATTTTAATGGATACTTTGAATCGCTATCACTGGCAACATTTCAGGCTATTACCCTAATTAAACAACCAAATGCGACTTATTTCCCAATAATAAATATACTCGTAGTTTAAGCTTAGGCAAAATAATTTCAACAATACCCGTTTTTGATTTGGTGACCGGGGAGTAGGTTTTGCGAACCGAAATCGCTGCACTCGTACTTTCCCAACCCTGATGCGTAGTTGCGTACTACATGCATATAACCTATAGTATCTGTACAATGCGTAGTTGCGTACTACATGCATGTTACCTATAGTATCTGTAAAATGCGTAGTTGCGTACTACATGCATATAACCTATAGTATCTGTAAAATGCGCAGTTGCGTACTACATGCATATAACCTCTAGTATCTGTAAAATTCATCAACCAATAATGAATCGTTCCAATACACATATTCCTCGGATTATGACTCCGTTTTGAACAATGGTTCCTAAATATATTATTTATGATATCAGACATTACTTTTTCATAAAGCATACTTACTTGAAATAGAAAGTTATCAAACTATATATAACGTAAATATTCGAACACCACATTTTATAAAGATATACAGGCAATGAAGTTCTATGAAAATGTGTATTCATTATTCATATACAGGTATGAAATCATTGAAATGAAACCTCCTTTATCAAATTGTCTTATCAAATGTTGTTGTTTTTTATCAGAATTAACTAATTTTAATTTTACAGTAAACCTATTTACATATAGTCCTTACAATTCCCATATATATATATATATATATATATAGTCCTAAATAATATATAATCATTTTGCTTTAGCAAACAGTAAACCTGAATTACGCCTTAGAACATTTGTATTAGCACATAATATTGAAGAAAATTAACAAGAGGGCCAAAGTGGCCCTAGGTCGTTCACCTGAGTTCCAGCACAGTTTGAAGAGCTTAAACTCAGTGTCACATACTCAATATTTTACCTCAATAAACATTTTTTAAGGCCGTATGTTTATTTTTTTTTAAATTTATGAGAAAAGAAAATACACTCCTGTTTTGTATTTATTTAGTCGAATACATGACACGCCGCATTAAATGTCGATTTTTCTGAATCGCCGGAAATCCCATATTCTCGCATCGACTTCGGCAAAGTTCTTGTCAAAAAACGGTTGTATAACTCGTTATTTTAACGAATTAATTCAGAAAGGCGACGTCTTCGTCGCGGTGGCTCGTCTGCCTCATCCGGCGTGTATCTGTCGGACATTTGTGCGGCAGCCATATCACGACGGTCCTGTGGAACAGCTGGTGCAGGGACATCCTCTCCGTTGTGAGTTGCCTCATTATCAGGTTGCACGTTTTTGTCCACATATTCGTGATCTTGCGGCCGAACTAGGCGTCGTTCATTTTCGCGAACGTGTTCGACTGCTGTTCTGTAAAAATAAAGATATGACAAATAACTACTTAACAAAATAATTATAAAGATGATGATGATTATTATTATTATTATTATTATTATATTATGATTATTATTATTATTATTATGAAGATGAAGACGATTATTGTTATGTTACCTGATATCATCATCGTCAATTTGTCTGTCTGTCATTAATTTATTAAATTTGACTGACAGTCTATCTTGGTTGTTTGAGTGTCGCTGTATTGTATAAATCAACAGCTTGTGGTGGTAAACGGTCCATATATGCTTTATTTCCTCAACAATGTCCTGCCATCTTGTTGGGTGTTCCCTGTAAGCGCGTAACATAAAAAGCACGTCCTTTTTATCCAACCGGACAGATTTTCTTCGCTTTGTAGAATACTAGCTGAAACGAAAATTTTAACCAAATGTAGGTGTTTTGTAGCTTGTTTAGATAGAAATAAACAATTGCTTTGGCCTTGTTAAGTAATAAATGAACTGCAAACAATAGCGTTTTTCATAATTATCGAGTACAATACGATAGCAATGTTACACACCATTATTTTAACTGTATCAACGTAAGTAGATATCTTTTAATTTTTCTAAAGCAATACTAACATGATTATAATATATAATTTTGCATTGTTATTTGAACAGTGTACTGTTTTGTTTCGTTTTTTTTCATAAAATTATATATAGAGAAGCTTACCGTCATTCATTTTAATCCTTGCACGTGGTTCAAATTCATAGAGCAAATCCTTCTGATTCTCAAGCTAAATACAGTATTACCAAATGCGTAGCTATCATTGTGATCTTGGGTGGGTACGGAATAATTCACATTTGTTTTTATAACGAGTTGTTATGCGTATTATACGACTATATTATTTTCACAGGAACAAAATGGACGCAAATAGGCGACGTCTACTCATTTGCAGTTAGCTATCCATTTTTAGACAACCACCTGACCACAGAGAAGATATTCAGAAACGTATTAAGTTACTTTTGACAATGATCAATTTGCGATGTGCTTATGAAGCAAACATAAGAAATCGACATTTTGGAGAGGATGTTAATGTTTATGAAGGCCGCGATGTGTTCTTCCTCTTTTTCAATAAACACATATCAGTTTTATCAAATTACGGGTGAAACTCCAAAAACGTTGATTGGACCTCTCCGTCGTCCTTGCGCCTGTTGAAAGATGACATGCTTTATCAATGAGGAATCGTGTGTTACTTTTCATAATTTGGGTACGATCATACCCGACTTATAACATGTTGGCCATGTTATTTAACGGCAGTACATCGACCATAAGTAATATCATTGACTATATGGTTGCACTCTTTCTAAACAAGCTGAGTGGCTATGTAAAATGGTCATCCGCGCAAGAATGAACAGCTATGCGAGGTCACTGGCCGAATTTGCATGAAGCTGTGGGAGCAATAGACGGAACCTCGTATGAAATATATCGCACCGAAATAGAGCCTCAGGAGCCATACTATTCAGGTCACAGATGTTTTCACTGTATACACACACAGATTGTTGTTGATGCATTTAAGATAATACGATATGTTGATTGCGGCTTCCTTCCTGCAACGTCGAGAACTGCACCTGCAGAGGAAATGTCGAACACTAAACAGCTTGATACGGAAGTATCGGGTATGCGTTGACCACGCCGAATTTAAGAGCTGTAAAGCCATCGGGTCACTGTGGAGGCACCCCAGACCAATGATTTCGTCTGTTGTTAGAATATGTGCGGCACTCGTTTGCTGACGCAAACATTTGGAAATAAATATATAAAACACTAAAATTTATTGTTACTACCCCATATTACACTAAATCGCTACAGCCATGCATTTATTGTTTAACATATTGGTTTTAAGAAATCCCTAAAATTACCATGAATTCGGATTCGGTTTCGGCAAGAAACAATACTAAGTATACAAAGTCCAAAGACATTATACGAAAAATGCAACAACGCACAAAACTTAAAGTAACAAGGCTTGTCACAGGATGTGACGTATGCCCCCGAAGCATACACTTTTCAGAGGAAGGCAACACAATGTCAGTTACATGTTGGCAAAAATGACGCTTCCTACAAAAAGAGGTATGGTCCTTGTACTCTGCACTACCTCTCAACATCCTTTATCAATATATGTGGTTTTATTTTAAAGCACTTCAATACTAATGAAGTTATGCACTGCACTAGAAAATTAACTGAAGGGCAACTTACTCCATTAATATTAAAGAAAGAGTTATGGTCCTTGTACTCTGCTTCTTCCTGTGAATGTCCTGGATCAATATATGTGGCGCTATATTAAACTCCTTCAACACTAAGGTAGTAATTATCAGCACAAAAAAGGGCAATAACTCCGTAAATATTGAAGAATGAGTTATGGTCCTTGTACTCCGCACTTCCTCTCAACGTCTTCTATCAATATATGTGGTTTTATTAAAAATCGCTTCAATACTAATAAAGTTATGCTCTGCACAAACAAATAAACAAAGAGTAATAACTCCATAAATATTGAAGAAAGAGTTATGGTCCTTGTACTCTGCACTTCCTTTCATTGTCTTCTATCATTATATGAAGTTTCATTTGAATCCCTTTAATGCTAATGGAGTTATGCTCCGAACAAGAAAATTAAACAAAGGGAAATAACTCCGAAATAATGAAAAAATAGTTATGGTTCTTGTACTCTGCAGTTCCTCTCATTGTCCACTACCATTCTATGAAATTTCATTGAATCCCTGCAATACTAATGGTAGTATGTTCAGCACAAGAAAATTTATGCTTCGCACAAGAAGTTAAAACAAAGGGCAATAACTCCATAAATATTGAAAAAAGAGTCATGGTCCTTGTACTCTGCACTTCCTCTCATTGTCCTCTATCATTATATAAAGTTTCATTTCAATCCCTTCATTGCTAATGGAGTTATGCTCCGCACACGAAAATTAAACAAAGAGCACACCGAAGTGGGAAATTCAAAAGAGAAAGTACAAGACCGATCATTGTTTGCTTCCGAGACTTCCCCGATGTTGAACTGATAATGAGCAGTGCCTACAAGTTGAAGGGAACCAGTTATTCAGTAGGTAGAGACTATCCCCTTGAAATCAGATTGGCACGCAAGCGACTTTGGCAGGAATTTCATGAACTCAAAACTAAACACCCAAACACGAAGGTGCAAATAGCGTACCCCGCAAAGTTGGTGCATAATAAGCAGGTGATCCGTGATGAATTTCCAGACTGGTTCTCGGTCCTTGGCAAAAGCAGGTTGATTAAAATTGATAACATTGACACAATTACATGTGTTAATCAAACTGCATCATCAAGTGGAATGAATCATGATAGTGGTCGCACGTCGGTGTTTAATTTGTCGATGAACACTGTTGTTTCTGATCCACTGCTAAACGAAACTGAGCAAAATGCATCCCTCTTTCGACTCTCCACAGCACCAAAACATGGTCATTCAGCTCAAGCATCGAAACTCGATGTACATTCAACTGTAACGCCAGTGTCAATGGCATTCACCGCTACGTCAAATACGGTACCGGAAGTCACCCCACCGACGCGCAAGTCACGGTCTTTAGTACGATGTTACGGAGCCCGTCAGCGCGTTCAGTCAGCAGCTGTTACTAGCCGGGAGCGTCGTGCAACTAGTAGAATGCCAATTAACAATTCAAATTCTACCTTAAATCAGACGCAATCAAAAGTCAACCGTCCGCAACGTAACAAAACGTCAACCAACAGTATAGCTGCTACAATTGTAAATATTGCAAATGCCTCGAAGACGACATCTTCCTCGAAAAGCGAAACCAAACACTGCTGGTGGTTCTTCGTTGCCGGGTCCACAAAACCCCACTAGCACGCCAGAACTAGCACACGAAACAGCGACAGACGTTCCGTTACGCTCCGTTGGCTCGGTTGATGATGACACTAGTCCGTCTGTATAGAGGACACAGGAGAGGGTCAAACTACGTGTTTCGCTGTTAAACATTCAGGGTTTGATCACAAAGCGAACACATAACATTAAAAGTCGTGAATTACAGGAGCTTTTTGACAGAAGTGATTTAGTTTTATTTACTGAAACATGGTCGGAAGAGTTCATAGATTATAAAGTTTCCGGTTCCGAATGTTTGGCGCTTCACCTAGTAAGACACGCGAACAGCAGAAGAAGCTCTGGTGGAATAATGATTTATGTCAGAAACAACTTAGTTACTGATGACATAATTTTCATGAAAGACTCTGATGATCTTCTGTGGATAAAGATTAACAAAAATCAGTTAGTTCTAGCAGAAGATTTGTTTATTGGCCTATGTTATATAGTTCCAGAATCCAGTGTGAGATATAATTTATATGAAATAAATCCTTTTGATAAAATATTATAATCTATTGTGTCAAAATATATTGTGTGGTAACTTTAATAGTCGTACAGGTATATTACCAGATTATGTCCCTTACGATTATACTACATATTATATACCGTTACCCGAGGATTATGAGACAGATATTCCTTTGCCCAGATTTTCTCGAGATAGTGGTGTTAACAGCAAAGGTAAGCTTTTTATCGATATGTGCAGACAATAATCAGGTTTACGAATTTCAAGTGGCAGAATAGGAAACGATTATGGTATTGGAAATTGTACGTACATCGGGTGTAGAGGCAGTAGTTTAATCGATTATGTACTAACTATGCCGGATTGTTTGCAATTGTTTAACGTTTTTACAGTACAAGACCCAAATGTCTTATCGGATCACTGTGTCATACATTTTGAATATGAATATACATTGAACTCAAATATAAATAATAGCACAACATTTAATGAGAAATATCAGCACCAAATATACCAATGTCTACTTCTGAACAATATTTTGAGAGTATTAATAACCCAAATGATCATTTTTTTTAACCCAAATGAAGATATATTATACTTCAACGAAAGATTTGTGAAACAAGAATTTCAAATTATGTTTGATGAACTAGAATGTGTTATAAGTAAGGAAGAAATAAATAAAGCTATAAAACAGTTAACATGTGGAAGTAGTGCAGGGCCTGATAAAATTATAAATGATTTTTTTATGTATGGCCATTATGAGTTCTCACATTGTTTGCATTCTATAATTAATAAGGTATTTTCTCTAGGAAGTTTTCCTGAAACATGGTTTGAAGGTTTTATAGTCCCTCTACACAAAAAGGGGAGTATCAATAATTGCAATAACTACAGGGGTATTACACTTTTGAGCTCAATGGGAAAACGTTTTACTTAGAATTCTTAGTAATCGCATTGACTCTTGGGCTGAAAACTATTTTGTTTATGTAGAAGCTCAAGCTGGTTTTAGAAAACATATGAGTACCACTGATAACATTTTTGTTTTACACGGTCTTATTACACACATGCTTAATAACAGTAAACAATTATATTGTGGCTTTTTTATTTTAGTAAGGCGTTTGACTATGTGGTCAGGCCAAACCTATGGTCAAATCTTATTCGCCTATGGGTGCGAGGAAAATTGTTAGACGTCATAAAAAGTAGGTATAACTCGATTAAATCTCGCATTAAACTTAATAATACGGTAGGCAATGCTTTTAACTGTTTATTAGGGGTAAGACAAGGGGAGTGTTTATCACCACTGCTGTTTTCCCTTTTCCTGAATGACTTAGAAGAAACGTTAATCTTAAATGGGTACGAAGGGGTCGAATCGTTTATGTTTCAAATATTTATCCTATTATATGCGGATGATATTGTGTTCTTTGCTTGACAATCCACAAGGGCTACAACGTGGTTCTGATATTCTGTATGATTATTGTCAAACATGGAAATTAAAGGTAAATACTAATAAAACAAAGGTAATTGTTTTTCGAAAATCGGGAATACTGTCTCGAACCATAAAATTTACATATAATAATGAAATTATTGAAATTGTAAGTAACATGTCCTATCTGGGGATTGTTTTCACCTCTGGGGGATCTTTTAACTAGCCGCAAATAACACTGGCTGGCCAAGCACGAAAGGCAATTTTTAAGTTAAATAAATATTTATACAATTTTACAAATGTCAGTATCAGACATAGATTCGAGTTATTTGATAAACGTGTACATCCAATCCTAAATTATGGGTGCGAAGTTTGGGGTTTCCATACTGCTAAAAATATTGAACGTGTTCATATACAGTATTGTAAAACCATATTAGGCGTCAAAAGCGCAACTCAAAATGACTTTATGTACGGAGAGTTGGGGCGGCATTCACTACTTGTCGATAGATATTATTAAATTGTAAAATACTGGTTCAAGATCATAGAAAGTAAAGAAAATAAATATATTAAAATTACATTACAACATAATGAAACATGATTTCGAATTGCAACCTACTAAGAAAAAATGGGTGAGTTCATTCTATCATTTATTGTCAACTTTAGGATTTCACGAGGTCTGGATATCACAAGGTGTTGGTCAAAAAGAAATGTTTTTATCCTTATTTAAGCAAAGAATCATATATTGTTTTTGTCAAGATATGAATGCCAGACTAACAATATCTACCAGAGCTCTCTTATATAGGGAAATTAACATAAATAATAATTTTAAATGTTACCTCAACATTGATGCAAAAGAAAAATACCGCATTGCTTTATGTAGACTCCGAGTTTCTTCTCATCGCCTTAAAGTAGAATCAGGTCGATGGCATAAACCAGCTGCTATTCCGTATACTGATAGAAAATGCATACATTGTCAAAAAATTGATGACGAATTTCACTTTGTTATGGAATGCTCTATGTTAACAGAACTCAGAAGGAAATATAGTAATATACATTATTGGTTACGACCTAGTATGCCGAAATTTATGGCACTTTGGAATTCAGAAGATGTTACTACCTTAAAAAAATTAGCTTGCTATACATATCTCGGTTTTAAAGTTAAAGAGCAAACAAGATAATTATATAATATTTTATCGCTAAAACATCCGTCCTGTTTTAATGATTGATTGATTTCTTTATGAGTATTCATGTTGCATATTAATTTACAAACACAATTGGTATTTTGTATTTCATATACTTTATAATGCCTTTATTTTTATAAGTTGTAATTTGTTTTGGCTCACTAAGACTATATAGTCATATTTTAATCAAACTTCAGAATACAAGATAAATTGTTTAATATATGACACAATTGATAACCGCAGAAGCTCTATATTTCGTTTCGATAGGGTTTCATGGTTCGGTTATTTTCTGTTTTTTAACAATATCGTTTCGATATTGTTTTATAATTTGGTTGTTATTCTTGATTTTCCAACATTTTGTATATAATTATTAATTCTATTATCCTACATTATCTGATCGTCTTCTGTATGAGTATTAATGCTGCTTAACGACACTTGTATGTATATGTTGGTTATTATGTTATTGTATGTTATTCGTGGTATTTTGTATTTCATCTTATTCCATCTTATTATGCCTTTATTTTTATTTGAATTGTTGCTTAACGACACTTGTATGTACGTGTTGCATCAAACAATACATTTTGCATATCCGTAGCATTTTGTGTTTTACATTATTTTATTATGCCTGTATTTTTTGTTTGAATTTCTTTTGTCTCACTAAGATTATACATTCTAATTATTATTAAACGCAGTACAAAAGATAAATTGCTGCATATATGGCAGAATATATAACCACAGTAGCTCTTTATCTCGTTTCGATAGGGTCTATTATACGGATGTTATTTTATATTTTTCACCCATAGAGTGCTTTGCCTCAGTAATGTGAGATACTGTGTTGATGGTTTGTTGGTATTATAATAGCAACACAGTATAGTTATTATGTGGAGTTGTTAATAATCAACAATTTGTATGACATTTTTGTATGTTTTGACTTGCATGAACAGAATAATAACTTATGACGAAAAACAAATTTAAATATTTTAGATCCTTCTCCGCTAAACATATATATCTATATATATATATATTCTTATGCATGCTGTGTAAATATATGTATGTCGTTTTTCATATGTGTACATTTGTTGTCCTCATGTGCCACATTCTGGCGTATTGGATTTGAATAAAATGTCTATGAAGTTTCAATTGAATCCCTTTAATACTAATGGAGTTATGCTCCGCACAAGAAATTAAACAATGGGCAATAACTCTGTAAATATTGAAGAAAGTGTTATGGTCCTTGTGCTCTGCACTTTCTCTCATTGTCCTTTATCATTATATGAAGTTTCATTTGAATCCCTTCAATACTAATGGAGTTATGCTCCGCACAAGAAAATTAATGCTTCACATAAGGAGGTAAAACAAAGGGCAATAAATCTGTAAATATTGAAGAAAGTGTTGTGGTCCTTATGCTCTGCACTTCCTCTCATTGTCCTCTATCATTATACGAAGTTTTATTTGAATCCCTCCAATACTAAGTGAGATATGCTCCGCACAAGAAAATTAAACAAAAGGGCAATAACTCTGTAAATATTGAAGAAAGAATTGTGATCCTCGTACTCTGCACTTACTCTGATTGTCCTCTATTATTATTTGAAGTTTCATTTGAATCCCTTCAATACTAATGAAGTTATGCTCCGCACAAGAAGCGTAACGGACGGACGGACGAACGAACAGACAGACAGACAGGCAGACGGACGGACGATGCGGTTACTATATGCCCCCGAAGTTCCCTTCGGGGGCATAAAAAGGGACATAAATCAATCAAAGTCTACGACAGAGTTAAGAATCGTGTTAAACTCACTTTACTTCAAAATCCATGACACAGTTATGGTTCTTGTCCCACATACCTATCGCGTTATTATATATATATTATTAAGTATACTAAAGTCTGAATGCTGAAGGTTCAATTTCACAAAAAAAGAAAAGTGCACCTAAACAAAAACCTTAACCAAAGCCAAAACATCTAAGTAAAAACGGGGCCATAATTCTAAATCATAATTCAATCCAAAGCTATGTTTTCCCTACATCATCATGATGAATGCTCATACAACGCGTGAAAACTGTAGGTCAAATTGTATTCAATGAGAGTGAACGTAAACAAAAAACTCAAAGAGCCAACGCCGATGGCGACAGTCTAAGATCAAGTGACAGCGATAGTTTCGCGATGTTGTGTTGTTGTTGTTGTTTTTAAATCGGAAAGGCTAAAAATAACAATTCTGGGCTGACATAACAAAACCCTGCAAGATTAAATCTGACCAACTAGTCCATTATATCTACGTTCTGTTTTTTCAACGACTTTCTTTATGAATTGTTCACCATATCAAAATATGACCAGAACTAAATTTGTAGTAACGTATTTGTTGATGTGCAATTTTGAACATTTGTGTTGCCAAAGCAACCACAACTTTCGAAAAAACGAAAGAAATTAAACAATTAACATATTCTTCTCAGTGCACTTTTTAACCATACTAAGTTCCATGAACCTACATAGCTTGTTTACTTGTTGATATAAAGTAGGATCCAGATTTTTTAGTTCGAAGAGACGATCGGAAAGACAGTTGATCAATAATGACTTCAAATTCTGTTTGTACAATGTTGACTTTTTTTCACGAACTCTTTACTCCATCAAAATGAGACTAGAAATAAAGTTGCAACATAATACTCGCTTATGTGCAATTTTCAACACACATTTAACAAGAATTATCTTTAAAAATATATTCGGCGTATGTTGTAAATGTTTGTAACGAATAAAATGTTAATTGAATATCCAATAAAAATATTTACAACTTGAATATCCAACAAGAATATTTACAACTGATGCATAAGTTGATTTGATTTATAAATAAACAGTCTCATTTCTTCAGAGATCTTTATTCTACACGCATTTAATATTATTTTTCGATATTATTTAAAATAAAAAAAATATAAATAAGTTTTTCATTATCAAATAGCGAACTCATATTTTTATGTGGCTAGCTCCTAAAACAGTAGTATGAAATGTTTCTATATTTGAAGTAAATAAAACGAATATCACTATTTCGTGTCAAAGCAATGAACTGATAAACTGCCCCATGTTTTAAATCAGTGCCACTTGAATAACCCAAATAAGTCCGACTAATCTGCTCATCAACGTCAGTATGTTTATCTATACAAAGTAAACTAAGCATTTTACAATTACAAAGAAATATAATTATTTGAAGCGTTTTTATAAAAATCAATTATTTTAGTATACAATGCATTTATTCATAGTCTATATAAAAACAATGTTTATTTGTAGATTGAATAGCCTCTACACGAGAATTTGGTAGAAACATCGGTATATCACAAGAAAAACAATGATGCAGAGCATAATAAGGCGCCGTGAATATGAAAAGTCCATATGTTTACGACATCTTAATTATGTAATGTCCGTACCATTAACTGATCTTAATCCCTCATATTTTTCATCAGTGATTTTTTTAATCTAAATAATTTATACAGTATTTGTCAGGCAAATCAAAATTTACTAAAGTTACATTGTTTCCAAGAAAATAATGACGATAATGAATATGAGCGTTTATCATATTTGTAATGGAATAAGCAATTACACTATGAAATGAAAACAAACGTCAGGGAACATTCATCGCAATTAAAAATAATGATTTGACTTCATTTTCTGATAACAAAAACGTATATTAAGTTATATTAAATAGTGGCGATTTATATTCCTTTCGGAAAATACGTCTGGAGCGTTTATGTGTATAACTATTGTAGTTTATAATGCATTCATAAAACCCACGTAAAGTGAAAATAGCATATTTACATCAAATTAAACGAACTCCAAAGCTTCCGCCCGTGTCTATCATAGGAAGATGCAAAAGTTATTTATACATTCTCCCTACAGGAGAAGATAAGAGAAAACGCAATTCTAAGTAATTTTTTTTATAAATACGAGGGGTTATCCAGAATTAACCGGACTGAGGCTGTTAGTTTAAATTAAAAAGAACAGTAAACGTATCAAATTTTTATCTATATTATCTGAAAGTTTCATAGGTGTAATGCAAAAAAAAAAAAAATGTGCGTACATTAACATAACAACCGTATTTGACGGTCGGGGACGCTCAGACGAAAATTTTACGTCAGAATGATGTAGCTTGTTTATTTCATTTTTCCAAATAATCACCAGCGCAAGCTACACATTTTTCATGACGCGCTTTCCACTGCTGAAACATGTTATTGTACCGCTCCTCATCTAACTGGGACATAACACGCTAGACCGCACGTGACAGGTGGTCAAATGTCTCTAACCTCGTGCCCTTCAATGCCGAATTGTCCACGAGAAACACGCGAAAATCCATCAGAGCGATCTTTGCCGAGTATGCAGGGTTATTAACCAGTTCGAATCCCAGTAGCCCGATATCTAGCTTGGTTGCGTAGGCCGTATGGGACGGTGCGTTGTCGTTGTGAAGTTTATTATCACACACGTTTGCAAATGTCACGAATAGTGACGCGCATATCAAAAACGTCTTTGACTGTAGCAATAGACGTCTTCCGGCCCCTTCCTTTATCGTCTTCCAGCGACACACGGCCTTCCTGGAATATTCTGTGCTAGTCCTAAACCTGCGTCCGTGAAATGTTGGTGCCTGTAAATATCTCCTGAATCATCTCGTAGGTTTTGGTCGGTGAATATTTAAGCTCACAACAGAAATCTATAATACCACGCGTTCCGGTTGCATCAGATGACGCCATGAAAGAAAACGGGTAGTAACGCTGAAACTCGTTTTGCTTACCAGTCGTGTCAACATTGACGTAAGAAAATTGACAAATGACGTTGAATACGCAAATGACATCGTACGTCAATTGGCACCAAAACGGCACGTTTTAAACTACATATTTTTATATCAAATTCAAGTATTAAAGCAAAATTACGACTCTCTCCCACCTTACACGGGTATGGGTTGCTATAGCAACGAAAAAGACACAGAGTGTTTGCTTTGAAATAAATATTGCTTTGTTTCCGTATTAAATAATAAATTAACACTTTTGAAATTTTCATTAACGTATATTAATTAATAAATAAAATTCAAAGCCAGTCCGGTTAATTCTGGATCACCCCTCGTACATCTACCAACCGTTATTCAAACAAGAAATGTCTTTAAAAAAGACAATCGGCGTTAAATTTATCATATCAGATATCATTTTTACTTGTGAACATAATACAAGAGAAGAACCCAGATTGTTTGGTCCCCACCTATATAAGGAGACTTCTAGGACCTAAGATTTTTTGGACACCATAGGAAAACTTTTCAGATCCCCAAATTAATTTGAGAATACTTAAATCATTATTAACATTTGTACCGTGAATAAACCGATCATAAAACCCCATGTTTTAATCAGTTATACATAAATAACCAAAATAATTTCCGTTAACAGAAGTGTTATGTAAATTTGTCAGGCATATTTAACAAATTAACAATGTAAGAAAATAATTGCGGGAATGAATGAAAATTATTATGTATCAGACGAGTGTTGTTATTCTTCAGTTATATACCCTATGTTCATCAAAGAAGTTATATAATACATACACATTAAGCAGTCAAATATAAATCATTTATACTGCGTATCCTTATTAACAGCAATATTCAGCGAAAACTCGGGCATTTGAAATAATTATGACTTTATTTTTGATAACACAAACATACAATTTTATTAGACTTTGACGATTTAAAAGTCATTAGACTTTGACGATTTAAATGTATATTCGGTAGGAATATGATGTATCAATGATTTCTGGGTATAATTAGTATTCCAAGTTTCCAAGTTTATTTCAGAAAAACTCAGTTCATAATAACATGACAACATGAGTAAAGGATAAAAATACATATTATGAATATTTGATAACGAGGATATCGGTTACAACATACAATGCACAATAATGCACATTTTAATTATATGGGGTGTGCATTGTTAAATACAACAATACAGTAAATAAATATGTCTACACAGTATACGTATTAAAACATTTTTACAATTTCTTTTACAAATTGGCACAACCTTTTATACTTAGAGTTCATATTGTCGTAACATAAAGTCATCAACGACTATATTGCAAACAATGTGTTCATGCTACGCAAATGAAGTAAAAATAACAAGAATAACAGTTCGAGGTATTCCGATACTTATTTCACCACATTTATTTACAGAAAAATGTATACATGATTTTGACGCAAAATGTACTTTCAACAAAACTAGCTTAGACTCTTAAAATGGCATTTGACAAAGGTAGTATACAGTTTAATGCTTTCCGTTTTGAACGCACTAGGATACATGGGCGCATTGTACAATCGCTATTTATAGAGCGTGCCATAAGGCTTAACAAAATAGTTATTTCATTCTGGGAATGAATGTAATATTCTGGTCATGACAAACAATGATATATTATGTTCTTACTTATGCTCAGTTCCAGAGTGTATGTTGAGGATATGTTTATAACACTATTTTAACTGCTTATGTAAACAATTCAGTAAATTTTAATCTAAAGAATTATGCAGCAATTTTGTGGTAGATATTAAACCAGTCTTGTAAGTTTGCATTCCCAAAAAATCTAGATCAAAAGTGATCTTAGACAGCTACGCCGAATTAACATACATGGTTAGTTTATAAAAATAAGTAATTCTCTATTCATTATTAATTTTATTGTCTATGGTTCTCTGGATGCTTGTTAGAACGATTCAGTGTTGTTGACGTGAATACTATTAATAGGCGCAGGTTAGTCAGCGAGTGTATTCTATGGAATGTTGCCTATCGAATATGCGATATTAACGGGGCATTTTCCCCAATGTCATATTACACGGCCTGTAAACACTGGCATGTATACTGAAACTGAAAATTGAGCCAATGCAACTTCCGAGTAGGGAACTCCGAACGGAAATTTTTTCAAAACCGTAAATAAAGTAAATCACATTCTTCACACTTATACATGTGACAAATGAGATGCTATTCTTCACAGGCATGTGAAAAATATTATTTGTGAAAAATATGATCCTACAGTGCTTCTTTATAATACAATAATAGCTTACAAATACACGCATGATATTTGTCGCTATTTAACTGCAGTTATCTGAAGTTTGAATCTTGCTTCTTAGTAGGGGTGATATTCGGTCAAGAACCTCCCCCAAACAATTCTGCATTAAATGTTT
The DNA here is from genome assembly GCA_027627225.1 of Congeria kusceri. Classification (NCBI taxonomy): domain Eukaryota; kingdom Metazoa; phylum Mollusca; class Bivalvia; order Myida; family Dreissenidae; genus Congeria; species Congeria kusceri. The sequence goes on from CM051025.1 coordinate 39,611,077, forward strand.
AATGTGTTTGTATCTATTAGGGCCCTTCCTGTTTAACTCACAGGAGTTGTTTTACTGGCCTATACAGAGCGCGCCGTGCTAGCCATGCCTCACCAAGATTTGTCTGCGCCGTTTTTGTGTACGACGTTTGTGTTGCCTATTTAAGCCCATCCACATTATCTCCACTAGCTTCACATATTACAATGTTGTGCTTAAGCTCTTACCATCTGGCCCACACGTTTAACTACTCAACTTCCATAATATGAAGAATGATGCATTCGTGATTTCTCCGAAATACTGAAGGCTGATTGAAATTATTTGGCTTTTTTTTTCAAAGTTTCCTAAAACGTGCATCTTTTACGACCCCAGTACGATCAGGTCGATTACTTTGGTATAATCGGAAACAGATCGAGTAGACGTCTAGCTGACTTGGTGTTAGTCGCACTTAATCGTGTAGGAATCGTGTAGGAATCGTGCACGATTCAGCCTAGTCGGGAAGAGGTTGGACTAATTTTCAGGACGAAGTCGTATTGAGTCTGGTCTGGTCGTGTAGAAATCGTGTATTGGTCGTGTACTATCGAGTAGCGGTCGAGAGGAAGTCTTGGTCACGCTTTTTTAGCTTTTGATCGACATAAGTCGGCGGCTTTAGGTGATCCGGGTACATCGAGTTGATCTGATTGGCGGTGGGAACATAGCATTAAGCCTAGGTCACACTGTCATGATGTAAGCTACGATTGCCCACGATTGTTCGTGGACGTGTTAATCATTATGAGTCGGGAGCACAGTGTACCGATTGCATTGTTCTTCGTATACTGACGGTTGTTGTAGGACCAGACTACGGATATCAACGACACTTGTAGGATTCCGCAGCTGATTCACCACGGTTTAACCAAGATATGTTACGATCTTGTACGGTTTCAATACGCTACCATCAGGTATACGCTACAGATAATTACAAACGTTAACGTTTCTCTTAAAGCCTCCTCACACATACACGAAAAAACTCCGGCGTCAACTTGCGTGTACTGGCGAATAGGACTTTAGCAAAATTCGTTGCCATTAGTATATGTACGTTGTACATCGTTGGTGTTTGTGTGGATGCGTTTGTGAGCCTTTGCGTCCGTTGCGATTAGTTTTGTTCGTCGGAAAATTTGGAGCATGTTGAAAAATTAGTGGCGATTAAAAGTTTCGTCGATCATTCGTTAAAATGCGTTTCAATGTGTTAACCAATCGGAACGTCTTCGCTAAGCGTTCGTCAACTGGCGTTAGAGGTCGCGAGCTATCGGTTTATGATCAGCTAATTTGCATATCAGGTGATCGAGAACGACCCCATGACGAATCTTTGAGATAGTTTGCGAACTAGTACGACATGTAGCGAATATTTACGTATTGTAGCTAATTCAATCCGAATTTCATGACAAATGAAAGCGAATTGCAACGTTTAGAAAACGAACGGCATACGCTTGCATACGAATCATTACGAAGGGTAACTAGGACATGCGAATCCACGCGAATCACAACGCATCTAAATTTATTGGGAATGTTTGAGTACCTCAACAGCTTTGCGAAGACATGTCTAATTGCATATATAAAGGAGGAGGCTAATTTCAAGAATATTCGTTATTCCTTCGTCAAAATGGAAGACACAAAACGCCTGATTCTGCACTATGTGGCTGCTATGGCCCACCAAGAAGTGTTCCAGCTACAGCTTAACATCCACCAGTTTGTCAGAGGCCGATTTAGGTGGAGAAGAGGAGCCAGAGCACGTCGCATCAAGACACGACCATGGCTGCATCACGAGAGACGGCGCCAATTTGGCATCTGCGATCAGCTTATGGTTGAGCTCAGAAGAGAAGATTCTAGAACCTTCAAGAAATTCCTCAGCATGCCAACTGAAATGTATGATGAAATATTCGAGAGGGTCCGTCGTCGCCTCTGGAAACAACACACCTGGTACAGAGTGCCATTGGATCCAGGCCTCAAGTTAGCTGCCACTCTACGCCACCTGGTTTCTGGTGCCAAGTACTCAGACATGCAGTACTCCTGGCGGTTCGCTGAGAACACCCTCTCTGTAGTGGTCAGAGAAGTCTGTCATGCTATATTTGAGGAGTATGTTGATGAGGTTATGACAGCCCCCTCCACACCTGAAGAATGGAAACAACTGGCCGACGGTTTCCTCAAGAAGTGGAACTTTCCTAATTGTGTTGCTGACATTGATGGCAAACACATAGCCATCAGAAAGCCTGCCAGTTCTGGTTACTTATATTATAATTATAAGGGTTTCTTCAGCATCATCTTACTGGCCATTGTCGACTCTGACTACAAGTTCGTGTCGTGAGACCTGGGTGGTAAGTCCTAATAAATTTTACTACATTTGTTGTGGCTGCACTCGGCAGTTAACTATGCCCTTTTTTACTTGGCTTTCAGTGTCATGGTCATCTTTGGGGGGTTAAGACACAAGGCAACACACGCGTCTTAATAGTATTCTTCGCTTTATTAATGGAATGTCGTCAGCAGGTGTTAAAGACGAAGTTATTGGTTGTTAAATGATGTTGAATTCAAGACGATTATCAAGATGTTGTCATTAGACGACTATAAAGACGGTTATCTGAAAGTAACAATGTTACCTAAACATAGCATATCATTCAATCAATCAAACGCGTGCATTATATTAAGAAATACATGATTTAACAAAGGTCATAAATGTCGATATACAAACAATATCTTATGATTACATATACATTCATACCGATCACGTATATCAAAGCAATCAAGTTACATATAAAATTATGTGTGGTTTTCCTGCCCTTTACCAAAAAATGTAAACTTAACTGAGTATCGAAAAATGTACTAAGAAAATATTAGGAAATACTATCAATAAAGAACAATTATTTCTCTCATAAAAAACTGACAATTATGAGATACCAAAGAAAATATATTACTTACTGCATATTCCTATCTGTAGTCCCCAAACGAATGACAAACAGTTGTGCCAGACCCACTAGTTTCAGAGTCTAAACTAGCACATGAGTGACCAACCTACTGATTTTAAGGTTTCGGGTACACTGAAGAGTTGGGCGACTTACAAGAGAAAATTCAAATAATTAATATGCATGATTATTAGGCCTGACCAATCGAATTTCAAGAATGGCCCCTAAACATCTGATCTAATTATAACTGTTGCCATATTTGGAGCATCCATGCTCACCTTGGAATGGCCTGTCTGTTGTTTATTTTAACATCAACAGAGACACTAACAGAGGGTATAGCTCGGTCGAACTGTCATTTTAATCATTTTAATTATAAATTATTGTCTTAGCAGACAAAGAAAACCAACACAAGAAGCCCACTCATATCTCCTCACATGGCATGTGGTTTCTGCCAATCTTAGTCTCTCACACCGCCACCCAATGAACTTACCATATAAGTTCATTTTACTTTAATAATCTAGAGACTAAGCTATGACCAAATATGTCCATAAACAACTTTCATACAGATACACAACGAAATGAATACATAACTAAATACTCTAAGAAATGCAAATGAACTAAGTTTCTACTATCCATTAACACTACAAGAAGACGTCATAGTCTAAATAACTAGTGTGACAAATATTAGGCAGCTTGCTCTAACAAGCACAACTGTGTCACTGGCCTTACCTTTGTAGTTCCGTTCACTCTAACCTCGCATGTCCGCACAAGACCATCTCTACCTTTTCTTACCTCCTGCACAAGTCCCAAAGGCCAATGTCCGCGTGAAGAAGTCTCGTCACACACGAGTACAAGGTCATTCACAGCTAAATTTCGTCTGCTGTGTTGCCACTTCGATCTTACCTGCAATGCTGGGAGGTATTCTTTTTTCCAACGCCTCCAGAAGATATTGGCCAAGTACTGGACTTGCCTCCACCACCGTCGGCAGTAATTGTCGGTCTTATCAAACACACCTGGAGGGAAACACCTATTGGGGCGTAACAACAACAGTGTGTTCGGAGAAAGTGCTTGTGGGTCACGGTGATCATCGCTTACCTGTGTAATTGGTCGGTCATTCAAGACTTTCTCGACCTCGGTGGCCAAAGTTGCCAGGGCTTCGTCGCAAAGAAGCTGTTCACGCACAACTGACTTCAATGAATTTTTGAAGGATCGAACCAACCTCTCCCAAACTCCTCCCATATGACTTGCATATGGAGGGTTGAAATGCCATGCGATACCTTTCTGGTTCAGATGCTTAGAGATGTGGCTATGATTCCACTGCTGTATCGACTCACGCAGCTCCCTTTCACCTGCTGTCAGATTTGTGCCATTGTCACTAAAAATCTTTTCCGGTCTGCCTCTTCGACTCTCAAAACGCTGTAACGCACCAATGAAAGAGTCGGTATTCAGACTGTGCGTAATCTCAACGTGTACCGCTCTGGTACACAAACAAGTAAACAGACAGCCATACCTTTTCAGCTGCCTCCTGCCAGATTTCACGAACATTGGACCAAAGAAATCAACTCCAACGTAGGTAAATGGCGGCTTATCTGGCTCAAGCCGCTCAACAGGAAGTGGACCCATCTGTTGAGTTTCTGGCTGCTGCTGTCGTCTCTTACAATCAATACATTTGCTGACCACAGACTTAACTGATTTGAGACCCGGTGTAATCCAATACCGTTGTCTCAGCAAGGACAATATGTGATGTGGTCCCATGTGAGCATTCGTTTCATGGTATGACCTGATAAGAATTCTTGTCACATGGTGATTACCTGGTAGAATGACCTGATGTTTGGCGTCGTTACTCAAGTGGGCATTTTCGAGGCGACCACCTACCTTGAGTAGACCATCCGTGAAAACTGGGCTAAGTTTGGCCAGAGCACTTTTCCCTGAAACATGTCGTGAATTCAGAACACTACAGATTTCATTGCTATACTCACACTTTTGCACAAACGATATAATGGCATATGTGGCTTTCCGTAGATCACCTACTGTCAATGTGCCATTTTTACAGTGTGCTAGCTTTCTTCTTAAATGTCTCTGCATCAGGTATGATTTAAACCTGAGTAACCATGCCACTGACCTCTGCAGTTGATGCCAGTTAGAGTACCTAATCATCAGGCTATCAAGTACGGTATCAGGTTTCATTTGAGTGGCATGTGTATTACATACCTGCTTGGTTTCAGCATCGTCATCTAAAATGGCTACATACTGTGGATTCTGTGACCAGTCCACCTTACCTGTCTGTAGAAAGTCTGGGCCCCTTAGCCAGCTTCCCAGTTTATCTGTTTCATTTGGAAACAGTCCCCTTGATGCTATATCAGCCGGGTTTATTTGTGAAGGAACATATCTCCACTCTGCAGGCGATGTGACGTCATGTATTGCTGCAAGCCTATTTGCTACAAATGTCTTGAAGCGTCGAGTTTCATTTTTGATGTAGCCTAAAACTATCATCGAATCGGTCCAAAAATACCTTTCATCAATGTTGAAGTCCAGCTCCTGTGATACTAGCTGGTACAGCTTTACAGCTACAACTGCTGCGGCCAACTCTAGGCGTGGTATAGACATCGCCTTGATTGGCGCCAATCTGGACTTACCCATAACAAGGCTGATTTTGCAGTTGCGGTTGGCATCGTATATTTTGATGTACACCGCAGCCCCATATGCATATTCTGATGCATCGCTGAACATGTGCAGTTCAACTTTCGATGGGCCATCCACAGCGACCGGCTTGAAACATCTATCAATACTTACATGTGATAATGCAGGTAGTTTCTCCAACCACTGTGACCACTTTTCGACGTCCTTGTCACAAATTTTGTCATCCCACTGCAGCTTTTTGCGGCATGCATTCTGTAGGATAAGTTTTGGGATGAGAGTGATGGGTGCCACCAATCCAAGTGGGTCGTATAGCGAGCTTGCTACTGACAATATACCACGTCGCGTGTGGCATTTATCTGGCAGGTCTATATCAAATACAAAGGTGTCCTTCTCTACATACCAGTGCAAACCAAGAGCACGTTCAAACTGTTTGTCGCTATCAAGGTCAACCTTTGTGCACTTAACTGCCCTGTCAGATTCGGGGATCGTGTCGAGAACCCTATTACTGTTCGAAATCCACTTTGTCAACTTGAATCCCCCGTTTGACAATAGTTCTCTCAGTTCAGCAGACAAATCTATACCTACCTGAACATCTGGTACAGACTTCAACAGGTCATCAACATAGAAGTTTCTTTCTACCGTCTCTACGGCTGCTGGACTGAAGCTGTCAGCATTCTCTCTTGCTGTGCACCTCAAGCTGTACGCTGCACAGCTAGGCGATGATGTCGCACCAAACAGGTGGACAGTCATACAGTACTCACCAGGTGGCTGTTTCATATCTCCACCAGGCCACCAAAGAAATCTTAGTGCATCTCTATCTTTGTCACTGACCTTGACCTGGTGGAACATGGCTTCAATGTCGGCAACCAAGGCTACTGGTTGCTCTCGAAATCTTATCAACACGCCTACTAAGCTGTTAACTAGATCTGGTCCTTGCAAGAGGTTGTCATTTAAAGATGTACCTCTGTACTTTGCCGCACAGTCAAAGACTATCCTCACCTTACCTGGTTTGTTTGGGTTGCACACTGGGTGATGTGGGAGGTACCATACTCTTGTTGGTTCCATCTCACCAGTGTTTTTCACAGGTTTCGCATAGCCCTTCTCAATATAGCAATTCATCGTTTCAGTATACAGAGTATGTAAGTTCGGGTCTCTTGATAGCTTTCGGCTTAACTGCCCAAGACGTGTAACAGCTAAAGCCTTGTTGTTTGGCAAACTTACTTGTTCTTGGCGCCACGGTAGACCAATTTTGTGGTGCTTACCTTCCTTCTCCACGGAACTTACCATGGACGATAGAGCTCGGTGGTCTTCTCTGGACATTCCAACCTTATTGTCCAAGCCACAGTCAGGAAAATCAGTTGTCCACAACTTGTCAATCTGTTCCTGCGTGTTTGCACTGCGCTGAAAATTTACATTTCCATTGGAGGACGTGCCCTTACCTGTTGGACCTAATATTGTCCAGCCAAGGGGAGACCGTATCGCATAAGGATCGCCCCTCTTTCCCCGTCGCTCTTCTTCAACCCAGAAAGCTTCTGGGCAGTCACTTCCAATAAGTAACTCCACCTTAAAAGAACTTACCTGAGGTAATTTGATACCTGCAAGGTGTTTCCACTTACCTATATCATTTTCTTTGGGGAGAGACTCCACCGATATAGGTAGCTCCGGTACTGACCAGGCTCTCCTAATGTTAAGGCATTCTCTGTCATCTAAAGAACTTACCTTAAGCTGCACTTCTACACCAGTTCGCTGCTCTGCAGACTGGTTCACCGTGGTAATGGTGAATTGGCGAGAAACGCCTTTCGCCTCTAATTTCTTAACCAGACTTTCGCTGCACAATGTTACATCGCTACCCTCATTTAGTAAGGCATATGTCTCAGCTTTCCTTAAGCCGTATTGCACAATGACAGGTACAATGCGTAGGCTTACCTTACTAGGTATGGAGACATCAATCTCAGTGCAGCAATTACTGTGGCCTACCAGGCTCTGGTTTTCTACAGTCAAAGGTCTGTGTAATAATGTGTGGTGCTTTTCTCCACAATTACTTACTTCACACTGACTACCCTTACTACACAAACTACTATTGTGTTTAAAATTCAAACAATTTTCACACATTCTCTTCTCTCTCACAACAGCTAATCTACCATCAACATTGATTGTTTTGAACCTCTCACAGTCGATCAATTTATGGCTCCCTTGACAATACACACATGATAAACGCCTAGCATGCATTGGTTTAAACCCATTACTCGCTCGTGCCTGGCTCTCTCTACCTGTTGTAGATAACGTAACAGCTTTCCCACGGTCCCTAGAATTGACCTGATGCGACCTAGAACTGACCACTGATCGAGAAATCGGCTGCTTAGACTCACATGCAAGATCTCTGCCATACATTGTGTTAGCTACCAGAGCCCTCTGTTGAATGAAGCTGAGCAAGTCTTTAAATGCCGGCTCAGTTCCCTGTTCTATCGAATTACTTGCCCGCTCAACCCATTTTGACTTGATATGTGTGGGGAGTCTCCTTACAATCTTAAGCAAGTTTTCCGTGTTATTAATATCAGATGAATAACCCAACGTCGACAGTGTTATATCGCATTTTTCCATGTCAAGTGACAGATCCATTAAGCTTTGGACATCATTAGATCGGATGTTAGGGCCATTAATTAAACGTTCAACATGTGACCTAGCAACTAAGTGGGGCTTACCATACCTGTTGAGAAGAATTTCCTTAGCCCTTAAATATCCATCTAAGGGAGGAAGAACCACACAATCCTCAATTGCACGTTTTGCTTCACCCTTACAAAATTGAATTAAATAACCTAACTTAAGTCGATCGTCTGTTATTCTGCACTCAATGTTTGTTTCAAAATTACAAAGAAATTTGCAATAATCCAATGGGTTTCCTGAGAATGTTAATAATTCCGGTTTTGGAAGGTTCATGTTGTCCTGTAAGTTGTTAGTGAATTTTTGAAGTCCTGACAAGTATTCCTCCACTTTAATGTCACTGTTCATAGCTGTATGTGGCAACGTCGTCCCTGTGGCACCGACTTCGTTGGATGTTGATGGTCCGGATCCGGATGAGGCTGAAGACCGCGCATCGACCTCTGCGTTGGCCATGGCTTCTTCCAGGTCCTGGATCTCGATCTGTTGTCGTAGCTCGACTTCTTGGCGTTCGAGCTCTAGGCGCCGGCGTTCGAGCTCTTGGCGCCTTCTGGCTTGTTCGAGCTTTAGCTCGGCACGGCGTCTCCTGCAGCTACTCGTCTTGCTGCGCAACGACCCCTTGTCTGAGGTGGCTCCCTCTGCACTTGCTTCTTGGCGGTTGCCGGCAAACTCCACCTCCCCGTCTGCACTTATATCCATGTTTGCAATGTGTCTTTTCACAGATTATGCAATAACTGTGGCTGCACTCGGCAGTTAACTATGCCCTTTTTTACTTGGCTTTCAGTGTCACGGTCATCTTTGGGGGGTTAAGACACAAGGCAACACACGCGTCTTAATAGTATTCTTCGCTTTATTAATGGAATGTCGTCAGCAGGTGTTAAAGACGAAGTTATTGGTTGTTAAATGATGTTGAATTCAAGACGATTATCAAGATGTTGTCATTAGACGACTATAAAGACGGTTATCTGAAAGTAACAATGTTACCTAAACATAGCATATCATTCAATCAATCAAACGCGTGCATTATATTAAGAAATACATGATTTAACAAAGGTCATAAATGTCGATATACAAACAATATCTTATGAATACATATACATTCATACCGATCACGTATATCAAAGCAATCAAGTTTACATATAAAATTATGTGTGGTTTTCCTGCCCTTTACCAAAAAATGTAAACTTAACTGAGTATCGAAAAATGTACTAAGAAAATATTAGGAAATACTATCAATAAAGAACAATTATTTCTCTCATAAAAAACTGACAATTATGAGATACCAAAGAAAATATATTACTTACTGCATATTCCTATCTGTAGTCCCCAAACGAATGACAAACAGTTGTGCCAGACCCACTAGTTTCAGAGTCTAAACTAGCACATGAGTGACCAACCTACTGATTTTAAGGTTTCGGGTACACTGAAGAGTTGGGCGACTTACAAGAGAAAATTCAAATAATTAATATGCATGATTATTAGGCCTGACCAATCGAATTTCAAGAATGGCCCCTAAACATCTGATCTAATTATAACTGTTGCCATATTTGGAGCATCCATGCTCACCTTGGAATGGCCTGTCTGTTGTTTATTTTAACATCAACAGAGACACTAACAGAGGGTATAGCTCGGTCGAACTGTCATTTTAATCATTTTAATTATAAATTATTGTCTTAGCAGACAAAGAAAACCAACACAAGAAGCCCACTCATATCTCCTCACATGGCATGTGGTTTCTGCCAATCTTAGTCTCTCACATTTGTAATTACATGTATATAAATTATATACATGTATTGCTATTTGAAATGTATACTGACAATTTCTTATCCTTCTGTATTTATCAGGATATGGTTCAAGTGGAGATGCCAGGATCTATAATGCATCGGAATTCCTGGAGATGGTGAAGGATGGTTCCATTTGGATTTCCAGACACACAGCCCTTTCCCTGTTACACCGCCGACATGCCCTTTTTCTTGGTGGATGCGGGAATACCATTTCGGAAAGCTTCGGACAGCTTCGGAAGCATGCGTTATCATGCGCAAAATTGCGCTTAAGTTCGGATGTTTGCGCTTTTAATCGCTAACGGAAAGAACAACTATTGTTTGCGCGACCCAACGCATCCTAGCGTATAACAGTAACAGTTCGTTAAACTTCGTAAATCATTCGCAACAAATAGTTCCCCTACGTTTGCTTTTCGTTTCCCCTACGTTTGCTTTTCGTTATATTTCAAACAATGTAACACATTTTCAAGCAGTTTTCGGTCAAACTTCGCCAAATTTGACAAATTTACCCAATTCGCCAGACTGCGTTTAATGGATTCGCCTATGTGTGAGGAAGCCTTTAAGATTGTAGTACGATTTAGAAAGATTTATCACGATGAACGTACCAGCAGCTAAGAGTTCTTACGCTTCATTACGCTTCCAGGCGATTTGGACGTCACGAAGCCTCGTGCATTATCGTGGCACCAACGTAGGCAAACGTATTAAGTGCGTAGTATCATTGCGACAAACCGTGCAAGCTTCGCGTTGTCGTGGTCCATCGTGCATATTCGTGAGTAGTCATGAATGTTGCTGAAGATCCTACTGGAATCGCAACTGAACCGTAACAAAAGCGTAGAAATCCGTATCATAACGTCGTACAGTCTTTTATAAGCATGTTACAAAAACGGTCACGATTATACACGAAAGGCAACAAATGCCTATACAATGGTCGTAAGGAAAAGCCTGATTTAGATACGACTGCACTAGGATTATTGTGAAAAAATCGTGGCGGTGCTACGATAGGCCACGAAAGTTTTCATGTTCAAAACTGTCGTAGCGCCTCCCGATCGATAAGGATCACCCAAGATTCTTCAAGAATCACACAGATGCCGGTGTAACATGAAATATTGACCCCGTTGAAAATTGACGCCACGGGTCCTTTTTTCAACGGATGACTGATAAATTTTCAACGTTGAAAACTGACCCCGCCCGTTATTTAATGATTCATCTACGCGTGAAAATCTGACCCTCGTTGAAAATAAATTGATCAAATATAAATCAAGTCATATTTCGACGCTGAAAATGATATCAATAATCTTACGCAATTCGTCTTTTACCTTACTGATCAAAGATGAAACATTCTTTTGTATGCCCCCATTCCCCCACTTTCAGAGTGTTGGGGGGGGGGCGGCATATAGATTTGCCTTTGTCCGTACTGCTAAAGGGATGAAACTTTATAAACATATTCATCAGCATGTGAACTTGTGCATCTGAGTATTTTTGGTGCATTTTTCCGATATCGGCGGAGTTATGGCCATGTTCTAGCAAAAAATGACATTTGTGGACTTGTGTCGCATGTAACTCGAAAAGTATAACTGTTAGATTGATGGAACTTTATAAACATTCATCAGTAAAAGTAAGTAAACTTGTGCACCTGGTTATGTCGGTGCATTTTTTCCGACATCAACGGGGTTATGGCCCTTTTTTTAACAAAAATGGACATTTTGGGACTCGTGTCGCGTGTAACTCGAGCAACTGAGTGAGTGACGAAACGTGATAAACATTTTCATCAGCATGCGAACTTATGCACCTGGGTATTTTGGTGCAGATTTGTCTTAGATCAGCAAAGTTATGGCCCTTTGTTTAGCAAAATATGATAGTTTTGACTTGTGTCGAGTGTAACTCAAAAAGTATAACCGCTAGAGTGATGTTACTTTATAAACATATTCATCAGTATGTGCACTTGTGTAGCTAGGTATTTTCAGTGTCCGCGAAAGTCCCAAATCCATTACTGGTCACAAGGTCTGGTAATTTCTTAATTAATACTGGCCCGAACTCCATTTTACTGGCCACTAAATAAAATTAAGCTAACAAATATGTACTTGACCAGAAGTTTTCACCCGACAGGAGGGCCGGTGTTCGGGTCATTTTAACTGGACATCATACAGTTTTACTGGTTTTTGGCTGTCTGACAACTTTCGCGGAACTGCATTTTTGAACTTGTGTCGCGTGTAATTCGGAAAGTATAACCTCTAGAGTGATGAAGCATTACTCACATATTCATTAGCATGTGAACTTATGCACCTAGTTATAGTAATTGCATAGGGTTTTGTGACAACCAGTGGAATTGGTGACTATATTGTGTAATGTATGGACGGTATGTCTGAAAACTGATCACTTACAGTCATATTTCAACGTTAATTTCATTTTGTTAAAGCTCTCACTGATATAGGACCGTTGGGTAGAGTCACAATACTGACAAGGTTGTTTATAAATGTTGTATGTTTCTGTCATGTAATGGTGGTGTAACGTTGAAATAATTACCCAGGAGGTCAATTTGTAGAGTTACCGTCGGGGTTTACACAACCTTTACATGACCGAAAATAAAACACTAATTGATGCGAATGCCTAATATAATATCGAGTCAAATCATTCCTAGTTAAAGACTCGTTGAAATGAGATAGTATTGTGAACATTCCGAAACTTTCTGAATTATATATTGTGGCATTCACACAGCCAACACTCCTACATGTTATTTTTAACTCTGACATATTTTTATTTGCCATGCTTTTCTTCTAGCGATATCGCCTATGTGTGATGGTAAAGATCTCAAAACCTACCCGCTTAAATACTCATATATTGTGTCGTACTTTCCATTGAAATTAATGTATTGGTCATTGCATAGGAAAAGCATGGAGATTACCTGTAACCCTGGTGAAGGTTTTGTGCGGGAGTACCTATGAAGGCCATATCTAAGCAACTGCTCAGTTATTATGATCCTTATTTGATGAAACAGACTACCACATGAAACACCAACAAACAAAACCATAACATTTTGTCGACGGCGACATATTTCACTTCGATGAGAAAAAGACATTTTCATAAATTATTCTTATAGCGATTGCCAACGCTAAATTGTGTTTAAAACAAAAAACTCCGTTCACATTTCTGTACATTTGGTGTTTCAAATGTATTCTTAAATGATAACGAAAATCAATGCACATTACAGCCATTTTATGATTTTGCTAATAAGTGAAATTTCACACGCAAAAATAGTTCTCCCTCAAAGTCACAATCCAATGGTTTGGCTGAAGTAATGGTAAACACAGCCAAACGCATCCGTGTCTCGGTAAAGGCCAAGGCCGTCCATTTATTGCAATTCTCGAGTTTAGAAATGCTCCTTTGAAAGACATAGGGTTTCCACGTGTAAAAATCAACCAGTAAAAATCAAAATCAAACATCTAGTGAATCCGGAGGAACTAATTCAAAAGCATCAATGCATCAGTTGTCAAAAACAAAAAATCAACATTGCAAAATCCAAGCAGAAACAGAACGATGATCGTCTAGTGTCAGATATCAAGTTGGTAAAAACTAGTTGCCAGCAAAGATTTTTTCCTTACACAATGACCGATCCTATAACATTCAAACATTCAAACACTCGATGGAGCTACATACCGCAGAAATTGCCAATTACTTAACAAAACAAATTAATGAGAATATTACAGGCATTCAGGAATTTCCCTCTATGTCACCTAAGAACAAATCAGTTCACCAGAGCCTAGCAAAACACCAGAACAAGAGCAATACAATTCATCAAAGAGAAACAATGCTGAAAATCCTTTGCAACCGAACTTGCCTATATTCAGCTTTAACAACAACTGAAAGGTTTGGAAAGCCAAATAAACTGTTTTCACAAGATGAATGGGTAAAGTAATTAACTGTAAACAACATTCTCAAGTGTTATCTCGGCATTTATCGGTGATTACAGCCGTGCGTATAATGAGTTTCACTTAAAACATGATCTACCTGAAGCGTGACAGTGATGATAAACTTGATTGTTTTCAGTATGCTAGGTAAACATGTGTTATCATGAATGTAAGAATTATTCCTTTATTGCATATGTCATCGTTGTCATTGTTTAGTATACAACGTGTTTCAAGAGTTGTTTGCATTTTGAACTATTTATTTCCAATAAAACGAGTAAGATGTTCCATTATTCATTTTTTTAATTCATGAAACAGACTATATTTAATTGTCATGCCAGAAAATGCTTATACGTATTAAGAGATGCAGACAGCCCGCATATCCAGTCTTGTTAAGTATATTTAGTATGCCGTAGCGCAATGTAGCTACTAATGTATATGGGGTAGGCTTATTTTTACGTTGTGCCGGGTTAGCTTGCGCGACGTCTTAGCTTTCAATTGATTGCTAGGATAAATATATAACTTCACACATGTGTTGTTATTAAGTCATTTGACTATATTCGTTTGTACACAAGAAACTGAAACAACACTATAATATGGTAATATAACAGTAACCACTTAATGTATTGGATCGAAATATCACACAAACCTTCCCAGTTATAAACCCTATTAAAATAATGAAGTTATAATACTTGAATATAATTCAAAGTGTGTCCCTTATTCGTCTTAGAAGTTCTGGTTAAGGTTTTGCGTGCAAATACCATTAAAGGGACCTGTTCACAGATTGGCAAATTGACAATTTTCAAAAATTGTGTCATGGATTCCAAAAAGAAATTATATATTACATAAAAACAAGCGAAGTAACACTAATGACTAAGAAATATAGTGTAAATATCGTTTCGTTTATGGATAATCATCACTCGAAATGGATATAATTATAACGCGTTTGTAACGTTTTTCATCGGTATTTTGGAAAAAAAACTCGAATCACTTACACAGCGAATAAATTACACTACGAAGATTAGAAGTCCGAATGGCCGATTTTGACCCCCAAAGGTCGTGGGTTCGAGTCCCGACAAAAGGCAAGTATTTTAATTTACCTTTATTTTTTTTATATTATTTGTTTGTTTTTTATTATTCCAGGGAATTATTGTTTCGGCAGTTAAGACATTTAATGACATGTTTCAAAAATACGAAAAATCTATGAACAAGTCCCTTTAAAGCCATAGGCCCATCTTAGTAACCGCTTGATGTATGGGACTGAAACATCACACATGTCTTCCCAGTGATTAAACCTATAAAAGTAAATAAAATTATTTTGAAGAAGCAATCCAGCAAGCTTGTGATATTTTTCTGGTTCTTGTCAGCGTGATTGTCTTCTGCATACAGACATTTAACTTAAATGCAACTAACTGTTGAAAAATGACCACATGCTTGATCAAAATTTAACGACTCAACGTTAAAAATGGACCCATGCTGTCAATTTTCAACGGGGTCAATATTTAATGTTACACCGGCACGTACGAGCGTATGTGTTCACGCTTAAGCCCCGGTCACACTGTCACGATTTTTGCTACGATTGCCCACGATTTACAAAATCTTGGTGAAGCGTGGTAATGCGTGAACACACACGTACTTGCATCTGTGTGAATCTTGAAGAATCTTAGGGGATCCTTATCGATCGGGAAGTGCTACGACAGTTTTGAACATGTTCAAAACATTCGTGGCTTATCGTAGCGCCGCCACGATATTTCCAAAACGTAGAACAATCGTAGAGCAATCGTATCTCAATTTTGATTATTCTTACAGGCGTCGTACAGGCATTCGTGGCCTTTCGTGTTTAATCGTGACTGATTTTATGACAAATGCATCACAAGACTGTACTACGTTTGGCTGCAAATATGGTACCGATTTCTACGCTTGCCCTACGGTTCAGTTACGATTCCGGTAGGATCTTTAGCGGTCGCTATAACGACTTCTCATGTATATACACGATGGACCACGACAACGCGACGATTGGGTCGCGTTGCCTGTACGGTTTATCGCGATGTTACTACGCACTCACTACGTTCACCTACGTTGGTGTCACGATTATTCACGAGGCATCGTGATGTCCAAATCGCCTTGAAGCGTAGTGAAGCGTGATAATTATTGGCTGCTCGTAGGTTTATCGTGATGAATCTTCTTTAATCTTACTACAATCTTAGGAGAAACGTAAACCATCGTCTGTAATCATCTGTTACCGTAGCGTATACCTGACGCTAGCGTATTACAACCGTAACAGATCGTATCAATCTTTGTAAAACAGTGGTAAATCGGCTGCGGAAACCTACAAGTGTCGTTGATATTCGTAGTCGCATCTTACAACAACCTTAGGGATACGTAGGAAGGCACAACCGGGGCACTGTGCATCCCGACTCATCACGATTAACACGTCCACGACCAATCGTGGGCTATCGTAGACAAAATCGTGACAGTGTGACCGGGGCTTTAACCACGCTTCACAAATACTTTGTAAATCGTGAGCAATCGTAGCCAAAAATCGTGACAGAGTGACTTAGGCTTTAATCATATAGAATATATACATCTGTTAACGACGGTTTTTTGTTCAGATAGTAACGACAAACATATATTATTTGTTGCAAAATTATTATTTCAATCTGACAAATTAAGACAGGAATTCATGAACAATCACAACACTGTTATTGTTTTGCAATGTTCATTTGTTCTTTTAACAATTTTACTTATATACTGTTATAATTGCACTGCTGTATAGTAGGCCGGAGGCCTTGAATTGCTGAATAAATATTGTATCGTATTGTATTGTATTGTATTGTATCGTAGCCAAAATCGTGACAGTGTGACCTAGGCTAAAACATTCAATTTTTAGGGCCATGGCTAATTTTTTCGGCGAAGCTTTTAACCCAACTTGTGACCTTTCTCAACATATAATCAAATTTTGTGAAAATTTCCCGCGTGTAGTCCCAAATGAATAAAATTTTAATTCTTACATTGCAACGGCTGATCTGAAAACAATCCCCACTACACTGGTCATAAAAGCGTCGGTGCAACGTCGCATAAAATCTGGAGGACAGATTCGTAACAGGTTTGGAAAACTGATGAATATTTCAATAATGGTAATACACAGTTGGCACAAAATAAAAGCTTTCATAATATTATATAAGCAATGTTATTAAAATATTTGATATCAAATTAACGTGTTACAGAGCAATAAATGTGTCATTTTGCAACGATGTACATGTATATAAATATACTTTAACTACTTTCATGTTCCTTCTTTTTCGGCGTAGCTGTTTAAGATCACTTTTGACCTAGATTTCTTGCGATAATTATGCAGCGGGATAATTGAATGCCAACAGAATTTGGCAAATTTTCTATTTTTAGGGAATCCAAACATACAACAGTGGTTTAATGTATTCCAACAACTGTTGCATATTTTGGGGGATTAAAATGTACATAATTGTTTACAAAAGCGGTTAAAATAAAGTTATAAACATATCTTCGACATGCACTCTCGAACTGAACACAATTATGAATATATTTTCTCATTGTATGTCAAGAACAGAATATTATATTCGTTCTCAGAATAAATCCACTGTTTTGTTTAGCCTAGAGGCACGCTCTATAATTAACAAGGCTTTGATAGTATTGCAAGCAATACAGGAGTCTCCTACCGGTGAGAACCCCTACTAATTAAACATTGTGCAATACCGTCAAATCGCCCTTTATCTGTAGATGTACACAAAGTTTCATATTCAAATCACATGTGTCACTGTAGCATTAAGTTGTTGTTTTTTCTATTTGAGTAAAATTGACCAGATATTCGAGTTACTTGCAGTACTAAACTGATAGAGGGCAATCATATAGTCCATTCTGTGTACCAAGTTTCATGATCATATGTTATGTTCTTTTCGAATTATTACAGTATTAAGTTCATTTCTATTTTAAGTAACAGTCACTGACCTTTGACCTCTGGTGAAAAATAAAGGGTAGTGTACAATCCTCACCTTGCTCTTTCTATGTATACAGTTTCATCAAAGTATTTTCAGTACTTTTTGAGTTATCGCAGGATCCAGGTTTTGGGGACGGGACAGACAGACAGAGTGAGACCGACGGACGAACAGACAGACAGACGCACACAGACGGAGGGCAAACCCATACTCCAATCTGTGTACCAAGTTTCATGACGTTTCATGATCATATCTTATGCACTTTTTAAAATAGTACAGTATTTTTTTTAAAGTTTATTCTATTTTTAGTAACAGTCACGTGACCTTTGACCTCTGGTGAAAAATAAAAGGTCGTGCATAATTCTCACATTGATGTTGCTATGTATACAAAGTTTCATCAGAGTGTCTTCAGGACTTTCAGAGTTATCACAGGATCCAGGTTTTGGGGACAGACTGACAGACAGACATACGGACGAACAGACAGAACGACACACAGACAAATGGCAAACCTATAGTTCAATCTCTGTACCAAGTTTCATGGTCATATCTCATGTCCATTTCGAATTATTACAGTATTTTGTTTATTTCTATTTTTAGTAACAGTCACGTGACCTTTGACTCAGTACTTTTTGAGTTATTGCAGGAACCAGGTTTTGGGGACGGCCAGACAGATGGACGGACAAACATACGGACGAACAGATAGAGAGACACACAGACGGATGGCAAACCTATAGTTCAATCTTTGTACCAAGTTTCATGGTCATATCTTATGTACTTTTCGAATTGTAACAGTATTTAGTTTATTTCTCTTTTTAGTAACAGTCACGTGACCTTTGACCTCTGGTGAAAAATAAAAGGTCGTGCATAATACACACATCGCCGTGTATATGTATACCAAGTTTCATCGAAGTATCTTCAGTACTTTTTTAGTTATCGCTGGAACAATATTTTGCGGACGGACGGACGGACTGACGAACAGACGGACGGAGGGCAAACCTTTAGTCCCCTCCGGTGAAACACCGGTAGGGGACTAACAATTGGTTCTAGCGAGTTCAACACACTCACGATCATTCTAAAATTAGCGCGCGTTTAGCTGCCGGTGTATAGCTGTTACAATATACATGCATCAATTAGCGTCCAGAGAATCATATTAAGAGCAAATATTTCAATATATGGGCATTTTTTTGTTTATAAACTTACTGTGCATGTTAATTTGAAATTGAATGGTGGTTGCGTTCTATTAAGAATTAAATAGAATTGCACATTTCTATCAACTTCACCAGTAGATGTTAATCAACAAATAAAAAGATATAATTATGTCAATAAATAAAATGTGGTGAAATATGTCTCGTAATACGTCGAAATGTTACTTTTACTTCATTTGCGTAGCATTAATACATTATTTTGCAATACCAATTACACACAGAAACCCTTGATACATCATATTTCCTATCGAATAAAATTTTTAATCGCCATAGTCTAATCAAATGTTATGTTTGTGTTATCAAAAATGAAAGTCATCATTATTTCAAACGCGCTGAATGTTCCCTGAAGATTGCTTTTCATTAGGATCCACATCATAAATGTTTAATTGACTTCGAAATGTGTATGTATTATGCATAATAACTTCAAGATGAAGGTATGGTATATTACTTAAGATCTGAATAACTATACGCGTCTGATACAAACTGATTTTCATTCATTTCCGCAATTATTTTCGTACATTGTTAATTTGTTAAATTTGACTGACAAATTTATATAATAATGATGTTAACGTAAATTATGTAGGTTATTCATGTATCACTGGTGAAAACATGGGGCGGTATGATCGCTTTATTCACGGTACAAATATTAATGATTATTGAATTAAGCACAAATTATTTTTGAGATCTGAGAAGTTTTCTTATGTTGCTAAAAAAAATCTGGGGTCCGAGAAGTCGCCTTGTCTAGGTGGGGTCCGAAAAATCTGGGGTCCGAGAAGCCACGTAACCAATCATCTTGGCCCTCTTATATTATGTTTAGGGTAAAAATGCTATCTCAATATTAATGTCAACGCCGATTGTCTTTTTTTAAAGACATTTCTTGTTATATTTGTACACAATATGCACTTTATAAGTAGACAATGTTCTCACCACCGGGACGGTGCATATAGCTCGATGGCGAAATGACCGCGGATTGACCCGTCGTTCGTAAACTTATTTAACCTCGACTGTAGGATATAGTTAGTTGAATCCTTCCCACTCGCAGTTGAATAGGCAAGACCAAATTATCGTTGTTCACATATTCTTTAAATCTCAACGAGATTTTATCTAGTCATAAATATTGTGCAACATTACACACATGCATACTTTGCACGAAAATCGTTATTTAAAATGGCTTCTTATACGTGCATATACCGATTAATTGATGCATATATTTATATCTATGCAACATATTTTGTATGCGTGTTGCTGTATACCGGTATATTGTTTTAATTCTGTTAGATAATCCTTTATTAACTGAAGAGTATTCATATTTATGTTAAAAACACAACTTAGTAACGTAAAAATAATATTATAACGGTATGAGTAAAGTATGATTTGGTATTTGAGTATTATATGCCATTGAATCCAGTAGGGCATGCGAAAGAATAATTTAATTATGTTTGAAAAACACACGAAGTTTTAAATATTGATGTTGGAAAGAGAATTTACATTCTTTATGTGCACAATTACCACAGACGCCGAATATCTTGTTTAAAGATATTTCTTGTTAGCTAAAATGCAGGAACGTTTTCAAACCAATTGCAGAAGAGGTCAAATAAGATGCAAGTGACAAATGTGTTTCATCCTGCTGTGATTTTCTGGAAAATATTACCTTAATTACCCTTACTGTGGCACGTAAAATATTGTTTGTCTTATCCCATTGAATCCTGCATATTGACAGGGTATGAAATGCTTACACTAGAGTACTAAACGAGTACTAAAACGCCATTTGAATAGTCTATTGTAGTATTACTCGACTATTAGGTCCTTTGTGTTCATGCCGTCATCACCACCCAATCATCATCATCATCATCAGCAGCAGCAGCAGCAGCAGCAGCAGCAGCAACAACAACAACAACAACAACAACAATACATGATATGGATACACGTGGCAATGATGGGGACATTTTAACCTATATAAGGAATTACTGGTTTATTATTTACGTATTCTCCAACAAAATATAGCATACCAGTGCCAGCAAATCTAACAGTTACTTTACCAATAACTTTGGTATTCAAATATATTCACTATTTGTCATAACTTAACATGATATTTTGGTGAACACATACTAGTAATTTAGAGGCTAGTTCTTCATCAATAATGTTTCAAACTAATATATGTCATGGGTGTTAACATTCTATGTCGTATTGAACATTTTATCTAAAATTAAAAAAAGCATAAAATAATCAACATAGTGCACATGAAATTTATCTTGGATTTCATTTATTTATAAACCTTGAAACAAAGAAACGCTTCCTATGTGATTGTTCTCTAGTTTATTGCTTAAAGACCAGAGGTACATTAGCCACTATCAGGCACATGGCAAACATATCCACATCAAAAGAGCCACCGTCATTATTTTCAGCCCACATTAACACAATAGAATCCGCTTTGTGGATAGAACTACGAAAGCTTTCTGCCTTGCAAATATACTTTAACGAGACGCGTAGTGAGCCAATACATAATTTTGTACTTATGCAATGTTACATAATTAGGCAGCTGACCAGTGAACAACACACACAGAAACATTGGCATAATAGGCCTGTAGATTTGGAATAAAAATACTATGATTTTTCCTTATATTTTAAATAGGATTCTGTGCTTGTCGTCAATTCATAGTAATCGCTAATTATTGACTACAACATAGAGATACAACTCCATGGAATAACCACAGCCATGTTTACCCACTCTATAATGGATTGTTTTAATAACCGCAGAATGATTCTTATAATATTAAATGCAATTAAACCATAAAACAACACTTAACAATCAGGAGATGGTGACGAATGCATGTAAAGATAAGTATTGATGTTTTATTGACGATAAACACTGACAAAGATCTATTTACGTGCCCAAATTGGCTGGGAAGGTAAATGAAAACTAGTAAATTACTCTATGGCAATTTAAGGTTACTTAGGATGGCCACAGATATAAACTACAGCCTGTTTTTGAAAGAAACAACATATGTCACACCACACGCACCGCCATAACTCGCCAAAAATCCACCTACCATTACGTTCCGAAGAAATGCACAACTACACTTGGTACTGATCAATCCTTTGAATGTTTTGTCGAATTCCAGCCAGTGGTTACGGAAAACAAGCACAGACGAGGTCCGTAATGTCAACAACTTCAAAGGGCCATAACTCCGCAAATAATCTGCAGATCGTGACGTTCTGACGAGTTGCACAATTCGACTGGGTACTGATCTGGTAAAGTTTCATTCAAATCCGACCAGGGATTACGGAGAACAAGCGCAGACAAACTTCTTTACACCTGTCCAGACATCCATCCAGACATCCGTCATGACATACATCATCCCAGCACAAAACCAATTTGTTCCCCACCCACCATGGGGGATACATAATCATGGGATTCGCCTGATGCTGTTGTGTAGAGTGTCAGAAAGATTGTATGTTATGCGTTAATGTAAAACAAAGAACATGTTCTGTCAGATCAAATTATGTGAAAGGCCATTTGAAATCAAAAGGATCGTATTTTCAAAAATTATTCAGAAGTAATGAATATTTTTTTCTGGCTATATGTGACTTGAACGTCAACAAGGTTCAATAGACTTTCTACTTGATGCGTTTCGCGATGCTGAATTATTTCAGAATGACTCAGTGGCATAACGGACCCAGTTTTGACAGCTTAGTGTATTTCTGGAATTAGTTCATAAAATGAAGCATGAAATTAGAAGAGTTCATAATGAATGGCAAGTTGGATGGCCTATTATGGCTTGTTACTCTATCAAGAAGACCAGATACCCTTAGAAATACCCGAAGATAATATTGATTTTACTGACATTAGAAATCCAAGCATAGAAGATACATACAATGGAACAGACCTATAATAATCGATGAGATATAAAACAAGAGTGCCACTGTCACAAAGATACGCCCGTCAAAGGAGATTTTTAGGGATAAAGATTCAACGGCTAAAGAGAAACAAATCAAAACCGTATAAGGTGTGGTCATGGTATTTGTGCTTTTTAATTCATATACATGTCCTCTTTCTGTGAGGTAAGATGACGATCCTTTCTGCTGATTTAAAAATCCCTCTATGCATGACAATATTACGCTCTGGGCAAATGACTTTTGAACTGTAAATGGACCTAGGGACCAGGTGCATGGATGTCATTTACTACATCATGATGGTTATCTTTTACGCCATCGTATTTTAAAATCCCTCCATGGATAACAAAATTATGCAGAGGACTAATATTTTACCTTGAATTATGACCTTGACCTTGGTCCTAGGAATGCGGTTTCTGTGTGCCATATACAATCTCATGCTACTTATCATTTCTGCCAAGTTATTTGAAAATCATTTCATGCTGGACAACATCATTTTCAGGGCAGTCTTTAGATTTATTTTTTTCTATTTGACCTTAAGCATGACCTTGATCTTGGGCCTAGAGACATGGTTCTTACGCGCGACCCAACTTCTCATGAAAGAACATCCATGCATGAAAATATTAGGAGAATATTCTGAAGATATATTTGACCTTTGACCTCTAAGTGTGATCTGGACCTTTGACACCAGTTTTTTTCTACCTTCTTTGGGACCCGCCGAATAACGGCCCTTTCCCCACGGAATATTTTTCCCCTTTGCAGTAGTTGTTTCCCAACAATTGCCTTTGCATATAGTAAACAACTTAAACAATAATTGTTGAACTCTTATGTTGTTGAACACACACGCCCACACGCACGCACGCACGACGGACAACGGGCGATCACAAAAGCTCACCATGAGCACTTTGTGCTCGGTGAGCTAAAAATAGAACAAGATGCACACGAGTGCCTATATCGCTCCGCTGGCGTATTAAGTAAGGATTGTCGGAAGCAAAAGGAATCTGATACGCTATGTAAGGAAAATAGGCTTCACTCTCTGGCGGTCATGTATTTTAACGAATCATAAAAATAAAATTATGTTGGTAAAGAACGAATACAAAAATCAAAGTATTTTAGAAAAAAAACCAACAAAGAAAATATCTGTGAAATTATTTCGAAATCAAAGCAGTGGTTTCTGACATGAAAATTTTAAAAGTTTTACATATAACCTTTTAGAAATTATGGCCCGGCCCCCTGGCGGCCATTTTTTTACGGAACCGAACCATTTGAGCAACGTTTGTATAGAAATGCCGAAGGAACATTTTTGTGAAATTATTTTGAAATGCAACTAATTGTTTTTTACAAGAGGAATTGCAACGTTTTAAATATAGCCATATTAGGTAAAATGGCCCTAACCAAGGAACATTTCTGTGAAATTATTACGAAATCAAACCAGTGGTTTCTGACAAGATTTTCAAAGTTTTCACTATGGCTATATAAGGAAATATATAAGGTAAAATGGGCTCAACAAAGTAACATTTCTGTGAAATTGTTGTGAAATCCAACCAGAAATTTTTGACAAAAAGATTTTCAAAGTTTTCATTATGGCCATATAAGGAAAAATGGCAGCGCCCCTTAGCGGCCATGTTTTTCAACGGACCAGAACCATTTGTGCAACTTGAGTAGAGAACCACCCAAGAGAAATTTCTGTGAAATCGTTTAAAAATCCAACCAGTGGTTTCTGACAAGAAGATTTTCACTATGACCATTCAAGGAAAAATGACCCGCTCATGGAGGCAATGTTTTTCAATGGACCGTAACAATTTGCTTTCTACTTTGGTAGAAACACAAAAATAACATTTCTGTGAAATAAGTTGGAAATCCAACCAGTGGTTTCTGACAAGAAGATTTTTCAATAAAGCCATATAAGGAAAAATTAACCCGCCCCCTGGCGGCCATGTTTTTCAGTGGAATGGAAACACCTGAGCAACTTTGGTAGAGGAACACCAAAATAACATTCTTGTGAAATTATTTCAAAATCCAACCAATTTCTAAGGTTTTCAATAAAGCCAAATAAGGAAAATGGCCCCGCCCCCTGGCGGCAATGTTTTTCAACGGAGCGAAACCGTTTGGGCAACTTTGGTAGAGAACTACCCTAGGAACATTTCTGTGAAATAATTTCGAAACCAAACCGGTGGTTTCTGACAAGATTATCAACGTTTTCAATATAGTTATATTGAAAATCTACTCAGGGGCTATGGAGGAGATGAGGTCTAAATCAATAATAAATTTGTGTATCAATAGCTCTGGTGGCCATCTTGTACAGCGGACCGGAACCATTTATGCAACATTGGTAGATAACCACCCAAGGTACTTTGGTGTGAAGTTTCATCGAAATTAGCCAACTGGTTTCATAGGACATGTCGTTTACATGTAAAGTTTACGCACGAACGGACGCACAGACGGACGCACGCGCGACGGACGAACCGCCACGGCATAAGCTCACTGGCCTTTGGCCAGTGAAGCTAATAAAAAAAGATCATAAACAAGAGGGCCATGATGGCCCAAAGCGCTCAAATGAGTACTGGCAATGACAGAGACCAGCTCTGACATCATCGCCAACGAAATGACCCACATCAGACAGATATCTTACTTTTGTTGACCTGGCAATCGACAGGTGCAATACAGATGCATTTCTTCCTACTTTTGTAGTTAACCTGGCAATCGACAAGCGCTATACAGATGCCTTTCCGGTCTACTTCTGTTATTCACCTGGCAATCGAAAGGTGCAACACAGATGCAGGTACGGTCTAAACTTTTTGACCCAAGAACAACAGCAAGCCATCGGCGATATGTTTACATGTACCATGCAAAATCGAGGTGACCACATAGAAGTCCATCCAATCTCTGCAATCACATGATGTAATACAACTACATTACTTTATTAATGAATGGATGGGCACCGCATACTTATGGACAAATAAACGGAGTGCAGTGCAAGAAAATGTTAATTTATCTGGGTTTAATCGTAATATGACAATAATTTTAGTTCTACCGAACACAGTGGGTATCGCTACTAAATATTCCTACAACATACTTTTCCTGAAATTCGTCCCTCGTCATAGACGAAGTGAAACAGTGTCCATGTCTTTTATTCATAAAGTGATTTTTCATATATAAATATATATATATTCAGATTTCTCTTCCATTTTTGCTATAATTCGTGTGATAGCAGATCATTTAAGTTTCTTTGATCTTATCACTGTGTTTTTGTTGAAAAAGTACGTTTGGAACTATAAACTTAATATTGACACTTAAGGTTTAAATGCGAATTATGCATATCATTCAATAAGGTAGTTGTTTTTGACCGAGATATATGCCATGTTAGCACTATTTACTACAATTGAACGTTCATATTTTGTTCCGTGTAACTTTTGGTTTTATCATAAAGTATATGGATTGTTAAATATTTGATTTTAAATAAATATATATCTTGCCTGTTAAACGACTTTTTCCACGATGTATATACTGTGCTTTCCAATTTTATTTCAGCAGTATGCGGTGACCATATTCACCGTGAGTTTCTTTGTTGCATTTTTTGCAAGTTTTCTCATAACCAGAGGGCAAAATAGCCATAAGGCGCTGAGTGTAAAGATCTGTGTTTTGCTGTTTAAGGAGAAGATTTAAAGTCATTTGCTAGTTAAGTGTATAAAAACCAAGTGACCCCCATTTTTTACCCCAGGGCATAATTTGGGTCTTTGTAGAGGACCAATATACATTGTTACATACCTAATACGAAACTTCTGAGCCTTTTTAAAGTTCACTTGCCACATAAGTCTATAGAAACCATGCGACCCCAGGGAATGACTTCTTTTCGCCCCAGGGACATAAGTTTAACAATCTTTGAAGAGGACCACTATATATATATATATTACATAGCAAATACGAAACCTCCCGGCCTTGTTTCGACCCCAGGGGAACAATTTGAACGAACATTGTAGAGGACCACTAGAGGATGTCACATATCAAATATGAAAGTTCTCAGCCTTGTGATTTCAGAGCAGAAGATTTTTAAAGTCAGTTTCCATATAAACAATGTGACCCCCGGGGCGTCCCCACTGTTTACCTCAGGGGCATAACTTGAACAATCTGTGTAGAGGATCCCTGTAGGATGCTCAATACCATATATGAAACCTCTAAGCCTTACGGTTTCAGAAGTGACGATTTTAAAAGTCATTTTGCTATTTAAGTCTATATAAACCTTACAAATGCCCGGGGCGTGGCCAGTTTTGGCCGCAGGGGCATAATTTGAACAATCTTTGTAGAGGACCACAATATGACGTTACATAACAAATATAAAACCCCTGGGCCGTAGGGTTTCAGAGAAGAATAGTGTAAGTCATTTTGCTATTTAAGTCGATATAAACCATGTGACCCCGGGGCATTGCCAATTTTGATCCCAGGGGAATAATTTAAACAATTTTGTAGAGGACCACTAAAGAATGTAACATATCAAATATGAAAACTCATGCGGTTTCATAGGAGATTTTTTAAGTAATTTCATTTTGCTACTTAATTCTATATAAGCAATGTGACCCCTGGGGCGTGGCCAGTTTTGACCAAGGCTTTGATAGTATTGCAAGCAATACAGGAGTCCCCTACCGGTGAAAATCCCTACTAATTAAACATAGTGCAATATCGTCAAATGGCCCTTTATCTGTAGTTTCATATTCAAATCCCATTTGTCGCTGCAGTATTAAGTTGTTGTTTTTTCTATTTTAGTAACATTGACCAGACATTCGAGTTACTTTTTGAGTTATTGCAGTACTAAACTGACAGAGGTCAATCATATAGTCCATTATGTGTACCAAGTTTCATGATCATATGTTATGTTCTTTTCGAATTATTACAGTATTAAGTTTATTTCTATTTTAAGTAACAGTCACGTGACCGTTGACCTCTGGTGAAAAACAAAGGGTCGTGTACAATCCTCACCTTGCACTTTCTACGTATACAAAGTTTCATCAAAGTATCTTCAGTACTTTTTGAGTTATCGCAAGATCCATGTCTTGGGGACAGGACAGACAGACAGAGTGAGACCGACGGACGAACAGACAGACAGACGCACACAGACGGAGGGCAAACCCATACTCCAATCTGTGTACCAAGTTTCATGAAGTTTCATGAGCATATCTTATGCACTTTTCAAAATATTACAGTATTAAGTTTATTTCTATTTTTAGTAACCGTCACGTGACCTTTGACCTCTGGTGAAAAATAAAAAGTCGTGCATAATTCTCACATTGCTGTTGCTAAGTATACAAACTTTCATCAAAGTGTCTTCAGCACTTTCCGAGTTATCACATGATCCAGGTTTAGGGGACGGATGGACAGACAGAACGACACACAGACAGATGGCAAACCTATAGTTCAATCCTCACATTGCTGTTTATATGTATACCAAGTTTCATATCTTCAGCACTTTTTGAGTTATCGCAGGATCCAGTTTGTTTTCGTTTAATTCTATTCTTAGTAACAGTCACGTGACCTTTGACCTCTGGTAAAAAATAAAAGGTCGTGCATAATACCCACATTGCCGTTTATTTGTATACCAAGTTTCCTCGAAGTATCTTCAGTTCTTTTTGAGTTATCGCAGGAACAATAGTTTGCGGACAGACGGCGTGACGGACGGACTGACGGACGGAGGGCAAACCTATAGTCCCCTCCGGTGAAACACCGGTAGGGGACTAAACATCTTTGTATAGGGGCAATATAGAAAGGCATATATCAAATAATAAACATCTGGTCCTTCCGGTTTTAGGGAAGAACATTTCCAAGTCGTTTGCAAACCAGGTAAACCCCGGGGCATGGCCAGTTTTTAATTCAGGGGCATAAGTTGAACAATCTTTGTAGACGACCACTATACTATGTTACATACCATATACGAAACCTGTAGGCCTTGCGGTTTTTATAGGAGAATATTTTAAAAGTCATTTTGCTATTTAAGCCTTTATTAACCATGTGACCCAAGGGGCGTGGCCAGTTTTGAACCCAGGGGAATAATTTGAACAATCTTTGTCACATATCATATATGAATGCTCTGAGCCTTGCGTTTTCAGAGAAGATTTTTAAGGATTTCACTTTTAAAATCTATTTTAGCTCTGGTGACCTACATATGCAGCGGACCGGAACGATTTGAACAATTTTGAAAGAGGGTCACCTGGGGGTCATTCCTGTGAAGTTTCGTGAAAATTTGCCTAACGGTTTAGGAGGATAAGTCGTTTGAAGAAAAAAGTTAACACACGCACGACGGACGCTGGACGACGGATTTCATGGTATCCAAATAGCACACCATGAGCACTTTGTGTGCAGGTGAGCTTAACACTTTGAAAAGGGAAAATAACTCTAGTATTCTTGGTTCTATCTGGCACATCATGAACCCAGATGAGATATTATGGTCATGCACAAACTGTGCAAGTTTAGTCAACATTGAATGAAAAGTTAATTCTCTATGGAGACTGAAAGCCAATTGTTGAATAATGATTTTTTTCACAAACAAGGGACAATAACTCTGGTATTTTTAGTCCAATCTGGCACATATTTGACTTCAACTGAGACCTTATGGCTATACACAAACAGTGCAGGTTTAGTCAAGATTAGACAAATAATCAAGTCGCTATCTTCCACATTGTTCATCATTTGCATTTTTTTTCTCACAAACAAAGGGCAATAACTCTGATACACCAATCTAGACCATTTTTTGGATTATTTTGAAATCTTATGCTCATACACAAGCTTTGCAAGTTTGTTCAAGATCAGATGAAATATAAAGTCTGTATGTTGCACCAAGTCCATTTTGCAGTTTTTCTAATGATAGAGGGGGCAATAACTCTAGTGTTCCTAGTCCGATCTGGCCCATTATCGAACTTCGCCAAGATTTTATAGACAAACACAAACTGCAAGCTTGATAAAGATTGAATGAAAACATTTAAGTCTATATCGCGTCTGTGTGCCCATTACGGACGACGGACGACGCTGGACAGTTGCCATATACCAATTAGCTAACCGAGCACATACTGCTCAGTTGGGCTAAAATAAACAATATGTCTCCCCCTCCAGTGAGGGGAGACATAAAAACGAGCAAACACAATAATATCACTGTATAGCGCAAAATACCTTCAGTGTCAAATGTTAGCGTTTCTAAAATTGTTTTGAATTGGCGGTGTCGTGTATTGGCACAAGTTTTAACAACCGCCAAAAGAAAACTGTCACCAATCAATGTGCACCCACTTTTGTTATCATAATAATGGAGAGAAAGTGTGTGATACTGATGTAGCACCTTTTTGTTGTTATCCCGGTCAGATAGTTTTTACACGTTTTTTATAGTCGCTATAAACTGACATATCACCTGAATTGAATTGAATTGAATATAATCGTTTATCAATCTGCTACAGTTGTGATAAAATGTTTAATGCGAAAATACTCTGTTAAACAGTTCTAGTAGACCTTACATGCGTGCATGTTCTCTATTATTATAATTACATTTTTTATTGTGATTTTGAAATAAATAAAATTGATAAATTCCATAAATTAAACTAATTTAAGTGGATGTATTTTATTGGTATTTTCGAGACATTTTACTTTGGTATCTGACAGCGTAATGCATGGTAAATTGTTCCCAAACCTTTCACATTGTCAAATTGCGAAAGTCCTCATGGCGATGTACTCAAAATTATGCGCGCATTTCCAAGTCGAAGGTAGCGCTGTTACCCATCCCATTCATCGAAACGGCGGGACCGAAGGGGACTTTGATTCGGCGATCATATTTTCCTTTTATATTATTATTATTATTATACACCACATTTATATAGCACTCTTTTAGTAACAAGATATATGCTCAAAAGTGCTTTATATCAACGACTTATTGAGTTATCTTAAGAATAGATGTCGGAACGGCATTGTTGTAACAAACCGGGTTCTAGACAATTATTGTTTAATGTACGCCGACGACATAGCGAATTGTGCTAACACGGCGAACGGAACTGTAAATAAACGTCAAACAACAACAACAACAATATTAACCCCAAAACTGTCATTGACAGCCGCTAAATTAGCAGCACATGAACGTAAAGCGTCCTTTTCTATAAGACAATACAAAAAACATATGGTTACTTCTCACATACTGAGACATTTAAGCTGTTTGATTCCATGGTTGTTCCAATATTACCTTTTCGATACGAAATTTGGGGAACTGCGTACTGTAAAGTGATTGAAAGGTCTCAAATATAATTCTGAAAATATTTTTCAGATAAAAGTTAAATCTACAGTAAATTCAAGTATGCTACTAGACGAATGTGGCGTCTCTATGTATAAACTATTGCACAAAATGTATCCAGTACTGGGGACGATTATTACAGATTCCAAATCACAGATATCCTGTTAATTGATATAAAATGATAAAATCACTGGACGATATGGGAAGGCGTACATGGGCAACTTATATGAAGAATCTGCTTTTAAATTTGGCTTTGGGTATAGTTGTGTAGCTCAAGACATCTGAGACATTTATATATATATTCGTACAAAGTTTTAAACAGCGCGTCGTCGACTGTATGACCCAAAATAAGCATCATTATATAACAAGAGGGTCATGATGGCCCATAAGTCTCATCTGAGTACTGGCAAAGATAAAAGCCTAACTGTTGTGACAGGTTTGAACACATATGGGAATGTACATCATATTGGTTTTAAATAATTGGTCTAGCTGATTTACTCTCATGTTTTTCTTTCCTCCACGGCTTGCCATTGCTTGTCAAAGACAAACAAAAAAACTCATGGTCATTAACAAGTAAGGACCTGGGTATATTTTCTCTACGCTGGTATCAAACTTTTTGCAGGCAATTTCTGAGGAATAGTGTAATGCTGCAGTTCTGAAAGATAATGGAGACGGCTGCACAAAGATCATGTCATGCTTGTCGGCTTGGTCCAAGGAGTAGAGTGTATTGCCGTTTACTCTTCCTATATTCGAATTCACTTTAGATCTTATGGTAATAGACAAACTGTGCAAGTTTGGTACAGATTGGCTAAAAATGAAGTCCCTGTCTTGCACAAGTCCCTTTTTGCATTAATTAAATTTTCACATTTAAGGGGAAATCACTCCAGTGTCCGTAGCCTGATCTGCCTCATTTGCTGCTTGTGGTGCGACCTTATGGTCCTACACAACCAATGAAAGTTTGACCAAGATTGAATGAAAAATGAAATCTCCATGCAGAAAAAGGCAATGTTTGCCTTTTCCCACAAACACAGGGCCCATAACTCCGGTGTTTGTGGCCCAATCTGGTCCATCGTTGTCTTCTGGTGCAACCATATGATCACACTAAAACTGTGGGGTAAAGATTGGAAGAAAAATGAAGTCTCTACCAACAAAAAGGCATTTATTTTCCTTATTTTTACACACAAGGGGCCATATCTCCGGTGTTGTGGCCTAATCTTACCCATCTTCCGCTTCTCCTGAGATCTTTTGTTCACAAACAAACTGTGGAAGTTTAGTCCAGATTGGAAGAAAAATGAAGTCTCAAGGTAAAAAGGCAATTGTTGCCTATTTTTAAACAGAAAAAGGGACGTAATTCTGGTGTTTATGGTTCAATCCGGCCCATTGTGGAAGTTTGGTCAAAATTGGAAGAAAAATAAAGTCTCTATGAACGAAAAAGGCAATTTTTGTATGTTCCCACAAAAAGGGGGCCATTACTCTGGTGTCTGTGGTTCAACCATGCCCACCTTTGGCTTCTACCGAGACCTTATTGTCAAACACAAACTGTGGAAGTTTGGTAAAGATTGGATGAAAAATGAAGTGACCTTTATTGGAAAAAAAAATGCAATGTCTGCATTTTTCCTTGAAAAAGGGGCAATACTAGATTTTATGGTCATACACAAACTGTTTAGAGGTTCGAACCAAATATTGAGCTCGGGCGTCACTTTAATGTACCTATGTCGCGACGAAAGAATAATTATTATGTTTCCACTGTTAAACACATTTTGGCGTTCGTATTATAGATAATGAGTTCCATGCTTTCTTCTTATGCCCATTTTACAACCAAATTTCAATGAATCATTTGTTTCAATGAATCAACAGAAAGATCAAATGTCGTTATTCGTTAATAAATTTGATGAAAACTGAGAAAGTTGTTACTAAACGTATCAAACAAATGGCCTTTTACATTTTCAAATAATGAATAAGTTGGATAAGTGACATTGTTTAACAACTGTTAAATGAATATTAAAATAACATTAACTTACTGTCAATAACACAAAATACTGCAAGATGGTTGTCATGATTTTGAATGTATGATGTATTTTGGGCCGGAGACCTATATGTAAAGTATATCTGAGTTGAGTTGATGTGAGATGAGGCAGGGGAATCTACTTAAGAAAATAATTATTATTGTCATATTTTTAGAACCAATGTCTTGATTTAAAACAGTGTTGGTAGGAAAGGTCAGTAGTTACTAAGGAAATGATTGGTTGCTGAGGAGAATGAGTGTTGCTAAGGAAGTCATTGGTCGCCAAGGAAGTCACTTATTGATATGGAAGTCGAGGGTGCTAAGGAACTGAACTGTTGGTAGGGACAGTCACTGGTTGCTAGGAACGTCACCGGTTGCCTGTTTATATAACGGGGTTATGCTGAATTATGCTGATTTTCAAATCTTATAGATATTGAGAAATTTGACCTAAAGCGAAAATTCCAAGTTGAAAAAGGCAATAACCACCAAAATCTTTGATATAGTTACCTCATCTTGCCTACAGAATGGATTCATAACTGTGATTAAGTATTTTGAGTTTCAAGTCAATACCTCTTATATATATAGCTATATAGAAATCCACCAAGCAGTTTCAGAGAAGAAGTCCTTTGAAGCAATTGTTGACTACGAACGACGGACGCCAAACGGTGACCATAACAGCACACCCCTTAACACTTTGTGCTTAAGTGAGCTGAAACAAAATGCTTGGAAAAATGAAAATCCCAAGTGGGTAGCAAACTCACATAGTCGCAGTCGTTGGCAGTGCTCTATCCATCTGCTTTTCTGCTTTGTTATACTACGCGCGCAAACTTTCGTTATAGAAAATTCTCCCAATTCCAAAATTAATATTGCGTACACCATATTTGCATAAATGTATAAGATACACATTATTTTTACTTTTATTTTTTGTCAGTATTGCACCCTTGAGGTTCTTTTTGTGGGCATATTTCTTTTTGTTGGTCAGTTTACAGGGGTAACTTATAATGTTTCTTATATTGTGACCGGATTAACTACTTTTGGCTGATTTGACTTTCGGGTGAGGGGGGGGGGGGGGCGGTTTAACTTGTGGTCAGTTTGACTTGATTCCATCATTCTTAGCCCGTGCCAGGCGTAATAATACGTTATAGCACACTCGAAACCGGACTGGGTGCACTAAAGACTAATGCCAACAATGTTCAAAGTCGTATAGCAGCTAAATAATCACATATGCTGCGAAATAGCCTGATATTGTGTTTATATCCTCTTAATGCTAAAATTATCCATAATGTTTCATTGAATTCCATCGAGTATAACTCCAAGAAATATATCCGAAACGGAAATTTCTGATACAGTTCACAGCTACTGTTGGTAATCTAACCATAAAGTTTTACTGCAATCCAGCTAGCTGTGGCTGAGATATATCCCGCACAAGAATTTTGAACCATGTACTATTTGCAGCTATCATCAAGGGCCCATACTTCAATGAAATAACATAGAATATGATCGTCCTGAAACCATCCACACATACTATTGGGAGTGAAGCTTCTTATAAAGTTTCTTTGAATTACTGCCAGTAGTTCCTGAGAAATAGCCCAGGTATGAGTATGCTATATACCAACGCCAGGAATCACGGGCGGACAAAGCGGCAACTTTATACTCCTCCTTTTAGAAAGTATGATAAAAGAAAAAGTTGCTATACGTACTAGTTTTTTTAAAAAAAAAAGTTCCGGTACGTAGTCGACTTACTGATGGTTGCTGATCTCCCTCTAGTAACTCGCTAAGGGCGTTGTGTCTGTGACTTGCTTTCACAAGTTGAAAGCCAGTTATATTCACACCTCCAAACGTAAACGATCTCCAAAGTTCCACGTCCATACCTCCTATATCCTAGAGTAGAAAACACAACACAATGTGGTGTGTTCAGTAACAACGTGCAAATGCTAAATGTATTAATGGTACGAAAACTATCATATGGCACGATGTTATAACGAAGCTATAACCTTTCCGTTAAAATAGCCCAAACCATACAATTTTCTTTACGGCAACTGTGTTTAGAAATCATCATAAAGAACAGTGGGTAGGTCACTTTCAAGTAGGTATGTATATGTATATTACTATCGCCAAATCGCGGAACTTCGTGGACATGGTACTGCTTGTTCAACATAAATTTTAATTCACACTAGTTAATATGTTTTCAAAAATTGTGAAAGCAGTTTTTAACTTAGACTGACATTTTGTTATATGAGTTTGACTTAGTAGCTTCAGCGAAGGAGATTAAGTTTTTGTTGCCATTAGTCTGTTTGTCTGTTAGCAACTTCACGCAAAAATATGAATGGATGCTCGTATTATTTCTGGGAAGGTTTCAACTGGACCATTGAACACATGATTCGATTTTGGTGGATAACCGTATCAACAAATCGTTCAAAAATATAATCGGGAGAGAGGGCATAGATTGGC
Source organism: Congeria kusceri (assembly GCA_027627225.1). NCBI lineage: Eukaryota > Metazoa > Mollusca > Bivalvia > Myida > Dreissenidae > Congeria > Congeria kusceri. The sequence goes on from CM051025.1 coordinate 39,646,747, forward strand.
AATATAGTATAAAATACTATCTCTGGCAAGAGAGGTAACCTACGGGACAATACAATTATCAACTAGGGTTTCATTGTGCATATGCACTCTCCGAGTGCTTTTTAGTTTTAAAATGCTGAGATGTACATGTTGTAATGTATAAAATAATAAGAAATTAAATGTTGTAAATAACTTTATATATAAAATATGTGCGTGTTTAATAATGACAGAAATGGTTTTCTTTATTTTGACCTTCTTGAATCTAAAATCTTAAATACGCTCATGTTTCATGCATCATTATTTTAAATATTTTAAGCAACGTACAGCCTAATGCTACATTCGTTAATTTTGTATGGCCAAAACTCCTTAATTTCTAGGAGAGGGACAGGTACCGAAGCGAAGAGGGTACATTTATAGCCATTTTAAAAGAGATGTTACCGCTTTGCTTTTATACTGTTTATTACTTCAATAACTTAAAATATATTTACCAAGGTTCCGAGTAAATAGTGGTAGCCATCCCTATTCATTCCAACGTCGATGATCTATGAATAAATTATACGTTGTTATCAAGACAAAGTTATTGTTTTCGGTGAAGCTGTTTATCTTATATCTTAATAGCGTTTGCGAATTTTTTCGACTTAAGGAATTTATTTGCTTTATGAAAAACATGCCTGAAACTACCCAGAACTGACATCAGGATTGCAGTTAATAAAAACTTACGTGGTATCACAAATATTAACTAGTTGAAATTTGCGTTGTAAGATGATTATCGTTATAATATTCGTGTAAGATAACTGGCAACACGAATTGGTTTGCAAATACATTTGCGATACATGGAATTAAGTGGTATCGCAAATATTAACGTGTTAAGATTTGCGTTGTAAGATACTTATCGTGATAATATTCGCGTTAGTAAGATAATGAAGACCTCGCGCCGCATTAAGTGGTAACACGAATATGATCTAGTTAAGATTCGCGTTGTAAGATAATTATCATAATAATATTCGTGTTAGTAAGATAATGCGGAAGACCTTATCACAAATTAAGTGGTAACACAAATATTATCTAGTTAAGATTCGCGTTGTCAGATAATTATCATCATAACATTCGTGTTAGTAAGATAATGCGGAAGACATCACGCACAAATTAAGTGGTAACACAAATATTATCTAGTTAAGATTCGCGTTGTCAGATAATTATCATGATAACATTCGTGTTAGTAAGATAATGCGGAGGCCTCGCGCCGAATTGAGTGGTAACACGAAATATTATCTAGGTAAGAGTCGCGTTGTCAGATAATTATCATGATAATATTCGTGTAAGTAAGATAATTCGGAAGACCTCTGAACCCCAAGAAAATGTATCTAATGTCAGTTCTGGGCACTTAAAGGTCATTTAGTAATAATATAATATATTGCAGAAAAATATTTGCAAACGCTATCCTAATATCCAGATAAATATCATAGTAAATAAGTGTTAACACGAATCTGTTCGCGAACACAAAGTAGTTAACACAATGTTTTCGCGAACCTTAAGAGGTTATCGTATGGCATTTCTATGCCACCATACATAATGGACTATAATTACTCACCGGAGTAAGGACTATAGCTGACAAGGTACTTTTATAACAAATAAAAGATGGTTTGCTCATTTTAGGGATTTTAGGGATAATATACCTTTTTGAGGTAGTAGACGCCCGCAGAGCCCGACAAATGGGTTAAAGCCCGAATGCGAAGCACGAGGGCTTTAACGCATGTGTATGGCCTCTGCGGACGTTAACGACCGAAAAAAGGTGTATTGTCGCTATTATAGCATAGAAACATACACCTAGGATAGTAAAACAAATGGGTAATTTACTATAAAATCGTATATATTTTTATGGTAGAGTAACCCGAAATCGCGCACCTGCGTGTTTATAGTTGTTACTTTGTTATTACCTGGGCTGCGTTCAGCCGAGCTGGAATCACACTAGTCACCATTTTATTTCAGAGAGTTAAACATAAAATACAAAAGTGTCACAAGGGTATCACGATTACCTCCTTGGATCAATATCCGATATCCATAGAGCTCGTTAGTTTGTTAGATTGTTTGTTTGTTTGGATCTTTCGCCGTATTAAACAGTATTTCAGTCATATAACGGCCGTCAGTTAACCTACTCACAGTTTGCCTGTGTAAGATGGTTTTACCAGTACTGAGTGCACATACTTATGCCAGTAACTGACAACTGCCCTGCTTGAATCAGAGGGCTAGCGCGCATCATGGGTTTGCACTCGGTTCCTTACATTACTCCTGCACTCGGTTCCTTACATTACTCCTGCACTCAGTCTCATTGGACTTTGCTTATGCGTAAATAAATATGTTGGTTTCAGGTTACCCGACCTACCATAAAAATATGCCCCGACCCATGAACATTTTATTGAGTGGTTGAGCTATTTTTTTGTTTATTTCACTTTTTTCCAATAATTAAATGTTTTTTGGATAAATAAGTGTTTTGTTTTGATTGCATCCGCTTCAAAACAATGTTTTATGATATTAGAGACATGTTTTGAATATTCATTCAGTTTAAGAATCTTAAGTTGACCATTTACCAAATAATAAAAAAATAATAATTCCCTACCTACCTACCCTAATTTTTGTGGCATGTGACCTGAAACAAACATTTTTTTTTACGCTTAACACAAATGAAACATACAATATCAAATCTGTCTCACAACGTCCTGATAGCAATTTTGATACTTATTGGGCCAGTTTAATTTACAACAATAATCAAAATAATGTTGGCACGTATTTCCTGGAAATTTTAGCGCAACAAGCCCCCTTAAATCACACACAAAAACACTTCCAGCAATACCTTCGTGCAACTGGCCACCTTTAAGAACAGTTGGAACTTGAGAAAATACAGGAAATCGTTTAGGAAGCATTCTGATAAGTTGTTAAAAGTGAAATGCACGTAAAACAAATAATGCAGTGAATTAGATTTAGAAGGCAATCGTGAAACAACGATGAGACGGGAGCGTTACAATTCACTTTACGGTGGAGCTCAAACAAACTCTACGTGTACTTTTTTTTCAGATAGATCTAGTCTGACGCAAACCACATCTATAGATTACTCGGTAATAAATAATCTATCTTAATACAACTAGTCAAAGTCACTGCAACCGAAAGCTTTTCTACAAAACATGCGTATTAAAGTGAACTGCAAAAGATTGTTTACAAAGCCACAGTTTGTGAATATCACTTACACGCGTCTGATGTAATGTGATCCCGAGCTATCATTGCCCTGGTGAGGCTGTTTAATACGATAATGCCCGAAAAAAATAACCCACATATTTTAAGCATCCTCTTACTGTGATATAACACAATGAAAAGCGTAATTACGAACGCACTTTAATAGCTATAAAGCGATATCACGTGCAAACGTGATGTCCATATTGTTTGAATACAAAGACAATAAACAGGGTAGATAATATGCTAGCCTGACCAATGTAAAACACACTTCATAACGCATTTCTCGGTCTTCAAACTCGGAATTTCGGAATTTGATGACAAATGCTGGATTTATATTAGACAATTTTCAAAACTTTACTATCCGTGTCATGTCGGTATGATCAGCGCTTATGCAAACGGAAAAGGGCACTGGACAGAGCAACATTTCACATGTATTGAAACAACCTTCTGAATAAACTGATGTAGTCACTCGACAGTCTTTGGATCGGTATGCTCCCCTACCCATGCATACGATTGCGTACTGCTGGCATTGTCGCTACGCGGCCTTGTTAATCCTATGCTAAAATGTGCCATTACACAGACAAGGTTTCCGAATGCGCACGTTAAACTAAACATTAAAAGTTGAATGTTGAGATAACAAGCATATTAAACAAGGATATCAGTCAACTGATGGATGCTCCCCAATGCGCTTTGCCAAGTAATGGGAAAGAAATCAGAAGAGCAGAGCCCAGACAAGAATTGTGCTCTATATATTTATTTCAGCAATCATCAAAGTCCCATAAGTCACTGTAAGACAAGAAACTTGGAAATTCCACGAAAACCAATGTTTTCGAATGAAATGCATAAAAGGCAGCACAATAATAAAGAACGTTTGGATGCAAGGTGGAGGTCGTGGCTAGGAATTGCACTAAAGTACAACTTAAGTTAAGAAATAGCCTTTTTATTTATCATTAGGACATTTAAGAATACTGACCCTGAACAGAAGTATGTTTATGTAAGTCAAAATGAAACAGAAACCTTGACCCCCAGCTATCCCATAGGCAATCTCAAGTGAGGTTTCAACATAAGATATCTATATTTGAAGTAACAATACAATACCTTAACTCATACTTGAGCTGTTGAGCGTACACCGTTTGTTTTATTTTTAGTAATAATGATCCCACCCACCCCAAAAGCAATCCCAAACGAGGTCTTAATATAAGGTATCTACATATGAACTTTCATGTAAATTCGTTCTCTAGTTTTTGAATAGAAACTGTTTTTCTAATTTTAATAACCGTGACCTTGAAATTGACCCCACTCACCCCATATGCAATCAAAAGCGAGGTCTCAATATAAGGTGTCTACATATGAAGTTTCGTGAAAATATCTCCATGCGTTCTAAAGTTATTGAGCAGAAACTGATTTTCTTTTGTTTAGTAATGGTGACCTTGTCCTCCACCCCACCCACCCCATCAGCAATCCCAAGCAAGGTCTTGATATAAGGTGTCTACATATGAAGTTTCATGAAAATATCTCTATGCGTTCTCAAGTTATTGAGCAGAAATCTTTTTTAGTAACGGTAACATTGACATTGACGCAACCCACCCCATCAGCAATCCCAATGAGGTCTCAATAAAAGGTATCTACATATAAAGTTTCATTTCAATATCTCAATGCGTTATTGAGCGGAAACCATCTTGCTATTTTTAGTGACAGTGACCTTGACCCTACCCACCCCATATGCAATCCCAAGCAAGGTCTCACTATAAGGTATCTATGTTTGGTTTGAAGTTTAATTACAATAGCTTAATCCGTTCTCGAGTTAGAGAGCGGAAACGGAAAGTTGAGAAACTAGCTTACCGAACAACTTTAACCTATCTATTTAGGTTATATGTAAAATTTCTGAATGTAAAAAGGCCCAAAATGTTGAAAAATTTCAAACTTGAGTTATCAAAACTGGTCTATGGATTCATTTTAAAATAGGGAATAAGTGTTTTAAGGTTGAATGAAATCCCTCAAGCCATTCCTGAGAAACTAGCTTACGGAAAAATTTAACCTGTCCATATAGTTTATATGTAAAATTGCTAAGTGTAAAAAGGCCCATAATTTTTACAAATTTCAAACTAGATTTAACAAACTTGACATATAAGTTTATTTTAATGTGGGGAATAAATGTTATAAGTTTGAATGAAATCCTCAATAATATATCATGAGCCAAAAACTTATACAAATTTTCATTACAAAAAAGGAATTTTAACAGTTTTAAGTTCATGTTTACATTTTCAACACTACGAAACTAGCCGAAGTTCCTAATGTTTTATGTAAAATATCGTCAGATCGTTGAATGCTAGCGGTGAATAGTCGGATTTAATCCGCAGCGCCACGAAATTTGGCAGTGAAAAAAGCTTGTGTTTGTAAACAGTTGTACATGGAGAATCAGTGTTTTTGCAATAAACAGTATCCAGAAAACCAAATGTTCCTGACGTAGGATATATACTAACGTAACCACACGCTAAGGCAGACAATAATAATAGTCGTTTTATTGTAGAGTCTGAATTTGGCTATTTTCACTTTTCGTGCGGTTTTAATTTCAGTATGTAGTTTTGTGTTCATTCAATCTGCTTTACTCTGTTTGAAATCTCTCTCATTTTTTCCAACAATTACTGTTTAATTTTTTTTATTTAAACATATTTTATTTTCATATTGAAGTACAAGTACAAATGACATTTATACATACATAAATTATTTATCGATACATTCATATGAAAAAAGGGTAGGACCTAAAGTTCTAACAACATTATATGTGGTCTTTCCCTGTGTGATTTAATTACGTGTTTCGGGCGATGTATGTAATTTTGAATGAGTCACAAGTACGCTCAAATATGAAAATAAACATATATGAATAGGAAATAAAAAGAAAAGCAATCTAATAAAATGTACGAGAAATTAATAATCATGAAAGGCAAACTAAATTGGGGGGAAAAAAACAACAAAAACAACAAAAAAACAAACAAAACAAAACGAGTCCTGTCCAGCATATAACAAGTCAAGCTTTAACTACTGTTTAATTGAATGACACGAGGTGGATGATATTAATATGTATATGTGCATACATGAAGTGTACACATATTTATTGAACTAAAAATTGTGCTTTAAAACAGATTAGAGATAGAGACCGGCGATTCGGCAAGGCGAAAATCTATAAAAGACTTCATCAAATGATGATAACATATAGAATTTATGCGAACAAAATGTAGACAAACAATTGTTAACATTGTAGTTTATAGAATTAATTTCCTAAATTATGTAACTTACACATTCATGGTTTAACACGAATGCACTCTAATATCCGAAAAAGGTACTGCACAAAAGCATTACTCTCGTGCAAATTGACTGATCTTTGTTTGTTTTGCTTGATTGTCGCCTTGAGTTGAGGCTTTATACAGAACTAAACAAGATTAAATGGACATTTACGTTTCAATCCTTCATACGGACTAACGAAGGACGCATAACGCGAGAGATGTTCCCTATAACAATAATTCACCGGAGATTTTGCGCACATGCGAACTAAAAAGCACCATATCAAAAACAAGAGGCACACCAGTGTCTGTATCGCTCCATTGGCTTATTAAGTAAGGAGTGTCAGAAGCGAAAGAACTCTGATATGCTATATCAGGAAATCAAAATAATTCAAATTATTATATACCTATTTATATCCTCAAATCAACTGTCGTCAGTCGCAACCGTCGAATACTTTACCCTATTGGACGCTTGCGCGTACAATATTTTCCGAATTGGTCGGTCCGAGGATAAACATACTGTAACGTGACGCCCGCCGAGCTTCGGGTATCAAGTATGGCGCACACAATCAAACAATACAACAAACAATATAACTAATATGTATAATTTTCCTCAAGCTGCCTTGCTTTATGATTAGCTTATTGTAGACAAATGATTGGTATGGAACAGTCAATTAAATATATTAACTATAACAAGGCTTTGATAGTATTGCAAGCAATACAGGAGTCCCATACCGGTTAAAACCCCCACTAATTAAACATTGTGCAATACCGTCAAATCGCCCTTTATCTGTAGATGTACAAAGTTTCATATTCAAATCCCATTTGTCACTGCAGTATGAAGTTGTTGTTTTTTTCTATTTTAATAACATTTGAGTTACTTTTTTAGTTATTGCAGTACTAAACTGACAGAGGGCAATCATATAGTCCATTCTGTTTACCACGTTTCATGATCATATGTTATGTTCTTTTCGAATTATTACAGTATTAAGTTTATTTCTATTTTAAGTAACAGTCACGTGACCTTTGACCGCTGGTGAAAAATAAAGGGCCGTGTACAATCCTCACATTGCTCCTTCTATGTATACAAAGTTTTATCAAAGTATCTTCAGTACATTTTGAGTTATCGCAGGATCCAGGTTTTGGGGACGGGACAGAATTATCAAAGAAAAAGCAAAACTTTACCTTATAGCACAGCCATCGCAATTATCGCATTGCAACTAGTTCTCCAAAACTGTTTGCGAAAAAGACATCAAAATCTACCGACGGACGGACAGACATACAGACGCACACAGACGGAGGGCAAACCCATAGTCCAATCTGTGTACCAAGTTTCAAGAAGTTTCATGATCATATCTTATGCACTTTTCAAAATATTACAGTATTAAGTTTATTTCTATTTTTAGTAACAGTCACATGACCTTTGACCTTTGGTGAAAAGTAAAAGGTCGTGCATAATTCTCACATTGCTGTTGCTATGTAAACAAAGTTTCATCAAAGTGTCTTCAGTACTTTCCGAGTTATCACAGGATCCATGTTTTGCGGACGGACGGACAGACAGACATACGGACGAACAGACAGAACGACACACAGACAGATGGCAAACTTATAGTTCAATCTCTGTACCAAGTTTCATGGTCATATCTTATGTCTATTTCGAATTAGTAAAGTATTTAGTTTATTTGTATTTTAATTTTTAGTAACAGTCACGTGACCTTTGACCTCTGGACTTGCATGCAGTTATTTATACATGTTTGCAACATTGATGTCTTCATCATTTATCATCATTGGACAGAAAATTATCAAAGAAAAAGCAAAACTTTACCTTATAGCACAGCCATCGCAATTATTGCATTGCAACTAGTTCTCCAAAACTGTTTGCGAAAAAGACATCAAAATCTACTGTTTCTGCATTTTCCAGAATTGTCAATGACTTAATGAAAATGGGTCAGGTAAGAAGATCGAGAAAAATTATTTAAGAACCATTAGCAAAAAAAAAAAAACGCACATCCACTACCCAACTCGTACTTTAGTTAGCCCACTTTCAATCAACTGTATAATATTCCATTCAACAACTAACATCAATGTTTAATACTATGGTATTCCGTTAGTGCAACTCGCTGTTTCGCACTTCGACCTTTCGATTACAAGCGCGAGAACGCGAGAACACGATACGAAGTAGCGAAATCACGATGCTAGATTGTGAAATTACGATGCGAGATCGCGAAATTAATATCGCGATCTCGCATCGTAATCTCGCTTTCGCCCTTGTAAATCCAAAGGTCGAGAATGCGAAAACACGATTGAAGGTTGCGAAATTTATATCGCGATCTAGCATTGTATTCTCGAAATTTTGCATCGTATTCTCTCAATTTCGCACTCGCAATTCGCATCGTATTCTCGCGATCTCGCATCGTAGTCTCGCGATTTTCTCATCGTGGTTTTGCATTCTCGACCTTTGGATTTACAAGGGCGAAAGCGCGAGAACGCGATAACTCAATACGAAGGAGCGCAATCACGATGCGAGGTTGCGAAACCACGATGCGAGGTTGCGAAATTAATATCGCGATCTCGCATCGTGTTTTCGCGTATTCGCTTGAGCATAGGTCGAAACAACGACAGTCACATTGTACTCTCGCCTTCCGGTTGCATTTGCGCAGACAAGTCATTTTAGTTTTAAAATAGGTTTAGATCTATTTTTAAAACTGTAAACGTATTTTTTCCATAAATGGTTATTTGTTCAATTGAATCCTGGCATATTCTTTATTGAAATCAGTTACCTAAATGTAGTAAGTTTTGGTCATTTTGTATACACAACGATAACACGACAGTTCTCTTACAGTGAAAATGTTAATACAACAGAAGTAACGGCTGTAAGAGAGATTTGTGTTTAAATTTAAATGTCATCCGAGCTCAGTTTTCAGGGATGTGCTTGTATGTTGTTTTTTTTTTATAAATCACCCATTTCAAAAGTATGTTCAATAAAATCAAATAAATATGCCACTAGAGGATTAGATGTAGTGCACGTACATTTCCATATCCTTTGACCTCGTAAGATTATGACTGTTTTCTCGCAAGTTTTTGTTTTTATAATCACATATATGTTTGAAATATTTATGCATTAAGATTGTTTTTACTGAAATTTTTCTAGTGACCTTTACATAACTATACAAAAAATACTTAAGCAGTGAATATTATTGTTTGTTCATAAAGCTTCATGATAAACTAATCAACTATAAAGTATTTATTTTTAAGCTCTACATTAAAGATAATTCAATATGCAAGCATGTAACATTCAAATGGAAAAAAAACTGTTGCATTGAATTCATAGAATATGAATGTCATGCTAAAATGTGTCCTACCAGAGTAGTTTATTTAGTTAATCGTCTGTAAATGCTTACCGGCCGGTAGAGAACGATCTAAGGAACATTTCTGTGAAATCATTTTGAAATAAAACCAGTGCTTTCTGACAAGAAGATTTTCAAAGTTTTCTATATATTCATATAAGGAACAAGAGCACCGCCTACGAGTGCTGGAAGATCGACATTATCGTACTTAAGAATAATATGACCCTTTGTTTATAGAATGGGTTCATGTGAAGTATGTTGAATTTAAAGTCAACAACTTTTATAGATATTGCGAAATTTGACTAGAAGCGAAAATTCTAAGTTGTAAAAAGGGCAATAACTGCACCAAAATCATTGAAATAGTTACCTCATCTTGTCTCAGAATGGGTTCATAACTGTGATAAAGTATTTTTAGTTTCTAGTCAATACCTCTTATAGATATTGTGAAATTTAACCCAAAGCGAAAATTATAAGTCAAACAAGATTCTGTGTTTGATAAACACACATGCCCCCGGTCGGTGCTGGATAGCCCATTTCTTAGTCCAAATTAGGTCAAGGTCAAAGTGAGGTTGGGTGATATGATCGGATTGGGAACGGTCATAAGTAACAACTGTGTAAATATCCAAGTGTTGTAGTAAGCGATGTTGGTGCTAGACGAAACGGTAAAATCTAGTTAAACTTAGTTAACCAAGAAATGGCACTTTTGAAATATTACAAGTCCAAATTAGGTCAAAGTCAAGGTCAAAGTGAGGTTAGGTGTTGGTGCTAGACGAAACGGTAAAATCTAGTTTACCAAGAAAAAGCCCATTTCAATTATTCTTAGTGAAAATTAAGTCAAGGTCAAGGTCAAAGTGAGGTTGGGTGATATGGGTAAATAGGGAATGTTCATAAGCAACAACTGTATAAGTATCCAAATGTTGTAGTAAGCGGTGTTGGTGCTAGAAGAAACGGTACAATCTACTTAACCTTGTCACGGACGGATGAAAGGATGGACTGAAGGACGGACGGACAGGACAATCACTATATGCCTCCCGCAAAAAAGATGCCGGGGCATAAAAAGAGCAATTACTCAAACAGAACCATTGATAGAGTTACCTCCTCGCGTCTACGAAATAAGTTAAGACTGAATAAAGGAGGTTTATCTTCAGGTTAGGTGGATAGGATAGTTAGTTGCTAAGAAAGTCATCCGTTGCTAAGGATATAAACTGCCAGTGGTTGCTAAGGAAGTCAATGGTCGCTTAGGATGTCATTGGCTACTAAGGAGAGTATATTGTTGCTAATGAAGTCATTGGTTGCCAAGGAAGTCACTTATTGATATGGAAGACATGGGTTGCTAAGGAACTGAACTGTTGCTAGGGGAAGTCACTGGTTGCTAGGGAATTCACTGGTTGTCGGTTTATAGAATGATTTCATTCATGACTGTGATTAAGTACTTTGAGTTTCAAGTCAAAACCTCATATAGGCATTCAGAAATTTGACCCAAAGCGAAAATTGTAAGTTGAAAAAGGGTTATAACTCCGACAAAACCCTTGAAAAGAGTTACCTTCTCTTGTCTGTAGAATGGGGTCAGCACCATAAACAAGTATCCTGAGTTTCAATTTAATGTAATTGATGGTTATTGAGAAATGTATTCATTATATTCATTAATATACCAGTAGTTTTTTTTAGAAATGGACTCTGACAAAAAACTTAACCAAAAAAAGTTAACTACGCAAACGCTGACGCAGACGACAGAGCGACGACAATAGGTCGACGTTTTTCTTCGGAAAGTCGAGCTAAAATGACTCCGCGCCCTGGCAGTCATGTTTTTCAACGAAGCCGAACCATTTGAGCAACTTTGGTAGAGAACCACCAAAGGAACATTAATTTGAAATTATTTCAAAATCCAACCAGTGGTTTCTGTCAAAAAGATTTTTAAAGTTGTTCAATATAGCCATATTAAGAAAAATGGCCTCGCATCCTTGCGGCCATGTTTTTCAATGGAGCGGAACCATTTGAGCAACTTTGGTAGAGAACAAACAAGGAAAAATGGACCCGTCCCCTGGCAGCTATGTTTTTGAACGGTGCGGAACCATTTGACCAACTTTAATAGAGGACCACCCAAGGATTTTTTCTGTGAAATTATTTGACAATCTAACCAGGGGTTTACGAGGAGATGTCGTTTAAAGATTTTCCTATTTATATCTATGGCGGCCATCTTGTGCAGCGGAACGGATTCATTTGAGCAACTTTGGTAGAGGACCACCAATGGAACATTTCTTTGAAGTTGTATTAAAATTGGCCAACCGGTTTCAGAGAAGATGTCGTGTAAAGGGAAAGTTTACGGATGGACGCACGCACACACGGACGCACGACAGACGAATCGCCATGGCATAAGCTCGCTGTCCTTCGGCCATTGGAGCTAATGATATTGTTTGTCTGTATGATACATTCCTATTTACTTATTTAAATAGCAAAAAGATGCATATGTCTTTCAAATACACACGCACTGTTAAGGATAACATTGCAATGTATGTAGCAGTTAGTAAACGTTGTTTGCAATTTTGTTTTTAAACCGTGTACTTTTTTCACCTGAACCTTTAACACCAGCGCCGAAAATCTTATTAAAATACATTTGTAAGTTTTCAATCATGTTGACATAGATTTGCATTACGTTAAATTTTTTTACAATTTTTGTAGAAGTGGACAATAATGGGATTAACTTGTACATCTACGGTTGAAAAGGCAGTTATGGAAATAATGTACCTGGCTCATAAACAAATTGTAGTCTTGAACTGAATGCAAATCCACGACAATCTTTTTGCTATTCATATTACAGTTTCTGTCTAGTTTTCTCAATACTTCGCGACAGTCTTTCACATTGGGAATACGAATAGCGTCAATAAGGAATGGGGTTCTTCGTCCTCGTATTCTGTAATCGGCAAACGCTTGATACAGAGCTTGAAGGCGCCATAGGGCTGAAAGTAAGATGAATGATATAGACTATATGGGAACCCCCAATGCAGAAAAACACATATTAATCTGAGAATACATTCGAAGAAACATACAATAACAATACACGTAAGAATGTATTCTATTTGCACTTCAATAGCACTGATCTGTGGGTAAAATGCATACCGTCATCGCCATCAAAGACGTAAAATATCCTTGTCCATTGGTTGAACTTGATGAAGTCAATAACAGCCGAAGTAAATGATGGACACATGCTTATAATAAAATTATCTTTGTTCAATGTTGAATCCCTGGTCATTGTTGGCACGAAAAATGGAATTCGCAAAGCTCGACTGTATGATGCAATTATTTCAAATGTTTCACTTTGTGAAGTTCCAATCAAAGCGATCGGCTGATGTTCGACAAGTTCACAAACTGAAATTTAAACAGACATACATGTAAGCTGTATATTGTTAAATCAGCATTTCTTGAACATACAAGTCGAATTTTGATGGTCAGCACACTTTCCAACAGGGCTGACGTACGCCTTCCCACAAACCCAACAAGACGACCGAAACGTACAAATAACAACACCAATAAAACACGTAGTTTTTTAAACTTATATTATGTGCACTTAGTAAAAGTGGCTATGTCTACAAAAGTGACCACTTATCGCAAAACAGGTATTTACCCCTTTCGGTCCAGAGCAATCTCTGCATAAAAATGACAAGTTAACATAAACGAGTTTTATTCTATCGGACCTTAGCCTTTGACCATATGACCCAATAATCAATAGGGATCTCCTTCTGGTCACAACCAACATGCCAACCACATTTTACGAACCTAGGCTTTAGGGTTTCATAGTCATTGCCTGGACAAGGTTTTAAAACTATTGGTCAGTTTGATCTTGACCTTTGACCCAAGGACTCCTAGTGATCCTTTACTAGCCATGACAAACCTACCTACTAAGTTTGAAGAACCTATACAAAAGGGTTCTGTATTTATTGCCCGGACAAGATTTTGCATATATTGTTCAGTTTTTACTGTATGTTTTGCCCAGACAAGGTTTTGCATATATTGTTTAGTTTGTACATGTTTTGGTCAGTTTGACTTTAGTTGGACCCAATGACCCAACGGTCAATGGGAATCCTCTGCTAGTAATGACCAATCTACCTACCAAGTTTAAATAACTTAGGCTTAAGGGTTGCAGAGTTATTTCGCGGTAAAGGTTTTACAATTATTGGGTGTTTTTAATCTTTTGGTTGGTTTGACCGTGACCTTAGACCCAACGACTTCAAAATCAATAGAATTCCTCTACATGCTATGATCAATCTAGCTACCAAGTTTGAAAAACCTAGGCCAAAATGTTCGGTAGTTACACTGCCAGGACAAGATTTAACTATCATTCAATATCTAGTGTTTTTATCATATTTGGTCGGTTTGACGTTGACCTTCGACCAAAGGACCCAATAATCAATATGGATTCTCTACTAGTCATGACCAATCAAACTATCAAGTTTAAACAACCTAGGCCTCGTGGTTGCTAATTATTGCAGGGACAAAGTTTTACAATTCTAAGGTGATTTGTCACCGTTTGAACTGTTTGGCCCTTTTACCCAAGGACCCCAAAATCAAAAAGAGTCATAACCAACATACATACCAAGTTTTCAAACCTAGGCCAACGAGTTATCCGGACAAGGTTTTACAATTATAGTTGGGTCTTTTTTTCTTTTGTGGCCATGCCTTTATTGATTTGCAAGAAATTGGTAGAGGATCACCCAAGGAATAATTCCATTGAAATTATTTCTACATCCCGCAAGTGGTTTCAGACAATAATATTTTCAAAGATTTTAATATAGCCATATAACGAAAACTATCTCGATCCTGGTGGCTATGCTTTTTAACGAATCAAAATGATTTGAAGGTATTTGGTAGAGGGTCACCCAAGGAACATATCGTGATAGCTACTTTGAAATCCAGCTAGTTGTGTCTGTAAAAAAGGATTTTTTTTCAGTTTTCCAGTTGTTAAAGTTTTTAAATGGCACGTCAAGGAGAGTTTTCTGTATATTCAAAGCGTTTTAAAATCTGCGCAATTCTGTCTTGTCAGAACGCAGTGTTAAATATCATTAACCACTACACAAGTGCCGAGAAAAGGGGTCAAACAATCAAGACTTAAATATATAATGATTGTTAATGCTTTTACCGTGTTCCCATTATACATATATTTTACCATATATGCAAATATTAATATATGAATTCCATCTATTTTATATTTCTCCCGTTGAAGCTTCTTTTTGTACACTTGGTCCAGATTTCAGATTTTGACAACATTTTCAATGACAATTAACATCCTCACTTTAACATTATTTCTGACTGATACCAAATGTTTTAAGAAAGTTTAAAGTACGATAAGTAAGATTTCTTTATGTACTTACATGATTTCCTGAGACTGAAGCTGTCTGAAAGGTTGCATGGAACTTTAATTGGATTCATTTTTACGTATTTGGTGCTGTTAGAAGCCTTCATTGCAATTTCCACAGAACGGTTAATTAAGGCCGATTGCTCGTCAATTTGCCCAACTATGACGCCTGCAATTAAGTGAACATGTATATGTACTATTGGTTGTTTAATAGCAATATTATTATTATACAAAATCTAGTCCTACTGGAATAGTCGTGAATTTCGCTACAACTCTATACACGGAATATTACGTTAGTCAATTGTTCCAAGAGTATGTATTAGTCGAGTTGCTTGTGAAATGACGTATCACACGAGAGGTGGAGCAAGCCACGAGACTAATACATACCCTTCGAACAATTGACAAACGTAATATTCCTTTTATTAAGTCAAAACTACCATAATGACATAAATGGTAGACATTTTGATTTAGTATGACGCGTAAGAATAATATTTATGACGTCATCATGCAAACAAAACAGGGCCGATGTGGCATTTGTATGAACTCTAAACTTGTGTGGATTTAGCACAATTAAAAATTACTGTCATTTTCTGTTATACGAAGTCTCTCTTGTTTCTGTGTTAGTAGTACAGTAGTAGTAACACGGCATACAGTAGTAGTTTTTTATAGTAACGCTGCAACGGAGCAATTGAGACTTTTGGGGGATTTGTGAGGATTAAATCATAAATGGAGGCGTTCGTAGTGGTCGTGTTGCAGGTCAGAAGTTAAACAGGCAAATGCTGTTGCCGTAAAGGTTGGTTGAAAACTCAGTTTAACTTGTCGGTCGTGAATTTCGGAGACATTGTAGCTCACCAGCGCTTTTTTCTCACCACTTTGGGAATGGTACTGGTAAATTAGCGGCGTTTTCAGCCAAATTGTGAAGTTTACCAGTTTCATTAAAAACTGTCGAAAAGGATGAAAAAACAGAAAGCTACACTAAATAAACCCTAAAATAATTTGTTCCATTATTTCTTTAACTTGCATTCAAGTCAGACTATGGTTTTAAATGCCGTGTTGGTGAGTATCAACCTGCACAACTTGCCCCAGCGACACAAATTTGCTCTCGGACTCGACACCGACAATGTCTGTGTCAATGGTTGACAGAACATAAACAAAATTACTAGTATCTTCCGCCGTTAATGACGGTTGTGGATTTATACTTTGTGGGTCTATACTTTCTGCTTTGCCATAAAAGCAATAGCTAGATAAAGGATTGCATCTCTATGGAACGCCGGCACTGTCTTATGTCTTACATTTGTATTATATTATGATCTTTCTTTATTATGTTGTGTGGATACAACTTTATATGATGTGGACATTTCTTTATATGCTGTGGATCTTTCCTAATATGATGTAGACATTTCTTTATATGCTGAGGGACTTTTTGATATGATTTGGACAATTCTTTATATGATGTGAGTACTTCTTTATATGATGTGAATACTTCTTTATATGATGTGGACATTTCTTTATATGATGTGGACATTTTTTTTATATGATGTGGATATCGAATGATGTTGACATTTCTTTATATGATGCGGACATGTCTTTATATGTTGTGGACATTTCTTTATACCATGTGGATATTTCTTTATATGATGTGGATGCTTCTTTATATGATGTGGACATTTCTTTATATGCCGTGGATACTTCTTTATATGATGTGGACATTTCTTTATATGATGTGGACATTTATTTATATGCTGTGGACATTTCTTTATATGCTGTGGACATTTGTCAGGGGCGTAGCGCGGTCAAATTCGTTGTTACTCGAAATATATAAATAAGACAAAAATAAGCTGTGGGTCCAGGGCAAAGCCTTAGCTAGGGGTCTAGGGGGGGCCGGAGGGAAGTTAAAATTATATGACCCACTAAAACGCCATTCCTGACATTTTGACCATTGAATTCTCTGACAAGTTTGGACCGTCACTTTCATTGTGGTTGCTCGTAAAATATGTGTATTGGCTGGCGCTTTGTTATTAAACAACACTAACTGATTTTGTTAGTTTTATAGCATATCTTTATAAACTTGCAGTTTATATGTCATCAATTTCGACAAGTTACAGCTAAAAAATCAAAGCAAGTGGCCTTTCCCTTCGTCTTGCGAAGAAGTCTTCCACCATGTTAGAATGTATTTATTGTTCGCGGTAAATGTTGAAAAGACCAATTCCGGAGAGACACTCAGTATTCAGTACGCAAATGGGGTTCATCACGCAGTAAGCGAAATCAAACAATTAGTTTCAGTATGCAATCCAATTTTACGCAGTATTCAGTACTCAGGCCCTTAAATTAGGCAGTATTCAGTTTGCAAAGGGGATAGGGGTGACACCCTCTGGTTTGCTGCCGGATTATGACAAAACTAACATTCACTAAATTTAGTAGCGTAATTAATTAAGCAGAAAGTAATTAAAAATGACCATTTTAAAACTGATATTTATTTAGGACCGATCCATTAGGAAATACAAGTACGCATATTTAAGGAGTGTATGATGTTTTTCTTTTTTTTCTTTTTTGAGAAGTACTTAGACCCAGTCTGTTATTGGATAAATGTCATAAATCAGATGTATGTGAAAGACATTGATTTCAAATAAACAATATTCGGAGGAGTTTATTATGTTCATAGTTTCATTATACCTATTGGTGAAGGCGTAAGCATGTGCCAGACCCCACCTAGTTAGATGCGATGATTTTCATCTTAGACGGTGCGTCCCTGACTTGTGTACACAAATCAAGAAAAACGTCCGGATTAGGCGGATCGCTGGTAGACGACATTAACACGATGCGAACCATGGCGTTTAGCAAGACACGGGAAAGAATACATTACACACAGAAACGAATAAACTGTTGGCAAATAATAAAGAGGCGCAATTTTGTTGTAAAACTTAACGAACACAGACCGGCGAACATTATAATAAAACGCCAGTGTCTGGATTTATGAGACTATTGTTTACCCCTAACCCCTCTTTGGCATTGATTTTTATTCCATTTTTCGAAGTAAATGTCATTTTAGTTTTTGAAATTTTTATTTTCAATGTTTACTCGAACGATTAAACGAGTATGCGGCTACGCGCCTGAACATCATGTCAAGAAATGTACACATCATATGAAGAAGTATCCACAGCATATAAAAAATGTCCACATCATATAAAGAAAAATCCACAGCATATAAAGAAATGTCCACATCATATGAAGAAATATCCACATCGTATAAAGACATATCCACATCATATAAAGAAATATCCACATCATATAAATTAAAAACCACAGCATATAAAGAAGTATTCACAGCATATAAAGAAATGTCCACATCATATGAAGACATATCTACATGATATAAAGAAATATCCACATCATATAAAAACATATCTACATGATATAAAGAAATATCCACATGATATAAAGAAATGTCCACATGATATAAAGAAATATCCACATCATATTAAGAAATTTCTACATCATATAAAGATATATGAACATCATATAAAGAAATATCGACATCATATAAAGAAGTATCCACACCATATAAAGAAATGTCCACATAATATAAAGAAATATCCACATCATATTAAGAAATATCCACATCATATAAAGACATATCCACATCATATAAAGAAAAAACCATATCATATAAAGAAGTATCCACATCATATAAAGAAAAATCCATATCATATAAAGAAGTACCCACATCATATAAAGAAGTATCTATATCATATAAAGAAATATCCACATAATACAAAAAAATCCACATGATATACAGAAATGTCCACATCAAATAAAGTTGTATCCACATAACAAAATAAAGAAAGAACATAATATAATAAAAATGTAAGACAGATGACAGTGCGGGCGTTCCATACATATCTGTTGTTTTTTGTAGTATTTAGGTCTGTCAGTTAGATAATAAGCACATATGGTTGAGTGCAGGATGCATATAATTTGTAAAATACAGTTTAATTGAAATGTTTTTGTATCATTTTAAAGGTATATATGTAAGCAATTACAAAATAAGGCTGTTTTGTGCACTACTTTTTGTCTAGTGGTTCCCAGCTTCATAACTTTTGGCCCATGTATTCATGCGCAAAATGGCAGCCTCCATGCCCGTCAAAACCGGTGTTTTTTCTAGGGTAAATATTTTGAGTTACAACACCTAAAAAATTTTGACATGCTGTTTTTTCAAAAGATTATGTCCTCATCTTTCCAACAATGTATGGTGATATATTGGAAAGTAGCATGGTCATGGTGAAAAGTGAGATCAAATTTTGAATATTTTATATGTAACAAAGAAGGAATTTATTTGCGCATGCGTAACCTTTAGTGTTATTAATGGCCATGTCTCATCAATGACACTCGCGAAAACGCGTAACAGTTCAGCTGGTTCCCATTCTCACACGCAATGTATAACTGATAACAGTAACCAATCGATCCAGCCCAACCAAACCTTGCAGCGGTTACTTCCCCTAGACATTAACAGTAACTGATTTGAGCTGTGCGCGGAGGTTTACGCTTGGGTACAACAAAAGTAAAATACAGGAACATCGTCGATCTTTTCTGAGTCTTTTTGGATTTTTTTCTTACATTTGGGAATTTTTTAACTTCAAATTGGGAAAAAAATTGGATTGGGAATAGAACCGTTTTCCGGTACCAAGTTTAAATATACAGGAAAACCCCTGCTCACATTCAATTTGGTGTCCGCATTTAAAGTGACGCTCTAGTTTAGCGCCAGGTATCTACTGTAATAATATGCTCACGTAACTCTATGATGACGTCAGCTAGTGTCGTAATACGGGATCGGAAAAATAGCGAGTAGCATAATACGGGCTTTTTTTCTGTCGACGTGTATTTCACCGATTGATAAAGCATGTATTGTGTTAAGATTTTTAACAGGAATATACTAAATTTATATATCTTACACAACCATGGGTTTCTCGCTACCAGCGCTGTATAATAAGTTTGTATTCGTAACAGTTTTTATACATATTGAAATATTTTCATTTTAAACTTGAAAACCTGCAAAAAAATTTGATAAAATAAATTTAACGAGAATGATATATAAGACTAGCTATGCACCAGACCTACCGATACTAACTGTTCCATTGTAACTGCATTTCACTTTATTATCCAACAGGAGGCACATAAGCGACAGGAATGTAAAAATTCGCTGTGACATGTCGCGTGAGAAAGTTAAGATGCCTTATGGGTTGCGCAGCTACTGAGAAACTGAAACAAAAAGCAGCGTTATATAATCCGTGAACGATACAATGCCGCATTATTAAAAAATGCCTTTGAACATGAAATTACAGATGTGTCTGATGAAGATCTATTATTTTGTCAATATAAATACACTTATAAAATGATCGATCTGAATAAAATTTCCATATAATTTTCAAAGCAGGAGTCAAATGACCTCTGGTCTGAAAATTTTAGGAGTCAAATTGCAGGGGTCAAATTACTATATGCAGCAAATGACATTGTTTGTTTATACAATATTTGGCCTGTAGCTTTTTAAGTTAAAGCAACAAATTAAAGTAATCAGTTCTTTATATAATAATTAAATGATAAACACATTTCAGACACAATCTTTATTCAATTACAAAATGATAAACACATTTCATGCACAATCTGTTTTCTACTAAACCTATGATCTGTTCATAATGACAATATACCGGTTATCAATTTCATACCAATGTTACAATAGAGTAAATATTGTCATCAATTAAGAGCTAGTGAGCTACAATGTCAATACATGTATAACAGGAAAGAAAATGTGATATTAGAAAAATGTTCAAATAAAAATATGATAAGTTCCATGCACAATGTTTTTATAAATAAAAGCACTACTATAATTGTATGAGAATAATTTGTGAGCACCATTGCTTTCAATGTCAATGTAAACTCTACTGTCACCACTTGTATGGTACATTGTCAATATTACTAGAAACCACAGTCAGCACTACTGCTTGATAATGTTCACTTGCAGAAGTCAAATCACTTTTTCACATGATAAATCAAGACATTTCAATTTATTTCCTTCGTTTTTTACGTGTCATGAACTTCAGTGCGACACTCTGTGCATTGAAGTCCCATACTGCTGGTCCTTCTTCTGCAATACGGATCAGTTTGGTCAGTTTGCTGTGTACAGGCCTGGATCTCGCTTTGGTCTTCAATCGGTTTTGGCTAGAGAAGCCGCGTTCACATGCAACACTTGTGACAGGAGCTGTAAGGATGTACTTGGCCAGTACAACATAATCTGGATATGTCCCCATAGGCTGTGATGATTTCCTGACAAACCACTTTCAGTGAACGTCCTCGCAAATACCTTGGATTGAGGACTCTGTTGGCAAACTGCAGTTTGTCCATTGAGTCTTCTTCAAATCTGTCCTCAATGTTCTCCTTCAGCATGTCCAGTTATACTTTGGTAGATGTCTGGAATCCCATCCTGTTCTGCTGGGTATCCACAGGTTTGACACCCATGTATCTGCTCTCCACTATTTCACCGTAGGCCTTCTCAAGTTCTATTCCATTGTTCCCTTTCATGTTCTCCAATGTGTCTAGAGTACTATGCACCGACACATTCACAACTTCAATGTCTAGTTCATCTTTTTGAAATGCACAACACAGAGTGTTAACTAACTCGAAGACATCCAGTAGGAAGGCAGTTCTTAGCAGAAAGGAGGCCTGGCGTACTTTCTTAAGAAGTCCTTTTGCTTCTGCTATACCTGATGCTGCCTGGCTTTCAAGGTAAACAGTCATGATAGCTTTCACAGCACTTAGCAAGGATAGCCACATAAAGCTTGCCGGTTCTTTCAGTGTCACGTGCCGAGTATCTTGATCACTGTTCATTACAGTTTCCTTTTCCCTTAGCTGATTTTAGCGGACAGCTGAATTGTGGAAGAATCGATAGACATTCTTCACTGCTGTACTGTATTCAGCAAAGAAGTCCATGTTTCTACAGGCCTGTCCAGCACACAGAGCAAGACGGTGGGCAACACAATGAATTTGAACTAACCGTGGATTGTATTGTTGCCTGAGTTTGACACCTACGCCATTCTTCTCCCTGTCATAACTGCTGCACCATCACTGGCTATTGATATCACTTTTGCCATGTCAAGACCTATTCAATGACACAGTTTCACAAACTCACTGACAATCGTGTCCGCTTTGCCAACGACAATTGCTACACAGTCCGTGAAATGGATCACAGACTCACGTGTTCCAGATTTGAAGCACTTAAAGTACATGTCCAGCTTTTTATGAATGGTGATGTCTGTTGTCTCATCCAATATAATCCCTACAAAGTCACTGTTCTTTACATCCTGCAGTGTTTGCAGACTGCACGTGCTGATCAATGAAGTCAATCATCTCGTCCTGAGTCCCCGCGCCAGTGTATATCGCAGACTTGTCCTGAAGATCTAGACATCCATTCATTCGCTGAAACACACAAGACCTTAGAATAAACATCATTTAAACATACTTTCTTTTTCAATATATCATTATACCCAGTCCTATCACCAATAAATGACATTATTCATTTGTTGTATTGAAATTTCAAGTCATTATTAACGTCTTTCTTATTCATGTTTATAGTCACACCTTAATGAATTAAAATTAATATTTAATAATTCTTCTGAATTTCATGTTTTTTTCCCCCGAATTATTGCACTGTCATAATTTATTTAACAGTGGATATCAGGTTTTGAATATATAATACAAATCATTTATATTTAATAATTTTTCTGAGTTTCAGCAGAATTCGGCATGTCCGTGCGCTTTTTATAGGCACACTTGACGAATCAATATTTATTACATTAATACTTATGAATTTCATATCGGTGGCGAACATATCCATTTAACTGAGTACAGAAAAATTCGGCACGTCCGTGCGCTAAAAGCATGTCGTCTTTCTAATTAATTTGTATAGTTATAAGCTCCTACCTGAACTTCAATAAGTCCATCGTGTGCATCTAGAGGTAACCCATCTTTGGCAACGAAGAACAGAGTTCTGAACTGAGCCCAAAGCTCGCTATTTGCACTATCTGCTCTCTCAATTTGTTCCGATATTACATGCTCTACTGTCTGTTTCTTGGCCTTGGGCATCCTGCCATTCACTACCATAACATGGTCAACATGCACTTCGTGACGACTTAGTGCACTTTTCTGGAAATTAGGAAACGCGACGTTGTGTTTGTGCCAATTAATAGGTGATAATTGTTTTCTCCGGTATAACAAGGGGTGTTTTCGCAGTTTGAATATAAATGTGTTAAAGTGGATTATGCGCCATTATGTTTAGGTATTGTTGTTTTATTGCTACATGCACGCGCCTAAAACCACCCAATTAGGGTGCAAGTGCATCTTATCTCGTCGCATGTTAATTGTCTAGATAAGATAAGCTTCGCCCGAGGCGTCCTTTGAATCGACAGACCTTGTTTATAATACACAGATAATTTTATATATGGAGAACTCGGTAGAACATCTTTATCTGTCAGACATAGCATTAATGTAATTAGATATTGGTTAAAGATAGTAAACACACGTGATTTAAATTATGTAAAGCTTGTTTATGATATTATGTCCCGGGAATTAGAAACATACCCCAATAACAGATCTTGGGTCTACATGGTTAAAAGCCTATTAGGTAATTGTGGTTTTAACGATGTGTGGCTGAATCAAGGGGTAGGGGATGTAGACATATTTTTGAAATTTTTTAAAATAAGAGTTACAGATATGTTTATACAAAATTGGAAAACCGAATTGAGTGAATCAACTAGAGCAAAAACATACATATTAATATCCGATTTTAAATTTCAATTCTATTTAAGTGATGTAAATATTCTAAAGTATAGAATGGCACTCTCTAGATTAAGAGTCTCTGCACATAGACTTAAAGTTGAAACGGGTAGATGGCAAAAACCAATAGCTATTCCTTATGAAGAAAGAAAATGTCCTTTATGCAATGTTTTAGAAGATGAATACCACTTTGTTATGGAATGCACATTATATACTGATGTAAGAAAAGCTTACTTAAAACCATTTTATTACGTAAGACCAAATATGTTAAAGTTTATAGATTTACTGACCTCTCAAAATAGTAATATTGTTAAAAATTTAGCTATGTTTATTTATAAAGCATGGGAAATAAGAAATACTTATAATACATATTACGATTAGGATAGGATTTTTGGTATATATTTATGCATATGTATGTATACAAATACATACCACCTCTCGCTGTATATTGTCTTATCTAAAATACCCAATATTTTAAAATGTACCGATTTAATTTTGATGTTTATCCTTTGAATGACCAGTGACTTTGTTTTATGTATATTGTATTGACATTTCATGTATACTCATGGGCTTATTGCCTACTGTATTATCTAATAAACTGAAACTGAAACTGTAATGTAAATTAGTAGCAAAGCCCGGTCATTACTATGGCACTGGCGCTATGTGTGTGACTGGTGTTGACGCGCGGGTCAGCTTTTTGTTGCGTCAAATATACTCAAGGCAGATTTTATGCTCGCGTCAAAAACGGGTCAATTTCCATTGGCTTGCGTCAAAACGCAGGATTCTGCGTCTAGTGAAATCCATCATCTGAAGGAATTTCGTAGATGATCCTCCAGGCATACATGGTGTAATCATAATCGTTAAACATCGTGATTATTAATCGATTTAAAATCCCAGACAGTAATCATTAATCACCGGTAGGGGACTAATATGCTTTGTTTGACTGTTTGTTGTTGTTGACTTATCAAACATATTTCTGTACAGCATTGTGTTACAAAACAAGCCATAACTTTATTTGCACCATGTATAAAAAACATTAGTCTGATACCTTTGTGTTTATTTTAGCTATACTTAAATTTCACTTTTAATTTGAATATACATCAAAAACAAGGTAAAAGCAGGTAATGTAAAATATTGTTGCTTAAATAATTAAATAATCGATTATTCATAGGCGTAGTCGCTGTGACGGCAGGGGAGGCAGTCGGAGGACTACGATGAACACCACACAAGTTGCACGGAGTTCTACAAAGGGAATCTCAAGAGCGATGTTCTGTCGTTCCAGCTCAAAACCTTCAAATCCCCCGTTAAGGGCAAACCGATACAGACATTTAACCAGGACATGAAACCAGCATCTCGCACCCCGTTGTCGGAAGTTGTGAAGATAGTACGATTGGTCCTTGTTATGCCTGCCACCAACGCTTCCAGCGAGAGGACGTTCTCTGCTCTGAGGTGTCTGAAGACATATCTCCGGACGACGATGTCATAGGAGCGGCTCACCCATTAAATGACCCTGCACATTCATCGGACAGCCGTTGATGGGATGTTCATGACTGACATCGCCGAATTAGCTTCGGTGAATGAGTCGAGAAAGGCTATTTATGATCATTTTTACGACTTTTCTCTGGCCGTGCAAGAATGTTAAGTACTGAGTGTTCAGTTCTGTCATATACGGTGTACGTTTTTGTATGTCTGCTATATGCCTTCTTCACATTTTATTGAAACGTATGATATTTATTATTTTTCTGAAATTACTTTGTATCACGTGTCATGGATAACAAATAAAAATAAACTTTAGCCGTTATAGTTGTTTGGTATGTGCTTGACGAGTTTTTATAAAATGACTATTACATGTACATGTATAGATATATATATATATATATATATATATTATATATATATATATTATAAATTGTCCGCCGCCCCAATATTAAAGTCCTGACTACGCCGCTGTTATTAATCAATTACTTTGGTTGTGATTACCAATTATTAGTTAATTATTGAATAGAAACTGTTAATCATTACTTTAATCGATTTGTGAAAAAAAAGCAAAATAATAATTAATGTACATATAATCGATTACTTTTTCAAGTAATCGGCCCCATGTCTGCCTCCAGTGACCATTCGGGCGAACGTTTCTGTGAAATTGGTTTGAACTCAGTCGTTCTTTAGTTTATGACAAGAAGATTGTCAAAGTTGTCAATATAGCCATAAAAGAGAAAAATAGCCACTCCCTGGAGGCCATGTTCTTTTAACAAATCAAAATCATTTAAATAAATTTGGTAAGAGGGTTATATAAAGAGCATTAATATGAAAACGTTTCACAAATTCAGCCAGTAGTTTCTTACGATAATCTTTTAATATATATATACACATACGAAACTGTCCTGCACCTGGTGGTGATGTCGATTATGGAATCAAAATGATTTGAAAGATTTTGGTAGAGGAATATTTCTGTGAAATAAGTTTCAAATCCTGACAAGTCCTGTTTTTTTTAACAATAAGATTTTCATTGTTTTCTTTAAGTATTCTAAATAAACATATAAGGAAAATTACCCGTTTCCCCGGCATCCATCTTATTAACGAATCAAAATTATTTCAACTTGTGAATTTAATGAATTCGGTACAGGGTCACGTAAGTAGCATGTATGCGAAATTATTTCAAATTCGAGACAGTGGTTTCTGACAAGAAGATTTTGGAAGTTTTCTATAGAGCTGTAACGAAACAAATTGATTTCAAGGAATTTAGTTGAGGGTTACTCAAAGAACATTTCTGTGAAAACTATAAGTCAAGTCTGACAATAAGTACTGTATGATTTTTTTAGTCCTTTAAGTAATTGCATGCAGACAGTGTTTTTCATATATTGAAGGAATTCGGTAAAAGGCCATGCTAGAACAACAACAACAACATTTATTAGCATATAAGCATGATAAATGCTTTTCTGCCACAATATACAACTACGCAGTGTGTAAAGTTTAAATACATAAATACAATGATATAAGTTAACAAAAATGAATACATAGATATGTACTTGTAAAATTGGCTATCTGATTAGCGTTGTAAATATATTTTGCGAGGTTAATAGTATCTTTTTATTCAATGTTTGCATCAAAATATCAAACTTATTTAATTTTGGCCACCTTTGAAAATATTGTTTAAAGTGTTCTTTTCTAACTTCTCTATATATAGGACACACAAGTAAGAAATGATACTCATTTTCTATTACATTAAGATTACAAAACTTGCATTTTCTATCTTCGCGTGGGATGTTATTATAGCGTCCACTTTCTATTTCTAATTTTTTATGTGATGATTATCGAAACCTTGTGAGTGATGTTATATATTTTTTATTTTTAATAATATCAAGATAGAGTTCTATTTTAAATGTATTTTTAAATCGACAATATGTCGTGAGTCTAGGTGAATTATTTATTTCAATATACCAACTTTGTTGGAAATTATCAAACAAACGCTGTTTTATAATATTGTAAATGTAGGATTGATCCGTTTGTTATGTAAACATTGTCTGATCCGTCCATATGTGGCTTAATCCATGCTCATCAAGCATGGTTTTAATGTGTGATGCCCAATTCCGGTGATTGTAAGTAATGTTTAGTTGCGCATCATTGAACAGAAGTGAATATATTGTTTTTATAAGACTGTCATCTGAAGACGCTAGTATTTTTAACCAGTAGCGTATTATGTGTAATTTGCGTATTAAATGCAGCGGGTATCTACTCAATGCTCCATATAAGCCTGCTAAATGTGTGGCTTTATTAACTTTTCATATTATTTCTGAGTAATTTTGTGTGTATTATTTCCAATTCCTTGCCGTTAGTAAATCCCTAAACTTCTGCTGAGTAATGTAGGACTAAGGCGACTAGTTTGTCAAAAAGGTTTAATTGCTCCATAATAATTTTTTTTCAAATATCAACACTTTTGTTTTACTTGTATTTATCGTAAGATTAGACGTTACGCAGTAATTTTCAATGTCGTTTAACGTTTAATGTTGGTGATGCCGAAAATAATACTTGATCATCAGCATATGATAACAGGAAAAACGTTATGTCGTTAATCTTTATAATACCTTCAAACATCGTTGACGAACATTTAAAAAAAATGCTAGAACACGGGTTTTACTCCCGTGTGTGATGCGATGAAATCGGATGTTTGAGATTTGATTTTAACAGCAGCTTTAACTGACGTGTACATCGCTCGTATTGCTGAAACCATCTTTGAGCTTATTTTTTGTGATAACAGTTTTTGCCATAATAGTGCTCGATTTATGCTATTATAGCATTTAGCACAATCAAAGATACAGAATAATTTTTGTCCGGAATTTAATACTTTATTTATTAAACTGTTCAGTATGAAAATGCAATCGACGGTACCTTTGCCCGTTTGATAAGCGTGTTGGAATTTTGATATCGATTTATTCATTTCGCACCATTTAGTTATTCTGTTTAATAATACTTGTGAATAAATATTTGATATTATATTATTTAGTGTTATTCCTCGATAGTTTTTTGCTTGATTGGGATCGCCACTTTTATATCTTGGTGTGATATAGCCTAATCCCCAGCTTTCCGGGTACTGTCCGGTTTCAAATATTTTATTAAATATATGTGTCATGTGTGGTTTAATAATGTTATATGCAGCTTTAATAATTTCAGCAGGTATATTATCTGGCCCGCTTTATTTCCCGTTTTGCTGTGTGGACATTTTGCTTTTTGAATTTCAAATACTGTAATTGGGGAATCAAGGGTGTCATTTGTTTCGAAAGCGTTTGCATTTTCATAGGTATTATCGATATTGTCGGTGGATACATCATGCATATCGCCACTTTACAGATTATTAGAGTGTTCATACATGTCTTTAATATTGATATTGTTTGGTTTGCTGTTATTTTTCTTAATGCCTTTTTTTATTTTTTTCCAAAACTGGCGGGGTTGTGTTTTAGAAATACTACTTAACCGTGTTCCTACCTTAATTTTATGGCGACATTTTGCCTTTCGGCGAATGTCATTGTATTTTGTTCTGTGTTTAATAAACTTATTTCTGTTTTCATCTGTTTTATATTTATTGAAAGTATTTTTAGCATGGCTGAAATTGGCATTTGCATTTTTACAATATGTATTGAAACATTCTGCTTTTTGTTTCTGGTTGCTAGGTTGTTTTGTTTTGACACTGAGTCCTCGTGGATGTGTAATTCCCTGTTTATCTTCAGCCAACTCGGCCGTTTGCAATAACATGGCTAGTGGTTTTGCACAATGAAATCAAAGCGCGGCCTTGAGTGTCTATCACGTGATCTTGATTTGGGCGCTTGGGGAAACCCGTGCATGTTAAAGATGTATTGTCTGTAGTTATGTTGTTATCGTCATCTAAATGTATGTTATATTCTAATATATCTGATAACGATCCAGTCCTAGAGTTTAAATCACCAACAATATATGTGTGGCCTAAATTACAGTATTTTTCTATACCTTTTTCTATTTCCTAAAAAAAAAATCGAAGTCTTTGTCTTTCTAGAAAGAGACCTAGCAATGAAACGAATGATTAAGTGACAAAAAAGTTAATTATTTTAATTGGAATTTAATTAATTACCTCACCAAAAATAGCAAATAATTGACAATAATTAGGTGTGACAGTGTGACAGTGTAACAGTTTTCTTCGCTGTTAAAGCAGATGCAGATCAGTGCACAGGGTATATTGTAATCTGTTCATGGCACAGTGATTATAATCAGTGTTTATCAGGCCCAAATTCAAAGCACGTAAATATGTTTTTGAGGGGTAACAAATATTTGTAAAAACAAGTGGGCCATGATGGCCCAAAGCGCTCACCTGTGTACTTTCAATGACAGAGACCTGACATCTAAATGTCATCACCTACAAATGACCCAAATCAGACAACCTGCTCAGGCAAAAGGTGCAATACAGATGCCTGTTGGCCTTCTTCTGTAGCTTACCTGGCATTCAACAGGCGCTATACAGTCTCATACCTGTCCGACCTACTTCTGTTATTTACCTGCCAATTAAAAGGCGCAATATAGATGCATTTACTGTCGAAACTGTTGGGACCACGATGAACCACAAGCAATCGGTGATATGTTTACCATGCACAATCACACTTACATTACACAGAGCTTGACATTTAATCTTTGCAATGGCACATTGTTTTAGGTTCAAACATCTGGAGCATTCCATATGCGGTATTTTGTTCTTCTTTAACAGAAAAATCATTAAAACAGTCACAAATGACAGCAATAAAAGACACCTATCAACATTACGTATATCATTGATTAGGTCTATTCAATACAACAGACCAGTGTACTAGGTCTTATAAATGATATTTAGCCCATCGGTTAACAGCTCAAATGCCATAACCAATTAAGCGGTTACTGAAATACTATGTGTTGCCATCCAAAATGTAAAATGAAGTCTCTATCCTGAACATAGTCCACTTTTTGCATCTATTTCACAAACAAGTACCAATAACTTTGTTCTTTACCCTAATCACGGCAAAACCGGGGTATATTATAAGATCTTGTGGCCATACACAAGCTGTGCAAGTTCAATCCATATTAGATGAAAAATAAATTTTCTATGTCACACAAAGTCTATTTTTGGCAAATTGTCTATAAAAAAAACGGTGAATTAACTCTAGTGTTCCTGGTTCTATCTGGCCTATCATTGCACCCTGATGAGATCTTATGGTCATGCACAATCTGTGCAAGTTTAGTCAACAAGGAATGAAAAGTTAATTCTCTATGGTGACTGAAAGCCAATTATTGACAAATTATGGTGTTTTTTGCCAAACAAGGGCCATAACTCTGGTCTTTCTCATCTGTTCTCTCATCTTTCATAACTCTGTTCCATATTTGGCATTGACTGAGACCTTAGGGTCAAACACAAACAGTGGAAGTTTGGTCAAGATTAGGCAAAAAATGAAGTATCAATACTCACATTGTCCTTTTTTTTTCTCACAAACAAGGAGCAATCGAGTGTGTGTACCCCAATCTAGGCTATTCATTATTTTGAATATTCTGTTTATTCAAACGCTGTGCAAGTTTGGTCAAATTCAAATGAAAAATGAAGTCTGTATGTTGCACAAAGTCCATTTTGCAGATTTTCTCATGACAAAGGGGCAATAACTCTGGTGTACTTGGTGCGATTTGACCCATTATAGAACCAATCCAAGATTTTATAGGCACTCAACAAACTGTGCAAGCTTTGTCAAGATTGAATAAAAAGTGAAGTCTCTATCGCGTTCGTCGACCCAAATGTTGACGCATTATGGACGACGCAGTACAGTCCCCCTATACCAATAGCTCGCTCAGGAGAGCTAAAAATCAATGCATTGTGAAGTACTTTACTATGTTGAACATGCTATTGCAAATGTTTAAATGTTATTTAAATGCAATTAAATGTATTATAAAGATTGTATAAAAATGGAGTAATTAAATATATTTAAATAGTATTTAATTATTTTCTAAAAATATTTGTAATTAAATTAAATACTTGTGAAAAAATAAGTAACAGTATTTTAATTTTAAAGTTTATATGTAACTGAAACTAATTGATTACTTTTTTAAATAATTGGACCCAGGTCTGCCTAGAAACATTCCTGCCGAGTTTGGTTAAAATTCGCTTTCAACGGTTTCAGAGAAGTAGTTGTTTTGGTAAATTGCAAACGACGGACGCCGGACGGTGACTGACCCCAATAGTGTTTGATTTCGCGTGTACATGCGTGCGTGCTTGTGTGTGTGCGTGTGCGTGTGTGTGTGTATGTGTGTGTGTGTATGTGTTTCTATCAAATTTATGAAAACCTTTTGTATAATAGTATGTGTTACTTTACAAATTGCTTTATTGCAACCATGCACAATATCGATATTACCATAAACGAAGAACACACATACAAAGATTGTGTAATTTAGATTCGAAAATATCGTTTCATTTCCGAGTTCAAAAGACATACTATCATAATGTAAAGTATATATGACGCCACAATATAACACTACAAATAATATTTACTTCAGCAGATATCATAATTAAACATATTGTTCAGCGAATAGCTACAGGCCACATGGAGTCGTTTTCCCTCTAACTGTCGCTTTAAATAACCTTAATTATAACAATCTGACAATCGTAAAAATCAATTGGCACGAGTAAAAAGCTTGCTCATTTATTATTTACAAAGAGAGACTTCGTTTACGTTCTTATATTAGGACGCTAATATTGATTCGGACTGCTCTTCTTGCGAGAGTTAAACAGGTTACTTGTGTAGTTCGATTGTTTCAAGTTTACAACATTA
Source organism: Congeria kusceri (assembly GCA_027627225.1). Classification (NCBI taxonomy): domain Eukaryota; kingdom Metazoa; phylum Mollusca; class Bivalvia; order Myida; family Dreissenidae; genus Congeria; species Congeria kusceri. The sequence goes on from CM051025.1 coordinate 39,679,064, forward strand.
ATTTACCCAGTTACCTTATTTACGATTCTACAATACATCTTGCAATGTACGGTCGGAATTAATGGAAGTTGGAACATTTTGTTCCAGCTTACAATGGTGATTAATCAGTAAGAATCGTTTAACTATTTGTTCCAGGAGGAACTTAACTACATAGTATATATATACATGCCTGTTTGGAAAGCATGATTCGACACACACAATAATTCTTCTGAAATCACTTAACATTTATCATAACTTTGAATTGTCAGGTGGAATTTTAGACAGCTTTAGGATGTATGTGAAATCAAGAACACGCATCAGAACTTTCCAGTGTTTTCCACTACTATATCAAACACCTCCCCGGCTATTGTTAACGGATCCATTCATGTCAAACTCCTCCCCAGCTATTGTTAACGGATCCACCCATGTCAAATTCCTCCCCAGCTTTTGTTTACGGATCCATTCATGTCAAACCACTCCTCAGCTATTGTTAACGTATCCATTCCACTACTATGTCAAACAGCTCCCCAGCTATTGTTAACGGATCCATTCATATCAAACAGCTCCCCAGCTAATGTAAACGGATCTATTCATGTCAAACACATGCCCAGCTATTGTTAACGGATCCATTCATCTCGCTTCACAAACACTTTCCAAGTTTTACCACGTGATCGTTTGTGTAAAATACGTAAACATTTAAACAAGTGATAATCAGTACAACGATTGGATATAACAATAGATTAAATTGCATGTGACTGAGATTTGTGGACAGGTCTTTTACTTTTCAAATCTCTCTATGCCACGAATTAGTTGATCGAAACCACGAAAGGTCCTATATTGAAGACCGGTGACAAAACTAACCGTAATATAAATTGCACTTATAACAACATACCACTTATTTGTTTAAATCACCTTGCATAAAATCCACTTAGGATTTGGAAATCTGTGTGCATCGCATACGTGAACATTCTCACATTTTAGAAGTATAGTTTTTAGACTGTTGGCGGAAGCCAACGGTCTTTTGAGATGGTAGTTTCCAAAACATGTATCGCGGAAAACTACTTCTTTTGTTTGCAGGCTATGAGTCAGTAAATCAAAACCCGAACTCAAAACAGCCAAATTTGCGCCTGTTTTCTTACCTTTTAATTATTTTATATCAGGTATGTCATTAGTATTATAATGTGTATATTATGTGATTCATGACAATAACAGTTTCTAAACAAGGATATCAGTGAACTGATGGCTGCTTCCCAATGCGCTTTGCCAAGTAAAGGGAAAGCAATCAGAAGGGCAGAGTCCAGACAAAAATTGTGCTCTATATATTACTTTCAGCAATCATCAAACTCCCATAACTGTAAGACAAGAAACGTGAAAATTCCACGAAAACCAACTTTTTCGAATGAAAGTCATAAAAGTCAGCACAATAATAAAAAAAAGTTCGGATGTAAGGTGAAGGTGGCTAGGAATTGCACTAAAGTACAACTCAAGTTAGGAAATACCCTTTTTAATTATTCATTAGGACATTTAAGAATGCTGACCCTAAACAAAAGTATGTTTATGTAAGTGTAAAAGAAACAGTAACATTGACCCCAATTATCCCATATGCAATCCCAAGTGAGATTTCAACAGAAGATATCTATATTTGAAGTAACAATACAATACATTAACTCATACTTGAGCTATTGAGCGTAAACCGTTTGTTTTATTTTTAGTAATGGTGACCTTGACCCCACCCACCCCATATGCAATCCCAAGCGAGGTCTCAATATAAGGTATCTACATATGAAGTATCATTAAAATATCTAAATTCGTTCTGAAGTTATTGAGTGGAAACCCTTTTTCTATTTTACTATTTTATTTGTCTTCTAGGTATTGAGCGGAATCTGTTTTTCTATTTTGAGCAACGGTGACCTTGACCTTGAACCCACCTACCCCATATGAATTCCCAAGCGAGGTCTTAATATAAGGTATCTATGTATGAAGTTTCATTAAAATATCTCAATTCGTTCTCTAGTTCTAGAACAGAAAACGTTTTTTTTATTTTACTAACGGTGACCTTGACCCCACTTATTCCACATGCAATCCCAAGCGAGGTCTTAATATAAGGTGTCTACATATGAAGTTTCATTAAAATATCTCAATGCGTTCTAAAGTTATTTGAGCAGTAACTGTTTTTCTATTGTTTAGTAATGGTGACCTTGACCTCCACCCCACCCACCCCATCAGCAATCCAAAGCGAGGTCTCGATATAAGGTGTCTACATATGAAGTTTCATGAAAATATCTCAATGCGTTCTCAAGTTATTGAGCGGGAATCTTTCTTCTTTTAGTAACGGTAACCTTGACCTTGACGCAACCCACCCCATCAGCTGTTTGTTTGTTTTGTTTAGATTTTTCGCCGTTTTAAACAGTATTTCAGTCATATTACGGCGGTCAGTTAACCTACTCACACTTTTCCTGGGCAAGCTTAGCCGATTTTAGCGGGTTACCAGTACTAAGTGCACAAACCTATGCCAGTAACTGACAAATGCCCTACCCCATCAGCAATTCCAAGCGAGGTCTCAATATAAGGTACATATGTATGAAGTTTCATTCAAATATCTGAATTCGTTCTCAAGTTACTGAGTGGAAACCGTTTTTCTATTTTTAGTAACAGTGACCCTGACCTTGACTCCACCCACCCTACATGCAATCCCAAGCGAGGTTTCTATGTATGAAGTTTCATTACCATAGCTCAATCCGTTCTTGAGTTAGAGAGCGGAAACAAAAAGTGGACACCGCCACCCCGCCCGCCCAGCAACATACCCCAATCTAATATCCGATTATTTTTTTCTAAAAATTTGATTAAAAATCATTGGAGCGGAGCATCTTAGTAGAGTAAACACCTCCTCTTGGTAATGAAGATTCACATAAAGTTTCATAGAATTCTGGCTAGTATCTACTGAGAAACAGTCCAGACAAGAATTGTGCATTATACACTTATTTCAGCAACCTTCAAAGTCCCATAACTCCAAGGAAAATCACTGAAAGGGAAAGTCCTTTACTGTGCACAACTCATTTTCATAATGATGCATCACATACAATTTCATTGTATTCTGGCAAGCAATTGCTGAGAAATAGCCCAGACAAGAATTGTGCATTATATTCTAATTTTAGAAATCTTCAAAGTCCAACAACTCTTAGAAAAATCAATGCAGCGGAGCCTCCTGGTTTTATGCCCACCTCCTCTTGGTAATAAAGCTTCGTATAAAGTTTCATTGAATTCTGACCAGTTGTAGCGTAGAAATAGACCGGACAAGAATTGTGCAGTAATGCTTATTTCAGAAATCTTCAAAGTCCCACAACTCTTATACAAATCAATGAAGCGGAACCTCCTGGTATAAGAATAAAACCACCAAATTAATGCGCTACATAGGTTATTTTTTTACTCGTTGCGAACGTGATTTTTCTTGTAACCGATTCTAATCCTGTATATGTTGACAACAAATTACTGAAATTCATTAATTAGTATGGACAATCGATTGCTTGCATCTTTTGACATACTTTTGACTCAGTGGGCTACGAAGCACTAACAATCGGAGCTCCTAACTACTACGCTTCATCGGTTATTCTGGCCCGTTGCAGATTGACTTGGCATGGTAATTATGTGTGCATAAGATAATTAGCTCTAAAAATGTGTTCGTTACTTACAAATTAGTTTTTATTATGATATTGTATACTATTAAATAACAAGCCACATTATAAAGTTTAAAGGTGGGAAATTGAACTTCATTCAAACAAAAATGTTCCTTTTTAGCAAAAAGGCATTCATAATAACCATGCTTTTAGTTTCTTTTGTCGCCAAAAGTCTTTTTACGCAGTCAGCGTTTTGATCTTATGAAGATGATGAATTGTCGTGTCATTTGACAAAGGCTAAATAATTGCTAAAGGGAGGTATAGATAGGTGACGAAAATCTTAGAGATACAATATTATCTGAATTTGAAACTAGTGCTTTAATGGTCACAGGAGTGACAACGGGTCCCGAATGAAAGCATGTTTAAATGCGGGGCCAGCCAGTTTTAAAGAGTTATAATAGGAAATGAAAATATACGTACAATAGCGCTAAAGCGCTCACATGACTATGAAGATCTGGGCCTTGCGGTTTCAGAAGAGAATATTTTTAAAGTCCACTTACCAGATATGTCTATAGATAACAAGTGACCTCTAGAGGACCACTAGATAATGTCACATATCAAACATGACTGCTCTCAGCCTTGCGATTTTAGAGGAGAAGTTTTTAGAGGGAGGAGATGTTTTTTGAATTCAAATGTTGACGCACGACGGACGACAAAAGGCGGTCTTTCGTGAGCACTTTGTGCTCAGGTGAGCTCAAAATCTTCCAACTGGCAACGCCAACATGCATGCAAGACCGAACTTAACGTTCCAACTCTACCGTAAAAACTCGCGACACTTAAAAATAACTCTTTTTTTCCTGTTCGAATATTCAGAGACATAAAATATTCCAAAATGTGGGTGTCCTAATATTTAGAGACACATTGAATATATTTAAATTACGTTCGTATATGTCTGGTTTTCTTTTTGGGAAAAATCGGTTTTAGTACATGTGTACCTTGGGATATTTTTCCCCAATTTGAACATCCACAAACATCTGTTTAAACACAACGCGTTAATAATCACACCTCTTAAACTACTGCGTGAAACAGCGTGACATCACCATTCCCTTTAGCCGGGCATCCAAATCTGCAAGGCGATAGTAACAATCATAGCAACAGCGTCTCTTTGACTTCAAAAGTATTTTATGTGACTGCGACTGTGACTGCCGACTGTGACTGCCGTCTAGCAGTTTCCATCTGAAAGCGTGTAACACGCCTAGCACGTGGTCGGTGTCAAAAAGCATCGATCGATAGTATACTGTACTTGTACAACGCAAGCGCTATAAATAGAGCATTAATCAATTATTGTTCTAAGAGATATTTTAAGGGTGTCAAAAAGTCGGGGAGATGTTATTTTGGGCAGACAAAATATGTGTAATGTTCATTTTGTGACAGTGCGTTTTTAATGTCAATTTATTGAAATTGGATTAATATATGTTTCACACACAAGGTAATTTATAATGTGTGCATATTTTAAAAACTTTAACAGCCGGGCCGGTCTAGCTCAGTTGGTAAAGCGCTGGACTGTTAATCCGGGGATAGTGAGCTCGAACCCCAGCCCGGCCACGTAACTTGTGTGGGGATTGGTCATTCATTATTTCTATGGCCATTCTCCCCCTACCTCTGATTCAAGTAGGGCAGTTGTCAGTACTGTGCACTTAGTACATGTAAACCGCTAAGATCGGCTAAGCTTGCCCAGGAAAAGTGTGAGTAGGTTAACTGACCGCCGTGATATGACTGAAATACTGTTTAAAACGGCGAAAAATCCAAACAAACAAACCAAACACACAAACAAAACCTTTAAATTATTTATAAAATAACCTTGAATATTATATTACAAAACAACACAAACGACAACAAAATCATCATATTTTGATAAATAATTATAATTTTAAACCAGTGTCCGAAAATATAGAGTCATAAATTATGGGTTTTAAGCTGACTGTCTGAAAATAAAGAGTTGCAAAAAATAATAAGTTTGGGCCAAAAAAGAGGGTGTCCGAAAACTGAGAGTGTCCGAAAACTTAGAGTTTTTACATTCTTCTAATCTCAAGTGATTGATTCTAGTTTACTAGTTTGAATGAAAATATTGATTGACGACGACCACAGACCACGGAGGCTGTCACAAAAGCTCACCATGTGCATTTATTCTCAGGTGAGCTAAAATTTACTTACTCAATCAACATTTACCTCAACAGAAGCCACTGTATAATAAAATTAAATGATCCGCGATGTTGTAACTAATATAATACAAGAGGCACACGAGTGCCTGTATCGGTCAACTTGCTTATTAAGTAAGGACTGTCAGAAACAAACGGACCATGGTATGCTATATCAGGAAATAAGGGCCCGCCCTCTGTCGGCCATTCTTTTTAACGAATCAAAATATTACAAGTTTTTTAGTAGAGAACCACCTAAGGAACATTTTGGTGAAATTATTTCGAAATCCAAGCAGTTCTTTCTGAAGATTTTCTAATTTCTAAATACAGCCATATTAGGAAAAATAGTCCCGCCCCTGGCGGCCATTTTTTAACGAAGCAGCACCATTTGAGCAACTTTGGTAGACAACTACCCAATGAACATTTCTGTGAAATTATTTTGAAATCCTACAAGTTGTTTCATACTAGAAGATTTATGGCCATATACCGTAAAATGGACCCACTCCTGGCGGCCATGAAACGGAGCGGAACCATTTGAGCACCTTTGGTAGAGAACCACCCAAGAAACTTTTCTGTGAAATTATTTCGAAGTCTAACCAGTTGTTTCTGACAAGAAGATCTTTCAATGTAGCAAAATAATGGGGCCCTACCCCCTGGCGGCCATGTTTTTCAACAGAGTGGAACCATTTGAGCAACTTTGGTACAGAACCACACAAAGAACAATTTCTGTGAAATTATTTGGAAATCCAACTAGAGGTTTCTGACAAGAAGATTTTCAATATAGCCATATAAGGAAAAATGGCCTCGCCCCTGGCGGCCATGTTTTTCAACGGAGTTAAACAATTTAAGCAAATTTGGTAGATGTACTTGAACATCCAGGATCATTTTTGTGAAATTATTTGAACATCTAACCAGGAGGAGATGTCGTTTAAAGATTTGTCTATTTATAGCTCTAGAGGCCATCTTGTGAAGCGGATCAGAACAATTTGAGCAACTTTGAAGATGACCATCCAACATTTCCGTGAATTTCATTAACATTGGTCAGCCGGTTTCAGAGGAGATGTCGTTCAAAAAGTTAGTTTACGCACGAACGGACGGACGCACGCACGCAAGACAGACTTATCCCCATGACATAAGATCGCAAGCCATCGGCCAGTGGAGATAATAATAAAATATATTTTATTTTAATGGTAAAACATTTAAAAACAAGCCATACAATATGTAGAAACCGCATATAAGTATTTTTTTTATTTGAAGAAGGCAAATGTACGAGTCGATCTTAAGCCTCAGTCACATATTCCCGATTAATAGCTCCCGACTGCGTCCCGATAGCGCAACGAAACTAATAATAAAACAGTCGGGAATGTCGGGACGCCGTCGGGAGCTGTCGGACACTATCAGGACACTGTCTGGAAACTGTCGGATCGCATTTGGGAGAATCGGAACGCTGTCGGACGCTGTCGGGACATGTTCGATCTTACGAATTACGAGCCCCGAATCTCATAATATTGTCCCGGCTTTAAAACTGCTACTTCACAAATAATTAGACATATATAAATCGGGGCAAAACAGTTGTTTGTAATGTAAACAATACGATATTCATCAAATAGTCAATGCAGCATCATTAATAGTATAATAACAATACAAACAAGAGGGTCATGATGCCTAAAGCGCTCACCTGAGAACTGGTACAGATGAAGACCATACCGTTGTGACAGGTTTGAAAATTAAGGTGTATGAACAATACGCAAAGGGGGATACGATCGATTTGATTTAAAACATCCGTTAGTGCAATGGGTTAACTAAAGTACGATTTGGGTAGTGGATGTGCGGTGTTTTTGCTGGTTCTCAAATCATTTTTCTCGATATTCTTACCTGACGCTTTTTCATTAAGTCATTGACAATTCTGGAAAATGCAGAGACAGTACATTTTGATGTCTTTTTCCCTGAAAGTTTTGGAGAACTGGTTGCAAGTCGATAATTGCGATGGCTGTGCTATAAGGTCAAGTTTTGCTTTTTTCTTTGATAATTTTCTAACCAATTATGATAAATGATGTTAATGCAGGCTCTGAAGCCATCAATGTTCATGTACAAATAACTGCATGTAAGGTTTGCAACTGCTGGAAATTAAATTTTATCAATCAATTTTTATGGTCATACGCAAAATGCGTAAGTTTGGTCAACATAGAATAAAACTCCAGTGTGCAAACCAATCATTGATAACTTATTGATGTTTTCACACACAAGGGACAATAACTCTGGTGTTTCTGGTGCTTATATTCGACATCACCGGTAATCTTACGTTCATGGACAAACTGAGCATAATTGGTGAAGATTGGATGAAAAAGTCTCTATCCTGAATAATGTCCATTTTTGTATAATGTTTTCACAAAGGGTTATAAATCCGGTGTTTCTGGCCTGATTCTACTTATATTCTACTTCACCTTTAATTTTATGGGCATAGAGTAGACAAACTGTGCAAGATTAGTGGAGATTGGATGAAAAAATGAAGTCTCTATCCTGAATAATGTCCATTTTTGTATATTTTTAATAAACAAAGGGCAATAACTCTGGTGTTTGAAAACGATCTGTCCCATTTTTGGCGTCTGCTGAGATCTGATGGTAATACATAAACTGTAAAAGATTGGTTAAGATTGGATGGGAAATAAAGTATATTTGTTGGAAAAAGGCATTTTTGCACTTTTTTGCATGAAAATGGCTCAATAACTCTAGTGTTACTGGTGTGATCTGGCCCAATAACAATCCCGTTCGAGATTTTATGGTCATTCACAAACTGTGCAAGTTTGGTTAAGATTGGATAAAAAGTGAAGTCTCTGAAGAACGAAACAAATTGTTAACGGCACACGGACGACGGTCGACGCAGGAGAGCTCCCCTATACCAATAGCTCACCGAGCACTTCTAATACTAGCAGACAAAAATACTCTTTTGGGAAACCTCTTATAAAAATAGACTAGAACTATTCGGTGTGTGCTAATGAGTAATTGTAATTTCGAGCCGTTTATGAATGAGCCGCTAATTAAAACGAGAGATATTACAGTATTTTTATATGATTTTATTAATTAACGTTTATTTATATATTTCTTTATTTTCTGAAGAATATTTGACAAATATCGTGCAAACAAAGATTACCTTGAACAGCACAGAAACGAAAAATTCTGAGCACTTGCGCAGGATTGAACCAGGGTCCTCGGCATGAGAGGCGGATGCTCTAACCGCGTCAGTAAAGTAATTTGCACGGAGCGATACTTGTAAATTCGGACATATGTTTTGTGAACAACGGCAATCCGGAAGCGAAATTTATTGGCTCTTTGGACCACGTGGTAATTTCACAACAACAACCTACGAGTTATAATTAGTTAAAAGGCGTCTCGAGACGCTTTTGAAATCGGGTTGAAAGAATGCGTTGTAATGATTAAACCAGTTTTTTGTAACTTGTGTTAATGTGTAAACAATGTTATTTCGGTCAGTTAAGTTTAATATTATCTTGCTTTTCTAGATTTGTAACATTTTTTTTTCATTTTTGTTAATTTCTCGTGACGTAGCAGCTTTACGGCCCTGTCACACTGTGGCGAATTTAAGCTACGAGTTCGCGCGAGTTGTAAATCGCCACAACTCGCCTGGTGTCGTGAACATTTTGTACACATGTCGTTCTTTGTCGCAGTGATGTCTACTTATGTCGCCAGAACTCGCCAAGTAGTTTAAATTCAAGCCGCTTCTCGGCGACATTTTATTCTCGTGCACATGTCGTAGACATGTCGAAGGAATCTCACGCACTCTCAAACACACCCTAACACATTCCGTAGACATGTCTTCCCTTGTCGTAGCGTGTCGCCGTGTACTATCGTTCTACGACACAACACGAGTTTGCTGCGAGTATGGGAGACTTGCCTACGACAACTGCTCGTCCGTTTCTCGTAAAATGTCTCGATAAACTCGTGCTCATGTCCTCACAAGTCGTACAGACTCGTCCACACTCGTACATTCTCGACGACAAGTCTTCGATTGTCGAACAGATATCGTACGCTAATTTTGGCTGAACTCGTGATAAAATGTGAGTATCGTACTTGTGTCGTGTTGATGTCCTGTCAAGGTTGAAGAGAACTCAAACAAATGTCGTCTTGAAACAATCCCGCGACGAACTCGTCCGCTTTGCGGGGAGTTATAACTCGCCAGAACTCGTACAGAACTGAAAGCTCAAATTCGCCGCAGTGTGACAGAGACTTTAGACATATTTGATTCGGGACGCTGTCGGCTCAAAAACGGCAGTAAAATCGGGAATTTGTGACTGAGGATTTAATAAGGTGTAAAAGTTTCATATAGATGATATAAAGTATATGTAGTCAGGACTTTTTCTATAAGTATCACGGGTCAGAATAGCTGACCCATTCTCATTTAAAAATATGGCTGTTTTCACAAATCATACAATAAATTCAAATCCACTGCAGAATTTGGTTTGGCATTATAACAATCAGCAAGAAATTTACATCAAGAAATATTTAACGAACATAAACATACAAACTCTCAATGAAGTTTGGACATATACTACAATTTTATAGACTAATCAATGATAAATACATCAATACATTTATATATTTATTATTTTCCCAATTTGGCAGATTTAACGTTGAGACTAATTCCCAATTTGAAACCAGGTACTTTTCCCAAAAAGGTCAGAAAAGGTAGTTGATATTGGTAAGGCTAGGTAAAAATTTGTTTGATGATCAATCAAGGAACATTTGTGCGGAATTATTTCAAAGCCAGGAGGAGATGTTGCTTTACGATTTTGTTATTGGTTTAGTATTAGTATAGAAGGGTTGTCTTGGGTCATCCGTCGTCCGTACTTCGTCAACAATTGGCTTGTGGACACGATTGACACATTTAATTAAATCCTGACCAAACTTGCACAGTTTGCGTATGACCTTAAAATCGAAGAGTTCGATAATGGGCCAGATTGGACCACGAATGCCAGAGTTATTATCCCTTTTCGTGGGTAAAACTGCGAAGTGGACTTTGTGTAACAAACAGACTTCAGTTTCATCTATCTTGACCAAAATTGCACAGCTTGTGAAAAACCATAATATCTATAAAAAAAATCAAAAAGGCCTACATCGGACCACAAACACTAGCATTATTGCCCGTTATTTGAGAGAACAAATGCAACAAGAGCTGTCAGAGAACAGCGCGCTCGACTATTCGAAGTACTTCAGTTCGTACATATTTTGGAAAGTGGTAGGGGCATAAATGTGTTGAAATACACAACTGAGTTATGGCAATTTTTTCATCAAATTATTCCAAATTTCAACCTTATGTAATTAATAACTTGTGTAGTTTTGAAGTTATAAGAGTTTTGAATATAATCTTTGACCAGAAAATCTATGTGAAAAATTGGCATAACTCTGTCCAAATGCAAAACAGAGTTATAGGGAGGTTGTCCCTGATACTGAAGTTGATGACAAAGGTATGTTCCTATTTTAAAGTGAATAACTTCTGTAGTTCTGAAGTTACACACGTTTTAAATATAAACTGTAACCAGAAAAAATACAAAACAGAGTTATAGGGAATGTTGCCCCTGACACTGGAGTTTATGACAAAGGTAAATTCCAAGTTTCAAGCGAATAACTTATGTAGTTATGCAGTAACAAAACTGTTGAATATAAACTTTTACCAGAAAGTCTAAGTGAAAAGGGGGCATAACTCTGTTAAAATACAAACAGAGATGTAGGGAATGTTGCCAGTGATATTGGAGTAGACGACAAAGGTATATTCAAATTTTCAAGAGACTAACTTATGTAGTTCTGAAGTTACAAACCTGTTGAATATAAACATTAACCAGAAAATTTATGTAAAAAGGGGCGTTATGCAAAACAAAGTTATAGGGAATGTTGACCCTGACACTGGAGTTGATGACAAAGGTATATTCCTAGTTTCAAGTGAATAACTTCTGTAGTTTTAAAGTCTTTGTTTTTTTAAATATAAACTGTAACCAGAAAATCTATGTAAAAAGGGGGCATAACTCTGTGAAAATACAAATCAGAGATACAGGGAATGTTGCCAGTGATATTGGAGTAGATGACAAAGGTATATTCCAATTTTCAAGTGACTAACTTCTGTAGTTTGGAAGTCATTTTTGTTAAAATATAAAATGTAACCAGAAAATCTATGTGAAAAGGGAACATAACTCTGTCACAATATAAAACACAGTTTTGGGGAACGTTTCCTAGTTTTAAGTGAACAACTTGTGTAGTTTTGAAGTTACAAGACTTATGTATAAAAACTTATTCCAATTCAGACGCGGATTCCGAAGCGGACGCCGAAGCGGACGCCGGGGGTAAGAGGAAAGCTCACCTATTCTTTGAACAGTCAAGCTCAAATGGGCTGTCTGCTGGATAGAGACTTCATTTTTATGTTATCTTGAACAAACTTGCGCTGTTTGTGTATGATCAAAGGTCTTAGCTGAAGTGGAACCCAGAATCAGACCAGAAACAACCAGAATTTTCCCCCTTGTTTGTGAAAAAAAAAGTCAACAATTAGCTTGCAGTCCTGATAAAGAATAATCTTTCTATTCAATGTTGACTAAACTTGCAAACTTAAAACTGTTTGTGTATGCCCATAAGATCTCGTCTACTAGGTGCAATGATAGGACCAGGAATACCGGATTATTTTACCTTTTAAAAAATAATTGCCAAAACTGGACTTTGTGCAACATAGAAACCTTATTTTCATTGAATCTTCAAAATACATGCGCAACTTGTGTAAACCAAGATCAGAATCAACCAAAGAATTGTCCAGATCGGGGTACAAATACCAGATTTATTGCCCCTTTGTTTGTGAACAAAATGCTAAACACGGACTATGTGCAAATAGAGACTTGATTTGTCACTAGGGTTGGCAACGAACAGCAAAAAGGTAACCGGTTAACCTGTTTTGGTATTTGATATCATTTTATAAGACCTTAAAATGCAATAAAAACGCAAATACTTCCAGTACGATGGTCTATTTGATTGACAAATCCTAATCGATGATATACGTAGCGCTGTCATTATGTCTTTATATATAGCTTTCACTCACGACCGTATTAATTATTGTTCTGTAAAAAAAATTAGAATAAAACAACGTATATGTTATTCAGCTGATATCTGAACCTGATGTAATTGCAGAGATTGGGTGTACCTCGATCGGCGTCCATGTAATATAAGTGTGATTAGGCATAAGAAACGTCGCCGATTGCGTGTCAGCAGCATGTTTAAAGAATATCCAAGTGTCTCACGATGCAGACGTTTTAATTTTGCTAGAGTCATTTATTACTACTAGATTTATTTGAATTTTAATTTAACACTCGTCTGATGTTTTGATGGTGCCCCTGTCACATTCACGAGGTGTTCGTCTTGGTTCCAACTGATTCGACTGTACATGTAAGAAAATGTTGTTAAGACATTTATGTTCTTTTATCTCGCGGCGATCTTGTACTTGCAGTTGACCGGAACCATCTGCGCAAGTTTGAAAGAGGGCCATCCCGGGAAAATTTGTGTAAATTGCCTCAACATCCAAGAAGTGAAAATATGAAAGGAATACAAGACGTGAACGCAACTGTTAACGATATCCGAACGATCGCATGTCCGGCCGCCCAAGCGCTCGATTGCCCGGTTTTCGTCAATCGATGTTTTGTGATGTAAAATGTACTTCATATTTTAGTTTGCAGTGGTTGTAAAAATATATTACATTGGGCAGACAGGTGTCAAAATTGCGTGATCGACTTACTGTACAAAAACAACAAATGCTACACACGGTGCGAAATAAATGCCATGACTCCAACACCTGGATGAATGTTCTAAACTAGTATAGAGATATAAAATATTTCATTTTTATCAACTCTATTCGGACAATGTTTCAGCTAGGTAAACTGAAGACCAACTATTTATTGACTTGTTTGGGCTACTTTAAAATTTCTTGTAATATGTGACTTCATAATAGAAATGCCGTTGTAAATTAACGTTGTAAAGTTCTATGGCAATGTTGACGCTGTGATGATATGCTCGGTCGAGCTGTGCGAAACCGGTCGGAATATCTTCAGATATATTTCATTTGTTTAATAAATATAATGATACATCGCTGTTACATTACTTTCTTTCCTTATTGCCAGAAGCTGGTTAGGGATAGCAAATATGGTTACTCAATACTATTGATCTGACCGGTCCAAAAACAAACTACCACCAATGGAGATATTTCTCATTCGAAGATAAATACGAACTACGGTAGAATATGGAATAATATACATTCTTATGTTCGAGATATAGATTTCTTATCAGGGTTTAAGAATAAATATAAAAAATTGCTTAAGAATTAATTAGAACATAATTGTTCTTTACTCTGTTGATATCATTATATTTATTTTATAATTCGTTTATAATTGTTTATTTCCATTCTGGGTGTGTCTTTTATGTGTGTAATAATAATCTTAATTTCTATGTGTGTTTTTATGTGTGTTTATGACATTATATACGTTAACTACTTTTTTCAGATGGAAGACAACATTGTAAAAAAGATAACCATGTTGTAACTTGTTTTATCTTAATGTGTCATCTGCTATAAATAAAAATATTATTATTATTATTATTATCATGATTATTATTATTAAACATATTAGCAATTTAAATTAAAGCTAGTAGCATTGAACTTCAAATGATTCATGTTACACTTTGATCCATGAGTGCTATGAAAAAATAACCACAATATGACTAGGAAATTATTTACATAAAACGTGTGTTTTGTAAATTGTAAATTGCTCCCTGTTCGACATACACGATACATATACTGCACTTAGTAGTGCCCTACCAAAGAGAACTAAAGAACAAGTGTCTTTCAAAATGGCCACAGTAAATAAATGTACACGTTAGCATATGACAACAGCATATATTTTGCAGTTCGGAAAACATCGTTGCACAACAAGACTAAGTTAGTGATGTTATATTGACACTGAGACGATCACAATGCCACATTCTACCATATTAACATTAGATGTTGGACACAAAGTAATCATGTTGATGTTTTCAAACATTATTCGCGATAATTTCTTGCGTTGTAGTTTCAAAATTGAACTGTACAAATACAAAACTCGGTTAGAATATATATATCGTCAAACTGTTATTAATGCTAGAAAAAATAACATAACACGTTGGGGGACGATCTCAGAACATAAAACGTCAACCACAATTTCAATCGATGATCACGTTTCTAAAAACACTAAACACAACTTACCGATTATTGGGAAATTATCCATTCTAATCCGGGAGCTTGTGTCGTATGCTTTTGCACAAGAGAGATCCAGTCTTTTCTATAACGCAAAATCCAATATTGTCTTTGCTGTGTTAAAACAGTTCTACGCTGAACAAGGCAAATACTAGTATGTTTGGAAAATACAATCGGTCGCTGAGCGATCGGGCAATGTCTTATTCCGTCTATAACAAAACGATTTTCTCAATAATCATAGGTTCTGGTCAAAGTTGGTTTCTTCATGAAGAGTCATTGTTTCTATACGGAAATACAAATAATAATAAGCGTTCAGTTACAGTATACGATCTTGATCCATTAAAAGGCTAGTAAATGTCATATTAAATGGAACAAGAAGTATTTTTTAAAAAGATACTCGGCGTGTATGGTAATTTTTAAAATACTGTAAACTGAACTTTCTACATTAGTAATTTTAAAACTGATAAATGCCACATGACTGACTAGATCCAAACGGCACACAGTACTTATATACTCAATCATACTCATAACAGTCATTATATAGTTCACGTTACTTTGTTGTTTGAAAAATTAAACAAGAGGGCCATAAGGCCCTAGGTCGCTCACCTGAGGGGCTAAGGAAGTAAACTGATCTGAGTAAGTTACATGAAGATTCGGCTAAAAATGTGGCCTCTAGATTGTTCACAAGCTTCTTTTTTTTCAATTTGGCCTGGTGACCTAGTATTTTACTACATGTGACCTGGGTTCGAACTTGTCCGAGATATTATTGCGACAAAAGTTCTGAGAAAGCTTCATGATGATTGGGAAACAAATGTGGCCTCTAGAGTGTTCACAAGCTTTTTAAAATTTTTAATATATCCATATAAGGAAAACTGACCCCCCCCCCCACACACACACACACACTGGCGGCCATGTTTTTCAATGGACCATAAACATTTTCGAACTTGGCCGAGATTTCATAAGAACAAAGGATCTGAGCAAGTTTCATGCTGACTGGGCAAACAAATGCGACTTCTAGAGTGTTCACAAGCTTTTCCTATAGCCATATAAGGAAAACTGCCCCCCCCCCTTGGCGGCCATGTTTTTCAACGGACCGGAACCATTTTCGAACTCGGCCTAGATATAATAAGAATAAAGGTTCTGAACTAGTTTCATGTTGATTGGGCAAAGCATGTGACTTTTAGAGTGTTCACAAGCTTTTTTCCTATCGCCATATAAAGAAAACTGCCCCCCCCCCCCCTGGCGGCCATGTTTTTCAACGGACCTGAACCATTTTGGAACTCAGCCGAGATATCATTAGAAAAAATGTTCTGAGCAAGTTTTATGTTGATTGGGCAAAATATGTGACTTCTAGAATGTTCACAAGCTTTTCCTATAGCCATAAAAGGAAAACTGCACCACCCCCTGGCGGCCATGTTTTTCAACGGACCGGAACCATTTTCGAACTCAGCCGAGATATCATAAGAAAAAGGTTCTGAGCAAGTTTCATGTTAATTGAGCAAAACATGTGACTTCTAGAGTGTTCACAAGCTTTTCCTATAGCCATATAAGGAAAACTGCCCCCCCCCCCGGCGGCCATGTTTTTTCAACGGACCGGAACCATTTTCGAACTCAGCCGAGATATAATAAGAAAAAGGTTCTAAGCAAGTTTCATGTTGATTGGGCAAAACATGTGACTTCTAGAGTGTTCACAAGTTTTTTCTATAGCAGTATAAGAAAAACTGCCCCGCCCCCTGGCGGTCATGTGTTTCAATGGAGCGGAACCATTTTCGAACTCGGCCGAGATATCATAAAAACAAAGGTTCTGAGCAAGTTTTATGCTGATTGGGCAAAAAATGTGACTTCTAGTGTTCACAAGCTTTTTCTATAGCCATATAAAGAAAACTGCCCCACCCCTTGGCGGCCATGTTTTTCAACGGACCGGAACCATTTTCGAACTCAGCCGATATATCATTAGAACAAATGCAAGTTTCATGTTGATTGGGCACAAAATGTGACTTCTAGAGTGTTCACAAGCTTTTTCTTCAATTGACCTAGTGACCCAGTTTTTGACCCCACATGACCCAGTTTCGAACTCGGTCGAGATATCATTCGGACAAATGTTCTGTTGACGACGGACGACGGACAAAAGGCGATCACAAAAAATATGACAATGTGTCTCTCAATTTCTTCAGGATAACCTAAAAGAATTAACAGAGTGTGAAAGAGAAAGACAGCAACACAGAAAATAATGCGTAGATGGTAAATAAATGAAGACATTAGGTACTATATACACGGCAAGGTATTTAAGTAACTAGTACATGTCTTTCCGTAGTCAAGCTCCATACCTATTCCATTGACCTCGCACTGACCTTAAGGTCTATGATAATTTCACTCACGAGCGTCGGGTCAATATGTCATAGAAAATACACTGCTCATTGGTGGGATAATTATGTGTGTGCATGTGTATTTCGAAGTTTATTAGGTCCTTCCGCGCCTGAGGCTGCATTATGTGAGGACCCGGAGTGTGTCCCAGAACTCCAACCTAATTAACTTATATGAGACTCACGAATCATAGCTGTAAATTCCAGCTATTTATTTTTTACTGAAAGTGGTCTCCTGCTGTGGGGGGCGGGGAGGGAGGAATCGGAGTACCCGGAAGAAACCCCACGTGTCCGGTCCATGGTCCACGTGACCACCAACCAAACTCACATGCGTCGGAAGGGTGGGATAATTATCTTTGACACATAGATCAATGCATGTGACAACAATCGAGTATTCCTTCTGTATTAAGAACACTATAAATAGAAATGTGGTGGGATAATTATCTTTGACACGTTGTTATTTATAGTGTTCTTAATACAGAAGGAATACTCGATTGTTGTCGCATGCATTGATCAGTAATAGAGATCAGTGGTCACATGTATTCGTGTTATTGCTTTTTAACATGTAAATTACATGTCAAATATGTTAATAGCGTTGTTTATATATGAAAGCTTTCAGTTTATGCGAACTGTTTCACACTAATATTGAAATTTCTATCAGTATTCTCAACTTGTTACGAATATCTGTCCTCCATATTTTTGGGATGTTGCACCCACTCTTTTAATTTATGACCAGTGTTGTCGGATTTCTTTCAAATTAGCCGATGCAATGTACGAAGTTATTCATTCGAGACTAGATCTACTCGCTGGAAAGTATAGGCATCTTCATGGGAACGATTAATACAAATGTTTGCATTTTTCTTATGAAACTTCACGGTTTCTGTTCTGATCTGGCTGATACATTTGAAAAAGTGTCTGTGATGTCGGTGCAAGTTTGCTAAAGATGTGATGAAAAATTAAGTCTCGATATGCTCACAGTAGGCTATCTATATAGGCTTATTATTTGTATTGTTATTCTCGCAAACAAGGGCATTAACTCTAGTGTTTCTTGTCTGATCTGACCCATTTTGCATTTATCCCATAATTATCCCTGCATTGACGTGGGATAAACTTAGCTGTATTTCCACACTGTGGAATACAGCAAACACGCGCAGAATTATGACGTCAATTTGTTGTTTATCGTGACGTCATTTTATGTTTATGGTGTTATTTAGTGTTTTTCTTTCGTTTATTTAAGAATTGAATAGTATTTTTTGCATTTCATCGATGTTTATGCATAGGCGTAATTTTCCCGATATTTCATACACCGATGAAATGTAGAAAAATATTGTATTCTTATAATTACAACAAAAAGATGAAATTAACTTTATTCTGTATGTACACCTTGAGCTAATTTCTAATCTATTTCTTGGTTCAAGTCATATTTGTCAGACAGAAATCAGCTAGTTAGTTGAGGACAATGTATGTCTAATGCTAAACCTGTCACCTGCGGCGTGCCTCAGGGTAGTATTTTGGAGCCGCTTCTTTTTTTATGTTATGTGAACGAGTATAGATGATGACTGTAAGCTTAATTTTGTATGCTGATGACTGCACAATCTTATTCAGCCACAAGGACCCCGATTTTATTTCAAAGAAATTAGGCAAAGTACATATAAGGTAGTACAACTGTAATGGGCAATATTCCAAACCTAATTTTAAATATTATTTCCATTATCCGTATTACATCACCGATCTTATTACAAATTTTGAGGGTGGCTTTCCATGCAACAAAAATCTTTTTTTGAAAATGTTCAAGATAACCCCTCTTTCCATTTTTCCATCAAAATTCATTTACCCAATGGATGAAAAAACAATCATAACTCAATTATAGTTGCAAATATATCCAAAATGTTGGAGTCTTTTATACAAGTAATGATTGAAGATTATAAAATAAGGCAACATAAGGCGTTAAAGAAGATAAAAGTATTGATATTTATCAATTTATTTTCTATGGAAGCTCAGCATAAACTTGAAGCTGACAGAACAGAAAAAATAATCTGTTGTCTTAAAGATTTTGGTTTTCCTGGACTGGTTGGTTTTTTCACTTAAATCTTTTTATTTATTTTTCATCTATGACATATATTTGACTAAAATAAAAAGTAAGAAACAAATTTACCGTGTACTTTTTGAAAAAGTGAAGAAAAACTATCATACCCCTTAAACAGATAGACAGCTATATTTAGGCAATGCCACAACAATAATTATCAAATGTGACATAAATTATGCATTTTAAGTTTAATACACCATTTATACCAGTTAAACTAAATATATTAATAATTAAATGTTATTATTTCAGTTAAACAAACTTTTTTTTCAAAATTCAGTTCCCTAGAGGTACACAAAATGCCACCCACACCCTACAACGTTTGCAGCTCTGGGACAACACACCGTACATCAACAATACGTGTCTTATTTATTATCTTCATTTCCAATCATCTTCATGTCAATAACGTTTATGCTGGTAATTGAGGCTGCACATGCTGGTAATTTAGGTTGCATCTTCACCATCTGGCACAGTCAGAAAAACATGTGTACTGTGTTGAGCACCAGGTTTGACCCCAAGGGAAGCATTCCGAGTGATTTGTGGCAATTCTCTTCCTAAAGTTGCAAAAATATTTCAAAACAATCCAATAACTGATTTCCACTACATATTTAACAATATACATACAACATTATCCAGTAAATGTGCAACCCAACCTAGTAAGCCATACTTTTCAGTGTTAGGTAAAATTAATGTCAAAACTGTGTAATTACTGAATGGATCCTTATTAGTATGCTGATCATGAAGATTAACAGTGCAATTACATACGAACCTATCAATTTAAAGAATACTTTTTGTATTCTCACATTGTACAAAAATTCAACTTTTTACTACATTTCTAGATTTTTTTCAACAACATGTGTACACACTTGTATACCATGTTATATGGACCCCATTGGAAATAAGTGGTAGAAAGCCCCTAATGGGACTTTTTCAGACCTTGACTTTCTTATTATCTTTGATCATTAAATCTATTATGAGACTAAACTGTGAAATATAAACAAAATCTAACCACACGTTTTGTACAAACATGCGATTTTTGTTATAACCCCTCATTTTTCTACTTCAACCTAAAATTTTGATGGAGTACACTTACAAAAATGACTAACATATTGTCAAAATGTATGTTACTTATTCCTGAATAGTTTTAATATATACGTTAATGATGTATCTTATGAAAAAGTATAACAGCATAAGTACTAAAGTTGACCAACAATACTGATGACATTCAATTTGGCTAAGCATATGGTCAAAAACTACAGATTTCATTACAGTAAAAATACGCCAAACACCAATTTTTGTATTTTTTAAAACTTTAATTTCATAGTATGTCAAAATCAGTAATACCAAAATATAATATAACCTTATCTGAGAGGAAAAAGGTATAAATTGACATAGGTTCACCACAACAATCTCAAGGTATAACATTTGGAGTGAAGCAATCCTATGTAAAAAAAAAAAAATGAAACATAAAACAAGTAAAAAAGCAAATATTTTCCATCTATGATAATTTTTATTTCTCTTCTAATTATAATTTAATAGCAGTATCGATATTAAATGAATTATTTTTGCATTAATGTTAAAGAAATAGTGTTTTGTGTAAACATTTTAAATACAGATGTAACTAGCTAAGGTTCACATATCCTTGGTTACCAAATTCAGAAAAATAATGAACATTTTTTATAAGTGTGTGTTTCAAAAAATTCATTGGACATTTTCATTACATTGGGTTAACAAGAGTTTTAAAAAACTGGCAAATGAACTGGTGAATGAATGTTATTTCACAGCAAGGAGCACGTATTTCCTTCACGCAGATATGTTTTATGTACAATAAAACTAATAATCCTTGGACGTTTATTTATAACTATTTGAACTTTAGTGTAATGAAATACACCAGACATATCGCGAAAATGTCATAATTAAATGTAAACAGATATTCCCAACAATGACGTCATTTGAAGGTATTCCCCATGCCAGAGTACCTTGTTTTTGTTCAAACTACATTTTTACTTTTATCTTTAACCACAAATAAGCATTTATTTCACACATTTAATTGGAAATAACTCTACATTCGAAAAGTAATGTTTATTTCGCGAAAATAATTTCTGTTTCGGATCAGATCGATTAGATTTACGGTTAGTGGTGAATGGGCCAAAGTTAACCGATATTTCGCGAGTATTTCCGAAGTCATTAGGACCTTTCTACCAATATTGAAAGTATGCCACTAGTATGTTCCCAAGTCCTAGACTTTTTAGTAGTATTTAATTGGTTCAAATGTGTTTTAATTGGATTTCTGTACCGGTTTTATCTGTTGTGTAACATAATACTGCTGTGATACATATTCTTATGTAATACTTATAGATCTATTTATAATCTTATCTGTTAAATATTTTAATAGTTATATTACCTGTTTTACCAAATAAGTGTTGTGATATGCTGTTGACCTTAATGTCAATAAATAAATAAATACTTGTCACTGTCATAGGGCCGCAACTAATGTGTAGCCTCCGGCGTAAGAACCCCCTTTTTCGGCGTTTCATTTTCGTCGAGCGGCATATCTCGTCAGGCATTTCAAATCGCTGTGGATCATTTCGGCGTGGACTTTCTGGTAAAACAATTCAAATTTCCCAATATGCGTTAGCAATTTTATCGTCTGCAACACCGGCAACCGATAAACCAGTCATTTTGTTTAAGAACGATGGTGTCATTGATCTATATAGGCTAAATAAAGAACAGTGGATGGTGTACTGTATACATCGTAAAAGTTCGCGCAAAACAATGACGTCATTTCGCAAATAGTTAATGAAAGACTGCATCGTAAAGGTTCGGGCAAAACAATGTCATATCGCAAATAGAGAATTCGACCACGGCACGCGGCTAGTGGTCCATAGATAAAGAAGGAAAATAACTGTGGGTTATTCTGCAACAAATTATGGGCGGAGCTTAATGTTTTGAAAATAGTTCCGGAAATTCAAAGAAATTGTTCCGTAAAATGCACGTGCTTAAACGCGCGATAGCAAATTGTTACAAACAAATCATTTTGCATTTTGTAGCGCAATTAAACCACATTTGTACTACATATTTTATACTTAAGTTCACAAAAACGTTTACGTTTTGTTAATATTTTTTTAATTTGCGCTTTTTGGCATGATATTTTCACTGTATTATATCGATAAGTATGACGTCATTCGCTCAATGTTTATCAATAAACTTGACGTCATTTTGAATTGTTATGATTTATTGACGTCACAGAAACACACGTGTGAATGCACTTCTCGGAAAATTGGCGGAGTATAGATAAATATAGTTCTCATTAATAACCTTTAAAAATACGAATTTTATATAAGATCGTGTTAGAATCGAAATAATTGACGGGTAACAGTTTGTTATTGCGTTAATAACCAACGGTTTGTCGTTCCGATGCTTGTTATCAAAACCACTCGGGCTACCGCTCTCGTGGTTTAATTCCTACGCGTCGGAACTGCAAACCGTTGGTTATTACCGCAATAACCAACAGTTACACGTCAATTATTTCTTAATTAAAAAGTAGTACTGTCATAAATAATAACGAGGTAATTTGCATACCCAGCCGGTTCATCGGGGTATGAATGACAGGTCAAGAGGGCCAAAGTGGACCTGGTCGCTCACCTGAGTATAATAAATGTTCACTAATAACTTTGTATCACCTTTGATTCGCTGATTTTGTACCCAATATTTGGCTGCTTCCCCTTGCAAAATATGTAAATTTTTCTCCCATAACTGTCATAAATCACAGTGTATATGGTCACCGTATACTGATGTAATAAAACTACGTTACCTTTATAATTAATGGATGGGCATCGCATACTTATGGACAAAAAAACAAACAACAGAGTGCAGTGCAAGAAAATGTTAATTCTCTGGGGTTTCATCATAATATGACAGTAACTTTAGTTCTACGGAAGGCAGTGGGTATCGCTGCTAAATATGCTTACAACAAATTTTCCTGGAATTCGTCCCTCGTCATTGACTAAGTTAAAAAGTGTCCATGTCTTTTATTCATGACGTGAATTTTCAGATTTATACTCAGATTTCTCTTCGATTTGGCTATAATTCGTGTGATAGAAACCCATTTCTGTGATCTTATCACTGTGGTTTTGCTGGGAAAAAAAATACGTTTGGAACTATAAACTATATATTGAAACTTAAGGTTAAAATGCGAATCATTCAATACAGGTAGTTGATGTATACCGAGATCTACACCATGTTAGCACCATTTTACTAAAATTGAGCGTTCGTGTGTGGCTTAAATCATATTTTGTTCCTTGCAACTCGTGGTTTTATGATACAGTAAATGGATTGTTAAATATTTAAATTTAAATACAGATATATCTTGCCTGTTCAACGACTTATTCCACGAAGTATACTGTGCCTTCCAATTTTATTGCAGCAGTCTTTAATGACGAACTGTACGATTTTGTGCAAAAATTATATTGTAAAATTGGATGATTGATTCTAATGATGTCAGTATATTTTTAAAATAATATTATAATAAATGCTCAGAACAACCTATTTTCAGAAATGCGTATAAAGAGAGAAATGTAAAACTAAAATAATACTTTGCTGCGCAACGAACTATTATAATATATTATACATGTATACACAACGTCTAGATGTGTCAGATCGATTGATGAAGAATCACAGTCTTTATTTTCTCATTAAACATGAATAAAGGATAAAAGGGGTCTGTATCAACAGAAAATATATATTTGCATATTTCAATGTAAAGAGAACTAGATTTTGTCGATGACGACGTACGTTTATTTATGTTATATAAAACGTTTTTTGTTTGCGGGTAACGAAAGAGATATGAAATAAAATTATAAATATCAGACAGTCCCTCTAAATATATGGTTTCTGACAAGAAAATTGTCAAAGCTGCCTCTACAGTCATATACGGTCACACTTCCCCACCCACTGGTGGCCATGAGTTTGGTAGACAGTCACCCAAGGAACGTTTCTGTAAAATAATTTCGAAATCCAAGGAGCGGTTTCTGAAGGGAAGATTGTCGAAGTTGCCTCTACAGCCACATACAGTCAAACTTCCCCACCCCCTGGCGGCCATGTTTTTTAACGAATCAATATTATGTTTAGGAATTTGGTAGACAGTCACCCACGGAACATTTCTGTAAAATTATTTGACAATCCAGTAAGTGCATTCTGACGAGAAGAGTATCAAAGTTGCCTCTACAGCCATATACGGTCAAATTTACCCACCAATGGCGGCCATGTTTTTTTTATCGAATATAAATTATATGAAGGAATTTGGGTAACAGTCACCAAAAGAACATTTTTGTAAAATTATTTCGAAATCCAGTTGATAGTTTCTGAAGAGAAGATTGTCAAAGTTGACCATACAGCGACATATCGACGTGCGTATAATTCGTTACGCTCATGTGAAAAAATAAAAATGCTAAAAACTTGAAAAATGCATTTAAAATAGTGTCCGTAGGGGGGTAAGGCAATAATTTAAGACATGACTAACCGACTGATAAAAATATAGAGAAAATAATCATCCATTTTTTACGATTTTTTATATGCCTTCTTAATATATACAGATACATACGCATGTGAAGGCACGATCTCATGTGAGCAAAATATTAAGTAGATATACTACGGAATCGTCAGAAACAATTTGTCATAGTCACAATTACGTCACATTATGTTATGCTTGAAGTCATATAGCATCTATATATACGGATTGTCTAAAATAAATTAAATGGCCATTTAACTTAGCGGAAAATATTGGAAAATGTCAGCTTGCTTTCCATCGTAAGTTAAGTCATGATGTGCACGATTTCACATTTCCATTAATTGTACAACATGGACAGATGCGCAAAACACAAGCTAATTGCAATCTGTATTGAGCATTCCGTTTGATTAAAATAAGTGACAGTTGTACATTGTTTTAATGTGATGATGAGGATGACTGGTTCCTCGGGTCCAGGATCATTGGATAGAAAGTCTCTGGCACGTTCTCTGGTGGTTGTGTAGATCACTCTTTGAGCGGTACAGTCTGGCACACGCTGGGCAATGGAACCCTTGGCCAGTGGGAATCTGGGCTGCTGTATCTTTCCTCCGTCTGCGCTTGGCCTCCACAGCTTCTCTCCCGGCTTCCTCAAAGATCTTAGCACCTTGCTTTGTGAAATTCCTCCATCTGCTTCTGTCTTGGCCATGTTTCACAGTCCTTCCCTGGGATGCCAGCTGCACTGAGTTGGCGCTTCAACTGATCTTTAAAGCGTTTGCGTGGGGCGCTTCTGTCACGTTTGCCCTGGTTTATTTCTCCATAGTACACAGCTTTGGTCATTTTGGTGTCCTCCATACCTGACAGGTGTTAAGCCCAGCGGACCTGTCTGGTCAGAGGCATGGCCTCGATGCTGGGGAAGTTGGCTCGCTCCAACACTTATACGTGTGTCAAATAGTCACGCCACTTGATGCTCACGATGGTTCGGAGGCATCTTTGATGGAATCGTTCCAGAAGCTGCACTTGTTTTCGGTACATAACCCAAGCTTCCTATCCATACGGGAGAGTGATGGCAACTGCAGCTCTATACACTTGAATCAGTGTTGATAAGCGCAGGGATGAGGGAACGGTTCTTCCAGACACGCTTCTACAAGCGCCAAAAGGAGCTGTTTTATTTGACGAGGCGATGGTATTGTTTTAATGTATTGTGCAAGTACATATTAATATTTCAGAACTGTTGAAACATCGCCAAATGCACAAAAAGACGTAGTATACTAGTATACGGCGTTGTCTAGTTGTTCTTGCTGTCATGCACGTATCGACAGTAACAGCTGAACGATCGTTTTCGATCATGCGAAGATTTTTTAAAACGTACATGAGGAGTTACGATGGGGACTGAAAGGTTGTTGGGCACATACAGGGGGAAATACATCAATGCGGCGTATGTGGTTAACATTTCTGCGAGCTGCAATACTTGCCATTCTGTTGAAAGACGTTCGCAACAAAAAGAAAATAATTGGGTTAATTTCTCCTTTTGCTTCATTTTTTCTTTATTGTATATAGGTTACAATATACTAATTTCATCTCTATTGTCCATTCAAAATAAATATTTTTAATAGTAACAGTTTATAAAGCATATATAATAATAATAAACACACTTATGCAATGTATTTCCAAACAAATTAGTTCAGAAATGATCCTTTAAATATATCCATTATATTGATACGTTGTTTATGTATGTTAAAACGAAACATGAAAAAGGCTATATAAAATCCAATATTTCGCAAACACGTTCGGTGAGCCATTCTTTTTATTAATATTTTGGTATAAGTATATATTGATGCATGTATGTGCGAAATTTTAACAAAATCTGTCGTTTGGAACAAAATATGCATTTAATAAAAATGAAGTATCAGAGCGCATTGTTAGTTCCCATTAGAGACACTTAAATGTCCGGTCAAATTATTAATTTAGCAGTAAATGTAGGTAAAGCGCTTTTATTATCAACATACACTTGTGTATTGCCAAACAAAGCATGAACAAACATATCAGTTGAAAGAACCATAACATTGTTTGAAAAAAAAACCTATCCTATATACTTAAAACATTGATAAAAATCCTAACTGAAAAAAGGGCTTCGACAGGTACCGTATTCAAAACCCAATATTTCCGGAGCAGAGCCGGTAACCCCTATTTTTTAAGACTGTTTTAGTTTCAGTATACAATTACGCATGTATATGGGATCTTTTAACAAAAATCTGTATTTTGGAACAAAAGACATTCGTATATTTGATAAATTATTGATGTTTTCACAGGAATATTTAATGCAAAATTAACCTCGTTAAGTGTCCAATAAAAGTCATTTGTTAAATGATAACTGTACATAAAGCGCGTTTTATCATTAAACTGCGCTTGTATATTGCCAAACAAAACATTTAAAAACGATGCATTTAAAAATCTCCATCTTTGTTTGAATATAAACGCTTTATATCATTCAATATTCTAAGTAACACAAACTCAAAACAAGAGGGCCGTGATGGCCCTAGGTCGCTCACCTGAGTTTAAGGCATCATAATGGCTAATAACAAGAGGGCAAAATGGCACTTAACCCCTTATCCGAGTATAAAAAACTGGGCCTTGCAGGTTCAGACGTTTTTCAGTCTATATACACCATGTGACCCACAGGGCGTGGCCACTTTCTACCTTAGGGGCTTAAATATACCATGTGACCCCCAGGGGCATCATTGGAACAATCTTTGTAGAGGACCACTACACAATGTTCCACGCAAAATATAAAACCTCTGGGCCTTACAGTTAAAACAATGATGATTTTAAAGGCCCATTTGCCATATAAGTCTATATAAACCGTGTGACCCCCGGGTCATGGCACTTTTTACCCCAGGGGCACACTATACCACTACTATACAATGTTACATATCAAATACGAAAACACTCCGGTTTCAGAGGAGATTTTAAAGTCATTTTGCTATTTAAGACTATATATAAACAGTGTGACCACCAGGGCAGGGCCAGTTTTGACCGCTGAGACATCCTTTCAACAATCTTTGTAGAGGACAACTATACAATGTTACATACCAAATACAAAACCTCTGGGCCTAGCAGTTTCAGAGGAGAAGACTTTTCAAGTCATTTTGCTATTTAACTTTTAAGTCTATATAAACCATGTGACCCCCGGGTTGTGCCCAGTTTTGACCCCAGGGGCATCATTTGAACAGTCTTTGTTGAGGACCACCATACAATGTTACATAGTAAATATGAAACCTCTGGGCCTTACGGTTTCAGAGGAGAAGATTTTTAAAGTCATTTTGCTATTTAAGTCTATATAAACCATGTCACCCCCGGGGTAGCCCAGTTTGACCCATGGGGCATCATTTGAACAATCTTTGTAGAGGACCACTATACAACGTTACATACCAAATATGAAACCTCTGGGCCTTGCAGTTTCAGAGAAGATTTTTAAAGTCATTTTGCTATTTAAGTCTAAATAAACCATTTGACCCCCGGGGTGTGCAGCGTTTTGACCCCAGGGGCATCATTTTAACAATCTTTGTAGAGGACCACTACCATAAATACTCAGTCATAAGTCGAGATTTTAAGCCTCTAAAATCGTAGTTATTAAGTACATTTGACTTATGAGGCAGTTCACACAAAATCTTAGCATATTATATTGAAATATTTGTCAAATGCATATTATTTCTTACCTGCATATTTGCTAATCCACACAATATAATCCATTCATAATTATCACAGTTTGCCCTTTCTATTTATTACCGACAATTAAGACAAAATGCATAACTGTTTCATTATTAAATAAGATGCAAACTGTGAATGAAACTATCTGCTCTATTTTAATTGACTTCCCCACTTTAGGCCCCAGCTAGACCAGCAGCCAATAAACCTGCCGACTAAACCCATGATTTTCGTGTATTGCATATTGCTAATTAAATTGGCTGCAACCGGTTTTTTTCTACATCAAGACCTGTCAAAGAGGATAAGGCCGTGATCTCACACTTCAAGGCATTTACTGGAGACTGTACCGTATATACATACTTATTAGGGCATACTCTGGCCAATTTTCAGTTGGTGTTTTATGATCATTCTAACTCGATTTATGGAATGGTTATTATTAGAAATACGTTTCTGGAATGAATTATACTTTTTGACTTATGACTGCGTAGTTATGGTATGCAATGTTACATACCAAATATGAAACCTCTAGGCCTTGAGATTTTAAAGTCATTTTGCTATTTAAGTCTATATACTATATTAGTACTCGTGCACAACAATGGGTTAACAACCACTATTAGTTAACTAATATTTCAACTACTACATTGGAGTGCTAATTTGACTAATGGAAAAGGTGTTTTACTATATATATATCTATATAGTAAAAGGACATCTTAGCTTACACCCTATGACAAAAACATTGTTGCATGTTCTATCATTATGTTGTATATTGTGTCAACTTCCTGCTTCAATAGTCAGACTGTGATTTCTGACCGGGATGTGGCCAGTTTTTACCCCAGGGGCATTATTTGAACAATCTTTGTAGGGAATCACTATACAATGTTACATACCAAATATAACAATTCTGGGCCTTGCGGTTTCAGAAGAGAAGATTTTTAAAGTCATTTTGCTTTTTAAGTCTATATAAACTATGTGACCCCTGGGTGTGGCCAATTTTGAACCCAGGGGCATCATTTTAACAATCTTTGTAAAGGACCACTATACAATGTTACCAACCAAATATGAAACCTCTAGGCCTTGCAGTTTCAGAGGAGAAGATTTTAAAAGTCATTTTGCTATTTATGTCTATATAAACCATGTGACCACGGGGTGTGGCCAATTTTGACCCCAGGGCATCATTTGAACAATCTTTATAGAGGACCACTATACAATGTTTCGTCCCAAATATGAAACCTCTGGGCCTTGCAGTTTCAAAGGAGAAGATTTTAAAAGTCATTTTGCTATTTAAGTCTATATAAACCATGTGACCCCCGGTGTGTGGCCAGTTTTGACGACAGGGGCATCATTTGAACAATCTCTGAAGAGGACCACTATACAATGTTACATACCAAGTATGAAACCTCTAGGCCTTGCGGTTTCAGAGGAGATTTTTAAAGTCATTTTGATATATAAGTCTATATAAACCATGTGACCCCCGGGGCGTGGCCCGTTTTGACCCCAGGGGCATCATTTGAACAATCTTGGTAGAGGACCACTAGAGGATGTCACATATCAAATATGAAAGCTCTGAGCCTTGCGGTTTCATAAAAGAAGATTTTTAAAGTTTTCAGTTTTTAAATCTATTTTTAGCTCTGGTGACTTACATATGCAGCGGACCGGAAAGATTTAAACAACTTTGAAAGAGGTCCACCCAAGGATCATTCCTAAGAAGTTTGGTGAAAATCTGCCCAGCGGTTTAGGAGGAGATGTTGTTTAAATGAAAAGTTGACGGCACACAAGCACGTACGCACGACGGGCGATCACAAAAGCTCACCACGAGCACTTCGTGCTCAGGTGAGCTAAAAAGGCTTCGACAGGTACCGTATTCAAAATTCAATATTTCCGGAAAAAGGCCGGTGACCCCTATTTTTTAAGACTGTTTTAGTTTAGGGATACATCGTTTTTTAAGACTGTTTTAGTTTAGGGATACATTGGGGCAAGTCTCTGCCAATTTTTAAGAAAATCTGTCGTTGGACAGAAATTGAAGGAAATTGTTGCGAACGTCTTTAAAATGTAGACAAATGCATTTAGTTAACTAGGGTAAAATAAGTGCTTTAATCGGAAGGCGTTATATTTTATTGTGCAGTCAGTGACATTCGAACGGACGATTCATTTTATGTAAAGCAATAAATGTAAATACATGCATTTCTCTATATTTTCTGACAGTTGAGGAGACACAAAATAACGACCCGTATTTTATAACTGTGCGTATACTCAAAACACGTCCAGGTACGCCCCTGCTGGCGGCCAATTATTGTTTTAAAGAATTTAAAAGACAGTCACCTAAGGAACATTTACGTATAATAATATCGAAATCTATATACGGTCAAACTTCCACACTCCGTTGCCGCCATATTTTTTAACAAATCAAAATTATTTTTAGGAATCTGGTTGACAGTCACCAAAGGAACATTCTGTAAAATTATTGCCAAATCCAGGGAGCAGTTTTTGATGGGAACGTTGTCAAAGTTGTCTATACAGCCATATATGGTCAAACATCCCCACCCACTGGCGGCCATGTTTTTTAAGAATCAAAATTATTTTTAGAAATTTGTTCTACCGTCACCCAAGGAACATTACTGTGAAATTAATTCAAAATCGGATCAGTGGATTTAGACAAGTCAAACCATATATTTTGATGTCTTTTTCGCAGACAGTTTTGGAGAACTAGTTGCAATGCGATAATTACGATGGCTGTGCTCTAAGGTCAAGTTTTGCTTTTTCTTTGATAATTCTCTGTCAATTGGTGATAAATTATGTTAATGCAGGCTCTGAAGCCATCAAGGTTGTATGTACAAAGAACTGCTTTCAAGGTTTGCAACTGTTGGAAATCAAATCTTAACGATCAATTTTTATGGTCATGCGCAAACTGTGTAAGTTTGGTCAACATTGAATAAAAAATCGTGTGCAAGACAATAATTGATAAGGCCATTCTGCTTTTATATTTTGTTAAGCGTCAACCTCATGTTGTAAAACCTAGCTACCTATTCACAAAAACACACAAACTCGTTTCAAAAAAACAAACCAATTTCCTTGACTTTGATAATAGAAAATAGAATAGTTTTGATGCTTTAATAACACAAACAGGATATGTAACATATTTAAAACTACTGACTAGTTTAAAGACTATCATTTAATGGAATGTTAAAATATAACACAAAACTTTTCAACAGTTAAGTTAATAGAAATTTATCATAATAACAAAACATTAATACACATAGTTTTATAAAAAAAAAGTACATGTATGTTATATAAAAAGTTATAGATTATATGCAAGTATTGTCAATATGTGGGACTTCGTCAATATTATAATCAATTAATTGCAGAGGCACTTTCTGAGATCAAAGTTCATAAAAACACACGAGTATTTTTTCAAAGATGACCCCATTCAATTTCCACTGAATCCTAGTTTGTTGTTACTTTTTCACATTGTATGTATTTTTCTTTAAAATGATGCAACTCAAATGTGTGCCTGGTGGCACCACTTTGCTAGCGTTGCATGTTGCATTCGAATAAACCTGCAGTGATGCACCTATCAATATTTTTTCCCTGGGGAGGAGCGGCGGGCAATCCCAGGGGAATTTGACTAAATGTGTTTTGGGGGATCTAATTCCCCATTCTAGAGCCAAGCATTTTGTCTAAATCCCCTCAATGGGGGATGCTTAATTGGTGTATCAAATGGCCCGGGGGGGGGGGCAATATTATTGGGATCTAAAATCCCGAACAGTCTATTTCCGGGACCCGGAATCATTCGGCGTGTCAAATTCCCGCCTGTCAGGAATTGCTTTCAGTTTAAATCCCCTATATGCCCGCCGCTCCCCCCCCCCCCCCGGGGGAAAATATTGATAGGTGCATGATTATGAGTAGTCCTTTCAAGGCTCATAGCCAACTTTAACTGCTATGCCAGTAAGGAAGAAAGTATTGCTTGCCAGATGTCATTCAATCCTGTGGAATTGTTCACTAGGGAATTTCTTGATATCACAGGGCAAAAGTTAACTATTTGGTCTTTCATCAACTCAAGGTCAGTAACTTTCTGAGCAGTCATGTGGCGACTAGTCTGTGGAACGTCCTCGCCATTGTCAGCGAAACCATTCATAGGGTTTGTGCTATCCTTATTGTCCATCTAACCCCTTGACAAAGAAAAGTTGTGTCCAAGGAGACTGTACTGTAGCCTTTTTGTAGGTTTTGAAGCCATGACTCAAACGATGTTATACAGTACTTTCATTCTCAGTGATACGCCACTGCTTAGGGCCTCGTTGAGCGGACGCTTAACAAAGTAATAAAACAGAATGGCCTAACTTGATCTTAGCAATCTTGATGTGAGCAACACACAAGGGGCAATAACTATGGTGTTTCTGGCCCGAACATGCTTATAATCGACTTCACCTGTAATGTTATGTTCATAGGCAAACTGTGCACAATTGGTGAAGATTGGATGAAAAATGAAGTGTCTTTCCTGAATAATGTCCATTTTTGTATATTTTACACAAAGAAAGGGCTATAAATCCGGTGTTTCTGGCCCGATTTAGCTTATACTCTACTTCACCTTTAATTTTATGGTCATAAAGAAACTGTGCAAGATTGGTGAAGATTGGATGAAATAGGAAGTCTCTATCCTGAAACATGTCCATTTGTGTATATTTTTTCA
The DNA here is from genome assembly GCA_027627225.1 of Congeria kusceri. NCBI lineage: Eukaryota > Metazoa > Mollusca > Bivalvia > Myida > Dreissenidae > Congeria > Congeria kusceri. The sequence continues at coordinate 39,712,464 of CM051025.1, forward strand.
CAATCAAAGAGCAATAACTCCAGTGTTTCTGGCCCGATTTTGTTTATATTCAACTTGACCTGTTATCTTATGGTCATAGACAAACTGTGCATGATTGGTGAAGATTGGATGAAAAATGAATACGTCCATTTTTGCATATTTTTTCACAAAGGGCAATAACTCCTGTATTTCTGGTCCGATCTTGCTTATATTCGACTTCAACTCTAATATCATGGTCATTGACAAACTGTGCAAGACTGGTAAGATGGGATGAAAAATGAAGTCTCTATCCTGAATATTGTCTGTGTTTGTATATTTTTAATAAATAAAGGGCAATAATTCCGGTGTTTAAAAAACACAATCTGGCCCATTTTGGGCGTCTGCTGAGATCTGATGGTGAAAGTTTGGTTAAGATTAAATGGAAACTAAGTCTATATGTTGGAAAAAAGGCATTCATTTTTGCACTTTTTGGCATGAAAATGGGGCAATAACTTAGTGTTACTGGTATGATCTGGCCAAATAACTATCCCGTCCGAGATTTTATGGTCATACACAAACTGTGCAAGTTTGGTTAAGATTGGATAAAAAGTGAAGTCTCCAGCGTGAGAACAAAACACATTGTTGAGGGCACACGGACGACATACGACGGATGAGAGGTCCCCTATACCAAAAGCTCACCGAGCACATCGTGCTCAGGTGAGCTAATAAAGAACGAAATGGAATTAATGCGTTTGACTGTGGTTAACGCGTTAGACTCTCACGGTGGTGAGGGTTCGATCCCTATGAGAGGCAGATTTTTTTTCTCCTTTTTATTTATTTTAAATTTGTTTCAAAAAATATAAGGGTTTGCTACTTCAGATGCTTTATTAATTTAACAAGGATTGTCACAGGTTGTGACATATGCCCCCGAAGCATATGCTTGTCAGAGGAAGGCAAAACAATGTCAGAGTACAATATTATGCCCTGGACAAATATCTTGAGATTTCATACACAAAGCTGTTTGTTGTTGTGACACACTGCCTCATAAGGCGTAAAAAAATATATGTTTGTTTCAGGTTACCCGACCTACCCTGCAAAAATGCCCCGACCCTATAACACTTTATTGGGTATGTCATAATAATTTTTTTTTATTTACCTTTTTCAATAATTAAATGTGTTTTGGGATAAATGTGTTTTGTTTTGATAGTATCCACTTATTAAGGATATTACTGATATGTTTTGAATATTTATTCCGTTGTATAATATTCAAGTTGACCATTTTACAAATAAAATTAAAAAAAAATAAAAAAATCCCAACCTACTTACCCTAATTTTTTTGGGCATGCAACCTGAAACAAACATATTTTTTACGCTAAATGATCTTGATTCCCACCAAGTTATTACATTCCTTACATGCTGGCAAAAATGATGCTTCCTACAAAAAGTTCATTTTAATATTTGACCTTTTAAGTGTAACCATCGACTCACAGACCTTGACCGAGGACCATGTATATAAGTGGTATGTGACACATCATCTGGTCATGGGAAAAAATAATCTGAAGTAATATTAAAATCCTTCAAGGCTTTTGGAAGTTATAACGCAGAAAGAAAATTCCTTGACATTTGACCTTGAATTGTGACCTTGACCTTTGACTGAGGACCATGGGAGTTACACGACACATCGCGTGGTCATGGGAAATAATAATCTGAAGTAATATTAAAATCCTTCCAAACGTTTAGAAGTTATGGTGGAGAAACAGAAATCCTTGACCTTTGACCTTAAATTGTGACCTTGACCTTTGACAGATGAGCATGGGAGTTGTATGCGACACATTGTCTGCTCATAGATAATAATAATCTGAAGTAACATTTAAATCCCTCTAGACGTTTAGAATTATGAAGTGGAAATGAAAATAATTGACCTTTGACTTTGAATTGTGACCTTGACCTTTGAACGACCATCATGGGAGTTGCACGCGACACATTGCCTGGTCACGGGAAATAATAATCTGAAGTTATATTAAAATCCTTCCAGGCGTTAAGAAGTTACAGAGTGGAAACAAAAATTCATGACCTTTGACCTTAAATTGTGACCTTGACCTTTGACTGACCAACATGGGAGTTGTACGCGACACATCGTCTGGTCATGGGGAATAATAATCTGAAGTTATATTAAAATCCATCCAGGCATTAGAAGTTATGGAGCGGAAACGAAAATTCATGACCTTTGATCTTGAATTGTGACCTTGACCTCATACCGACGAGTGTGGGAGTTGCACGCGACACATCGTCTGGTCATGTGGAATAATGATCTGAAGTTATATTAAAAGCCATCCAGGCGTTTAGGTTATGGAGCGGAAACGAAAATTCATGACCTTTGACTTTGAATTGTGACCGTGACCTTTGACCGACGAGCACGGGAGTTGTATGCGACACATCGTCTAGTCAAGGAAATAATAATCTGAAGTTATATTAAAATCCATCCAGGCATTAAAAAGTGACAGAGCGAAAACAAAGTCTGGATGGACGGACCCACCCACGCATGCACCCACCCACAGACGGACGGAGCGACTACTACATGTGTATATGCCCTCCTTCGGGGGCATAAAAAAGAAGACTTTCCTTAAATATAATATTTTGTGACCAACTTCCTTTAAGCATTTTAAAACACGTTTGCTAAATAATACGGTTGAAAAGCTTGTAACACTGTCGTTGCATTCATAATAATGTTAAATATTTAGCATATTGTTTGTTTTTAAGGTTTAAATTGAGTTTTGTTTAACGCCATAATTATTTCTCTTTGACAAATTAATCTGTCTTCCGGTAATAAAACTGATAACCATCATTTTTCACTATAGGTACATTCAGAGAATGTGTTGGTTATGAAAATTAAATGACAAAATGTCAGAATGTCATTAAAAGTAAGATAATTATGTTTGTAGCCCAAAGGAAGACCATGATATTGTACACCGGACAAAAAATTTGGCTGATCACGTTTCTTGCCCGACAATATTTTTCATTTTCAATGTTTTGACAGGCCTTATACTTTTAATTCGCCGATAGTATTGTTAGCTGCTGTAACAGGCTGTCTAATTTTCACACCTGTTAATGTTTTAATTAGTGGTGTAAGTTTTACAATGGACCTCAATTTATATCAGCTGCACATTTGACAACAGATACAATTCAAAACGGCATTATTGAGAGACAAAAACTTACCTAACTACACGATGGTGATATACATTTAAAATCTGATTTTATTACGTGGCAATATCTATTTTAACGCCGCCTTCTGAAGATTATAAATAGCCAAGCAATGTCTCTGTTCAAGTTTTATTATAATGTTGACACAAATATTATAGTAAAACTATGGTGGCATAGAACTGCCTTATGATAACTACTTAAGGTTCACGAAAAGGGTCGTGTTACTACTTAAGTTTAGTGTTATTTATCTTATATCATAATAGCGTTTGCGAATTTTTTAGACGTAAGATATTTATTAACTTAATGAAAAACAGGCCCGAAACTGCCATCAAAATTTCAGTTAAAAAAAATTTATGTGGCATCACAAATATTAACTAGTTGAAATTTGTGTTGTAAGATAATTATCATGATAATCTTCTTGTTAGATAACTGACAACACGAATTAGATAACTGGCAACACGAATTAGATAACTGGCAACACGAATTAGATAACTGGCATCACGAATTAGATAACTGGCAACACGAATTCACTTCCGAACAGGGATCATATTATTTCGGTTTTGCCGGTCTGAGACCAACTGGGTTTGAAAAGGGCCGATTGAAATGTCTGGTATTCGGTCCCACCAGTTTTCTTAAAATTATCCATTCACTATAAAATCGTGATAATCCCTGATTTCAATAAACAGTACACACATTGTATGGGCCCAATGCACTGTAGGTGGATCAATGATGCGTGAATAACCCCAGTCATGTCCCTATCGATCGATAATTGGAGTGCTTTTGCTGCAGCTTGTTGACTGTGTTATGTTACTGACACAGATCGGTCTCTGATGTCAATCTCCGAGTGTACTTCTCCATGATAAAATCGTGTCCGGTTGCTGTAGAGACCGATGATAGCAATAGTAATCCTCGTGGAAAACGTGCATTTGCTGCATAATAATTTTATGTACTGTTCTGCATTCATAATGATATAAAATATTCATAGTAATATGAAATCTAAATAAACATCGTAGTAAAAACAGTTCAATACAATTAAAGACGATTTCTACATTTTTGTTCCTTCCATGAAAAATTTTCATTTTCACATATTTTGCAGATCTTTCAATGCCTAATACAATGAAATCATAAAAAATGGGGGTCACCAAATTAGATTTTTTGGAAATGCTTGTAAATGACCTACCCTGCATTTTAGAAATAATTTATGTTTTTATTTTAGCCAAAAAATAATATTGACCATTGATTGGTAAAACATGACGACATTCTATTGGTTGAAATGGCTTATTGTAAGAAATCGATGCGTTACATGGTAAAAAAAGGATGGAATGACAGTCCTTATTTATTACAATACACTTATACAAGTTAATAGATATATATTATAATTATTTTAGTAACAGCAGTTGATTATAACTCTGTACAAACAGTTATTACAGCCAAAACACTTACACATTTCCGGTAATCGCTAGCAAGTCCACAGTTATATGCGAGATCAATATTCAGACTGCGTGTTTCTACTTTCATTTTCATTGTAGTAACAAACTTTCACAAATAATCGAGTCACAAGACACTCCTACTATAATCATGGCAATTATTATGAATATATTTGATTTCAGTTGATAATTATAGTGTACACAATATTTAATAAATATTATTATCTATCAAGACACTTCACATTTTGAAGATTTAAATGAACTCAACTGATGTGCGAAAAGATGCGCAGAAAAAACTACCGAAATCGTTTCAAAAGTTTAGTTGTTAGTTGGCTTAATTGACGTTCATGACGTCACGTTTTGTTTTGTTTGCTATTGGATTTTTCGCCGTTTTTAGCAATATTTCAGTCATATCACAGCGGTCAGTTTACCTACTCACATTTCCTGGGCAAGCGTAGCCGATCTAAACGGTTTACCAATACTAAGTGCTCATACTTATGCCAGTAACTGACAACTGCCGTACTTGAATCAGAGGTAGGGGGAGAATGGCCGTAGAAATAATTTCATGACCAATCCCCACATAAGTTATGTGGCCGGGCTGGGGCTCGAACTCACGATCCCCAGATTGGCAGTCCAGCACTCTACCAACTGAGCTAGCCAAGCCCGGCTATGACTTCACGTAGTTAATTTTGAAGTACAAAGTGACCATATTGTAGCAACTAAAAGTTTATTGAAGATTAAATATAAAAACTTTGTAGTTTATAATTATAATTACAATACACAATTCCGGACATTTGTTTCGGATACACACAATTTGGATACAGAATGGGCGTTTTTATTGTACTTTTTAAAATGCATTATCTTTAAATTTTTGTGATGTTAAAACTAACAAAAGATATAGAAATGAAAATTTATTGAAGTCTGAGGTGTGAAAACTGTGAAGATAATAGTTATACTTTAAAATACTTCAGACCTGCACCATTTTCGGATACACAAAATTCGGATACAACATGACCATAGAACATAGTTACTGTGACCTACTCATCGTCGATCTGACCCGTTCCGAGAACGACAACTTCACGGAGTAAACTGCCATAAATATAAATGCAATCGAAATTTCTTAACACTCAAGCTAAAGTACATAATAAAAAACATCACTTGCCTTATATTGACATTTGCAAGTAATATATTTATCCTGAAATAGTGATTTATATTTCACTTACACATGTCTTTCCATCAACCATTTGGTTACATATGCCATTGCGTAAATGATGTTGGCTACCAGCTCTACAATGAACAGCATACGGTCTCGCTTAGCAGCCAGTAATCAGACGGGTCAGATCGACGACGAGTGTTATTTCTTAAAACTTCGACCAAATAATTACAAAGCATGGGTAGTGATGTACATTTCCTGAAAGGAAATTCATTTCTGCGTCGAATAAGATCAAGTTGATGAAAATCAATGCATAATTATTCAAGTTATGGCTGTTCAAACCGATCCATCCTATTTTTCTGGCGTCTGGAGTTGGATATCTTGTTATATATATATTTGATAGTGAACTCTTTTTTTTTCAGAAAAGTTGTTTTTTCGTCATTTCTTGATTATTTGTCATTAAAAATGATGTGTTCACTAATTATTATCATAGCCACCCGAGAACCACCTGTGCAGCGGACCTCAGGACCGATCGACTTTCTAGAAAAATATTATCACTGCTTCCGAATACATGAAAATTAAGTGGTATCACGAATATTAACGTGTTAAGAATTGCGTTTTATGATAATGATCATGATAATATACATGTAAGTAAGATAATGAAGACCTCGCACCAAATTAAGTGGTAACACGAATATTGTCTAGTTAAGATTCGCGTTGTCAGATAATTATCGTAATATTCGTGTAAGTTAGATAATGCGGAAGACCTCTCCCACAAATTTTAATTGGTAACACGAATATTATCTAGTAAAGATTGGCGTTAACAGATATTTATCATGATAATATTGGTGTTAGTAAGATAATGAAGACCTTGCGCCGAATTAAGTGGTAACACGAATACTATCTAGTTAAGATTCACATTTTCAAATAATTATCATGATAATGTTCGTATTAGTAAGATAATGCGGAAGACCGCACTCATAAATTAAGTGGTAACATGAATATTAACTAGTTAAGATTTGCGTTGTCAGATAATTATTATCATAACATTTGTATTAGTAAGATAACGCGGAAGACCTCGCACACAAATTCAGTGGTATCGCGAATATTAAGAAGTTAAGATTCGCGTTGTAAGATAATATCATGATAATATTCGTGTTAGTAAGATAATTCTGAAAGCCTCCCAACCCCAAGAAAAGTATCTTATGTCAGTTCTGGGCACTTACAGTCCATTTAGTATAATAATAACATATCTTGCAGATCAATATTCGCAAACGCTATCTTAATATCCATATAAATATCATGATAAATAAGTGTTAACACGAATCTGTTTGCGAACACAAAGTTGTTAACACAAATTTTTTTCCAAATCTTAAGTGGTTATCGTATGGCAGTTCTATGCCAGTAAAAACAATGTTTGTAGGATTCAACTAAATGAAGTTTTAAAAAACCATATAATCGTGTATATAACACATCGTGTTTGATGGTTCTGTCTTCTTGACCAGAATCTGAATGAAAACACTGAAGGAGCTATTGGCGCAAATGTCATATTTAACGAATAAAACATTTAATATAAGTTTATAACTACTGTATTTAAGGTGACATATGATATGGTGTAAATCTCTAATTGCCCAGATTGACCATGATAACGCCTCGGGGTTTTCATTTTAATTCATTATATGGTTATTCAGGTGATTTAAGGTAGTACAACTCTAATGGGCAATATTTCAAACCTAATTGTAAATATTATTTCCATTTCTGTATTATATCACTAATCTAATTATACATTTTGAGGGTGGCTTTCCATGCAAACAAAAATGTTTTTTTGAAAATGTTCAGTACAACCCCTTTTTCCATTTTTCATCAAAATTCATTTACTCTTATGGATGAAAAAAAAATCTTAACTCAATTACAGTTGCAAATATATCCAAAATGTTGGTGTCTTTTATACAAGTAATGATTGAAGATTATAAAACTAGAGCTTTGTCACAGGAGTGGCATGTAATGATAGCATGTAATACAATACATACATAACTTCCACATAACTTCGAATGTGGGAGACAAATTTACATCCCCATCTTTACACACAACCACACATTACCCTCAACAGTGAAGACAAGTTTCAAGAAAGTCTGTTTGAAACTGTAGGAGGAGTTGCATTCACAAGGAATTTTCCCTCTATATTCATTACAATAGCTCGATCTGTTATTGAGTAATTGAGAAGAAACCGTTTTTCTATTTTAAGTAACGGTGACCTTGATCCCACCCACCCCTTATGCAATCCCAAGCGATGTCTTGATAAAAGGTATCTATGTACGAAGTTGAATTACAATAGCTAAATTCGTTCTCAAGTAATTGCGGAAACCGTTTTTCTATTTGTTTGTAACGGCAACCTTGACAGTGACCCCATTTACCCCCAATGTAATCCCAAGCCAGGTCTCGATATAAGGTATCTATGGATGAAGTTTCATTTAAATATTTCAATTCGTTCTCAAGTTAGAGAGCTGAAACCAAAAGTTGACTCCGCCTGAAAATGAAAAATTAACAAAGGGCAATAACTCCAGAATTATGAAGTGCAGAGTAACGGTTCTTGTGCACTGCACTACTCCTCAATGAGATCTATCCACCGATGAAGTTTCAAGTTAATACCTCTTATAGTCTAAGAGTTATGCTACAGGCAAAAACGAAGTATGAAAAATTAACAAAGGGCAATAACTCCAGAACTTCTTGTGCACTGCACTTCTCCTTAATGAGATCTATCCACCCATGAAGTTTCACATTAATAGCTAAAACGGTTTTGAAGTTTTGAAAGAAAAACATGAAAATTGTGGACGGACGGACAGACAGACAGACAGGGTGATTACTTTAGGGCACCCGCAAAAAATTTGCGGGGCCCTAATAAGACAACATAAGGCTTTAAAGAACATAAAAATATTGATATTAATCAATTTTCTATGGTAGCTCAGCATAAACTTAAAGCTGACAGAACAGATAAAATAATCTGTTGTCTAAAAGATTTTGGTTTTCCTGGACTGGTATGTTTTTTCACTAAAATCTTTTTATTTATTTTTCATCTTTGACATATATTTGATGGAAACGAAACATCAGAAACAAATTTACCGTATACTTTTACAAAAACTAAAGAAAACTATCATACCCGTTAAACAAGTGGGCCCTGAGGGCCCTAGGACGCTCACATGAGACCTTGTAACCCAATTGGAGTTTGCATCCCCGAGGCTTGGCTTTTTTTTTATCCCAGGGGCATAATTTGAACAATCTTGAACAAACCTCTGGGCCTTGCGGTTTCAGGTAAAGATTTTTGAAGTCATTTTGCTATTTAAGTCTATATAAACCATGTGACCCCCGGGACACGGCCACTTTTTACCCCAGGGGCATAATTTGAACAATCTTTGTAGAGGACCACTATACAACGTTACATACCAAATATGAAACCTCTGAGCCTTGTGGTTTCTGAGGAGAAGATTTTTAAAGTCATTTTGCTATATATTCTATATAAACCATGTGACCCCCGGGGCATGGCCCGTTTTGACCCCAGGGGCATAATTTGAACAAACTTTTTAAAAAACACTAAAGGATGTTACATACCAAATATGTAACCTCTGGGCCTTGCAGTTTCAGAGGAGGAGATTTTTTAAGTCATTTTGCTATATATTCCATATAAACCATGTGACCCCCGGGGCGTGGCCAGTTCTGACCCCAGGGGCAGATTATGAATAATCTTTGTAGAGGACCACTATAGGATGTTACATACCAAATATGAAACCTCTGGGCCTTGTGGTTTCAGAGCAGAAGATTTTTAAAGTCATTTTGCTATATATTCTATATAAACCATGTGACCCCTGGGGCGTGGTCCGTTTTTACCCCAGGGGCATAATTTGAACAATCTTTGTAGAGGACCACTAGAGGATGTCACATACCAAATATGAAACCTCTGGGCCCTGCGGTTTCAGAGAAGATTGTTCAAGTTTACACTTTTTAAATCTATTTTTAGCTCTGGTGACCTACATATACAGCGGACCGTAACAATTTGAACAACTTTGAAAGAGGGTCACCCAATGATCATTCCTGTGAAGTTTGGTGAAAATCTGCCAAGTGGTTTAGGAGGAGATGTTGTTTGAATGAAAAGTTGACGACGGACGCACGGACACACGGACGACGGACAACGGGCGATCATAAAAGCTCACCATGAGCACTTTGTGCTCAGGTGAGCTAATAAAAAAGGCCCCGTAACTAGATTGAGTGTAAACTTATAATTCGAGAATGACAAGAATAGTGGGTTTGAATGTGATATCATTGTGCGAATCGTATGTGCACTGGACATAAACATCTAGAAAGAATTATAATTTCAGTTTCACAACAACAATGACACTTTTGCTTTTAAAAGGCTAGAGTATACCGTCTAAACAGTGACGTTTCGTTTATTTTATTTCTTTTATAGTTCGTGCATACATGTATTATGTACATAAATGGTATGACAAGTAATACTGCGATCGCGATCCATGGACCCTGCGACAAAATTTAAGGTGTCCCGTTAAAATGTCAAATGTCCCACGGATTTTTTTTCAATGTCCCGTTTTGGCATGAAAAAGTTATGGCATGTATGAGTGCACACCTGCTCTTGGTTATGAAGCTTGCTATGAAGTTTCATTGAATTCAGACCAGTAGTTGCGTAGAAATAGACTGGACAAGAATTGTGCACTAAATGCTTATTTCAGAAATCTTCGAAGTCCAATAACTATGAGAACAAGATTCTGTGTTTGATAAACACACATGCCCCCGGTGGTGCTGGATAGCCCATTTCTTAGTCCAAATTAGGTCAAGATCAAGGTCAAAGTGAGGTTGGGTGATATGGGTGGATTGGGAACGGTCATAAGTAACAACTGTGTAAATATCCAAGTGTTGTAGTAAGCCGTGTTGGTGCTAGACAAAACAGTAAAATCGAGTTAACCAAAAAATGGCAGTTTTGAATTATTATAAGTCCAAATTAGGTCAAGGTCAAAGTGAGGTTGGGTGATATGGGTGGATAGGGAATGGTCATAAGCAACAACTGTGTAAGTATCCAAGTGTTGTAGTAAGCGGTGTTCGTGCTAGACGAAAACAGTAAAATCTACTTCACCTTATCACAGACAGACGGAAGGACGGACGAAAGGAAGGAAAGGACAATCACTATATACCTCCAGCATCAAGATGCCGAGGGCATAACAATCATTGAAGCGGAACGTCCTGGTTCAGTGCACACCTCTTGGTAATGAAGCTTCCCATGAAGTTTCATTGAATTCTGGTCAGTAGTTGCCCATGGACAGGGTAAACACTATATGCTTCCCTCCCTATCATTGATGGTGGGGACAACTGAACATGCAATATAAGAATACCATTATCCTTCGTTGATATCAAGATTACAACATAACTATAATAAGACAGAAATTTAACACAGAAGTTTTATTTATTAAACATGATTCAAATTGTGATTCAGCCATTAAGAGTTGTTTGTTTTTGCTGATTTAATTTATTGTTCTTGCTGTTGTTATTTGGAATGTTGCACTTTTTCACATTGGAACATGACTGAATAAATAGGAGACAGACTCTCCATTGTGGGTGCGACGAATAGCTTCTGCAAGGATCATTGAAATGTCCAAACACTGAAAGCAAAAACAAATATATTTTACATCTTATTGTGCAAATTAATTTCATCAAAATTTACAAAGCAATTGACTTGTCAAAGCAAGTGACAGATAACCCCAAGGAAAGTCGGCCGAACAATTATGCCCAACTGCCTGCCCATATTTACTGAAACTACAGCTAGTTGACAAATTATTGGGAACACTTCCACTTTAGCAGTCCCCGGAAATACTGATACACCCCAGGGGTGAAGGTTAAACTTACCTTTTTATTGAATTATTGACAGCCTTTGAAGTGGTACGATCTGATGATGTTTTTTGACTAGATATATCAAAGGTCAATATTTACAACTGTGTATATGTAATCTTAATATCACCAGTATCATAATCTTGAAGTCATCCATCCATTCCTAATGTTTTGCTGTTTCCTAATTGTTTGTTTTACAATTTTGTAGATACCGCCAGCTGTACCTTTTCTCCATTTGGCACCTTGTAATTTTGGTAGTCATTTGTGTTGTTGAATTCTGGGAAATTTCCTTTCCAGAAAGTCACCTTGGAAGTTGAACTCCTTGAGTGTTCCAAGATGTTTCACATAAAAGTAAATTTAATTTTGGCACTTTATTGTAGCTTATTGTATTTCTAAGTTAGGCGCCATTTTGTCTTATTGTTATGACTGTTTGATAAATCAAATGACGTCATGTATTGACCAGTTTTGGTCATTATTGTGACCAAATATTTGGTCAGACACTTGACCGGCCATGTTTGCCCAGATTTACAACCATATTTTTGGTCACTGACCTTGTTTGGGCATATTTTCGTTCGATGACAAAGGCAAAATAGCAGCCAGTTGAGCTAAAGTTCGAAACCTGAGTGGACGTGAATTTATGTCCGTCTTGAAGAGCTGTTGAAGTAAATAACACTCAGTGTTCATTACTGTATATCTATTTTAAAGTATTAATCCATGATTTATATAACTTGATACGTATATTTAACACTGGTTTTGTAAGCTTTTATAAGAGTTTTCTTGAATTATTTGTTTTTGTGCCAAAACAACGCTGTGACTATCTGCATAAAAGGGAGATCACTGATCGACATTTATCATACGCCCTACCCTACTATAATTGTCGACAAACTGGAGGTTACATTTAACCAATATTTAACGATCAAATCTAACATTTTACATATGTTAAAGATACGCTATATTCATATCTGCAATTGAATAAATTGTTGTTTGAACTTTATACATGACTCTTTTATAAACATAGCTTTCGTGAAAACACATCGGCATCATATTAAATTTACTGAGTTACGCCACGATATAATTGCGGGGTTTTGTGGGCGGAATAACAGAATTCCATCAAACTATAAGAGCAGAGGCCCGTAACAATACTATACGTATTTCACGTAACTAAGGACCAAATGGGCGTATGTAGAGAGCCGACCGCTTGCGGGGCAATTTAGAAAAATCAGCAATTCACAAAATATAAACTCAAATTTGCATAATTTTGCAATTTACCAGCGTTCCGCAAAAACGCCCGCCATTTTGAAAACGAAAGTTTACAAAGTAAAGCACTGATTTAAAGAATTAAAACTTAAAATGCCAAAAAAAAAAGTTATTTATACCCATAAAACCATAAACTACAATAATCCTGATAAAATTTTCAGTCTCTTTTGATACGTACCTTTGCAAGAAATACATTACAAACTGGGAAAAAATGGTGGCCGACTAGAAATAAACAAGTCGTGCGTAGCAACGTCGACACATGCGCTAACGGTTGTTCACATTTAGAATTTCCGGGGACTGCTGAAGTGGAAACTACCCAATTATTGATGTAGGAGAAAATAAAAGAGGGCCGATTGTACTCATTTAGCACCTTGGGCTTTTTTTTCAATAATCTTGATCTATACAGAAAGGAAAAAATATCTTGTAAAACAAGAGGGACATGATCACCCCAAGCGCTCACCTGAGTACTTGAAACAAGAGGGCCAAAAAATGGCCTTTGGGTATCGCTTACCTGAGTTTAATCAATCGTGATGGCTTGTAAAAATTTAATAGCCTGTTATAAGATGTTTGAAGTTAAGTTTACAACAGATGTCAACAATGGACCACGATGAGCCATTTTTTTAGCGAATCAAAATAATTTCAAGAAAATTGGTAGATAGTCATCCAAGGAGTAATTCTGCGATCTTACTTCGAAATCAAGCAAGTGGTTTCAGACAAGAAGCCATATAAGGAAAACTGTACTGCCCTATGGCGGCCATATTTTTTAACGAATTGAAAAAATCTGAAAAAATCCGGTAAATGGTCAGCCAAGGAACATTTCCATGATTTTATCAGGAACAATTTTCAAGTTTTCAATATAGCCATATAAGAAAAAATTACCCTGCCCTCTGTCGGCCATGTCTTTCAACAGATCATTATAATTTTTAAAAAAAAATTCACAGGGGGAGAAAATTGTACAGAAAGTATGGGACTCAAAAGGGCAAGTGGTCCCCCTACCAGGGTTTCCCAAAGACATGTTGGCATCCCCAACTCCACCTCCGCAAAAAAAATCGGATCGAGCCCCCAACCCCCCTGCCCGAAATCCGTCGCATCGCTTGACCCAAATTCCCCAAAGAATGAACTCCATCTGAATGGCGCAATAGTACAATGGAGCCGTCATGATTCGCTGGCGATTTAGAGTATACTTATGCAATAATGCATTATCTTAAATTTTGCATTTTTCCTTAAACCTTAAACTATTAAAAGTACTTCTACTACTAAAATCGCAATTATCAGGCTTTTTCTTCACTGAAAAAAAACGTCTTGACCTAATTCCTTTGCCTTTGGAGGCAGTGTACATCAAAATTACTAGGCTGCATTTTTATGGATTTAATTTTAAATCATTAATTTTATTCAGATTCGTTTTAAGCCAAGCTTTTCCACTTCAAAATTCTGTCATTACCGCTAGTTGTCTCAAAAACGTTTTATTTCATTAGGCGTAATAAAAATTGTTTGTTTCAGGTTAATGCCCCAAAAAATTATGGTAGGTATGTTGGGATTTTTTATATTTTTTTATATATTTTTTTTATTTGGTAAATGGTCAACTTTAAAATTCTTAAACTAAATGAATATTAAAACATATCGGTAATATTCTTAAACATTGCTTTGAAGTGGATGCTATCACAACAAAACACTTATTTATCCAAAAAACATTTAGTTTATGGAAAAAGGTAACTAAAACAAAAAAATATCTGACAAACTCAATAAAATGTTCTAGGTCGGGGCATTTTTTTAGGGTAGGTCAGGTAACCTGAAACAGACGTATTTTTTTTAATGCCGTAATTGTTTTTGGATGCGAATAAACATTCAATCGTTATCAGTTTATACTTAATGGGGATATTTAAAGCAAAAAAAAAAATCACCTTTGTTATTAAATACGCAGTGTTAATCGACATAAAATACGGTAATGTATCTCCATGTAAAAAGCGTGTTTTGCTACAAAAGCGCGCGAAAATTATGTTGCGTTGCGCAAGGTCACGGACTCCTCATGAAAAACATGCATGTACTGGTCGCGTGCTTAATTACATATTGTTGATGTGAACAAAATGATGTTTTACAACGCCAAATTGCGTTTTAAAATGAGGCTCTATTACATTATTCGTTTCCATATTTATTATTGTCAATTTGTGAAATGGATTAGGGAATTAACGGGATACAATTAAATGGTAAATATAATAATGAAACATTTTAAAATGCCTGTTCGCTTTTCCTCACAAGCGCTAGTATTGGTTGTCAAACACTTTAAGTTGTTAGTAAGGTATAAACTAATGCTAGGTTCCCACTATCATGCGATCTGTCAAGAATGCCACGAATGGCCACTCGCAGCTGATCATGGTATTTCTTAGATTTTTCACGATGTGATGTGAGTCCATACGTTTTTATATGATGTTTTGCGCTCTGTTGCGATCTGGTCACTATTTGTCAATTACAGGTGTCACGATATTTCATGGTCTGATCTCCTGTTCAAATACGATTACATACGTTCCATTGGGATTGTTTCGATCTTTCCACGATATGGTCTCAATCTGACATGATCAACACAATCAGGTTCACCGAATTAGGACGTTCTACTACGTACAGATAAGTTCCGATACGCTTATCACGAATCCATGCGCTCTGTTGCGATAGGATATGATTGTGGTCGCGATGTCTTTCACGATCATGATCAAGGAGATCATGATTTGAGCTTGACTGGACACGATTGATATAAATACAGCCTGACTATTGACTTCATTATTTCTTGAGATCACAACATATCTTAACAGAGCGTGGTGTTTTTACTCGTCGTCTACGATCGATCCAAATCACTACGATTTGGATGCACAATTAGATACGCTTTGTCGCGCTTTGTTACGATGCAATAAGATCTGATATGATGATCCCGATGGACAACTGATCGCAGTTGATCGTGTTAAATTTTTTATACGATTAACATGATAAGATCTGATAAGATCTGATAGGATCACCAGTGTGAGATAAACAATTACAAATTCATGGACCAACCACATTTTTATAATGATAATATGTCTTTGTACAGCAGTACAGAATTCTGTACAGGTAAAATCAAATACTTAATGTAATATCAGCTAAGTAAAATAATGTATTATTTAAGTGGGTCTTAATCAAACACACTTTTATATTTCAGGCAGCTGAATGGCTCCCCATCACAAGTACAGGATGCTACCCATACTCCGGTTGTGAGCCCAGTGGTTCCTGTCAACGATCGTTGAAATGTGAGAACTGGTAACGAATTTCTTTGTCAGTTGTGTCTTGTGTACCATATGAAGACCATGTTCTAGTGCACAGTGATGTTTCTGTAGAAATTCCATTATGTGTTCTCATTATGTTCAGTTTGACATGTTATCTAACAATCTATAACCATGTGCTGTGTTTAGTGGGTTATACTTACCTTCAGTAGAAAAATGCACATGTACATTCTTGTACACTTGAAAACGTGTGAAATTGTTTTTTTCAATGACTGAATATGTATTCTTCGGTTTTAAACTTGCTAGTGATTCTATCAAGTACTGATTTTAGCTACACAAATTTGTCTTTTAATGATCTACAAGAAATAGTGTATGCATGATTTACAAGATATAGTGTATGCATTGCTGAAATATTCCGTGCTGCATTGCCTAAGTTGTCCATGTGCTATTTCTTTTAGAATTGAACAAAAACGACAAATGTAGATATTTATTAAACATTCAAATTTTTTTGTGTTTTAAAGAGAACAGATACATAACTGTTTTGTTTATTTTGCATGATACTTCCAAAACAAAATGATGTTGCATAATATAAAACAACAATGTGTTTACTAGTCAGTGTATACTAGTCAGTGTATACTAGTCACAGTCTTCGACGTTAAGCGGTGGACCGAGGACCAAGTCCACCATATTTTCACTGGGTCCAGAAAAAGTTGCAAGTAAACTGGACCAGCGGTCCAGCAAAGAAAAATCCCTTTATAATTTTTATACCGGAAATCTCTAAAAAATGTTCAGCCAATAATTCTCGGTAATGCAAAAATCTGCTCACTTTGACGCATACTTTTACGAAAATGACGCCATAAAATTATGTGTCAGATTTACTTCAGGCACCCAGTGAGCCAATGAGAATACGTACAATTTCCAATGTTTAATTGAGCCTAGTTGATATAACGTTTATCAAGCCCTCATCCTAATTGTAGTTGCTAAAGGAGAAGTCAACTGTAACACATTTTCGTTAGGTATGCATGTTGTTATCTACATGTTTGTACACTCGAGTTCTAAATTAATTACTACAACTTAAAAGAAGTCAATATCATTTCATTACATTTTTGCAAAATGAACAGTTTATTTAAATTATGAAATATGATGCTGACAAATTGTGCATGATGATCGCATAGAATTTTAGTGCGTAATGTCAACGGTACGTCTTCATTTAGTGCGTAATGTCAAAGGTACGTCTTCATTTAGTGCATAATGTCAAAGGTACGTCTTCATTTGTCTTAAAATAAAAATATTGCTATGACTGCTTGTGTTTTCAAATAAACTAGCTATTCAAAAGCATCACTATACACTAATTACACGCAAAAAGCGTTTTCATGAAAGTTAGCAAAAGTTAAGTCCTTGTCGAAACTGAAAGTAAAAGTTTTATTACTCAACACTAGATATTTAAAATAAATTTTGGACACAAAGCATTTTTGTTGAATTGTTTAAGGAGTGGGTGGGGGAAGGGTTCTTTGGTGACAATTACTGGGATGCCAACTTTTTAGGAGGTAGGAATTCATGTTTTAAAAACCTAGCAACCCGGGGCATTTGCCATGCGATCTGCACATATGAGTCATTTCGTCCCAGATAATAACTCAGCCATTTGGGCCAATACTGAACTCAAATAAAATCAATTTAAACACCCAGTATTTGATTACTGGGGATCTTGTATTCTGAAAACCCTAATTGCTTTCTTTTTTTTTTTTTTAAGACATTGATTATCAATGAAAATGAAAATCTACAAACAATTTGTAGTCGACTAAATTGTTGTGTGATCCAGCTGATTTAGCTGGCTAGGTGGACCAACAGTCCAGTGCTTTTAAAACTTATTCTTGAAGACTGTAGTCATTTTCTGTTATATTCGACTGTAGCACATCAGGTGATTACTAGTCATTGTTAAATGTTCTCATTCGATCATTTATCTGCAACAGTTCAGTATTTTGAAAATGTTTTCCTTATTAAAATGTAAAAGTTTATTTTTGTGTATTTTATGAGGTAATAACTAAGCTCTAACTCTAGGATAAAGTAGGGTTGGTCTCTTCTGGTATTGACACCAACATTCCATCACAATGGTTATACTTTGGAGTACACTACAGATCCGTTATATCGCAATCCGTTATTTTGCGATGTCCAATATATCGCAAATCGGCCGTGGATCCAGATTTTTTTCATGTACTTCAATATTTTACTATTAGACGACGGTCATAAATAAATATAGTTCGGTCCGGATTTTCGTGCCTATATCGCTACTCTTTCATTCACACTCTTATAGTGTGACAAACAATCACCCGACCCGCCAACATCAAAGTGTAACAGTTTGACGTCTTCAGCTTAAATCGCGCATGCCACCCATGACAAGGTCCTTTCACTGCTGTCGCTTTAATTAGCAGCTGAATTACACGCTGTCCACGTGGAGGGTGTATATAGTAAACGTTCATCATAGATCAATACTGACAATAACGTTATAGATACGGGGTAACATTTGTTCTGTTTCTTTTTTGTTAAAGAGGACATGCTAAATGCACAGCGTTCGCGATATAGATAACCAACTTTGTTGTCATGCGCTATGAAACTTGTATACAAAAGTAAAGATCTCAATGTTCTTTGCGCTACAAAGTTTTTATACGGCAATCAATTCACCCATGCATTACACGCGGATGACGTGACGTTGTTCATGTCAGCATAATCTTTGCGCGCTTTTTTAGAAGAACAAAGGATTTACATGAAATACATGTTCAGTTTAATTGTAAATAGGTTTCGGGTTTACGTCATGTGAACAGTAAAATTCGGATAGGTGTTTCGGATTTAGAACTAATTATACGCAATTTGAAATTAATTTCAAGGAATAATATTATATTTTATAAACAAATGGAATATTTTACATCTGGATATAACACATTGTGGATGTTAGCAACAATGAAAACGGCGAGTTAATTACGTTTATGTTTTGAGATCGTGAAAATAGGCTAGTGTATACATGTATATCTATATGTACATGAATGACCTGACAAGGTATATCGCGATCCGGCTATATCGCAATCGCGATCCATATACCCCGCGAATCGCGATATAACGGATCTGCAGTGTATTTATCAGTAATTGAATGGACATATAATGTGAATAAAATGGGCATCATATAATTGTACCTCAATGATGAATATGAGTTAGTCTATAATTTTTTAATAACAAGGATTTACCGGACTCGATTTTCTGCTTCAAATACCCCTAAATTGTGAGTCAGGACCCCTCCTATTTTTAAACTTGCATCCCATTGGATGCGTGATTTTTCTGATGTGTTGATACAATTCTGTGTTAAAATTAATTATTTCATAGATGCAATTTATAAAAATTATTAACATTATTTTATAATGCCTTCATTCTATATTATTGATACAAAACATTCAAAATGTGGATACAAATGCAGACAAAATAAATCAATGGGACCCCCACTTTCATTGAGAGGACCCCTAAATATCAACCATCAGAGTCCTGTGAACCCCTAAAATTTAACGTTGATGTAAAACCCTGAATAATATAAGAATATAACTCACATCCCAAAAGTGAAATAGCACTGGCATTGTCTATGTGTGGCCATTGTCAGTGTTAAATCAAGTAATCAATGCATTTATTTTCCATATTAAAACATAAAATAAACATGGCTGGAGAGCATTAGACATGTCCTGGGGATTTAGTATTTGATAGCTTTTGAGAAATTTTATATTCACCAAAACACTTGAATTTTTTTTTAATTGTATTACGTCCAAACAAGGACAGATAACTCGGGAAATACAAATCACAGGGTTAACTGCATTGTTGTAATGTATTAGCCTTTTGATAGTGAACAAGCATTGAAAGTTTCCAATGGACACCTTTGATAGTTTTTGAGAGTTTGGCTCTGACATAAAACTTAATCAAAAAATTTAACGTAAGCAGACGCAGACGACAGAGCAACGACAATAGTTCAACTTTTTTTCTTCAAAAAGTTGGGCTAAAAATGAAGTCTCTGTCTAGCACAAAGTCCATATTTTTCATTTTGTATCACAAATGACGGGCAATAATTCTTGTGTTTTTTTACCGAACTTGGCAATATTTGGTTTATTCCGAGATCTTATGGTCGTTCAAAAGCTGTGCAAGTCGTTCAAAAGCCTTTGGTTAAGATTAAGGTGACTGGATGGCAACATGTTGAGCCCGATGTCAAGAAAGCAACTTATATTGTAATTATTTCAAAATAACATTTTCTAACGCCATCTCCACATGGTGAACATTTGTGCCAAGTTATTTAAAGTTATTTAAAAATTAATTGATGAATGATGAATTAACAGTCTGGACAAGATCGAACAGACGCAAGCACGGACGGACGCACTCACGCACATACACTAAACCACCATTGTGAAAATTGACTCGAGCAGACAGCCAGCGGGCTTGACAAAAAATGGAGTCTCTATGTTGCACAAAGACCATTTTGTAATGAAAAAAGGGAAATAACTCTGGTGTTCCTAATCTAATCTGGCCCATTATCAAACCTATCCGAGATTTTATGGTCATACACAAACCATGCAAGTTTGATCAAGACTGAATAATCAAAAAGCTGACAGCGTAGAAAGACTGTTGGCGACAAAAGAAACTAAAAGCATGTCAATTATGGGTGCAGTTTTGCTAAAAAGGAAACATCTATTTGAATGCTAAAAAGGAAACATCTATTTGAATACATTTCCCACCTTTAAACTTGATAATATGGCTTCTTATTCAATTCGACATCATTATAAAAATTAATTTGTAAGTACCGAACAATATTTTTCAAGCTAATTACCTATGCAAACAGAATTATATACATGCCTGTTAACAAGTCAATCTGCTACGAGCCATGCAGAATTACTGATGAAGCTTGGTAGTTGGGAGCATTGATTGTTAGTTATTTGTAGCTTACTGAGGCAAAGTTTAAAGTAGGCATTTTATACACAGAGGATGACATCACTAGTCTAACCAGTGTAGACACAACGAAAAGTAGGTCATACAATGCGTGCTCTCGATTTTTCCATGCTACAGTTTAAAATTAATGCATTGCAGTAATTTGCTGTCAAATATTCAGAATAAAATCGGTATCAAGAAATAACACGTTCATAACGAGTCAAAAATAACCGATGTAGCGCAATAACTTCATGGCCTTATTCCAGGACAACTAGGTGAATATTTCGGTGACATACAAGTAAATAGCAAAAAATAGGGGTGTCATTAGTTTGACGTAAAAAAAATTATAAATTGACATTTTGGGGGGAAACTGTAATTTTAATAAATCACATGATATACACATTATAATACACATTACATACATTATCGTAAAGAATTAAAAGACTTAAAAAACTGGTGAGATTTTTTGCTATTTTGAAGAAGGACTCTTTCAGGTTTCGATTTACTGACTTGCAGCCTGTAAAGAAAAGTATGTTGCTTTCCGCGATATCTGTTTCGGATATTACCCTCTCAAAAGACCGTTTGGCTTCCGCCAACAGTCTAACCAGTGAAGTTTGAAAGGCCAAGTGTTGACAAATTACGGACCACGGACGACACAGGACAGTCCCCCTATTGCAATAGCTCTTCATGCTCAGGTGAACTTAAATGTGTACTTCTCTTACAATGATAGTGAAATTGAGACTCCCTTATTATTAAAAAAACTCTTGGACATTTAAATCACATGTTACATAATTTTACATCATTCTTACGTTTATTTTTGGAGCTGCCTTCATCCTCTCCTCTTGAGGTATCGTGTTGGTTACAACTACAGCCTCAAACATGGAATTATTGATTCTGGAGATAGCTGGTCCTGACAGAATTCCATGAGTGCAGATAGCATACACTTTCACAGCGCCAGCTTCAAGGAGCCTTCAATATAGTACATAAAAGATTTGCAGAAAAGCAGGAATGCAGGCCATATGTCTAATGTAACGCTGCATGTAAGATATTACTTGCACAATGCGCAGTTTCTGTAAACAAGAGGCCCTGTGATCAATCACCTGATTGTATGCAGTGTCCCAGTGACATATCCATCTTATATATGGAAAACTCACCCCCACCCTGTCCCTGGCAGCTATGTCAAATGCAACACAATTTCTGTCTGAAACTGCATGGCATACAGAGGTTCCATATCAATTTTACAGATTTGCTTATAAAGCTTCTTAAAGCTAAAAAGTAACCAGAACTGCCACTGTCATGGCACAAATACCCCCGCATGCCACTTTTTCACAAGGATATTGATTCAGGCAACAGGTAGTTTTGAGGTGTAAAAATGTATTAGTTAAATGGCTGCATGTAACGCACACCATTTTCAGAAGTTGTTTTCAAAAGTTTTATCAAATACTGCAAAACCATTTATATTTGTCGGCATGAAATTCTGTGGGGGTTTTTAAACTGACAATTTCGTTGGCACTTAAATTCGTGGATTTTCAATTTTATTAATAAAACAAGATTCTGTGTTTGATAAACACACATGCCCCCGATTGGTGCTGGATAGCCCATTTCTTAGTCCAAATTAGGTCAAGGTCACAGTGAGGTTGGGTGGAGTGGGAACGGTCATAAGTAACAACTGTGTAACTATCCAAGTGTTGTTGCAAGCGGTGTTGGCGCTAGACGAAACAGTTAAATCTAGTTCACCAAGAAACAGCCCATTTGAATTATTCAACGTGCAAATTAGGTCAAGGTCAAAGTGAGGTTGGGTGCTATGGGTGGATAGGGAATGGTCATAAGCAACAACTGTGTAAGTATCCAAGCGTTGTAGTAAGCGGTGTTGGTGCTAGACGAAACGGTAAAATCTACTTAACCTTGTCACAGACGGAAGGACGGACAGATGGACAGGACAATCACTATATGCCTCCAGCATCAAGATGCCAGAGACATAAAAAAAACATCTAGAAATGTGACAACTGTATCGCTGTTTTCTGTTTGTAACACCTTACGGTCATAAATGGAGAGTCCCCGCAGTAAGTGGGCCCCATTGTCGACGTGTCAATTAAGCAAAAGACCCTTGTTATGAAAGAAACATGGCAAGTCACTGTGGGAGGTAGGGTCCAACTACAAATGTGTGAATTAAACAATGGGCCTGTCGTCTGCCAAAAACCGAAGACATAAAGCGTGGTCCTTGCATTTTGTATGGACCATAGGTTTGACTTCAAAAACTCTTTGATGTGACTGCCAAGCTGGGGCCAATGTCTAGCTGTTTGCAGCACTTTAAGTGTGTAACACGATTAGCATGTGGTCAGTGAAAAAGCATCAATCAATACTACTGTACCTGTACAATGCAAACAGTGTCGATCGAGCATTAATGAATCAGTGTTTTAGAGGAAATGTAAAGGGTGTGAAAAATTTCAGACAGTTGTTTTGTTGCATTGGATAAATTGGAGATTTAAATGGGAATGTACTGGAATTAAAATGGAGATTGTGTTACGGCATCTAACTTATTGAATATTAACATGAATATTTGCATTCAATTTGGATTAATATGTGTTTCGCGCACAAGGTAATTATGTATGCATATCTGAAATGTACATTGATAACATTTTTTTTATTAAATAAAATTTAGTACAATATTCCAGAACAACAACAACAAAAACATGGACTCAATTTTGTAAAACATCATGAACGGACATTAAGGAGTGTTGCGGCAGTTTTTAATACCGAGGATATTTTTAACCTATCACCGCTTAATTTGCGATAATGCGGATAATTGTATGTTTCAACGGTTTGTTTTGTCTTTGGTTATTTATTTCGAAAGAAAGGTTTATTCATATCAAAACATGTTTTATTAGGTTTATTATCATCTGCTTGGCTGAAATCATAAAATGAAAATACAAAACAACAGACAGAACCGTTGGATGTCGAGCTTCAACAAGAACACATTATTTCGGACACATTATTTAGGATATGTAAGTGCTTTGGGATTGTAGTTGTTATTATTTGTTTCCTTTGTAAGCTGTTATGATACCGTTTAATAGAGCAACATTTTCTCAACCGGCATGTTTTTTTTGTGTCAAATTTTGCACTTGAGTCTGTTAAATTGCTCTATTTTTTAAAAATGACCTGTACAGTAGTGATCTTTTTTTAAGTTTTATTCCAATAATACTGCGGTGACCTATATATTTCATTCATGTTTTATGATGAGGAACTATTTATGTATACATTCAAGTAGTTTGGTAGAATTCTATTATGTAGAACTTTATATTCATAGTAAGAATTTCTTTGGTTTAATCAGTCACACTGAATATATAAAATTAAAATTTCTTAGCATTTATCTTCTGTACTGCATTTCTTTGGTAATGTTTGATTTCATTCAATGTTAATTGCTATATAATAAGCCAACATCATACCTTATTTAAGCCATTTTCATCTTTTATTGGGGATTAAGTTAATTTTGACACATGCAAAACTTAAGCAGTTTTAATGCATAAGTGCATGTTATATAATTACAAATAAAATCAAAACAAGACTGGTGACCATATGTTTTTATTTCATTTTTCACTTAGTATTTGAATGTATTCCTTGTAAACAAATAATCAATATGATCTATTTTGAGAAAAAAATAGCCAAAACTGTAGCAACACTCCTTTACAAACAACAGTTGCAAATTGTTTTACATTTTGTTCCCTCTCAAATTTTGCTTCAAAAATTGGGTGCACGTAATACATGCATGCGCGTAATACACGATCTTTTACGGTACTTCATTGAACTACTGTAAACACTTTAGTGACATTGTCTTTATGTAGGTATACATACTAGAAAAATACATCTTAAAGCGCAAATTCGGCCGAAAAAAAAGCTAGCCAAATTATTATTCATTGGAAACTTAAATTCGTGAATTGTTCCATCCTCGAAATCCACTAAAATTAGTGCCCCACGATTATTAATGGTTTTGAAGTAGAGAAACATTTGTGAATGGGTTGGCCGTACCTGTTCTGACAATTGTGAAAGACCGTACGCTTTGTGAATGTGTCCAAAATCCGGTACTACTTAAATCATGAAACAGGCGGGCCAAATGGAAATAAAGTGCTCACCTGAGTATAAAGATTTCAGGAGAAGATTTTTAAAGTCATTTTGCTATTTGGCCATAAAGTGCTCACCTGAGTATAAAGATTTCAGAAGAAAATTTTTTAAGTCATTTTGCTATTTAAGTCAATATAAAACATGTGACCCCCAGGGAGTGGCCACTTTTTACCCCAGGGGCATAATTTGAATAATCTTTGTTAGAGGACCACTGTACAATGTTACATACCAAATACGAAACATCTAGATTGGGCCTTGCAGTTTCAGAGGAGATTTTAAAAATCCACTTGACATATAAATCTATACAAACCATGTGACCCCAGGGCATGGCCACTTTTTACCCCAGGGGCATAATTTAAACAATCTTTGTAGAGGAACACTATACAATGTTACATACCAAATACGAAACCTCTGGGCATTGCAGTTTCAAAGGAGATTTTTTAGTAATTTAGCTATTTAAGTCTGTATATATAGGGTGTGGCCACTTTTTATACCTGGGGCATAATTTGAACAGTCTGTGTAGAGGACCGCTAAACAATGTTACATACCAAATATGAAACCTCTTGGCCTTGCGGTTTCAGAGAAGATTTTTAAAGTCCACTTGTCAAATAAGTCTAGACTCTATAGAAACCATGTGCCCCCGGGCCGTGACTTCCTTTTTACCCCAGAGGCATAATTTGAACAATATTTGTAAAGGACCACTATACGATGGAGATGTTGTCTGAATAAAAAAAGTTGACAACGGGCACACGCACCCACTCAAAAACGGACGATGGACGGCGGATAATGGGCGATCACAAAAGCTGACCATGAGCACTTTGCGCTCAGGTGAGCTAAAATAGCTGAGATCCAGCCATTTTCCATGGTACTTGTCATATTATGGTGATTCACTGAAGCTTTGGTCTACGGACTGACCAACGTGTGCAAAGCAATATACCCCACTTTTTCTTGGGGGCGGGGGGGGCATTATTATTTGAAATACTGGAGTTCGACTTCAGACCAAATCTGAACTCACTTTTCTGCAGCATGACACACTGTTCCGCAGGTATCTGCCATGTCGTCAACCAGTATAGCAATCTTGTCTTTCACATCGCCAACAAGAACCATAGAGGAGACTTCATTGGCCTTCTTCCTTTCTTTGTGAATGAGTGCAAAGTCTGCATTAAGTCTGTCAGCAATTGATGTAACCCTGCAGAATAGACAAGAGATCACAGAAACTAAAGGATAGTATTATGAACTCATGGTAATACAGAATCTTAGTAAATTAAAACAAGATTCTGTGTTTGATAATCAAACATAAACCCCGTTGGTGCTGGATAGCCAATTTCTTAGTCGAAATTAGGTCAAGGTCAGGTCAAAGTGCGGTTGGGTGATATGGGTGGATTGGAAACAGTCATAAGTAACAACAAGTTGTAGTAAGCGGTGTTGGTGCTAGACGAAACGGTAAAATCTAGTTAACCAAGAAATGGCACGAGGGATGTCACATATCAAATAGGAAAGCTCTCAGCCTAACGGTTATAGAGGAGAAGATTGAAATTAATTACAATGAATAATATTATATTTTTATATACATATGGAAGATTTTACATATGGATATAACACATAATGAATGTTAACAACAATGAAAAGTTGAGTTAATTACGTTTATGATGGTACTTGAATGCACAAAAACATTCATAATTTAATTTAACAGAAAACAATATGCATTCATTTATCACAACAGAGCAATAAAAACATTCAAAAACATTCATTAAAACATTCAAAAAATGAAATAGTGAAAAATGACGGTATAGCATTTATATAGACGATCAGGTAATAATTAAAAATGTTTCACACCTCAATTGTAACATGTACAAGTTATGGGAAACAGTAGAAAATATCGAGTTATTATTGATATAGAGAGTTAGGTAATAATATAAACTGCTGCCTGTCGAAAAATACCTTTTTGCACCCACGCATTTGGTACACAAACATGATTACTAGTAGGGACGTACCTTTTTGCACCCCCAGCATCAGGTGAAACAATACAACAGTTACGCCATTCGGGTATATTATCTTTTATCCACTTCAGGACAGCTGGTTCTGCATACAAGTTGTCAACAGGAATATCAAAGAATCCCTACAAATATAGTACAAGAGACAGTATTATTATTTGGTGCTGTGCTGTTTAAGAGTGGGCAATACCCCAATCATTTCACTCTGGGTCAAGTGAATGATAAACTTTTGATCATCCACTCCGTTATACGGAACTACATTCCACTTTGTATTGTAATAAAAGTATGTGAATGCACTCATACGCAGTGCATAAGACAACTTTCGTAAACAACAGCAAAATATAACTTCAATAAAAATATCATTTAGTGATGATGACGCTGAGAGTACAGCACTATTTTTCCACTCTAACAATGAGTAACATGTTGGGAATCATGTATGACATCATGAAGATTCGAACATAAGGATTTTTAAAGACTGACAAGGCTCGGGTTCCAGTAACTAACATTATAATCACAAAAATATCTAAGCATCACATATCCATACAAGCCTGAATAATTTCTGGAACTCTGCCCATGAATTTCTGGAATTTTTACTGATTTTCTGGGAAATGTACGTGCGTGAATTATTTGTCCAGATAAGAGTTCTTATTTTGGCAGGAAAATCGTTTTGTGGGGAAAGAGGGGTGTGTTTTCGTAACGAACAGGCGCAAGATCAATTCAGGTTTAAACAACGCGTTTATTCCAATCCTGGCAATGTACTTTCATTTCATAAAAACATTTTATTGTTACAATATGAATGTACAATTATCTACTCACAGCAATATAAAATATTCATTTAAATGCTAAAAATCCCAAAGTTATTGCACTAAGAAACTTTTATATAAAAAGTAAAGATTTCAAAGTTCTTTCACTACAAAGTTTTTATTCCCAGTTGACACGTCTATATTAAGCAAAGCACATGGTTGGTACACGCACGCCCTCTATGCATGGAACGTGACGTCGCTAGTGCCAGCAGACATTCTGCGCTCTTATCTAGCAAAACACAAGTTTTTCGTGGCATACACAGACTATCAAAACAAAAGGGCCAAATAGGGCCCTGGGTCGCTCACCTGAGTTTAATGAAACATAATGGTTTTTAAAACTTTTAAAGCATGTTCGGAGGTGAAGTAAAAGTTGACAACTGACATGAATCATGGACCACTGACAGCAATGTTTTAGTGTATCCAAATAATTTTAAGGACTTTGGTAGATTATAGTCACCCATGAAACATTCTTTGTGTGAAACTATTTCAAAATACTGCTAGTGGTTACAGAAAATTTGCAAAGTTTTCATTAAAGCCATATAAGGAAAACTACTCCCATGGCTGCCATGTTTGTTGTTGTTGTTTTTTTAAATCATAATAAATAGAAAAAATTTGGTAGAGGGTCACCAAAGGAACAATACTGTAAAATTATTTCGAAATCCAACCAGTGGTTTCTGACAAGAAGATTTTCAAAGTTTTCAAGACAGTCGTATCAAGAACAAGGACGCTCACCTGAGACTTTGTAACCCAATTGGAATTTGCATCCCAGAGGCGTGGCTTATTTTTATCCCAGGGGCATAATTTGAACAATCTTGAACAAACCTGATATTCCTGATATATATAACATTGAATGTCAAATACGTATTTAGTGGACAGGCACATCAAACAAGGGCAATTTACTCACTTTAAATCACTTCAATACTAATGGAGTTATGCACTGCACAAGTAAATTAACTGAAGGGCAATAACTCCATTAATATTGAAGAAAGACTTATGGTCCTTGTACTCTGCTCTTACTCTCAATGTCCTCTATCAATATATTTCGTTATTTTAAATTCCTTCAATACTAAGGTAGTAATTATCTGCACAAAAGAAAATAAAGGACAATAACTCTGTATATATTCAAAATAATAGTTATGGTCCTTGTACTCTTCACTTCCTCTTATTGTCCACTATCAATATATGTGGTTTTATTTAAAATCCTTTCAATACTAATGGAATTATGCTCTGCACACAACAAACAAGAGGGCCCTGAGGGCCCTAGGACGCTCACCTGAGACCTTGTAACCCAATTGGAATTTGCATCCCCGAGGCGTGGCTTATTTTTATCCCAGGGGCATAAGTTGAACAACCTTGAACAAACCTCTGGGCCTTCCAGTTTCAGGTAAAGACTTTTTAAGTCATTTTGCTATTTAAGTCTACATAAACCATGTGACCCCTCGGGGGGTGGCCAGATTTGACCCCAGGGTCATAATTTGAACAATCTTTGGAGAGGACCATAATGAAATGTTACGCACCAAATATAGGAAAGCTGTGGGCCTTTCGGTTTCAGGTAAAGATTTTTTAAGTCATTTTGCTATTTAAGTCTATATAAACCATGTGACCCCTCGGGGAGTGGCCAAATCTGACCCCAGGGGCATAATTTGAACAATCTTTGGAGAGGACCACTATGCAATGTTACGTAACAAATATAGGAAAGCTGTGGGCCTTGCCGTTTCAGAGGAGAAGATTTTTAAAGTCATTTTACTATTTATGTCTTTATAAACCATTTGACCATTTTTTTATTTTTTTTTTTTTTTGGGGGCCCCGATCGCCTTCCTTGCCTATCTTTCATGTCCTTTGACTTATTCTGGCACTGCAGCTGTATTTATCTGTAGTACTTGCATATCTTCATCCGTAGATACTTATGATTTCGGGCCATGATTCAGCATCCTAGTTGTTGCTGGTGTTGCACTGTTTTCACTAGCAGTCCCTAGCCACAGCTCCACTTAGACTACTTATGTTTTGTCCATTTTACATCCACTTTACATGCACACTGATAACTGTAAGTCACATAATTGGACATGGGAACTTTTAACACTTTTAACACTTTTCCTTGTGGTCAGTATGATTTATTGTGGTATGTCATTTGGGCACATGTTTGTTATTTTTAATATTCCTGCAGCGGTCAGGATGCTTCCAGGTACTACCAGTTTATACCTCACAACAATCGGATGCAGAGTCTGGGGTTACTTTCAAGTTCACTAGCGTTTTTTTTGCATATGCTTTGTCACCATTTGATCTTATGCAGTCTGCTTGACAAACCTTGTCACAGGTCAACAACGTGTTACTCAGGAATTTAGTGCTAGGCATTTCTGACAGTCCAGGGTGTTTTATTATTGATGATAAATGTGTGTAATGATTGGTGAAGAAAGTGAAGGATGAAAGTGGGGACCAGGTTCCGGACCAGGAATTGAACCCCGGACCTTCCGCTCTCAAGTCCAGTGTTTTACCACTAGACCACAGAGGCGTGACCAGTTTTGACCCCAGGGGCATAATTTGAACAATCTTTGTAGAGGACCACTATACAATGTTACATACCAAATATGAAACCTCTAGGCCTTGCGGTTTCAGAGGAGAAGAATTTTAAAGTCATTTTGCTATTTAAGTCTATATTAACCATGTGACCAATGGGGTGTGGTCTGTTTTGACTCATGGGGCATCATTTGAACAATCTTTGTAGAGTACCACTGTAGGATGTTAAATACCAAATACAAAACCTCTGGGCCTTGCGGTTTCAGAGAAGAAGATTTTAAGACATTTTGCTATATAAGTTTATATAAACCATGTGACCCTCTGGGCGTGGCCAGTTTTGACCCCAGGGGCATAATTTGAACACTCTTTGTAGAAGACCACTATAGGATGTTACATACCAAATCTGAAACCTCTGGGCCTTGTGGTTTCAGAGGAGGAGCTTTTAAAAGTCATTTTACTATATATTCTATATAAACCATGTGACCTCCGGGGTGTGGCCCGTTTTGACCCCAGGGGCATAATTTGAACAAACTTTGTAAAGGACCACTAAAGGATGTTACATACCAAATATGAAACCTCTTGGCCTTGCAATTTCAGAGGAGAAGATTTTAAAAGTCATTTTGCTATATATTCTATATAAACCATGAGACCCCTGGGGCGTGGCCAGTTTTGACCCCAGGGGCATAATTTGAACAATCTTTGTAGAGGACCACTATAAGATGTTACATACCAAATATGAAACCTCTGGGCCTTGTGGTTTCAGAGGAGAAGAGTTTTAAAGTCATTTTGCTATATATTCTATATAAACCATGTAACCCCCGGGGCGTGGCCCGTTTTGACTCCAGGGGCATAATTTGAACAAACTTTGTAAAGGCCCACTAAAGGATGTTACATACCAAATATGAAACCTCTGGGCCTTGTGGTTTCAGAGGAGAAGATTTTTAAAGTAATTTTGCTATATATTCTATATAAACCATGTGACCCCCGGGGCGTGGCCCGTTTTGACCCCTGGGGCATAATCTGAATAATCTTTGTAGAGGACCTCTAGAGGATGTCACATATCAAATATGAAAGCTCTCAGCCTTGCGGTTTCATAAAAGATTTTTAAATTTTTCACTTTTTAAATGTATTTTTAGCTCTGGGGACTACATATTCAGCGGACCGGAAAGATCTGAACAACTTTGAAAGAGGTCCACCCAAGAATCATTCCTGTGAAGTTTGGTGAAAATCTGCCAAGCGGTTTAGGAGGAGATGTTGTTTGAATGAAAAGTTGACGACGCACACACGCACGCACGACGGACAACGGGCAATCACAAAAGCTCACCATGAGCACTTTGTGCAAAGGTGAGCTAAAAACACAAAGGGTAATAACAAAGAATGTCAATTATTTATCTACACATTACAAATCCATTCCGGTTGCCAGTCTAAAATCTGCACTTCCATAGCTCATGCAACTCTCTTAGAAACTCCCCTGGCAATGTCAAAATTTTCCCCATCTATTTTCTTTGATCTTTCCAAAATAGTCAGTGTTTGTCAGCAATACTAGTCTAAATGCCATTAGCCAGGTCAATAGAGTGTTATGAAATTAACAATTTGAAAGAAATGTCATGAGTGTCTATGAAATACACAGAGTGTGCTAAATATCAGCAAATGATACAGGATGTGCTATGGGTTTATTGCTTGGAATTAATCTATTTCGACACATTAATATGAAGAAAACTGCACACTGTAATGCATATAATGTAAATATTATTTGATTATGGTAAATATTATCTTTTATTTTAATATCATGCATTGCACATATTCTTAAAGAAATTTTGATAAAAAAAAAGTGGGTGGGGAAAGAAAAATTTCAAATTTTGATCACGTATAAGTCGCATCGTTGTATAAATCGCAGGCACAAATATTTTGAAAAAAAGTTGCGTCTTATACACCGGAAAATACGGTAATTGAGAAATCTATGAAATAGAACGAAACACTGGAAACTGCCATTTATAATTATAGATTAAGTTCGTGTTTTCAATATTTAGTCCTTAGTGAATGCCGCAAAATGCATCTGGCCGAATCGTAATTGAAAACTCTGAATTTCTCGCCGCACTGATTTATAAATAGCGCTGCATGTACAATTTCATCCTGAGAAAATATTTGATGACGTCCTATTTAAATTGATATTTTAACTTTGAGTAAAAAGGATGAAATTTCGTTTAAATGTCTCAAAACATGTCAAACTACACCCATTGTTACAAAAAACTAAGAACAAAATGTTCGACTCTGGGGAAAAATCAACTTAAGGGTGAGTTACCCTATATGTAAAATTTCTAAGTGAAAAAAGGCCCATAATTTTGACAAATTTCAAACTAAAGTTATCAAAATTGGCCTGTGGGTTCATTTTAATATAGTGAATAAGTATTTTAAGTTTGAATAAAATCTCTCAATCCATTCCTGAGAAACTAGCTTACCGAAAAACTTGAACCTATCCAATCAGCTTTATATGTAAAATTTCTAAGTGTAAATAGGCCCATAATTTTCACAAATTTCAAACTCGAGTTACCAAACTTGGCCTATTAGTTCATTTTAATATGGGAAATAAACGTTTCAAGTTTGAATGAAACATCTCAAGCCATTCCTGAGAAACTAGCTTACGTTAAAACTTTAACCAAGACCGGACGCCGATGCCAACACCGACAATAACACCGACGCCGGGGCCAGTAGAATAGCTTGCCTTTTCTTCGAAAAGCCGAGCTAAAATTCTATCTTGAACAAACTTGATTTTTGCATTTTTCCAGGGGTCACCTTGGTCCAATCTGGCCCTTTATTAAAACCAGCAAAGATTTTATGGCCATACACAAACTATGCTTGTTCAAGATTGGACAAAATTAATAATGACGTCTCTATTGCCATAACAAGCTAATTGTTGACAGACGTCGGATGACTAACCACGCAAGAGAGGTTCCCTATATCAATCGTTCACCAAGCACTAAGTGCTAAGGTGAGCTAAAACCACTAAAAATCTTTAATGGACATTAAACACAGTCATTTAATTTACCTGTATTTGTGATGCATGAAGATCCATTGTGATGATGTGGTCTGCTCCAGCAGTAGACAACATATTTGCAACTAGCTTGGCAGATATTGGTGCACGACTCTGAAATATCAAAGTCATTCAAATATTTAATAATGATAACATACATTTACATTAAAGACAATAACAATTAGGGATGCAACTATATACCCGTATACAGAGAATAACAGGTTACTGCCTGGTCTTGTGTAATATATCAGGTGAGGCTTATAATACAATATAACGTCGAGGCTTGCCGAGACGTTATTTTAGTCATGCCGAACCTGATATATTACACAAGACCAGGCAGTAACCTGTTTTTCTAATTATCATACCACGTTTTTCTTTTATTTACATCAAACGAGCTGAGTTTACATATTCAAAAACAAAGAGCCGCGCTGATTTTACTGAGCCAGCTTTTACACATTCATGTACATGTAGTTATGGATTTCTAAAAGCTGACTGGATAATACCTTATTATTAACATTTCGTAAAGATAAATGAGCTGTTTTCACTACGAATACATAGATTACACACACGTCTATTCATATAATATTGGAAACGCAAACTGAAATTGATAGCAACAGTCAATTTCATCTGAGAACACGCATCGACGAATTGTTTTGAGACGCCATTTTCATGATTTTGGAGTTGTGTATTGAAATTGACATTTTGAAGATCGTTTCAATAATGACTAAAGCATGTTCAATTTTTTGGTCAAAACATGTTTGAGACTCAACATAAACTGATTCTGTGTAGTGACTTTTAGTTTGATTTATTAAAAATGTATTGAAATAACTGTCAGGGCCTTCCCCATGATTTGGTTCAGGCGTCCCGGTCCCGATAGGGGTGGGTTAGGGAGTGGTAACCCCTCCCTACGTGGAAATTTTTTTTGCGGCATGTGTCAAATGACGTAATCTGGTGTGTTTTAGCTCTTAAAATTTAGGCAAACAGCTTTTCATGTTTTGTAAACGTTTAAACGAAATCAAATAAACAAAACATCACCGTTAAGACGGTATACCTCTAGCCTTTTAGAAGCATCAGGCATCAATTTTGTTGCGGAACTGAAAGTAGCTAATAATTTTTCTGGATGTTTATGTCCAGTGCGCATCCCATTCGCGCAGTGACGTCATATTCAAACCAACTATTCTCGTCGTTCTCTAATTTAGGTTACACTCGATCTACCTACAGAGCCTTTTTTGTTTGAGTAATTATGTTCATATGGGCATGCGTTAAGTGTTTTAACACTGTTTTCATCGTTACAACTGTTGAACATAATACTGACTGGATAATTGGTGAATTGTAAATTTCCTCGTGCATGTCGTGCCTACGCGCGTCAAATGTTAGTAAAATCAAAGCACATGGGTCCGTACACGCACGATTTCCATGCGTGGAACGTGACGATAGTGGTTGTCAGCAGAAATTTCGCTCTCTTTTGTAGAAAAACTGATTAATTGATAAAATACAGGCGCCCCGGGCGATGTTTATAAGCGCAACACTAATTTTAGGCGCCCCAGGAATGTTCAAGTTAAAATTCAAGCGCCCCGGTAAAACGGCCTGGGGAAGTCCATGAACTGTGTATGAATGATTTATTGTTCCATTCATGACGTCATACTACTACCAAAGTGTGGGTTTATGTGAATATTTAAAAAATAACGTTTTGTGATTTATGATGATTAAAAATAACTACAGCTTTGTCACAGGAGTGGCAGCGGGCCCCAAATGATAGCATGTTTGAAGGTGAGGAACCGTTTATCTATTTTAAGTAACGGTGACCTTGACCTTGATCCCACCCACCCCTTATGCAATCCCAAGCGATGTCTTGATAAAAGGTGAGACATCTATGTATGAAGTTGAATTACAATAGCTCAATTCGTTCTAGAGTAATTGAGCGGAAACCGTTTTTCTATTTTTTGTAACGGCGACCTTGACAGTGATCCCATCCACCCCCTATGTAATCCCAAGCCAGGTCTCGATATAAGGTATCTATGGATGAAGGTTCATTTAAAAAATTCAATTTGTTCTCAAGTTAGAGAACTGCAAACCAAAAGTTGACTCCGCCTGAAAATGAAAAATTAACAAAGGGCAATAACTCCAGAATTATGAAGTCCAGAGTAACGGTTCTTGTGCACTGCACTTCTCCTCAATGAGATCTATCCACCTATGAAGTTTCAAATTAATACCTCTTATAGTCTAAGAGTTATGCTCCAGGAAAGAAAAATTAACAAAGGGCAATAACTCCAGAATTATTAAGTCCAGAGTAACGGTTCTTGTGCACTGCACTTCTCCTCAATGAGATCTATCCACCTATGAAGATTCAAGTTAATACCTCTTATAGTCTAAGAGTTATGCTCCAGGCAAAAACGAAGTATGAAAAATTAACAAAGGGCAATAACTCCAGAACCATGAAGTGCAGAGTAATGGTTCTTGTGCATTGCACTTCAGGCACCTTTGTTCACTATGTTCAATAAACACACAAGCCCCAGGTTAGTGCTGGACAGCCCATTTGAATTATTTTAAGTCCAAATTAGGTCAAGGTCAAAGTATGGTTGGGTGATATGGGTGGATTGGGAATGGTCATAATCAACAACTGTGTTAGTATCCAAATGCTGTAGTAAGCGGTGCTGGTGCTAGACGAAACGGTAAAATCTAGTTAACAAAGAAATAGCCCATTTGAATTACGTTAACATCTAATTAACAAAGAAATAGCCCATTTGAATTATTCTTAGTCCACATTAGGTCAATGTCAAGGTCAAAGTGAGGTTGTAGTAAGCGGTGTTGGTGCTAGACAAAACGGTAAAATGTAGTTAACCAAGAAATGGCACTTTTGAATTATTGTAAGTCCAAATTAGGTCAAGGTCAAAGTGAGGTTGGGTGATATGGGTGGATAGGGAATGATCATAAGCAACAACTGTGTACGTATCCAAGTGTTGTAGTACGAGGTGTTTGTGCTAGACGAAACGGTATAATCTACTTAACCTGGTCACGGACGGATGGATAGATGGAAGGACGGACGGACGGACTGGGCAATCACTATATGCCTCCCGCATCAAGATGCCAGGGGCATAAAAACAAATCTATACTACACTGCAGATCCGTTATATCGCGATTCGCGGGGTCCATGGATCGCGATCGCGATATAGCCGGATCGCGATATAACTTGTCAGGTCAATAATATACATATAGATATACATGTATACACTGGCATCATTTCACAATCTCAAAACATAAATGTAATTCACGCACCTTTTTCATTGTTGTTAACATCCACAATGTGTTATATCCATATGTAAAATATTATATTTGTATATAAAAATATTATATTATACCTTATAATTAATTTCAAATTGCGTATAATAAATTCCAAATTCCAAACACCTGTCTGAATTTTACTGTTCACATGACATAAACACGATTACTATTTACAGTTAAACTGCACATGTATTTCGTGTAAATCCTTTGTTCTGCTAGAAAAGCGCGCGAACATTATGTACAACGTCATGTCATCCGCATGGAAAACGCGGGTGTAATTACTGTCGTATAAAAACTTGGTAGCGCAGAGAACATTGAGATCTTTACTTTTGTATAAAAGTTTCGTAGCGCATAACAACAAAATTGGGTATCTATATCGCCAACGATGTGCAGTTAGCATTTCTTCTTAAACAAAAAAGAAACAGTTACGCCGTATTGATAACGTTATTGGTGTTCAGATAGGTCAGTATTGATCTATGACATACAGTTCCTGTATACACTCTCCACGTGGACGGCGTGTAATTCGCCTGCTAATTTAAGCGACAGCAGTGAAAGGACGTTGTCATGGGTGGCATGCGCGATGTAAGCTGATGATGTCAAACTGTTACACTTTGATGTTGAGCGGGTCGGTTTATTTTTTGTCGCACTACAAGAGTGCGAATTAAAGAGTAGCAATATAGGCGCGAAAATCCAGACCAAACTGGATTTACTTATGAACGTCGTGTAATAGTAAAATATTGAAGTACATGAATCTGCAGTGTACTTAATAAGAGGACCAAAGTAACCCTGGGTCACTCACCTCACTTTAAGGCATCTTAAGGGCTTGTAAAAATTCATTAGCGTGTACAGATTGGTTTGAAGTTAAATGTCAACAGCAGATGATAACAATGGACCACTAAACCCATAGCCAAATACGGCAAACTGCCCCGCCCTGGCAGCATTGGTTTAAAACAGATCAAAATCAGACAACAAGTTTTCAATAAAGCCATAAAGAAAACTGCTCATGGTGGCCATGTGTTGTTTTTTTTAATAAATAAAAGTAATTTGAAGAAGTTTGATAAAGAACCACCGAAGGAATATTCTTACCAAATTAATTTCCATCAAGTGCTTTCAGGGGAGAGTATTAATGAAGTAAATTAATGAACACAGACAATGATGATGGACAATTGACCACAAAAGCTCACTCTTGATCACATTGTATTCAAGTGAGCTAAAAATCAGCTATTTCAATCAAATCAACAACATTTTATAAAATAAACATTCAACCAAATCAACAACATTTTATCAAACAAGAGCTGTCAGAGGACAGCGCGCTCAACTTTTGGAAGTATTTCAGTTGGTACATATTTTGGATAGTCGAAGGGGCATACATTTGTTAAAATACAAAACTTTTAAGTGAAGCCTTGTATAGTTCATACAATGTGAAAAAGGGGCATAACTCTGTCAAAATACAAAACAGAGTAATGGGTAATGTTGCCCCTGATACTAGAGTTGATGACAAAGGTTAGTTCCAAGTTTCAGGTGAATAACTTATGTAGTTTTGAAGTTACCAAACTTTTGAATATAAACTTTAAACAGAAAATCTAAGTGAAAAGGGGCATAACTCTGTCAAAATACAAAATAGAGTTATGGGTAATATTGCTCCTGATACTAGAGTTGATGACAAAGGTTAGTTCCAAGTTTCAAGTGAAAAGCTTATGTTGTATTGAAGTTACAAAACTTTTGAATATAAACTTGAACCAGCAAATCTAAGTGAAAAAGGGGCATAACTCTGTCCAAATTCACCTATTCTTCTAATAGTCGAGCTAATAAACATAAACAGCATACTTCTGTTCAAATATGCAGTCTCAAACTGTTAGTTTTAACAGGGAGATAAATGTTGGAAAGTAAACACAGGAGTTATCTTTTCCTTACCTGTACTCCTTATCACAAAGGCGTATCTTACTAGCTAAATTTTAAATGTATTGAAAGTATGCTAATTATGAAATATCAGCAGAAATAACACATGGTAGAAGCTCACCCAAAGCACATTTCTGTGAAGTTATTTCGAAATCCAGCGAGTTATTTCTGATGAGAAAATTGTCCAAGTTGCTTATATAGCTATATCAGGCCAAACATCCCCACACATCGTCAGCCATGTTTTTTAACGGATCACAATTATATGATGAAATTTGATAGAGGTTTACCCAAGAAACATTTATGTGAAATTATTTTGAAACCCGGTCAGCGGTTTCTGAGAAGAAGATTTTCATAGTTATTCATACAGCTTTATAAGGAAAACTGCCCTACCATCTGGCGGCCATGCCTTTTAACAAATCAAATTGACTTGAAGAAATCTGGAAGATTTCAAAAAGATATCCATCCATGCCGGACAAAGATACGCTTTGGACAGTGTTAAGGATTGATGTCTAATATTTGACCTTTGACCTTGAATTGTAACCTTGACATCAAGGTCAAGGACCTAGGACCCTGGTTCTTGCACGTAACATGCTGCCTGACCATGCTGGTCACTTCTACCAAGTTATTTGAAACTCCTTCCAAGCTGAACAAAGATATGGTCTGGACAAAGTGTTAAGGATTGACTTCTTATATTTGACTTTGAATTGTGACCTTGATCTTGGACCTAGGGTCCTGGTTCTTGCGTGCGACACTCCGCGGGACATGCCACCTCACCATGCTTATCACTTCTGACAAGGTATTTGAAAATCCATCCATGCTGGACAAAGATATGCACCGGACAAAGTGTCAAGGATTGATTTCTTATATTTGACCTTTGGTCTTGATTTGTGACCTTGACCTTCAGTGGTCTCTCTCTGGTTTGGGGGCAGAGTACCTGTACCCTCAGGTAGGGGAATGTTAGCGTTGTTTTACATAGAAGGGGGAATTTTGACCTTGCAAACCAGTCAAAAACAAAAGGGCCGCGATGGCCCTAGGTCGCTCACCTGATATCTATGTATGAGGTTTCATTAAAATATCTCAATAGGTTTTCAAGTTACTGAGCGAAAACTGTTTTTCTATTTTTAGTAACAGTGACCTTGACCTTGACCCCAACCACCACATATGTAAAGCAAGGTCTCGATATAAGGTATCTACGTGTGAAGTTTCATTAAAATATCTCAATGCGTTCTTAAGTTATTGAGCGTAAAGCATTTTCCTACTTTTAATAACAGTGACCTTGACACCTACAACCCCATAAGCAAACCCAAGTAAGGTCTCGATATAAGATATGTGTATTAAGTTTCATTAACATATCGCAATGCTTTCTCAAGTTATTCAGCTGAAACCGTTTTTCTATTTTCAGTAACGGTGAGCTTGACCCCATCCACGGCATATGAAATCACAAGCAATGTCTCGATATAATGTAGTTATGTATTAAGTTTCATTAAAATAGCTCAATGCGTTCTCATATTTAGCGGAAACCATTTTTCTATATTTAATAACGGTGACCTTGACCCCACCCACCCCATATGCAATCCCAATCGCGGTCTCAATATAATGTATTAATGTATTAACTTTCAGTAAAATATCTCAATGCGTTCTCAAGATATTGAGCGGAAACGGTTTTTCTATTTTTAGTAACAGTGACCTTGACCTTGACCCCACCCATCCCATATGCAATCCCAATCGAGGTCTCGATATAATGTGTTAACCAACTATGAAACCTCTGGGCCTTGTGGTTTCAGAGAAGAATTTTTAAGTCATTTTGCCATTTACGTCTATATAAACCATGTGAGCCCCAGGGTGTGCCCAGCTTTGACCCCAGGGGCATCATTTGAACAATCTTTATAGAGGACCACTACACAATGTTACATACCAAATATAAAACCTCTAGGCCTTGAACTTTCAGAGGATAAATGTTTTTAAGTCATTTTGCTATTTAAGTCTATATAAACCATGTGACCCCCGGGATGTGGCCAGTTTTGACCCCAGGGGCATCACTTGAACAATCTTTGTAGAGGACCACAATACAATGTTACATACCAAATATGAAACCTTTTTAAAGTCATTTTGCTTTTCAAGTCTTTATAAACCATGTGACCCCCAGGGTGTGGCAAGTTTTCAACCCAGGGGCATCATTTGAACAATCTTTGTAGAGGACCACTATACAATGTTACATACCAAAATGAAACCTCTGGGCCTTGCGGTTTCAGAAGAGAAGATTTTTAAAGTCATTTTGCTATACAAGTCTATATAAACCATGTCACCCCCGGGGCGTGGCCAGTTTTGATCCCAGGGGCATCATTTGAACAATCTTTGTAGAAGACCACTAGAGGATGTCACATATCAAATATGAAAGCTCCAAGCCTTGTGGTTTCAGAGAAGAAGATTTTTAAAGTTTTCAGTTTTTAAATCTATTTTTAGCTCTGGTGACTTACATATGCAGCGGACCGGAACGATTTGAACAATTTTGAAAGAGGGTCACCCAAGGATCATTCCTGTGAAGTTTCGTGAAAATCTGCCATCTGTGCTGGAAAAAGATGTGCTCCGGACAGTGTTAAGGATTGATTTTTTAATTTGACCTTTGACCTTGAAATGTGACCTTGACTTTGGACCTAGGGACCTGGTTCTTGCGCGATATGCCATGTTTCACCATGCTTGCCACTTCTGCCAAGTTACTTGAAAATCCATCCATGCTAGACAAAGTTAAGCTCCAGATAAAGTTTTCCCCCCGAAACCTGCCTGCCAGGGGCGTTTCCGAATGTCCAGTTTTACAAACCGTGACGGGCGTATAATAATGATTGGACAAAAACTTCTCAAGTTATTGTCTGTGCAAACTAAATGGGCAGCCGCCGCTGATTCCGACGCGCCGTCAAAAGTAACCCCTATATGTGGCATTTCCAGGCAATACAAAAACAACAACAAAACTTGGCAAAATAACATTAACAGATCTTGAAAAAAACAGTTGCAACTTGTTCCAAGATTTTTTTCCTCAAATTTTGCTAAGAAAATCAGGGGCATGTCATACATGGGTGTCCATAATTACGATAACTTGCTAAAAGTTGGACATTTCATAATTTTCAAAATAGCCAGTGGGTGTTTATTAGGGTGGGGGTGTATAAAAGGTAAATTGTTTAATATAGTTTCCATTCAAACTATTAATTGAAGTTGTGTCTATAAATTTTATTTAGGCAAGTTGGGTAACCTGTAATTCTGCAAGGTAACATGCCCGTGGAAGTGCAATGTTGTGGTTTTTATTTTCCAAAGTGGGCATAGTATACTGTATCTAAACATTATTAATGGTAATGCATACCTGATCCTTCTTATCTTGCCTTGCATATGGAAAGCATGGAATAACAGCTGTAACACGTATGGCAGAAGCAATCTTGCAAGCGTTGATCATGATGAGTAATTCCATCAACATGTCATTCACCTCACTGCAACCTGTCTGTACAATGTACACATCTTCCCCACGCACAGATTCACCAATTTCAACACTGAAAAAAACCCAAGATTCATTTTTAGGCATTGAAATTCCTACATTTCATAAAGTGGTTCAAAATAAACTAGAATTTTCACATGATATACAAGTTTCAAGAATATTGTGCAAAAATTGTGACTTCTAGAGTGTTCACAAACTTTTTCTTCAATTTGACCTGGTGACCTAGTTTATGACCCCACATGACCCAGTTTCGAACTCGTCCGAGATATCATTAGAACAATTTTCTAGGCAGGTTTCATGATGAGTGGGCAATAAATGTGGCCTCTAGAGTGTTCACAAGCTTATTAAAGTTTTCAATATAACCATATAAGGAAAACTGCCCCGCCCCCTGGCGGCCATGTTTTTCAATGTAGCGGATCCATTTTCAAACTCAGCTGAGATATCATAAGAACAAATGTTCTGCGCAAGTTCATGTTGATTGGTAAAAAAATGTGACTCCTACAGTGTTCACAAGCTTTTTCTAGAGCCATATAATGAAAACTGCCCTGCCCCCTGGCAGCCTTGTTTTTCAATGGAGCGGAACCATTTTCGAACTCGGCCGAGATATCATAAAACAAATGTTCAGAGCAAGTCCATAATGACTGGGCAAAAAATGTGACTTCTAGAGTGTTCACAAGCTTATTCTATAGCCATATAAGGAAAACTGCCCCGCCTCCTGGCAGCCATGTTTTTCAACGGAACGGAACCACTTTCAAACTTGGCCTAGTAGCCTAGGTTTTGACCCCACATGACCCAGTTTCAAACTCTGCTGAGATATCATTGGGACAAATGTGGCGTCCCATGAGATTTTTATCCCAAATGCGGGCTGCCTCGTTTCAAGAAAACTGACGTAAAAGTTGCGGCATGTGATTTTTATGAGAAAGTCAGGATTATGATTAAGATATTTCAAATAATTGTTTAAATCTTGACATTGTCAACGAAAAATATTATTTATTGGGTTATTTGTATAAATATTGTAATTTTTGATATGATCTTGTTTGGTTGCCTTAGCAACCATCTCTGTATTATTATCATTTTTGTCCGAAACATTTGTACATTCAAAGTTTGTTATTTGGGATAGGCAGTCCAGTAAATATACTTTATATAAATTACTTGTCCTCATCATGCTAGGTTCTGTATTGTATGCATGTCAAACATTAAAATCTGTGTGAAATGTTAAAATTTGTCGTTATGGTTACTTAAACTGCTCATTCTTGCTCAAAACGCAAGATTGCGAAAAAAAAGGAAGCCATTTCCAGTTTCTACACATATCAGTGTATTCAAAACTGCCAAGAACTCATTTTCGCCTAGATACCGCATTTGGGCCAAAAATCTCATGGGCTCACACAAATGTTTTCAGCAAGTTTCATGAAGATGTAGCCTCTAGAGTGTTCACAAGGTAAATGTTGACGACGAACGACGAACAATTCACGACGCAGGAAGCACGACGGACAAAAGGTGGTCGCAAAATCTCACCATTTTTGTACTCAGGTGAGCTAAAAAGGGTAATAAATCCAACAAATTCCTTCAAAGAGTTACCTCCTCTTGTTTGCAAAATCAGGTCAGCAATATAAACAAGTACCTTGAGTTTTAATTCAATGTCTTTTATAGTTATCTAAAAAATTTATATTTACCAAAAAATTGTCAAAATATGCTAAGTTGTAAGTCGAAACAAGGGCAGATAACTCTGGAAATTCAAATCACAGAGGTATCTGCCTTGTTGTATTGTCGTCCCCTTTTGGTAGTGAACAAGTATTGAAAGTTTCAAATGGATACCTTTGATAGCTTTTGAGAAATGGACTCGGACAACTTCCAAAACTTAACCGAAAAACTTAACCAATAAACTTAACCAAAAAACTTAACCAAACAAGATTCTGTGTTTGATAAACACACATGCCCCCAGTTGGTGCTGGGCAGCCCATTTCTTAGTCCAAATTAGGTCAAGGTCAAGGTGAAGTTGGGTGATATGGGTGGATTGGGGATGGTCATAAGCAACAACTGTGTAAGTATCCAAGTGTTGTAGCAAGCGGTGTTGGTGCTAGACGAAATGGTAAAATGTAGTTAACCAAGAAACAGCCCATTTGAATTATGCTAAGTGCAAATTAGGTCAAGGTCAAGGTCAAAGTGAGGTTGGGTAATATGGGTGGATGGGGAACGGTCATAAGTAACAACTGTGTAAATATCCAAGTGTTGTAGTAAGTGGTGCTAGACGAAATGGTAAAATCTAGTTAACCAAGAAATGACACTTTTGAATTATTATAAGTACAAATTAGGTCAAGGTCAAGGTGAGGTTGGGTGATATGGGTGGATTGGGAACGGTCATAAGTAACAACTGTGTAAATATCCAAGTGTTGTAGTAAGCGGTGTTGGTGCTAGACAAACGGTACAATCCAGTTAACTAAGAAATGGCACTTTTAAATTATCATAAGTCCGAATTAGGTCAAGGTCAAAGTGAGGTTGTGTG
Source organism: Congeria kusceri (assembly GCA_027627225.1). Taxonomy (NCBI): domain Eukaryota; kingdom Metazoa; phylum Mollusca; class Bivalvia; order Myida; family Dreissenidae; genus Congeria; species Congeria kusceri. The sequence goes on from CM051025.1 coordinate 39,757,164, forward strand.
GATAGGGCATGGTCATAAGCAACAACTGTGTAAGTATCCAAGTGTTGTAGTAAGCAGTGTTGGTGCTAGACGAAACGGTAAAATCTACATAACCTTGTCACGGACGGAAGGACGGACGGAAGGACGGACAAGAAGATCACTATATACCTCCTGCATCAAGATGCTGGGAGCATAAAAACTTGACTATCACAGATGCAGACTCAGACGACAGGGTGACGACAATAGCTCGAAATGTAGTCTTTATCACGATAACTGTCAAAATTGTTGACGACGGACGCTTGACGACGGGCGTTGCCGGAGCGGTCCCCTATACCAATAGTTCAATGAGCAGTTCATGCTCAGGTGAACTAAAAATAGGTGGTTGTTGCTAATAAAAGGTTGGTAAACACTGCCCATAATGAGTTATGGTCAAAATGTACCATGACCAAAACATACAATGTTTTTCTTGGTCAAAACATACCTAAAAATATTAAAAACGTACAATTATGAAAGTCAGATGTGTATCAAATTATAATGTCATATATTTAAGGGCTAATAGATACATGTTGTAATTCTTAATGGTTAGCATGTTAATTCATTGTATTAATAGTGTAATTATAATATCTTTAAAATGATAATAGGAATGCATTTTATTGCATAATTTTTAATATATTTAGACAAATAATAACAAAATAAATAAAGATTTTCTGACTGTACTTGTTATAACAAGAGGGTAACAATGGCCCTAGGTCGCTCACCTGATATCTATGTATGAAGTTTCATTAAAATATCTCAATAGGTTTTCAAGATATCGAGCGAAAACTGTTTTTCTATTTTTAGTAACAGTGACCTTGACCTTGACCCCACTCATCCCATATGCAATCCCAATCGAGGTCTCGATATAATGTTTTAACCAAATATGAAACCTCTGGGCCTTGCGGTTTCAGAGAAGAATTTTTAAATCATTCTGCCATTTACGTCTATATAAACCGGGGTGTGCCCAGCTTTGACCCCAGGGGCATAATTTGAACAATCTTTATAGAGGACCACTACACAATGTTACATACCAAATATGAAACCTCTAGGCCTTGAACTTTGAGAGGAGAAAATTTTTAAAGTCATTTTGCTATTTAAGTCTATATAAACCATGTGACCCCAGGGGTGTGGCCAGTTTTGAACCCAGGGGCATCACTTGAACAATCTTTGTATAGGACCACTATACAATGTTACATACCAAATATGAAAAATCTGGGCCTTGCGTTTCCGAGAAGATTTTTAAAGTAATTTTGCTATTCAAGTCTATAAAAACCATGTGACCCCCGGGGTATGGCCAGTTTTGACCCCAGGGGCATCATTTGAACAATCTTTGTAGAGGAGCACTATAAGATGTTACATACTAAATATGAAACCTCTGGGCCTTGTGGTTTCAGAGAAGATTTTTAAAGTCATTTTGCTATATATTCTATATAAACCATGTGACCCCGGGGCGTGGCCAGTTTTGACCCCAGGGGCATAGTTTGAACAATCTTTGTAGAGGACCACTAGAGGATGTCACATATCAAATATGAAAGCTCCAAGCCTTGTGGTTTCAGAGAAGATTTTTAAAGTTTTCAGTTTTTAAATCTATTTTTAGCTCTTGTGACCTACATATGCAGCGGACCGGAACGATTTTAATAACTTCAAAGAGGGTCATCCAAGGATCATTCCTGTGAAGTTTGGTTAAAATCTGTCCAGCGGTTTAGGAGATGTTCTTTGAATGAAAATGTTAACGCACGACGCACGCCGCACGACGGACAAAAGGTGACCCTAAAAGCTCACCATGAGCACGTTGTGCTCAGGTGAGCTAAAAAGTTCCAGTAGGTTCTGTAAACGGATTGTCTGAATAAGTAGACAAGAGGGCCATGATGGCCAAAAGCACTAACCTGAGAACTGGTACAGATGAAGACCATACTGTTGTGACAGGTTTCAAAATTAAGGTATCTGAACAATACACAGAGGGGGTAGGATCAGTTTTGATTTAAAACATCGGTTAGTGCAATGGGCTAACTAAAGTATGAGTTGGGTAGTGGATGTGCGTTTTTTTGCTAATGGTTCTCAAATCATTTTTCTCGATATTCTTACCTGACCCTTTTTCATTAAGTCATTGACAATTCTGGAAAATGCACAAACAGTAGATTTTGATGTCTTCTTCGCAAACAGTTTTGGAAAAACTAGTTCAATGCGATAATTGCGATGGCTGTGCTATAAGGTAAAGTATTCAGTCTTCGACGTAACCCACTCGACCGTCGACCGAGTCGATTGATTTTTGCGTCGGTCGAGTGAAAATTCCAAGCCAGTAGCCCGATCGGTCGAGTGCTTTTTTTCGTTTCCGAACTAAGCAACGTGTCCAAAATAGCTACACATAGACGCTTATTCAACACTGTATAGGTTTATCTCCCTTGAGCACTCATTGAGTAGACGCTTATCGCACAGTGTTGTAGGTCGATCTCGCCAGACGCTTGAACGTATTATTTTTACTGGGTGGAGAACTTGCGGCGATTAATTTATTTTAATGTCTTTTCTGCGTTATTTTGAGGGCGCAACGCCCAAACGTAAACTGCCAAAGGAGGATCAAGGTAGCAAAAAAAGTTATGAACAATCAAGGAAACGAAAGTTCCCTCCGTCATGGACAAATAAACGACCCTGGCTTCGTTTTGATGAGGTTCTAGGTGTGATGACTTGCACAGTATGTCAGCAGTTTTCACAAGACAATAAAGCAGAAAATGCATACGTTAAAGGGACAACTTACTTACGCATTGACGGCATCAAGGCCCACGAAATAAGTGAGAGCCACATTAAGGCTCTCAATCGTGATGCTGCTATTAAAACGCCTGTACATGAAAGTGCAGCATGTAAAACTATGAATGCCTTAAAAACGGCAGATCATGACAAACTACTCATAAAAATGAGAAATGCACACGCCTGTGCCAAGCATAGCTTAAGTTTCAAAACTTACGAAGTTATGTGTCGGTTGGATAAAATGAAACAGTTACAAGTTGGGTCGCAGTACTGTTCCGATAAAGCTGGAGCCCAATTTTGTGAATCCGTTGCTAAGACAACCAGAAGTGAAGTTGTCAACAAAATCATTAATTGTTCTTGGTGCAGTCTATCGTGTGATGGGTCTACTGACTTTACGGGTGAGGACATGGAAGCAGTCTATGTGCGCACATGTTCTAAAGGCCACATTGAAGACTCCTTTCTACACTTGGGGTCTTCAGAATCTGCCTGTAGTGAGGACATTTTCCAGTTCTTGATGCAGACCCTGCAGAATCTGAATGTAGAAGAGTCTGTGAAACACAAACTTGTTGGGTTTTGTGCCGATGGTGCATCTAATACGCAAGGTAATACTAAACTACGATCAAGTAACACGTTTTAATTTCTAGTAATATATATATTGTATAAATAAAGTTCAAAATTGCATTTCGGTTCACAGGCAAAATGCTCAAAATCCATGATTCCAATTGTTAAATCAAAACTTATGTAGCCAAACTTGATTGTTTTTAAGGCTTTTTTGATTGTTTTTAAGGCTTTTTTTGCTTATGTGTGTATATTGCTTCTGTGCAGTTTTGAGAAATGTAATAGTTATTAAAATTAATCATATAATTGTCTGATTTTCAAGGGTTGAACAAAGGTGTTGCAGCTCTTCTCAAGCAGCGATGGCCATCTATTGTTGTCACCCACTGCCTTGTACATCGACTTGAGTTGGCCTTCAAAGACGCAGTAAAAAAGGCATCCCCCGGTCTTTATGAAAAGGCCACAATACTACTTCTTGGGTTATACGATCTGTTCAGAAAGAGCCCAAAAGAGAAGAAAGGTAAATAAAAATACAAACTCTATTTGATATGTTGACATGCATAACATATATTATTATACTGTCCTGGATTTAAGACTGTGATTGATAAATAGTCATTGCACGTTTGTAATGTTCTTAAACAAAATGATTCTTTAGTTTAAAGTGCATTTTTGTTCATTTAAAATTTATTTATGTGAAATTATAATTATGCACTTTTAGGTTTGCTACGTACATTTGAAGCCCTTGGCGAGAGGCAGTTATTACCAACTAGAATTGGCGGCACTAGGTGGTTACCGCACTACATGAGGGCAATCAACATATTCCTGAAGATCTACAAAGTTCTGCGCTACCATCTAGAAAACTCGTCCCACAAGAATGCAAAAGCCGAGGGATTAGCCCGACTTGTTCGTGGTGGCCATGTGATTGTCTACATTATTGCCATGAAGGCAAGTTTGTAACCTTAAATGTTTCTCTTATATTCTTATTTTACAAGGACAATTTTGTTTAAATATCTTAGTTTATGTTCAGTGCACTAAAATGCAATTTGAACGCTCGTTTCAGAGACTTGTCAACAACTTACAGAACCTGTCACTGTGCCTGCAGCAAGCCCAGATAAGCCTTGCAGATGCGTACACAAGAGTGGAATCAACTAAAATAACACTCACACAGCTTATGGGCAAGTAAGTGTACATCAGTTTGAATTATACGTGTACAAGTAGACGATCTAAACTAAAACAATATTATTATTAATCAATCATTGGTGCTTTAAAATCATTTACAGAGAAGACAGCAGTGTATCAGCTGTTTTGGAAACTGGATCCTTTAGTGGGGAGACTTTAGTCTTCAGAGGTCAAAAGTCTTCCACTGATCTGCTGCATGCTACAGTCCGAGAAATACTGACATCTCTTGAAAGCAGATTTCCACAATCAGAGTTGATCTCAGCCACTCTTGTGTCATCTTTCAAAAACTGGCCACGTTTGAAAGATGATCAGTTGACAGGTTCAAACATGGAGTTCACATGTTAACAACTTCATGTTATATGTTCTGTTTAGTTTTGCAGTTCGTTGCAAGCATGACCCTCCCCTCCAAATTTTATTTAGAACAGTTGTGGTTCCGAGGTGTTCTCAACTTTACCCTCAGAGTTAGTTTTCATCAGGGTTTGCATGTTTTGTTGCTGATGTACTGTTTATTTATTATCTATATTAATATTGTATTGTTACTAAATGTTGTTTTTTTGTACTTTAATTTACACAGGCTGCGGCATTCTTAATTTTCCTAATATAAATAACCGAAGATAATACTTTTTACTTAAATAAAGAAGCTTAAGTCATGAAGTGCAATTAATACAATAGTTGTAGTTTGAGTTGTAAGACAATATGAATTAACATGTTATGCAGCCAATTAAAACTTAAACATCGAAGTCCTATCAAGAAACAGGTTTCAAATTTGACTGTTTCATTCAAAGATCGTTGAAGGTTAATGAGATAAATAAACTACATACGTCATAGAAGTTCATATGCTTGAAAAGAATTGAAAAGAAACATATTTCTGTTTTGGAAAACTTTAAGAGGTTATGTATTGGTTATTTGCAGATACAGTGCACGGTGAGAAAGAGATTGCAGTGCTGTACAATCACTTCAGGCCAGTGGCATTTCCCGATGTCCTCGTTAATCTGGACGATGTTACTGATGAGTGGTCAACATTACGCACACTGGTCTACAAAAGGTTAATATTTAAATAACATTCCTGATAAGCAAAACCACATAGAAATAAATGACTGAACAAATAGTCACATATACTTTGAAATCAATTTATTCATGTTATTATGTGTCTCAAATGGCATCTTTTTAAAATGTGATAGAACAAAATATAAAACCAGATCATTAATTTTACAAATGACGGCATGTTTGTACAAATTGTGCTTTTGCAGGTATCCAGACTTGACCGTATTGAAATGGGAACATGTAATCGGTGACATGGCAGACCAAAACCTTGAGAACGTTTTCAATCTGGTCGAAATAGTACTGGCTCTACCGCCAACGTCTGTCAACCGCCTTCAGTGCGATGAAACTGCTGAAAAATAAACGAACAGGTCCACTTGGAAACGCTCGACTCAATGATCTCATGACCATCAAAATCATGTCTCCAAGTATTGAGGAATTTGATCCTGAACCTGCAATTGCTGACTGGCTGGTATGTGTATATCATTAATTAAGTAAAAAAAAAATGTTTTTAAAAACATGCAATTAAATAACATGTATTAACTTACAAGTATAATTTATCTGTCAAGGAACAAATCCTGAAAAGAAATTCAAATGTGTATCATGCTGCATTTTAGATGTCCACACCATCCGGGCAAAAGCGGCGAATCGGCGACAAACCAGATGTGGCTAAGGCGTCTGGTAGCAGTAGCACCACAACTACAATAGTCGTTTCAGATTCAGAAGACTCAGAAGTTGAGGCAGAAAAGTCGCCTTCTTGTTCTACTTCTAATACACAGGTATTATTGTTAGTTTGACATTGACATTGCATTTACTTGGTTCAGATATTTGTGTGGAAAATTTTAATCACGAGTGCTAATTACATTATTTTTTCCAGACCGCCTTTAAGAGCGTACCTGACCTGTCAGACCTGGATGTCAGTGACTCAGACACTGACAATGATGAAATGGAGATGTCTGAAGACCTTGTGTTCAATTTTTTGTCAGACATGAACCGTGAATAAAAACAGAATCAAGTGTTTATTTTGTTAATCTTTATTGTTCAATGTTTTTTCAATACAAAAATAGTTACAAATGTTACAGAATAATTACTTTAATTCGGGCTAGTTAAAATTGATTCGGGCTAGTGAAATTTCCAAGCTGGTAGCCCGACCGGGCTAGTGCCTAAAAAAAAATAATGCGAAGACTGAATATTGCTTTTTGTTTGATAATTTTCTTTCCAATGATGATAAATGATGTTAATGCAGGCTCTGAAGACATCAAAGTTGCATGTACAAATAACTGCATGCAAGTCTTGCAACTGTTCGAAATCAAATTTTATCAATCAATTTCTATGGTCATGCGCAAACTGTTTAAGTTTGCGATACATTGAATCAAAAATCGTGTGTGCAAGCCAATCATTGATAACTTGTTGATGTTTTTTTCCAAACACAAGGGGCAATAACTCTGGTGTTTCTGGCCCGATCATGCTTATATTCGACTTCACCTGTAGTCTTACGTTAATAGACAAACTGTACACGACTGATGAAGATTGGATGAACAATTAAGTTTGGTTAAGATTTGATGGAAATAAAGTCTATACGCTGGAAAAGGGCACTTTTGCACTTTTTTTGCATGAAAAAGAGGCAATAACTCTGGTGTTACTGCTGTGATCTGACCCAATAACAATCCCATGCGAGATTTTATGGTTTTACACAAACTGTGCAAGTTAGGCCAAGATTGAATAACAAGAGGGCCACTATGGCCCTAGGTCGCTAAACTGATATCTATGTATGAAGTTTCATTAAAATATCTCAATAGGTTTTCAAGTTATTGAGCGAAAACTGTTTTTCTATTTTTAGTAACAGTGACCTTGACCTGGACCCCACCCACCACATACGTTAAGCAAGGTCTCGATATAAGGTATCTACGTATGAAGTTTCATTAAAATATCTCAATGCGTTCTTAAGTTATTGAGCTTAAACCGTTTTTCTACTTTTAATAACAGTGACCGTGACCCCACCCACCTCATAAGAAAACCCAAGTGAGGTCTCGATATAAAATATGTGTAATAAGTTTCATTAAAATATCGCAATGCTTTTCTTATCAAATTATTGATCGGACACTGTTTTTCTATTTTCAGTAAAGTGACCTTGACCCCACCCACCCCATATGCAATCCCAAGCAATGTGTTGATATAAGGTACTTATGTATTAAGTTTCATTAAAATAGCTCAATGAGTTAACAAAATATTTAGCGGAAACCATTTTTCTATATTTAATAACGGTGACCTTGACCTTGACCCCACCCACCCCATATGCAATCCCAATCGAGGTCTCAAAATAATGTATTTATGTATAAAGTTTCATAAAAATATCTCAATGCGTTCTCAAGATATTGAGCTGAAACCGTTTTTCTATTTTTAGTAACTGTGACCTTGACCCCTCCCAACCCAAATGCAATCCCATGCGAGGTGTCAATATAAGGTATCTATGTATTAAGTTTCATTAAAATATCTCAATGCGTTCTAAAGTTATTGAGCGGAAACGGTTTTTCTATTTTTAATAACAGTGACCTTGACCTTGACTCCACCCATCCCATATGCAATCCCAATCAAGGTCTCGATATAATGTTTTAACCAAATATGAAACCTCTGGGCCTTGTGGTTTCAGAGAAGAATTTTTTATCATTTTGCCATTTACGTCTATATAAACCACGTGAGCCCCGGGGTGTGCCCAGCTTTGACCCCAGGGGAATCATTTGAACAATCTTTATAGAGGACCCTACACAATGTTACATACCAAATATAAAACCTCTAGGTCTTGAACTTTCAGAGGAGAAAATTGTTAAAGTCATTTTGCTATTTAAGTCTATATAAACAATGTGATCCCCGTGGGTGTGGCCAGTTTTGACCCCAGGGGCATCACTTGAACAATCTTTGTAGAGGACCACTATACAATGTTACATACCAAATATGAAACCTCTGGGCCTTGCGGTTTCAGAGAAGATTTTAAAAGTCATTTTGCTATTCAAGTCTATAACAACCATGTGACCCCCAGGATGTTGCCAGTTTTTACCCCAGGGGCATCATTTGAACAATCTTTGTAGAGGACCACTATACAATGTCACATACCAAATATGAAACCTCTAGGCCTTGCAATTTCAGAGAAGATTTTTAAAGTCATTTTGCCATTTAAGTCTATATAAACCATATGAGAATAGGGGTGTGGCCAGTTTTCACCCCAGGGGCATCATTTGAACAATCATTGTAAAGGACCACTACACAATGTTGCATACCAAATATGAGACCTCTGGGCCTTGCAGTTTCAGAGGAGAAGATTTTTAAAGTCATTTTGCTATTCGTCTATATAAACCATGTGACCCCCGGGTCGTGGCCAGTTTTCACCTCAGGGGCATCATTTGAACAATCTTTGTAGAGGACCACTATACAATGTAACATACCAAATATGAAACCTCTGGGCCTTGCGGTTTCAGAGAAGAAGACTTTTAAAGTCATTTTGCAATACAAGTCTATATAAACCATGTGACCCCCGGGGTGTTGCCAGTTTTGACCCCAGGGGCATAATTTGAACAATCTTTGTAGAGGACCACTAGAGGATGTCTGATATCAAATATGACAGCTCCAAGCCTTGTGGTTTCAGAGATTTTTTAAGTGTTCAGTTTTTAAATCTATTTTTAGCTCTGGTGACCTACATATGCAGCGGACCCAAACGATTTGAACAACTTTGAAAGAGGGTCACCCAAGGATCATTCCTGTGACGTTTCGTGAAAATCTGCCATGCGGTTTAGGAGGAGATGTCGATTATATGAAATGTTGACGCACGACGCACAAAAGGCGATCACAAAAGCTCACCATGAGCACGTTGTGCTCAGGTGAGCTAAAAAATGTAGTCTTTATCGCGATAACGGTCCAAATTGTTGACGGCATACATTTTTGCACTTTTTTGCATGACAAAGGGGCAATAACTCTAGTGTCACTGGTGTAATCTGGCCCAATAACAATCCTATCAGAGATTTTAAGGTCATACACAAACTGTGCAAGTTTGGTTAAGATTGGATAAAAAGTTGTCTCCAGCGTGAGAACAAAAAAAAAATGTTGACGGCACACTGACGACGGACAACGCAGGAGAAGTAACCTATATCAATATCTCACTGAGCACTTTGTGCTCAGGTGTGCTAAAAAGTTATTGAAGGGAAAGTTTGTCAGAATGAGGTTGAAATACACGGTTACACAAAGAAAATATGTTATTTTCTGTAAATAAATCCATTCAATATCACAGAACATGGTCAAATTTCAGGCCTTTTTCTGACCTTTTTGGGAAAAAGTACCATGGTTAAATTGGGAAATTCACGACGTAAAATTTTCAAAATTGGGAAAAATTCGTATCATTAAATCGTAAGTATAATGAAGAAATTAATGAAGAAATTTACAGTTTTAAATCAATAATTAAGAATTTAACAGCACTAATAATTTTAATTTAACTCTAAATTGTGATAAATACCAAAGCAAGCTATGCAACCAAGAGTTTGTAATCATATGCATGTCTTAAGTATGTGTATATTTCTAAAAAAGCATCACCAAATCTGACCAACTTCACCAAAATAAAATTGTGGGATCTACTGTCTACATGATTTAGTTTTAATGATGTGTTAATAAACATCATGTAGTGCCTACACTACGTAGGTCGCTGAAATATGTGATAACTTGAAAAGAAATCTTTACCTCCTTATATTTAAATCCTTCCTTTAGCTGACACATCCACTTGTGTAAATAACAAAATATTTGCCCATAATTCATGTTAAATTTAATCATGATAGAGGACAAACAAATCGTTTTTCTTTGTGTTACCCATTTTATTACACATTTTGTTCTCCCCTGGTAAACAATGTCAACGATAAAATTAGAGGATATCCAAATGTAAAGCCAATGTGAAAAAATCGGCTGTAAAGTATTGAAAAATCGTATTTTCACTTTCATTTAAAAAAAATAATACAGATTTTTTACAATTGGGAATTTTGGGGTCAGAATTGGGAAAAATTATGCATATTTGGCTTTGGAAAAGAATCCGATAGTCGGACCCGTGAGAGCAGAGAGCAGTAGAAAAAGGCCTGAATTTATGTACATCTTTTGTACTTTGCGAACATATTTATGCCTGTTCCATAGCAGTTCTAAAATATAATCACAAAATAAACAATTTTAAGCCATTATAAATGCATGTGGCTAATTAAAGTTAAATTTAATGCATAAGTAAGTGAACTCAATACTAGTGTACCGAAATTATTATGGAATAGGAATATCGACAAAAGCCCCATTGTTTACATTTTTTAGATCGTCTGGAAGAATTACGAACAATTAGGTCGATTTAAGGTATGTTAGTGATCAGATAGAGGTTTGATTTTAACAGGATTTGTTTGATTAGTTGTATTAAATAGGGTAAAATATGTCATATAGGAATGAATAACTAGGAAATAACTAATGTTTTGTTTTCGATTCGTACTTATACGATTCGACCATATTGCAATTATGATTATTAGTTTTGAAACATTAATACTGCTGCTCTTTAAATCGATGAGAAAGTAATATAGATGAACATATAAGCTGTTTTACGGAAACTTGTCATAAAAATCACAACTAGTAATTATAATTTCATGATAGAATATGAAATATTCGCAAGGAATCACTTGAACGCTTTGTTATGGAAACACGCATTTGTTCAGACGCTTATTAAGCTTACCCAGGAAAAGTGTGAGTAGTTTAACTGACCGCCGTTATATGACTGAAATACTGTTGAATACAGCAAAAAATCCAAACAAACAAACAAACAGATAATAGCACGCTGTTGGTATAAAAAAGTGCGTTGTCGCCGAAAAAGGTCAGATGTGAATTGACTCTTAAGCAGGACAGAGCTTGTGTTGAAAAAGTAATATCTTCACGTTGATACTGTTAGGTTTGCCTGCTAAGTAATTTGCACAAAGCATTGCGTTCTGTGCAACAGGAAAAGCGGCAAACTCAGGTTACCGGCAAAAGAAGACTGGCGACTTGATAAAAGTGGATAGCAATATAGAAGATTGGCAACTTAATACAAGAGGGCCATGATGGCCCTAGGTCGCTCACCTGAGTTTAAGGCATCATAATGGCTAATAACAAGAGGGCAAAATGGCACTTAACCACTTACCTGAGTATAAAAATCTGGGCCTTGCAGGTTCAGAAGTTTTTTTAGTCTATATAAACCATGTGACCCACAGGGCATGGCCACTTTCTACCCCAGGGGCATAATTTGCAAAATATTTGTAGTGGACCACTATTCAATGTTACATACCAAATATGAGACCTCTGGGCCTTGCGGTTTCAGAGGAGAAGATTTTAAAGTCATTTTGCTAGTTAAATGTATATAAACCATGTGACCCCTAGGGGCATCATTGGAACAATCTGTGTAGAAGACCACTCCACAATGTTTCACACAAAATATAAAACCTCTGGGCCTTACAGTTTCAACAAGGAAGATTTTTAAGGCCCACTTGCCATATAAGTCTATATAAACCATGTGACCCTCGGGTCATGGCCACTTTTTACCCCAGGGGCATACTCTGAACAATCTTTGTAGAGGACTACTATACAATGTTACATATCAAATAATACGAAAACACTCCGGTTTCAGAGATTTTAGAGTCATTTTGCTATTTAAGTCTATATAAACCATGTGACCCCCGGGGTGTGCCCAGTTTTGACCCCAGGGGCATCATTTGCACAATCTTAATCTTTGAAGAGGACCACCATACAATGTTACATACCAAATATGAAACCTCTGGGCCTTATGGTTTCAGAGGAGTAGATTTTTAAAGTCATTTTGCTAATTAAGTCCATATAAACCATGTGACCCCCCGGGGTAGCCCTGTTTGACCCCAGTGGCATCATTTGAACAATCTTTGTAGAGGACCACTATACAACGTTACATACCAAATATGAAACCTCTGGGCCTTGCAGTTTCAGAGGAGAAGATTTTTGAAGTCATTCTGCTATTTAAGTCTATATAAACCATGTGACCCCTGGGGTGTGCACAGTTTTGACCCCAGGGGCATCATTTCAACAATCTTTGTAGAGGACCACTAAAGGTAAAGGATAGGTTTATAGTCTGATATTGATATAAATCTTCAGCCGACATTTCACATTTACCCCCCCCGATCACTGGGTCATAAGTCGTCCGTTAACACTCGGCGCAGAATGCAGCCACGGCACATTGGCTTATTTCCCTCACAGGTACCCATTTATACACCTGGGTGGAGAGGAGTAAACGTGGGAAAAAATTTTGGCCCAGAAAAATTCCAGTGGTCTGGGCGGGATTCAAACTATGGACCTCACGATCTCAAAGCCAGCGTCCTACCACTAGACCTCTGCTCCCACTACCGTAAATTACTCAGTCATAAGTCGAGATTTTAAGCCTCTTAAATCATGGTTATAAAGTACATTCGTCTCATGAGGCAGTTCACAAAAAATCGTAGCATATTATATTGAAATATTTGTCAAATGCATATTATTTCTTACCTGCATATTTGCTAATCCACACACTATAATCCATTCATAATTATCACAGTTTGCCCTTTCGATTAATTACCGACAATTAAGACAAAATGCCTAACTGTTTCATTATTAAATAAGATGCAAACTGTGAATGAAACTATCTACTCTATTTTAATTGACTTCCCCGCTTTAGGCCCCAGCTAGACCAGCAGCCACCAATAAAAACTGAATAAACCTGCAGATGAAACCCATGATTTTCATGTATAGCATATTGCTAATTAAACTGGCTGAAACCGGTTTTTGTCTACATCAAGACCTGTAAAAGAGGATAAGGCAGTGATTTCACACTTCAAGGCATTTACTGCGAACTGTACCGTATATACTTTCTTATTAGGGCATACTCGGGCCAATTTTCAGATGGTGTTTTATGATCATTCTAACTCGACTTATGGAATGGTTATTATTAGAAATACGTTTCTGGAATGAATTTTAAATTCTTGACTTATGAGACGTTTACACTTATGACTGGGTATTTACAGTATACAATGTTACATATCAAATATAAAACCTCTAGGCCTTGAGATTTCAGAGGAGATTTTTAAAGTTATTTTGCTATTGAAGTCAATATAAACCATGTGACACCCGGGGTGTGGCCAGTTTTTACCACAGGGGCATTATTTGAACAAAGTTTGTAGAGGACAACTATACAATGTTACATACCAAATATAAAACCTCTGTGCCAAGCGGTTTTAGAGAAGAAGATTTTAAAAGTTTGTTTGCTATTTTAAGTCTATATAAACCATGTGACCCCTGGGGTGTGGCCAGTTTTGACCCCAGGGGCATGATTTGAACAATCTTTGTAGAGGACTACTATACAATGTTACATACCAAATATGAAACCTCTAGGCCTTCCAGTTTCAGAGGAGAAGATTTTAAAAGTCATTTTGCTATATAAGTTTATATAAACAATGTGACCCCAGGGGCGTGGACAGTTTTTACCCCAGGGGCATTATTTGAACAATTTTTGTAGAGGACCACTATACAATGTTTCATACCAAATATAAAACCTCTGGGCCTTGCAGTTTCAAAGGAGAAGATTTTTAAAGTCATTTTGCTTTTTAAGTCCGAATAAACCATGTGACCCACGTAGTGTGGCCAATTTTGAACCTAGGGGCATCATTTGAACAATCTTTGTAAAGGACCACTATACAATGTTACCAACCAAATATGAAACCTCTAGGCCTTGAAGTTTCAGAGGAGAAGATTTTTGAAGTCATTTTGCTATTTAAATCTATATAAATCATGTGGCCAATTTTGACCCCAGGGGCATCATTTGAACAACATTTGTAGAGAACCACTATACAATGTTAAATACCAAATATGAAATCTCTGGGCCTTGCGGTTTTAGAGAAGAAGATTTTTAAAGTTATTTTGCTATCTAAGTTTATATAAACCATGTGACCCCCGGGGTGTGGCCAGTTTTGACCCCAGGGGCATAATTTGAACAATCTCTGTAGAGGACCACTATACAATGTTACATACCAAATATGAAACATCTAGGTCTTGCCGTTTCAGACGAGATTTTTAAAGTCATTTTGCTATATAAGTCTATATAAACAATGTGACCCCCGGGGCGTGGCCAGTTTTGACCCCAGGGGCATTATTTGAACAATCTGTGTAGAGGACCACTATACAATGTTATATACCAAATATGAAACCTCTAGGCCTTGCTGTTTCAGAGGAGAAGATTTTTACAGTTATTTTGCTATATAAGTCTATATAAACCATGTGACGCCCGGGGCGCGGCCAGTTTTGACCCCAGGGGCATTATTTGAACAATCTTTGTAGAGGACCTCTAGAGGATGTCACATATCAAATATGAAGGCTCTGAGTCTTGCGGTTTCATAGGAGAAGATTTTTAAAGTTTTTACTTTTTAAATCTATTTTTAGCTCTGGTGACCTACATATGCAGTGGACCGGAAAGATTTGAACAACTTTGAAAGAGGTCCACCCAAGGATCATTCCTGAGAAGTTTGGTGAAAATCTGCCAAGCGGTTTAGGAGGAGATGTTGTTTAAATGAAAAGTTGACGACGCACGCACACACGCACGCACGACGGATAACGGGCGATCACAAAAGCTCACCATGAGCACTTTGTGCTCAGGTGAGCTAAAAAGTGGATTATAGCTAGGTGGATATTAGCATTGATCTGATTTAATACAATAAATACATGGTCAAGTAGCCCCGAGGAAAATGTATAATATCTGTATCTAGTTTATGGTTGATCTTCAACTGATAGTGACAGGCAATCACTATCGTAAAATTACAAAGTAGCTTTCAAATAAGATATAAATATATATAATCGTTTGTCCATCATTTGGTAATAAAGAACCTCGGCACGTTACACTAGTTTCAAACCATGGTTTATTACAACATTTTGGGTTTTGACCTAAGATTTATTTTGCTGAAATAAAACTGCTTATATTTTTTAATGAAAATAGAATTGTCACATGAGTGACGGATATACCACCACAATAATTATGGTCTTGTCACAAAACTATGGAATCCATTCGAAAGAAATGGACAGAGAGAGAATGCTTTAATTTGTGAATGGTCAACAGTGTATTTGGAAAAATTTAATTTTAATAGGAGCCATAACTCTGTCAACATTTAGTGGTTTGTAACCAAAGTTGAACTTGATCCGTATTTTATGATGTTACACCTACATATCAAAAACAATTTAAATATGTGAAGCCTTTCATGAGTTATGTCCATGTTTTTGAGAATTTAAGTCAAAAAGGGGCCATAACTGTGTCAAAATTTAGTGGTTTATAACCAAAGTCGAACTTGACCTGTATTTTATGATGCTACACATGTGTACCAATAATTATTTAAACATGTCAAGCCATTGTTGAGTTATCGTCAGGAAACCATGTTTTAAGGAATTTAAGTCAAATAAAGGGCCATAACTCTGTCAAAATTTAGTGGTTTGTTACATAGGCCAAACATGACCCGTATTTTATGATGCTACACATGTATACCAAGAATTATTTGAATATGTCAAGCCATTCTTGAGTTATCATCTGGAAATCATGTTTTTAGGGAATTTTAAGTCGAAAAGGGGCCATAACTCTGTCAAAATTTAGTGATTTGTAAGCAACATCGAACTTGATCTGTATTCTATGATGTCACACATGTGTACAAAAAATTATTTGAATATGTTAAGTCTTTCTTTTGCTATCATTCGGAAACCATGTTTTTAGGGAATTTTAAGTCGAAAAGGGGCCATAACTCTGTCAAAAGTTAGTGGTTTGTAACCAACATCAAACTTGACCTGTATCCTATGATGTTAGACATGTGTACCAAAGATTATTTGAATATGTTGAGCTTTTCTTGAGTTTATCATCCGGAAACCAAAAACAAAAGACCAACGGACGGACCGACAAGCTCACTCCTATATACCACCCCTAAACTTCGTTTGTGGGGGTATAATGATAGTTTTAAGTGTTTTTAATTAATTTTCAGTATATGCTCATAATTAATAAATACCGGAGCGATACTAAAAGACTGCTTGAAATATGCCATTGTCACGATTTTTTTGAAGCCAACATTGTGGTTTAACTAAAGGCAAACGTATAAGTGTCATCCGTCTTTCCTATCTATTCACCCACCCCAGTATATTAGGCCACCCCCTGAATGGAAATTAATTTTTATTTCTGATTAAACATGTTTTAGTTATTTGTATACTGACAATTCTATCTCAGAAATGCATTACCGTATTTTTATTCTAAAAAATTGCGAATTCAAGATAGTGTCTTACAAAATTTAAGATATTTTAATAAATTTTCTGAAATCGTTACACACTATGTGCATAACCCGGGATTTTGTAAACATTAATTCTGAAACAGTAATTTGATGTTTGTTAGTCTAATACAGGATGCTTTTAATGAATTAGATCACAATTAATATAAAATACAAGTGCTTTCCTATCAAAATGATGAATGAACCAAATGATAGGAAACATACTGAAAAATTCAGCATTGGTCACTAAGTAAGTAAATGGCCGATCTCTAAATTATCTGGCATTTATTTTGTAGGAGAGAACTTAAATTTAAGGATAAAAGTCCCAATGATCATGAAATTATGTTCATTTAGGATATAAAAGCTATTTTGCTCTTAAGTGGCCAAATATACAGGAAAAGCGACTATCAAACCTTTTGCAGCCTTTTTAAAACAGTTACTGTTTCAGTTCTAATCTTTTTTTTTTTGTTGGCTTTGAAGGGAGATGGCTCGAGAAATTGTGTCAGTTTTGCGAACTGTTTCATTCATACTTTTCTTAGTTTAGTTATTTTGGAAGCTGTTGTTGCAGCATATTTCCTTTTGCTTTTGGTTTCCTGTTCTTTGAAGTTAAAACAGATTTTCTTTTCATTTAAGGCATATCTGAAAAATCTAAAAAGTATCCACATGCATTTAAAACGGCTTAAATCCAAAAAATATGGATGTAGTTAATGCGCATTTCAATAAAAACGTTCATATATGCAAAAAATTACTTCAGAGTCAAAATTAAACCAAATGAGGCTTGATTGACACGAGTTTTAAATGAATATTTTGTACTTCTAACCCCTCAATCTAAAAATTTGACATAATGTTGTCAAACTTTCCCTTCAATAACTTTTTTATTAGTGTGTTTTCTTTTCACGGACATTTGGTCTGACCACCTGTCAAAAGTTGCCGGACCGAAATAACATTTGCCGGACCGAAACATTCATTTCAGTATGTATCCATGTATACACTAGCGTATTTTTGCGATCTAAAAGCAAACATATTTGACCCACCGTAGTGATTGTTGTTTTAATTAATATCACACTACGATATGACAATGCGCCTAATATAAACGAAATCCCAAACGACTGTCCAAATTTACTGTTCACGATACATACAGTACACACAAATTCTATTTACATTTAGTATGCACAGTATTTTCATGTTAAACCTGTGGTTTGCTAAAAAGCCCACGAAAATTATGCTGACAATCACAATGTCATGTCATCCGCAACGAAAGCGTGGACGTATTGACCGTGTTATAAAAAATGTTTGTAGCGCAAAGAACAGTTACTGTGAAATGTTACTTTTGTATAAAATTTTCGTAACGCAAAACAACACAATTAGGTGTCTGTATGTATGCCGCATATTTTTACTCAATCTTTTGTTGATGCCAATATATTACCTCTAAAACGCGAAAGCAGTTACGCGGTATCAAGAATATTGTTGTCGTTTAGGTCTTTGACTTAAGGTTACTTTTATCACCCACCACGTGGACGGCGTGTAGCACGTTTTTCACGACCCATACTTGTAACCATGTTTTTTATTGGGCTGCTAATTAAAGCGACTGCAGTGAAAGGACTTTATCATGGGTGGCACGCGCAATGTAAGCTGGTGACGCCAAACTGTTACACTTTGATTTTGCGCAGGTCGGTTATAGTTTGTCGCACAACACAAGTTTAACTGAAAAGAGTAGAGATGAAGGCGTGAAAATCCACAAAACAGCATTTATTTACAGCAGGTGGGGTAATAAGAAAATTAATTAAGAACATAATCCACGAACGATTCGCGATGTATTGGAAATCGCGATATAGCGGAACTGTATTCTATGGAACAGTATTAGTTTTTTATTCGTTAAATTCTTGCTCTACTTCTTGCCATTCTTGCTCTTCTTCCTTCTCTTAATCATGCTCTTCTTCTTGACATTCTTGTTCTTCTTCCTTCTCTTCATTATGCTCTTCTTCTTGACATTCTTGTTCTTCTTCCTTCTCTTCCAAATGTTCCATTTCTTCCTATCGTCCAAATGTTCCTATTCTTGACATTCTTCCATTTCTTCCTTCTCTTCCAAATGTTCCTATTCTTGATATTCTTGCTATTCTTCCTTCTCTTCCAACTGACGTTTTACATTACAAGTATGTTGCTAAATTCTACAGTTCATGTAATTTTTGTATTTGACCTTGTCTATACTGTGGCATGCGTATAACAAAGTGAAGGTACATAACAATCGACAAATGCATTTTCGCAAAAAATGCGTTTTGTAAATTCTTTTTCAAGGGAAAGAACTCAATTTTACTACTTTATGGAACCTAACGATGATGAACGTCACTTCCGTGTTTTAACGATTCAACAACAGATTTTAAAAGAGCCATTATAATATTATTTTCCTTTTTTTATGTAATGTGGTTATTCTAGAATCACTCGAAATTGTTTCCAAATATATTATTTCTCAACAACAAACCATTGCACACTCCGATCAACGCAGTATATATCGATAACAATTAAATGAATTACTTTGTGTTAAATACTATTTTCTTTCAACAGGTTGCGCGAGAAGAGCGAAATGCGTGAGAGATTTTTAATATTTTAGTAACAAGTATTTTAAAGCTTTATATACACAAGAATCCATAATAATCGCAGCAGTTACTCACCCTGGCGGTTTATATTAACTTATCAATCTAGTATTATTATTAGTAGTTGTTGTAGTAGTATTGGTGGTGGTGGTGGTGGGGGTGGCGGCGGCGGTAGTAGTAGTAGTGGAAGTAGTAGTAGTAGTAGTAGTGGAAGTAGTAGTAGTAGTAGTAGTAGTAGTAGAAGTAGTAGTACAAGAAAACAAAAAGGAAAAAAGGAAGTAGTAGTGGTAGTAGTAGTAGTAGCAGTAGTAGTAGTAGTAGTAGCAGCAGTAGCAGTAGTAGTAGTAGTAGTAGTAGTAGTAGTAGTAGTATTTCACACAAACACAACGAAAAACTTTTAAAAGGATCAACATCATTTTCGCAATATTAGCCATACACCCTCATTTGCAATTTAACGTTTAATGTTACCTGTGCATCGTAGTCATTATTGTTTATTCGTACAACAAATACAATTAAATACAATTCTTCGTTTATTTAGGCAATATTTTGCCAATATTTGCCGTTATTTCATTGTATTGTGCATTTTATGACTATATTTATAAAGAATTTTGATTCATTTAAGGTCGATTTGGGTCGAGTTACATTTGGGACCAAAAATTAAATATTAAAAAGTAAAATTTCTTACCAGAAAATAATGACAATTTTAAAACATTTATTGTATTTGAGGTTGTATGTCAATTTAAGCATTAATTAATAATAAAACAAACAATAAAAATGACTTTATTCTTTTATAGTTGGTTTTTTTGGTCATGTTCGCGAATATGAATTCATATTCCGTGTTTAGTCGGACCGTATGGAAACTGCCGAACTTAATAGAGAAATGCCACCTAATGTAATATGATATGCTTCATTATGACATTGGTAATTATGACGTTCTGTATTCGTTTAACTTGCATGCGTTCTTTATGTATTGTACATTTTTCATTTGTTGTATTTAAAGAATGTTTAAAGCTGCTTTATAATTTATATGGATGCAATAATGTAGAATGTAGCAATAAAACTTCAGTTGGAAGATAAGGAAGAATAGCAAGAATGTCAAGAATAGGAACGTTTGGAAGAGAAGGAAGAAGTGGAAGATTGTCCAGAAAATGAACATTTTGAACAGAAGGAAGAAAATGAACTTTTGGATGAGAAGGAAGAAGAGCAAGAATGTAAAGAAGAGCATGATGAAGAGAAGGAAGAAGAGCAAGAATGGCAAGAAGCAGAGCAAGAATTTAACGAATGAAAAACGTCAGAATGCATCATGAAATTTTTAAACTAAGACTGTTCCATAGTATTCAATTGTTCAGATATTTATATTTTGTTATCCAGTAATATATAGGAATGAGTCTTGAAAACGCTGTTGGACAGTCAACCGATTCTTAGGAATTAAATATCGGACCCACTCAAAATGTGCCGGTCTTGTCTATGGTTTTAGGGAAGTCTGTCAATATCGCAGAAACGCTTTTTGAAGGGTCGAAGATTATTTACATACAGGCCGGAATTACATTCATGACCAGTAGAAACATCTGTTTCTATATGCGTTTAGATAATAGTTAATTCTACAGTTTGACAAATATATGCCGTGTCACCCTAATTTCGTGGGTCTTATTAACTATTGTGGCGCAAGCGCGTTAATAAATTCTGTTATCTCACCACTGAGTTGGATAAAACACAATTTGCAATGTGCTCTTTGCAAACAAAGTAATTAAAATACCGATTTTTGTTGCTTTTTCATGTATATGTTATGTTATTGTACCTGACCATACTGATCTGCATCGTCTGGAAGCTTCTCATAATTTCGTGGGATCTGATTGGCTGGCCTACATTGGTTGGGAAAGAATGTTTTCAGCATCAATTTAGTTTCACTTTGTTTGTGCTGGAGCCTGTGCTGATCAAAGGATGAAAATCTTGGTGAAACTGATGTTTTTCAAAATATTATTATTATGAAAGCACAATCCTTATCATATTTTTAAAGGTAAAAATATAGGCCTGACGAAATCTACACACTTTGTTAATTTTCGTTGTGCAGGTTTAACTTTAGACTTCATTAATGTATAAATATTTTTATTGTGTTAGTTATTGTTATTAAATATTAAATAAATGATAAAATTGCACGCAGCGATTCGTGGGTAGGAATGCTAACTTAAAGTTAAAAGTTTGAAAATGTCAGTCAAATTTAGGGTCGGGGGATTGTATTATGTAATTTTTTTAAACGAAAATAACAAAATTCCAGTGAGAAATAAACACAAGGGAGATTATATATGTGCAGTTATCCTTGGAAAACTGTTCTAAATAAACGATTTTTTAGAACGAAATTTCATGAATTCAATTCCAAAATAGTTGTAGGGTAGTGAATAATTTGTGTATTTAACGTCGTTAATTTGCTATTTAAATGACCAAGTCACTAACTGGTTGACATTAAATAGGATTTCCTTTTCAGATACTGCAAAAATATACAATTCACTTAACAGTTATAGTAATTCTGACAATGTTTTCAGATGCACGAGCGAAAATTCTATTAGTTTTAAACTGCCACGAAATTATGGTAACACACGAAATTATGGTAATCAAGCATACATCTAGCAAACAATAAAGAACGGTATGTTTTGACCACAATTTGATACGTTTTGACCATGTACACCTTTTGACCATATCCCACCATAAAAATATTTGACAACCATGCACCTTACAAGTTATACTGGAATTCGTCCATGTTTAACAGTACATCACGGGGAAAATTAATGCCAATTTATGCTCAAACCACGTGCTGAAATCCTTGAATGCCATTTAACCTTTATTTAAATACCTGCATTCTCCATTGCTGAATTTTTTTGTCAACACTTTTCCTGGTTCTATACCAAGTCGATCGCATATCTTCTGTGTAAGATCAGTATGGGAACTTCCACTAAATACCTTTATATTAGGCATTTTTTTCTGAGTAGTAGCTGTTAAACAACTTCCTTTTGTTTTGCAACACAAATTTGCTGCGTTCTCCGTCATCAATCGGTTCGTGAAGAGTCTTTTCAAGAGTTAGCCCCCCTAGTGTACGGAAAGGCATACTATAAATAGATGGTAACGTGACTGCGTTATTACCAGTAAAGACCGGTGTGTACACAACGACGGAAAGGGCCTTGTATGTTTATTGTTAACTTCATGAATTAATACTCTATTGATTCTGTTGAAAATTGATAAACGTTGATAAGACAGGTGCGTTTATCAACTGATACCATAGAATTATGGGTGTTGATCGTACAAACATATTTGTTTTCAGGTGTCCGGATTTAAGTACTGTCGGATTTAGGTACATCACCAGTACAGTATTGTTACTGATTAGATTGTCACACCGCGAATAATTACTTAAATTAGCAAAATTTCAGAGACACATAGTAGATTCTAGATTATTTATGTTTTCAAATATATTTTTTTTACATTTTCTACATTCAACTTGTGTATTTTAGGAATGTAATATCTCACTGATAAAATTCCTTAATACAATTTCATATGATTTTAATGAGGAATAATTATTTTTAAAAGGCACCCTTAAAAATGCAGTTTTAAATATAATTAATTGGTTTTATAAAATAAGTGTTACAAGTTAATACTTTGTATATGGAACCCTTGGTAGGTATTAAAGAAAGTAAAACCTGCTTACGGGTCCTATAATCATTTAATTATTTCCATTTAGTTTGGTCATGTATCATTATTAAGCGTAAATGCAAAAAATCATACTATGATGCTAATATTTACACATTTTTAATCATCATTATGTAGTGCTGTAGCAAAAACCACCTTGAATTATGCTTATATTATGCTATTATATGTTTGTCTGAATACATTTTATAACTCTTAAAATCAGTTTCATTTTTTATTGCAGGTACTGATGAAAGTCAAATGGCAGACAAGGTGACAAAGGGCCTGTTTGTAAAGCAGTGTGGAGCATTGTGTCACACTGCCAACTCATCACCCAAATTATTTAACGTGATGAGTGGTAAGAAGGTTAAGCGTAAAACGGTTGATATGTTACTTGAAAAGGAGTTTATTACCAAAAGAACAAAGTACGTTTGTGGAGACTGTGTGCAAAAGGTAGACAGTATTCCAGTATAATTGCCGAATGAAACATTAAATGCCATTGTTCACAGTACCTCAAAAAATACCGGTAATTGTGAAGATGATGATGTTTCAGAAGTTATTAAACATATTCAGTCAGACATAACTGTTTTGTATAAAGACAGTCAAAAGTGTAGCATTGAAAACTTAATAACATATAATGCTGAGGTATGGTTACAAAATAGACCATCATGCTTAGTGGGCTTATTGCGAAAAATTTGTGGATTTGAGAAATCTTCATCAATCGAAAACATGCAGATGGCAAAAATTATTGAAATTATATATGGATGTAGAAACAAAAAATTGATCTTGCCACTGTCATTTCAGGAAAATTTAATGGTGTATTCTATGTCAAGGAACAAACAGCTAGTTTCCTTCATCTCTAAGTTATCCTCTGCAGGAGGTGAGTCGTCTATCGTGAGATGGATGACACAGCAGGCTGAATCACCAGTGTTGTATCCAGAGGGCTTGGTCAGGTCAGTTTTTGACAATGAGCAGGTCGTTGGTAGATCATACCAAATCAAGTCAGACAATAAACAGCCAATTAGTATCATTACTAGCCACATGTATATTGTAATTGATGAAACAAATAAAATTCAAAATGAAGTGAAATTTTCCCCAAGTAATTGGCTATTCCAAGAATCAACTGAACAGCAAAAACAGAATTTTCTTTCTCCCAATTATGACAGTGATAACTTCAGGGAGACCAGAAATCAATTGATTCAAGAACGTTTGTCTAGTGTAAATTGTGAAATGTCTGCCAAAGATGACTTAGTTGAAAATTATTTAGCTAAGAGAGAACAAATTGAAATGGAAAAGATTTGTGTAGATTGTGGTGGTGAAAATGAAAAGAAGAGTAGAAAGTGTACCAACTGTGGTGGTATGTTGGAACATGAAACTATGAATATGGCACACTTGAAGAAAAGTGCAAATCCTTACAGTCATTTCAGGAATGTTGGTCACATAGCCAATTCATTAAAAGTCAAAACTGGTGAACCTGACCATTTAAATCCATCCAGCTTTCAAAATATTTCAGAAATTTTATATAATCTTGCTGCAAGATCTGGAATTTGTGAAGCTGGGGATCGTAAGTGGCTATTTTTAGAATGTGATGGCGGCATCTATGCAATTGTGGAAAAATTACTTTTCAATGTTTTTCAGTGTCCAACATGTAAGGAATCCTTTTATGGCACAGAAGCATTTAACAATCATAGATGCAGCATCTTACATGATGTTACTCCAGTGCATGAGTTCGGGTGGATTTTACCCTTGCCTGGATTGCTTCATGTGGAGATAAATGCTTGCAAAGCTTTTTTCCAGTTGAATTGGGAAATTTTTATGAGAGAAGTATGTTATCAGCTAGGGTTTAAAACACCAAAAGCACAGGAGTGTGCAAGAAAATGTGTGGACCATCACAAAACGTTTAGAATTCTTGAAATTGTATATATCGCTATGAGTGACGAGCTGTTGGTGCCCTTTATAAATTATTGTCACAGTGAAGACATACAGCCAACTGTTGAGCAGTATTGGATATGGAGCAAAGAAGTTGTAAATCCAAATTACTTGTACTGTCAACAAATGGTGTTAACTTTTGTTCACGCCATCATTGTTTTTAGAATAGGCTGTAGACGTGGAAACCCTGATCTTCTTCTAGCTGGTATGCAAAGAATGACTCTACTTTTTTATTGTAGGAATCACCCTCGTTATCAAAGAATAATGGCAATAAATTCCTATATAGAAACGATGATGCCAGATGAATTGAAAGAAATAGTAAGGAAGTCTCTTACTTTAAGCAGAACTGGTAATGTTGGCCACTATCAGGGTGGAGATGCCTGTTTAGAGGAAATAAACAGAGAGGCTAAATCTTGGGTTTCACCTGTGGGTGTTCCCAGTGAAAATGAATGGACCAAAGTTTTCAGGAATTTGGATTCGCTCAACAAAATAAAACAAAATCTACTAAGTTCAGACTCTGAACCATCTGCTAAAAGCAAGGAGGTTGAATGTCACATCTACTACAAGGAAATTGTTCCTGTTAGAGCTTTGTTGCGAAAGTATTTGTCAAAGCCGATGGAACAACAACCACATACAAATGTGTCTGGAGACAAAAAATTGTCAGAACATCTGGAAAATATAACATCCGAGTCAGAAGATTTACGAGCTCATTACCATCAGTGTTTCTTGTCCGGTGAACAATCAAAGCTTCCTAACATCTGTGTATCGGATGAGGAGCAACACAATTCTAAACTGTTAGAAAATTTAAGTAAATTAGAAATTAAAAAGAAAATTTTTCAGCTAATGGAAAACCTCTCTGATAGGGAAAGAAAACTTATGGAGGAAGTTTTCATTAAGACTGTACAAAATAAAAAAAAAACATGATTATATTGCGTTTTACTATACGCTTGTAGAGGATTCCATAAATTCAGATTGAGCAAATTGTGTATTACCATTTGTAATGATAACATAATGACATTGGGTGATACATATTTATTGCAAACATTTTAACACAATCATTTGACAAACTAGACTAGATGTGTCAATGTAAATGTGTACAGGAAGTCTGTAAAATGATAATGTATTTAAGAGAAGTAATTCATTCAATATTCTTCACTTTATATGTCAGTAAAATTGTGTATATATTTATGAATATGTAAATAATTGAAATGAAATAAAATGCATTTGAAGCAAAATGTGATTTCATCATGTTTTAACATATCATTCAATCACAATGATAAATGTGAAAAATATATTTCTTAAATTAATAATATAAAACAACTAAAAAAACACATATTAAATTGCACACTTATGATTGTAACATGTATCATACAGGTATCAATTTCATGTGCTCAGTTACATAATACACTGTACACTTTTTTAACTGAAAAAATCAATAATGATTATGCATTAATGTACATAATTGCTATTAAACAACGAGTATTTGCATTCGCATGACAAATAAGGTCATTACTGAGAAGGTACCTTTTAAAAGAACAAAAAAAACAAACATGCCTTAAGACTCAATGACTGATTAAAAGGGGCATATTGACAGCTAATATGTGATTATATTGTCCAAAAATATATGTTAATAAGTATTTAATCTATGTCTCATAATGCTGTATAATTCTCATTAAAGTGCAGTTTTTTAGTCTTTTTCATTTATTCTTATCAATTTCATCAACTTTTCCATGTTACTCGATAAATATATGCATGAAAAGAGAGAATATTCATCATATAAGCACATATCTCAGATTGAATTTAGTCAATATGCCCCTTTTATCCACTGTTTAAACAAGATACACAATTCCTTCAAGGGTGCTTGCTACAATCAAACTTCAGGGAAGGTATAGACTTCCTTGAAGGAATGTGTATCTTGGCACAAACAGCATGGCCCCAAAATCCACAACCATCTGTTTCACAACCAAGCCATTCAGCCTGAAGACCATGTTTCTTTCTCAAAGTTTTGTCGTCATTAGATTTGAAAATAATTTTGCAAATGGAACATTTGTTGATTTGCTTTTTAGAAACACTTTGAGTGACAGTTTTTTTCCCTGGCAAATTATTAATTGCTTTTGCTTTTAATAATGTTGCTGGAGATTTCCGTGGTGATCCAACAGGAACCTTCCTTTGCGGTCTGCAATCCCCACCAACCTGCAACCCAACAGTCCTTGAAGCACTTTGTGGATGCGCCCCAATAATGATGCGGCCTGACTCCGTGATAATTTTGTACGACACTGTAGCAGCACACTTTGAGTGCAGGAGCTGCGCCTTAACAAAATTCAGCAAAAACACATTTAAACAAAGGAACAATTTATATAATGTAAATCTTATTTGTTATATTTGGAAAATTTAATGACATTGTAGTTTGGTGTGTATTTAAACTGAACAAACTTTAATACATTTTTTTATATTACAACATCGATTGAAGCACCAATGTATGTTTTCTTATATTTTCAAGTAGTTACTAAAATGATAACAAATTGGCAAAGATTGATTACATGATAAATCCTATATTTATTGTTATCAAATTCTTTTTTATTCAAAAACATAAAATAAAGACTAAACTTCACGATACGATGCTGACTAAGTTTAGCTTTATATGTTACCGATTTCTGAAAGGTTTTCAACCGTTTTGACAAAGATTTTTGTCTTGCTCTTTTGTCTGTAATGAAGTTTTCAAGAATTGGTCCTTGATGATGACTTGCAGACTGGAAAGTAAAGAAAATGACATTTAGGGGCTATGTCTATTTTTTTTTCTCTTCTACATTTCATTTTAGATGTTAATTAATGCTCGAATAACATTTTTACTGTTCATAATTGATATATTGATTAAAAAATATATTAATATTGTTTGGCAATACTGGTTTTAACTTAAAGATTGATTTTACTGTTGTTCCACTTTTTGGCCATTGTTTTTGTCCCCTAAATGTTTTGGGGATACACAAAAGTGTTTAAGTTCATTTCTACTGTATGCCACCATGCAGCGATGACAATTAGAAACTTTTAAGCAGTTCAATATCAAATATAATAATACCCCTGACTGTTCCTCTATGATAACAGCCTCTGGAAGCCTACTATTATTCCCTGTTGTGACCTCTGCCCCAATGTCCATCTCAGGATGTATGTCAGAACTTGAACCCTTTTTTAAACAAATAAATGTATGGGATAGTGCCATTTTTGTTTAGAGAATTGTCTTAAAAATATAAAGTTTAACCTTGTACTATTTATATTTACTCATATTTGCATACTGAATATACTTTATAGTATTAATTATAAATTTTCATACCATATTTAGAAAATAATGTGTGGAAACCAGTTTAAATAGATCTATATTCATAACATAATTTATATTTGATGTGACCCGATCAAATATACATGTGGTTATTACACCACGAAAGGAAACAAGTTTAATGGGATTTTTTTTTTAAAGTTTTGTTTTACAGTTCTGTAACTGTTTTTACAAACACACCTCAACAGCATACTGATGCTCTACTGTAGCAATGTATGGATCTACTGAATATGTCTGATCAGACGATTCTTGATTTTCTGAAATACAAGGATTTTATATATAAATCATTCTTTATATTTGTTCATTATATGATTTATGTTCTATATGTTTTTTTTTAAATATCAATTATCTTACACAAAAATACAACGTTAATTCACCCAATCGGGAGACGATACCGATGAACAGAATTCGTTCCATAAATGTTTTCTACAGTACCCGGCGTCAACAGAATGGCGCCGATTGACAGCATGCATCACACTAAAAGATTCCGCTTCATCTCACGAATGGATTGATCATCATGGTGTAATATTATTAAAATATCAACCAGTATGAAAATTAGTTGGAATAAGCAACTTCAAGCGGTTGCAGGCGAAAAGTTACGCGATGAACTCACCTGTACACGCGGACATCTCTAGTTTTTTTTCTTTTTCCCGGCAGACGAACTTCGAAAGAAAATGCGCCAATGCGTCATATAATGCGCAGGTGTGGTCTAAAAATGTCACTGTTATATCAATCGTTTTCGTCTCGTTTATGGGGGACTGTCTCCCAATTGGGGACCCTATGTATTACGCAAAATTTGTCAAATGTCACCCTCATAGGAGACCATCCCCCGTTCAGGAGACAGTCTCTTATTTGGTGAATGACGCCTAACTGATAATATTGGACGAAAAATGTCCAAAAACGGAACACAATGAACAGTGACGTCAGCGCACAAACCTATTATTACGAATGAAAAATGTAACGGCTAATTCCTTTTTGAATCTTTAGATTTAGATTTTAGATGCTAGACAAATAACTGATTTATTTCAGTATGGTTAAAGCACGAAAGGTAAACTATATTAAATGATTTTGGAATGTTTACGTACATGTGTCTATTCATTAGCTTAACTTAACATCATACGTTGTACATGGACGTAGAGGGCTTTTTTTTGTTTTCGCGATTGTTACACACAGCCTTACAGTAGCATGGCTACATGATTTTTGGGGGATGTTTTGATCATGAATCCCAATCTATTTCCTAGAAGGTACATGTTTTCTGATTACAAAACTGAAATGATCATGACAATATCTTACTTGGAAGTGAAGTTATGACAATTTTTGTAGAGCACCCGTCAAAGTGCAATAAAACGTTATACAAGAAGTGCAATAAAACGTTATACAAGAAAAAAACATTAAAAGTCAGCCCAACTATGAATTTGTGTTTATAAAGCTAACAGCTATGGGGGGAAATGTATTTTTTAAATGGTGCATGTTTTCTGATTACAAAACTGAAATAAAATCATAATTATCTCACTTAGAAGTGTTGTTATGACTATTTTTGTACACCACCCGTAAGGCTACAATAAGACGCAAATTGGGAAAATACATGAAAAATTAAGACTACGGTCATTTTTTTCATTATTAAGATAAAACACTTGGCCAAAATGTAATTTTGTAAAGGTGCGTGTTTCCTGATTACAAAACTGAAATAAAATTTCATTTATCTCACATAGAAGTGTTGTTATGACTATTTTTGTACATCATCCGTAAAGGTGCAATAAATGTAATGCAAAAACAACACAAACAGTAATACCAACTATGAATTTTTATTATTAGGCTGAATACATAATGTCCATGTGTGCAGCCTAATTTTAAATACTAGTTGGTATGATTGTTCATGTTTCTTGCATTACATTTTATTGATAGTTTTATAAAAATAAACTGTTCTTTATGTGACTTGTTTTGCCGCAATGATTTTTACATACAAAAATGATATATAGTCAACAATTATTATGCCCCAATTTAGTTCTTAACCATACTCGAAAGATATGTGTAAAACGGTGTATATTTCAGCAATAGGAAAATTTATAGCGATTGCTCGTAAATATCCACTTTAACATTAATTGAAATACCAGACTGACAAATGTACGAACCGACTGGGTACGAATTGTTTCGACGTAATTGGTTGTATAATTCAAATAATTAAACAATTGACAATGCATATGCCCTTGTTTAACATATAGGATCCATCTTAATACATGCAATATATCCTACTAGTGTGTCGACAGCAAATATATCAAATATTGATATTTTTTCCGTATTGTTATTCGTACACACCGCCGCCATCTTGGAATTGCGTTCAGTTTAACATGGGTTTGGAAAAGACCCATAAACAATAACTTTGCTGTGAAATTCGTTCTAAAGAAAGGTAGCATTTAATAAAAAAACAAATTCATTGTTAAATATGTAGCCTGAAATCCAGCGAAATCCTCTTTTTGTTAAGAAATATTGGATTTTATACTTTTTCAGCGGAATTTTCGTATCTAAAAATAATACTCACGTGGATTGTTTTATGGTTTTCCCGGTATTTCATCATCGTATTACTATATGCAAAGTAGATTGGTTCCATAAATTTACGTTTTATATGAGTGTAAGACCGAAATAAAATGGTCCCATCGTTGGGCCGCTTTCGCCACTAATTAATATTCATGAGCTTCCTTTAAGGGAAACTACTCTCGCTGCTTTGGCATTGCTACTTACAGGGCATGCCAAAAATTTTAGTGCAATTTTCTCTTTGAAAATAAATACCGATTTATCTACATTTATTGACAGTTGTACAAACGTGTATGTCAAGAAATAGCATAGGTCAAAGCATTACTTTTTGTAAATTATGTTTTGAGACATAATTATCAGTTGGATTATCATCCAACCAAGTCTTATTTATGGATAAAAAAGACATGCAAAGAATTAAGTTATTTTTAATCCTTTGCCATAATGATAATCCTTTGCCGCTGTGGAACAGTACGGAATAGTAGTCTGTCTGCCTGCCTGTTGTTTGTCCTTTACATTTGTCCACTCTGTAATTACTATAACCTTTCACAGATTTCAATGAAACTTCACACAAATACTCACCACTGTAAACAGTAAGACAATGTGCGGAACATAAGTTTGGAGTCCCTCACTAAAAGGTCAAGGTCACACTTTTATGTTCACAATACTTTGTGTCCCTTCTGTAAATCCTATACCCGTAGTCGAATTCTAAGTGCAAAGAATTTAGAGTGACTTTTTATAAAGGGCTAAAATCTTTGGAACATCTTATCCGCTAAGTACCTTTTTAATGGTGGACACCAGAATGTTTTATTTTTTATCAATTTGCATAAAACTTTGTGTTCATAATGCTGTATTTATGTTAAATCTTGTTGTATTTAAGCCAGAAATGCAATAAATGTCTATTAAATTGTCTGCTCTAGCTTAAATCACAATACAATTGTTGACCGTCGCCATGTTTAATGAAAGCTTGACCAATCAGAACAATCCAGTTTGTTGACTCTCTTGTTACATTTGTATATGTTTGCGGAATTTCTTGGTTCTATAACATTTTCAATCTGGGCGACAAAGGCAAACAGTTTTTTATGTGGTTCATTGTTCAAATTTAAACTGGGGGGGTTACAGTGCAGTGGAATTATCGATTAGTGAGTACACAGCGGACGACAGCTTGTTAGTGTGTGTTTTTTAAAAGATGTTTAAAATTGCAAATGCATCCAGGGGTTTTTCAGCACTGTCTGCGCCACATGAAAACGGAGGTGTTCCCAAAGCAAACGGCCCCGTTCCGAATCAAATCTAGAGGACTTTTTTCCCAATTCCAATGAAGAATTTTTCTTTCAAAATCATAAAAAGATGTAAAGAAACTTTAATAACGATTAGAGTGACTTCCCGTTATCCTTTACATTATAAAGCACAGGGCTTTTTTTTAAGGCTCGGGGGAGTCGGGGAAGGGGCCATAGCCTTCATTTATGGGGGGAAATAGCGCGTGAAAACCAAATTTGGGGATAATTCTCACGAGATATTACTCATAGGGGAATGAAATTTCCAGATTTTAGTTTCATTTTGGGGGAAAACTGCATGAATTTAAAGAACATTTCTGAGGGGATGTAGCCTTATTCAGAAAATTTCTGAGGGGAATAAAAAAAAGCCCCGAACCAACATTTACAGCGATAAAGTGCAAACTGTTCCGCATTACTTTGCAAAAAGTAATGGGAACCACAAACTACACATTTTAATCCAAATTGGTAGACGCTTAAATATTTCAATTTTTACGTGTTTTTGCGACAATCGCGAGTTAGCAAATATTAATGTAGAAAAATACGCAAACAAAATAAACAATATTCTATTTAAAGCTTAAATTAATTCTAAAAAAAGAGCTTGTTTATATGGATAGTCTTTACTCTTGTAGTTTTGTTGGTCTCTAAAACAATAACACCAAATTTTCTGAAAATAAGCTGTTTCATTGATGCAAAAATTCCCACTTTTGTCGATAAGAAATTCCCAGTTTTGCCAGACTCCTTTTCCCAAAATGGGCAGAAAAACCAATCCAATCATTGTAACTCATTAAACTGTTTGATTTTGGGACCTGAAAGTTGAGATCAAAATGTTGTCTGGGCAATAAAGACCAAGGATAACTTTCACCATTTCCCCAGTATTATGCTCCAAATATTGCCCATATAAAAAATAGCTAAATAATTGTAGAGCGTCAACAAGTAAGATTACATCCATCCTAGCTGTTTTGAGGACAGTACAAGCCACATATTTTTAAATGCCTGCTCTTTGTAATCTTTCAAATGTGTTTGTTAAGCCAACCCATCTTCCTTATAGTAAATCGTCCCAATTTCATGCGTTTCATTTTAAGTTTTGGTAAATGCAAATCATTTTATGTCAATCAGACTTTTTACAGATCTGTCAGTGTCTAAATAAAAATATAATGTATGTATTTATAATGAAAAAAATGTCTTATATTTTTAGGAAGTTAAAAGTGAAAGCAAGAAAAAACGTATGAAGAGGCAACATGCTTTGTTGAAAGATCGGGTGTGTATAGTCTGATTGCACTTCTAATTGAAAGCCAGTCCAGAAATTCCCAATTAATGAATTGGCCCTTAGGTGATAGGAAATAAGAGCTGTCAATTGTAGAATAAGACTTAAGTTGCCTGTTAGCTGTTGTGACAACTGTTTATTCATCACACAATTATGCTTGTTTTCCTGTTGTCTGCCATTTGACACTTAAATTCCCAATTTCACAGGTATAGGTTATATTCCCAAATTGCTGATTAAAAAGCTTGTAACCAAAAATAATTTTAAAAAATCAGCAAGGTTTATTCTAGTAATGATATAATGTTCATGCACTTTAGTAATAATACAAAACAGATTATGGTGCCGTTGTGACTAAAATAATATGTTTTTTACAGGCTCTACAGTGGTTCCAAGACAGTGAACCCACACCTCCTAGTTGTGTAATGTTATATTTAAAGGGAAGCCAAGTTCTAACGACAGGTAGTTCACAGAAACTTTTTGTATGACATGATGAATATAAGGAATGTTTAACTATATTAATACAGACTAAAGTTAATGTAATCAATTGGTAAAATAGAAAAAAGATCATGATGTATTTTCAAAACAAAGATAACAATCTAAACAAGTAACACCTTTTTGATTAAGAAAATACTTCATGATCTTTATACCATGTACATATTTCATGGGATGTCAGTGGGTATCACTCTCTTTGCATTTAACTTTACATGCATTTATATTTAAGTTAGTTTTTTTAGTTTGCTTGATTGCATCATAAGCCTTTGGCACTCAAGTCCGTTTCCTTTAAAGAACCAGTACTTGATGTCTATGGAGGAGATCATGAGAACGCTGCCCGAGTGGGGATCGAACGGACACTGTATCCATTACACCACCACGACCTCATAATTGTATTTAAATGGATTCCAAGAAATGAAAAGATATGCAATTGACAAAGAATTATAGTAAACAGGACATTCTGAACCAGTGGTACAGTATTATTTAAACCTCTATTTCAGCACCAGGTCATATGCGAGCCTTTGTAGAGAATCCAGACGTCATTGCTCGTTTCAAAGAGTGTGCATTGGGACGACCATCACAAAATGGTTTGAAAATGCATACTTATTATTTGAATGTTACCATTTTATTTTGATTTTTTAAATATAACAGAGCTTTGCCAATTTGTCTCATATTTTATGTCCCTAAAAAGAGCATAATAAAAAGAACTGTGTGTTTATTTTTAATACTGTCAAAGGTGGGATGTGGCACAAACTGAAAGAGGAATTTCATGACCCTATAATTGTAGCAGCCCTTTCTCATTCATTGTCAGGACTGATCCAGAAGTCTGTAAAGTGAAACAATATTGTTTTTTATGCTTTCTCAAATAGAAGTTTAAACATACTCAATGTGAAAAGTAATGCTAAGGCGTAAAAAATGTTGTTTGTTTCCACTAACATTGCCAAAAAAATTAGGGTAGGTAGGTCGGCGTAACTTTTTTTCATTTAACTTTTTTTACCCTTACACGTTATTTTCCACTTCAAAAGGGAATTTCAATGACAAAAGCCTTCCAAATGTCTTTGCGACATCATTTCTCTATAATTCTAAGATGGCACAATTATAATTTTGATAAAATAATCAAGTTTAACAAACTTAATCGAAAACAGTGAATTTTTCGCTGTAAACTTGACTTCAAATGGCCAAATAAAGTTTAGGGTCGGCACGAAAAATTAGGGTTGGTCGGGTTAGTGGAAACAAACAACCTTTTTCTTTTTGGCCTAATATAAGCAGTGACTTAAGTGTTGTATTTTATACATGTAGTACATAAATATTTCACAGATATTTCATTCGTTGAAATTTGGGGAAGATTTCAAAATGTACCGACTGTAAGGTAAAACTATATTATCAATTGCTTTGGAACTAGCAAAGAATATAATTGTTAGCAGATTATTTAATTATAAAAGTGTTATTCTGTATCATTTATGTTTTTTCAGTCACTGTCAAAAACCCATCTTCTGTGGTTGAAGGCAAACCACCAATTGTTTTGCCATTCAGCAATCCCGAAAACTACACATGGGATATGTTGTGTTTCATTATCCCACAGCTTGTTTCTAGGGGTAAGCTGTTATTTTTAAATGTCTTTTAATGGCATTAACAATAATATAAACCTTGTATTTGTTTATCAGTGATAACTGGAAAGCATTGATTATGCAAAACTTCAAATGAAATGTTTTTTGGTTTCTTAAAGCGACATGGATAGCTGAGTTGTCATAGTACTGTAGTGTCCATCCAAAGATATTTAGTATAATCCTCTACCCAGCTATTGTATATAAGACTTCACCAGTTTATAAATTGTTGACCTTTTTGTCTTGTTTTTAGCATCTGGATGTGTCAGATACACCCCTTAAAATAAACCTTCATGGTGGCCAAGCAGTGTGGATTTTAAATCCCCAAATTGTGATAGTAAAGGTACAGTTGCACTAGATTTGTGTTTTTTCCTTACCCAATCAAGCAAGGTGAAACAAATAAACTATGCTTAGAAAAAAAAAACACTTCCAAACATCAAAACTTCAAAATCTGTTTACCATGTCATACTCAAGCACAACTTCACTTTGTTCATGTTGTTAGAACATTATGATCTGGAAAGGGCAAGTATCATTATGGATGAACATCATTTGAATACCCAGTTCAACGCATATGAACGAATTATATATTTATAAAAATGATATAAATTTAAAATGTATTTCACAATAAGAAGATTTAATTAGTCTTTAAAATTACAAAACAATTGCAATGTCAAACCTTTATTCTTCTTTTTCTAAATCCTTTGCTTGGCATAACATTTGAGCCTTTTAGTACATGTTATAAATTAAGCTGTTCAGTTCCCAAATGAGAATTGTAAAATTAAAATATTTATTGTCATTGAAATTATGACCAAAATTCAAAAATCTGTGAACATGAGACCTTTTCAGCTTTACACCTTTTCTGATAATATAAGACTACATCAACTAGACTGGCATTTTGCTTTTGTACAGATCTTTTTTATCATGCTCTTGCTTTCTGCATAGAATTACCATTTACCTCATCCTTCTGAGCCTCCATTTGATTTTTATGTCACATCTGCTCAAAATTTGTAACGGCTAGAGAAATGAAACTTTTTAGACATATTCATCTTGCTGTGAACGTGTGCACCTGGGTATAGTTATAAGCGCACATGTAAGCATTTGAATGACATTAACTAAAATATGCTTTTGTCTGGAATATCTATGTAGACACTTTATAGCAGAACTGTAATAGTTTTTAATCCGAATATAAATGTCCTTGCTTTTTGTTATTACAAAGATAATAGTGTGGATTTTCCTCAGTACATTTTCTTATGTTGTTATTTGTAGCAAGTAAACGCCTGAATGTGTCCGAGATGCGAAATATTATTGCGGCTTATTTGCAATTCTGCAAAGTGGATTATGTCATGTTTGTATCAATGTGTGATTTTGATAACTGGTAAAAGCATGATTGTTTGGATGTGAAACGATGTACCAATCTATAAATATGTTTCTCAACATACAGCTTTAAGTATATGTAGCTTCATTTGCTTAAATCAATTTTTTAGTTAAGTTTACGAAGTAAAATTTGTTGCTTAGAAATTTGTTTAAATTTTTTATATTGATCATGTTCGTTTCAAATCCAGCATGAGAAATGCATGAATTCTGGCATGAAATCTCTGATGGCTATGAAAAAGTAGTACACTGAATTAGTTTTAACATTCAATTACGGAGTTTTACTGTTTTCATATATATCCAGCACTCGCAACAAAGACACAACAAAAAATATTTGAAATCAGCAAAAGACATCAGATATAAAGCCAGTAAAATGAACAGGAAGATAACTTCCCCTGTAATTTCATTCAGTTCAGAATTATTGGTTATGGTTGATTAAAAAAAAGGTTAAAATTTATCGAAGTTTACCTGTAAATTATAAACATGCTTGTGTTCTAATATGCTATTGTCACATATCAGTTTTCATCTTGTGGTTTAATATTTTAGTACCATAGTTTAAAAAAAATATATTTGGGGGGAATTTGAGAATTGTCTATTAATCTCATAAGTTTGCAGCCTTTACTAACATCGAACCCTCATCTAATTATGTTTGCATCATTTTTAACCCAACGTCATTTAAGATGAAAATGCATCCATATCTTGAATAATTAACAAATTGAACACATTTTTGGACATGATGTCATGCATGCTTGAATACAATCTTGTCTTGGTTAGATAATTATATTTGAACAGTGGACAGTATGATTACTTTTTATGCCCCCACCATGATAATGGCGGAAGGGCATGTCATGTTACCCCTGTCTGTGTGTGTATGTGTTTGTGTGGGACATTTCATGTCCGGCTGATAACTTTGTTTTGCATTATGGGATTTGGAAATAAATTGGCGCAAATGATCATCATATCAAGTCTAAGTGTCGCGTGCAACAACCATGTCCCTCGCTTCAAGGTCAAGATCACAGTGGACACTGAAGTTTTTGCATATTCCTTATATGTATATAGTGAAAGTACATGTTTGTGTCCAATCCATAACTTTGTTGTGCATTATCGGATTTCGAAATAAATCGGCACAAATGATCATCATATTGAGACGACATGTCAACATTAAGGTCACAGTGGACACTTGGAAATTGTTTGATATTCCTTATATGTATATAGTAAAATTACATGTTTGCGTCCGTACGATAAGTTTGTTGTGCATGAATTTGAAATAAATTGGCAAAAATTATCATCATATCAAGACGAGTGTCAAGGTCACAGTGGAGTGGACACTTTGAAGTTGCGCATTTTCCTTGTATTGCCAATAACTTTGTCGTGCAATATGGGAAATCAAAATAAATTAGCACAAATAATCGTGACTAGTAAATTTATGCTGTATTAATGGTCAACATTATGTGTTGCACGCAACACTTGTTTTTTATGTCCAGTAAAATAAAATGGGAGCATCCGTGTCATTCAGACACATTTCTAGTCTAATAAAAATCTGCTGCATCAGTCCACTGAATCCAGTACTAAAACAAGTGTTGTAAAGTGTACAAACAAAGCAAAATTTATATATGACATAATATTAGAACATTAAGTTTTACTTACAAATCTTAACATATTTAAGAAAGCCTATAAATTAAATTACATGCCAAATAATCTGCTATACAAAAATCTTGAAAAAAAAAGTACTTGTAGCAACCAGCCAACCAGAATCATTTGTATAACGAAGATAAATATAACAGTTTGACTTTTCATTGTGCTGCTTTTACACATTTAGACATTGATTGCCCATCCTTCTGTCATTTTGTAATAGATTAAGAAAATTTTAACATGTTGGTCTTGCTTGCCACAACTCTTTGATACCTATTCTGTTGTTTCTTTTGGCCATTTCATATCCATGCATGTCAAAATGTCACTATCTTAATTTGGACTAAGAAAATTCAAATGGGCATTTTCGCGGTTACCATTTACTCTAATTTACTTTTTTTTTGTCTATCAGTAACATAGCTAGCTACACTTTTGATGCTTATGACCATCCCCAATCCACCATAGTATCCAATCTCAGTTTGACCTTGACCTGATTTGGACATCAAGTAATGGCTGACCAGCACCATATTGTAGCCACCACCTGCAGACATTTGTGTTTATTTTTTGTTAATATTATGAATGGTTTTGTTTTGGGCTTTCATTTTATCCTTTTTAAGTTACTAGTAAATTTATAGAGTTTTATCAGGTATCATACAAATTCAGAAAACATTAATAATGAGTTGTTTCGTATCACATAACTTCATCAATGTTTGTTGTTATTTTTTGCTTCAGTGAATGCGACACTCTGAGTGAGGTGTCTGATAACTTGCTGTGGGACGATGACGAAGCGGAAACACGGGAGTTAGAACAAGGAGTGTTTGAGGGGGAGGATGGAATGTTTGAGGGCGAGGATGGAGTTAGTGAGGGGGAGGATGGAGTGGGTG
The DNA here is from genome assembly GCA_027627225.1 of Congeria kusceri. Taxonomy (NCBI): domain Eukaryota; kingdom Metazoa; phylum Mollusca; class Bivalvia; order Myida; family Dreissenidae; genus Congeria; species Congeria kusceri. The sequence goes on from CM051025.1 coordinate 39,796,581, forward strand.
AGGGGCTGATGGAGTGTGGGAGGAGGAGGGAGTGTGGGAGGGGGAGGATGGAGTGGGTGAGGGGGAAGAAGATGGAGTGGGTGAAGGGGAGGATGGAGTGGGTGAAGGGGAGGATGGAGTGTTTGAGGGGGGAGGATGTAGAGGGGAAAGAAGATGGAGTGGGTGACGGGGAGGATGGAGTGTTTGAAGGGGAGGATGAACAGGGTGAAGAGGATGGAGTGGGTGAAGGGCAGGATGGAGTGGGTGAGGGGGAGGATGGAGTGGGTGAGGAGGAGGGTGTTAATAAGTTCAGGGAGGAAGGAGTGATAGAGGAGGTAGAAAAAAACTATGAATCAATGGACGAAACAGGAGAAGACACAGTTTCTGTTGATCGGATTTTAGAATGTAAGTATTTAAAATAGAAACCTGATTAAATCAACATAATAGTGGAACCAATGTTTGAGAAACAAAAAAATGTGCCCCCACACAACAGAATTCTCTTTGTAATGTTATGATGTCCAACTATTTTCACAATACTTTTAAGAGGATTCATTTCAACTTTCATTACAAAGATCAATGGTTTTTAGCCAAGTGCAATTCTAAAATGTTATAACTTTAGCTACAGCATTTATTGAATTATTCCCATTTGATAAAGACTTCTTAACGGATTTACTACATATCAATTCTACCTTTTTGTTTTTCATCTTAATTGTGCATGTTTGTTAAAAAATATTGATCAATTATTTCAGTCTACGAAAAAAAATTCCTCTTATTATTTGGTAATAATATTTACAATTTATTAATGGACAGATTGCAAGACAGTCTGGGAAAAGCGGCGGTGCCAAAACTATTTAATATGTTCAAGTTTTGGCACTAAAATTTGGACCAAAAATGTAAAAGATATGAAAACAAAAGTGACAGATGAGGTGATAATATGCTTGATTTTATTCCATAATTACTTAAAAACTTTACACACACACACACAAAATATGAAGGCAATCTACATGCATTAAAAGATACTTTTGTTTGTGCAAATATGCCAGTTGCTAATGTTGCTTATGAGATGAATGAAGAACTCCAAATACAAATGGTTAAAAATGAATTTATGTATGCATTTAGCTATTTTACATGAAATAAAGATCATTATATTATATGTTATGTATACATAACAGTTTAAGAAAAATGCTAAATAAAAAGTAAAATTCCAATGAACAATCTCTTGAAGGCTTTCTAAGATTCGTTTGCATTCCTAAGTTCAAAACTGAAGCTAGCAACCTCAGTCTCTAGAACAGAAAACATGCCAAAAATCTGTTTTCTTGAATCTTCTTAATAGGAACCCTGCTGATTTGTGTTTTTTATGCTTTATATCCCTCTGTTGAATAGGTCCTAGACTGCTGTTTCATGGGTTTGATTAAGCAAGAACAGGTATTCAGTGTTGTACATAAAATCTATTATATATCTTGCAGAGCTCGTCAATATTATGTTAAGTCTTTAATGTAATGCATTATGTGCTTATATGTAATGTGTTTGCTTAATATTTAAATGCTTTAGATATTCACAAGTGAAACAACCTTTGTTATACATTTAGCTATTTTTAATTTATTCGTTTTAGTTTGAACTTTAAAAAAACGGTATTGTATGTCTTATGATTCTGCGATATGATTTGCAGCATATTACTAGCATTGTCAGTGATAGCCCTTTTTCTGTGCAGTTGTTAAAATAAATATTTCAGAGCCCCATGCACTATGTCTCATGTGCGGTAATAAAATTGATGTTCTCTGGAGAGAAGCATGCCGTATCAGAGGTATTTACAAAGTATAAAAACAATTTTTTTTTTGTTAAAAAAATATCTATGTTCAAGGCACTCTGTCAGCCTGTGTACTCTTAAATGGTAATGTGAAATTTATCACATTTATATGATAAGTCAAGCATTTGGTTAGGGTTAAATAATACCAGTAACAAAATTCCTCTATGGTGACTGCAGTGACAAAGAATCAAGAGATTTGATCATGATATGTTATTATACTTGTGCACGTAAAGGGCGATATGAAGGTAACGCAAGTCTGTAATTAATAGTGTTTTCACCGGTATGAGATTCCTGTATTGCTTGCAATACAATCAATAACTTTCAAATATTATGTATAGTTCAGTTTGTCAGTCATCTCAACTGTCAGTTCTGTTATATGAAAAAATAAATCTGATCAGGTGATTGATTCCATGTTTTTGCTCTTACTTACCAAGTTACGTGTAGTTTATAATAATATGTCCTTTTTTCAGTTTGAGTTCTGTGGGGATACTGCTTTGGGTGTTTTTAACCACAGGGGCAACCATTGGATTCTTCTGGTAAATATTTTACATCATCATTCCAGTCTTATTTTAGCTCCTTTCAAAGAAAAATAATTGCTCTGCTTATGAAAGGTTTGAACGTCCATTTTTCAAGCACATTCAAATAAGAACAGAAAAATAAACAGGCCAACTAATTGACTGACATTGAATTTTCTTGGCTCAGAATCAATGGCAATAATTTCAAACAGACAATTTGCTTATATTTTAGTGTTTGCTAAGCTTTTGTCTTACAGGTATTTTATCTTCGCCTGCACCGAATTTGGGTGTTAGATCCACTCGGAGAGTTGCCAGAAACACTGAAAGAAATACTCCAGTTATGGCGGTAAATAAGCTTTATGCATTCAGAACAAACACTCAGATACTAAAGAAACCCATTGAAATGAGGCACTGTGAGATTTCCTTACTGTGTCTTGATTGATTTTTATGGTGTGTTTTTTTTGTTCAGCTGAACATGAAGTCTTGGTGAGTGATTTGATACAGGCCCTGTTATTTGTTCGAGGGCAGTGGTATTGGCCCGAGGCTGAAAATGACAATTTTATAACTATTCATTTATATTTTTACCTTTTGAAGACGTGTTTACTTCGATTGTTTCAATTTAGGCTTACATTTTGGCTGCAAATGTCTCCTTAAAAATGTTAACTTATAAAATTAGCAAACATTTTCTAGTGTAACCTAGCCATTTAGGTCAGATGGCACCATATATATAAGTTCACTGGCTAGAATTTCAATCAGCTGAATTTTAAAAAGATTGCAAAATATCCTTTACTCACTAACATTCAAAATGACTGCTGTTTTCTACATTTCCGCTGAGAATTTATTTCTGTTTTCTGGCCCTGTCTTATTAGCCAATCAAATCTCGTAAAATGGCTTTATATCCATATCACTTCTCGGCCTGGGGCTGAGAACTGATATAAATTTCAGCAATGGTATTTAGGTAGGCTTGTATAAGATTAGAAGATGAGGCAGCTGGGCTTTAAATAGTCATTAAATAATTGAAAATTATTATTATTTTTACAGGTCCTATATGGCAGTCCGTCCAGAGCAGCAGCACAGGTGGAAGTTGATTGTCAAACCCCACCCAAAACAGCTTGACAGTTCATCCTGTGGCGTTTTCTGTGTAAAAGTGAGTAAATATGTTAATGTTATTAAAAAAAAATAATATGTGATAATTACGTAAACAGTAATGAAATTGACAAGTGAAAGTGTAATGGTCAGTAAATCTTTGTGACAAATTGTCTATGTGATTGGCAAATAACAGTATGACACAGGTTTGCTTTTTTACATTTGAAGCCCTTATTGCAAAGGAATCGAGCTAGCAACTACATTTTTTTGTTAAAGTACATTGTCAGTATATGGATAAGTAAAATGTATATATATCTTGCCCTTTCTCTGTAAATTTGTTTTCCCTTTTGATTTTGTCAGTTTTGCAAAACTATTTATACCATTATTGTTACACATGAATGTGTCTTAAGATGAGACCTCTAATGTTGTTGTTTCATTGCTTTAAGTTTGCAGAAAAATTACTGAAAGGAGAGCCACTGATGTTTTCACAGGATGCAGACTCTGTTGTCAGCTATCGGTTGAAGATGCTGCAACTAATTGCAATGAATCAAGGTAAAAAAATGTTTTGCAGTTTAATTTATGCCAGTTTTAAGGTTGACTTCATATTAAACTGATTTTACTAAATCATAACAGAAGTATCTAATTGTACACAAATTTTAGTGCAAAAATGTATTTTTCAGATCCAATTGAAGAATTATGCCGTCTTTGTGGAAAAAGTGATGCGTCTGCAGAATGGGTAAGGCCACCATTTTCAAACCCTTCAATACAAGATGTGATGAAAGCCAATGCTCTTTAATTCTATGTGACATTCATTATTTAATTAATTAACACACTGTATGCTAGAAGTAAATTGCCTAGCATCAATCTGGTAAGTATATTTTCAGAGGGGAGCCAAAAGTTGTTTCCTTATTAGCTATTTGTTAAATTATTATTATTAACATGACATGTAACATCTCTTGTTATTATGATGTGTAAGCATTAACTACAAAAAATGTATATGTCTCGCAAATATATTTTCAGATTGGTTGTGACAGATGCTCCAAGTTTTGGGTCCACTTTGAGTGTTTGGCTAGGCAAGTGAAGACCATCGGCCATCAGAAATATTCTTCATTTGCAAAAAAGGCGTACACATGTTGTTTGTGCCACTAACCATAGTTGTTGTTAGAAACCACATTTGCTCAAAGCCCAGGACCAATGAATACTGGAAGGGTGCAAAATAAAAAAGATTATTTCACAACCAATGTTCAGTTAATTGTTTGTGAATATACCATAACCATAATTGTTTGTGAATATACCATAACCTTGTCGTTTATTTATCAAACGTATTGTCCATTTTTTGACTGCACACATTTATCTATACATTGTATTTCAAATATATATGCTTGGAACATTTTACGTGTATCTTTGTTGCAAATAGTATGTGGTCTGAGAATTAATAATTTACATTTTGTACATGGTATATTAGGAAATATAAAGGAATTGTTAACTAGTTTTGGATAGTGGAAAATAAGTTTCATGTGTGAAATTTTTTCGTTTATGGTAAAGCAGTAATTATTATTTCCACATTGTATAAAGTCTTCAAATAGTTTTACCTAATCTGTTCACCAAATAGACTGAGCTGTTCAATGCACATGTTTAGTTTGTAATAATCCCGCCGTAAGTGTAGCTCTGGATATGGTTTGCATGTAACAAATATGTTGAAACTTGACACAAGTCAGCCCATTTTGAACATAGATTTTTAGATAAAAGTTGGTATGTACATGTAAATACATATCTAATGACTTCTTTATTCAGTAGAAAAATGACACTTTGGGCCATTTTGCAATTTCTCATATTAAGGCCCTGAACTTTCTATTGATAAATGATAAGTCCAGGGACACCTAGTTTAAAATGACCAGCATTGATGTATTTACTATTGATTAAAAAATAAAGCGCCTACCATTTGACTTACATAAATTACGATTTTCAAGCAACGACTAAAGTGTAAAGAATCACTCTACACCATATTGTTCCTTACTCTACAAATACACTTTACTTCCAGCATACATATAGTTATAGTTATCCTATAGGCAAAATGAACAGAGTATTATATATACCTAGTTCGATGATTAAGTGATATGCACACGTCACTAGTTCGATGATTACTGTTCAAGTGATATGCACACGTCACTAGTTCGATGATTACAGTTGAAGTGATATGCACACGTCAATGTACTTACAATTTATTTGTTCGTTGTTATTTCAAAATTAAAAATTAAAAAAAACACTTTGGAACAGGTGTTATTTAATTATTTTATCTCGTATTGGGTTAACAACATACAATACGTCATCACATATATTGTGACGTTAACAACTTCAACGTCACCAGATTGTTATAAAACCGAAATGATTACATTACTGTTTGAAATAGAATCTCGTCCAATTCCTATTCATTCATTTATTTACACCGTCAATATTAATTAAATGTGTACATCATTATAAATTACCGGTCATAAAATCAATATTGTACAGAACCGATTTCTGGACAAAAAAATGTCCAAAGTCATCTGATGTGACCAGAAGACAGTTGAAATAAGAATCTCGTCCAATTTCGTATTCAGACATTTACACCGTCAATATTAATTATATGTGTAAAGTTACCGGTCTTAAATTACAACAGTGCACAAAACAGATTTAAGGACAAAAATGTCCAAGTCAACAGAAATGATTAGATGACGGTTTGAACTAGAATCTCGTCCAATTCATTTACTAACACCGTCAATATTAATAATATGTGTGTAAAATTACAAGTTACCGGTCGTAAATTCAATATTGCAAGGAACCGATTTCCGGACGAAAAATGTCCAAAGTCAACAGAAATGATCCGATGACGGTTTGAACAAGAATCTCGTCCAATTTTGTATTCAGACATTTACTAACATCGTCAATATTAATAATATGTGTGTAAAAATAAAAGTTACCGGTCGTAAATTTCAATATTGCAAGGAACAGATTTCAGGACAAAAAATGTCCAAAGTCAACAGAAATTATCAGATGACGGTTTGAACTAGAATCTCGTCCAATTTTGTATTCAGACATTTACTAACGCCGTCAATATTAATAATATGTGTGTAAAATTACAAGTTACCGGTCGTAAATTTCAATATCACAAGGAACAGATTTCAGGACAAAAAATGTCCAAAGTCAACAGAAATTATCAGATGACGGTTTGAAATAGAATCTGGTCCAATTCCTTGTCAAAAATGAACCAACACATAGTATATTATCGTTATTACGCTATACGTTAGTGCACTGTTAAGGTTGGGACACTCCAAAAAATCGGAAATAATTTTCATGCCCCAAAATCTTGGGACACATTGAAAATAGCATTTATTTCATGTTTTTTAAATTTGGAACACTGATAGTCACAGCACAAATATAAGGATCGGTCGATATAAAAGAATCAAATTTGACAACTGATTCGTAGTTAAAATTTCGCTAGCATATTGTCCAATATCAATTTATGTTTAGACATCCCACACAGTCTCCATATAATGATGTTGTTAAAATAACACTATACTATTTCACTTGCATCATGTGACAGCGCACATTTCGTTACTAGTAATCCGTAAAAGGGTTTCCATGGAACACTGATCCCTTCTCAGCGTGTAGTCCCGAGGGGCAAACTAGCAGCAGACATTTATATAATGACATGTACATATATATGTGAAGTGACGACAAATAGCGCACATTGCCGATGGAACCACGCACACGCTGTATTTATAGCAGAATCTTAATATTTGGACACACTGGTGGGAGTTATTTTTTCTGCTTCTAAAATTGGGACAGCAAAAATATCATTTTAACTTTCCCAACATATAAGAGTAGTGACGGTAATAATGTGCGTATTTGATCGTAAATTACCGGTCAATTTCCAGTATTGTTAAAGAACCTCGTCCAATTCTTATTCCAACATTTACTAACACCGTTAATATCAATTATATGTTAGTTAAATTATAAGTTACCGGTCGTAAATTCCAATATTGCACATAACAGATTTCTGGACAAAAATGTCCAAAGTCAGAAATGATCAGATGACGGTTTGAAATATAATCCCGTCGCATTTCGTAATTAGACATTTACTACCACCGTCGATATTAATTAAATGTCTATATCATTATAAATTACCGGTCGTAAATTCAATATTGTGCAGAACCGATGTCTGGACAGAAATGTCCAAAGTCATCAGAAGTGACCAGAACACAGTTTAAATGAGAATCTCGTCCAATCACTATTCAAACACTTAGTAACACATACAATATTGAGTATGCGTGTATATAATCATAAATAACCGGTCGTAAATTCCAATATTGCCCAAAACAGATTTCAGGACGAAAAATGTCCAAAGTCAACAGAAATTATCAGATGACGGTTTGAACAAGAATCTCGTCGAATTTCGTATTCAGACATTAACTAACACCGTCAATATTAATTATATGTGTGTAAAATTACAAGTTACCGGTCGTAAATTTCAATATTGCAAGGAACAGATTTCAGGACAAAAAATGTCCAAAGTCAACAGAAATGATCAGATAACTGTCTGATATAGAATCTCGTCCCGTTTCGTATTCAGACATTTACTAACATCGTCAATATTAATAATATGTGTGTAAAATTATAAGTTACCGGTCTTAAATTACAACAGTGCACAAAACAGATTTCTGGACAAAAAATGTCCAAGTCAACAGAAATTATCAGATGACGGTTTGAACAAGAATCTCGTCCAATTTTGTATTCAGACATTTACTAACACCGTCAATATTAATAATATGTGTGTAAAATTACAAGTTACCGGTCGTAAATTTCAATATTGCAAGGAACAGATTTCCGGACGAAAAAGTCAACAGAAATGATCAGATGACGGTTTGAACAAGAATCTGGTCCAATTCCTTTATTAGGGTCAAGTCTGTCAGTGTTGCCAATAACAATAATAACAAAAACAAACATGTTATTTCATCATTTTTATTTATTTTACAGAAATGTTCCAATAATAATGCAGCGTTTGTTGACTCATCTATTGAAAACCCTTTATTACTGAGCCTTCATTGATCAGCAACTTCATTTAAAGCTAGCAGTATACATATTAAGAGCTTCAAATAAACAAAGTTTGGGTGCACATTACTTTGATTTAAAGGAAATTTATATGTTATTTCATGATAATGAATTTAAAGCTTTAAAAGGTAAACGAAAAAATACATGAAACAGGACTGAATAAAAAAATTGTAATGTGCATTTTAATAACAAATCCACATATCAACAGGAAAACTTCAAAAATCAGAGGCTAAGAAGTTCAAACTTTCAGTTTTTAAAAGTTCATGAAAGCCCTGTCAAATTCGGACATCACAATTTCTTATCCTAACAACATAGTCAATTGTAGTAAAATTGTATAATGGATCATTGCCTAAATTATGTCAATTGCTTGGTTTTTGGTAAAAAATATTGCTCTCAAAAAGGTATCTGTATATTATATTCACAGCATTTAATCGTCCAAAATAATGTAAAAAAAAACTTTAATTTACACAATTAATTACATCATTTACTTAACTGCCATAATAAATTCTACTCTACAAGAATAAAATACATGAATTGTAGGGAACATACACTTCTGAATAACATTAAAGTGTTGGCTGCAAGAAATCTTTTATAAACTGATAAATCTTAAAACACAAGAAACCATTCAGACAATCAGGCACAGTGTTCACAAAACATTTTTGACATTGAAAATAGTATTTGCTTGACAATAAGCAAAAATAAATATCAATGACAGTTAAAATAAAAAAATCAATGTTAAAAAGGTTTGTGAACCAGGGGTCAGATGTCTGACAAAGATTTATATTATACAATAACTAACAAGTATAGGTATACAACAGGCATACACAATTTTATGACGTATTATCATATCAGCACATATTTACAAACACAATTTACAAAAAAAATACTTTAAATGCTAGTTTTGCCATCCAAAGTTATTCTAACCACAATACATGTTTCACAGCAAATTAAACAATTTGTTGTGTTTTTTTACACACATCAACAATGTTGAACTACAAAGCACTCGGGAGGGCCCAGATATTTATTAGATCAGATATTATAAGAGCACATTAAACCCAAAGTCCACAAATAAACATGCAGATGTATGCCAAAATTCAACAATTTGAGCCAAAATAATATAAACAGAGCTGTGTATGCATGCATGTATGTAAAGTTAACAAACTTGCCCTATAAGCTGCTTTAAATGTAGGGAATCAATTTATCATGTTTAGTTATAATCCATTAAGCCATTCCTCAGATACTAGCTCACTATAAAAACAACATTTCAAAATGGCTTTCACTTAAGTTCAAAGTTAAAAAAGGTCCCTAATTTTGACAAATTTCAAATTCAAGTTAACAAACTTAATCTGACCAAGAATGTTATTTTTCATAGTGTAAAAATTCACATAATTTTTACATATTTTAACCTAGAGTTACCAAATGTGGCCTGTGAGTTCCTTTTTAATATACAGAACATGTTTTAAGTTTTAAAAAATCCCTCAAACCATTCCTTTAAAATCAGCCGACATTGATACCGTGGACACTTACTACACTAATGTTATTCTACTGTTGTTTCTTCATTTTTGTCATGATTTTTGCACGTTTTTAGTAAATATTTCTAGTTTGGGGCTTTAAAACGTATTTTCTATATTCAGCGTTTTTAAGAATGTCTCTATTCTGTCCCCATAATATAAAATTTGCAATGGTTGAGAAAGTTAATTTGTGTCATATAAGACAAGGAAGCCTTCAATCTCTGCAGTCTGGAGTTTGCTTGTTCAACAACCTGAGAATTGAACTTAGCATAGGCTGGGTACCGCTTCAGTTCATAAGCTGGTCCACAGGCTGAAAAATACAGAAAAAACATAAACATCATAATAAATATGGATTAGATATGAAATAAGCAGCAAAACTAGATGTGTCACAGACACAGACTTGCAAAAAACTATCGTTAAAGTTATATATATATTGCACTTCACACATGTGATTGTGATGTACAATGATTGCGAAAAAATGCAGACCAAACTGGATTTAGTTAGGAGTTGGATAATAGAAAGAAGTTGTTTTTTTTTAAACCTGGATATACAGCAGATTTGCGGTAAATTGGAAATTCATTATTTGCGAAAAAACAGCAATCTGCAGTGTATTTTATTAAATTTCACATTAATAACACCAAACAAATAAGGAATAAATCTAAAAATTAAGTTATTACTATGGTCTATTTAAATGTTGTCTAAAAAACACACACAAACAAATTAGTCCCCTACATGGTTAATGTTGTCAGAGTAAGAACAGGATCTGCATATGTTTCATTAACCTAGCTTAAGTAGTTTTAAGTTATGGCAGGATGCAAATTTTAGTTTCAATTATTTCTGTAATCATAGCAACCAGAATTTTGGTAAAAAAAACTAAATTCACCACATGGCCATCTGTCCACATACAGAGTGTCATCAACCTAGCTAAGTACTTTTATGAGTTTTCGCAGGATCCAGATTTTAGTTTTCACTTTTTAGTTACCATAGCAACCACAATTTTTGTCTGACAAAAAACGCAAATAACATGCATATTCAGAATTTCCCCATATGGACCTCTATCTACATACCGAGTTTCATCAACCGAGCTTAAGTAATTTTTCAGTTAAACATGATCCAGAATTTTCTGACCTACAGACGGACACACAAACATAATTGAAAAAACATGCATATTTCCCATATGGCCCTCTATCCACATACAAAGTTTCATCAACATAGGTTGATAAAACTTGGTACTACTTTTTTGAGTTATTGCAGGATCCAGATTGAAGTTTTCAATTATTTCTGAACAGACAATCCAGATTTTAGATTTCAATTATTTCTTAACAGACAAACAGCCATTTTGTTAATCGTTGCAGCCAAAATCCTTTTTTTTTAAATTATCTACTCATTAAAGTCATTCAACTGGAAAAGTCTGAACGACACCCACCCAGTTGTTTCAGAGGAGTTCAAAACACAATCTTTGAGACGTATGTACGGACGGACGGACAAGTGTTATGCTTAATGCCTCCCACTCAGTGGAGCCATAAAAAGAGAAATACTAGTTTGCAGTTATGGTGGATAAATGTAAACAGTTCAAGAACTAATTGAATATAACCTGTGTGATTTTTGAAGTGTAGACTGTCCACCTTGAACTGAGTTTGTTTGAAGAACACAGGATCCCTGTTCAAGCAGTATTCGTGAAGTGAACAGGCATTGTCGTACACAACCATTTTTGGTGCTGAAAAAAACAACAACAACAGAAACAAACTTACGATTTTCCAACAGAAGCAAACTTTTGATATTTCATTGTATTGAGCAACAATTCACCTTTGTAGTATTATACTCATAGAAAGAAATGTTCATTAAATTAAACAAAGAGGTCAACTTTTCATTGCTTGTACCTGCTGGAAATCTTGTGCGAAGCAGAGTGAATGGTACATCTGGGGATTCACAGAACCGCATAACCTCAAAGCCATAGCAAATCCCTAAATAAAAACAAAACAATATGTGTCAGTTAAATATGCTACCAGCAACTAACAATATTTCTTCCTAAGAATATTTGTTCCAGATTTTAAGTGGTCCTATAATGAATAGCACTTGTTGGGAAAATACTCCGAAAAATTTACTTATACCAGTACTTTCAAATTGCTACAACCTTAGAGCATATATTTCTAGGACGAGTTATCCAAATACTATTTATCAACCTACCATGTTGACAGTACAAAGTGAAGACCCCAGGCAGCAATCGTGGATGACCTTTAGCCAACTTTCTACACATGTCATCCATGGTGCGTTTCCCTCCATCAGCTGTGTAAACCCCTCTTTTTCTGAGCTGGGGTAGACAGGGGTATACTTCCAGTTCATTTTGTTGTTCATCTGGCAATTCCATCGGACATGGTGTTTGCATGAAAGGATGAAACACCTTACTGCTCATGTAAGTCATGCATTCGAGGAACAATTTGAACGGAAATTTGTTTTTTAATTTTTTCAATATATCAAACATGACAGGTACTTTTTCTTGAATAACATTTAATTCTAAGTCAGATGAAAATAATTCTTCTCCTTTAGTAAATGATTTGCATATGGTGTCAACAAGATCTTCATCAGGTGGGATAAATGATGAAAATGGATTTGGTGAAGCAAGTACTTTCACAAAATCTTTCCAAGTTGCATTTACAGTAATTCTTAGGTCCACAACTTCACTCTCGCCCAGGATATGCTCCACAAGGTCAGACATTGCAACTGAACCTGTATCTGACCTGATGGCTTCCAACAGGCTATTTCTTACGGAGCTTTCAATACCACGAGTGGCGTACTGTTGCAAGATCCTTCGCACAGTTGCAGAAAACATAGTTCGTTCTTTTACCCTTGACATAAGAAGAAAAACATGTGAAATTGAACAATGATACAATCATAATAACCATAATGCAAAATTAAGCGCATAATGTTCACACTTGTAAATGATCTTGTAACTCAGGTTCACAAACTATTCATTTTAATGATGCGGAAAGTGAAACACAACTGGATTTTTTTTTAAGTAAACCTAAACATACATTCGAAGAGCAATAAATTGGCCTATTAATTCATTTTAGCTTGTCAATGTGGTTCAAGTTTGAATGAGAGAGAAATGAGCTTACTGATAAACTTTAACCTGAACAGCAAAGCAAGACTGTCAATTTATCAAGTTATATCTTTAATACATTAAAACCTTACAAATGGCATCATGCAAATACTGAGGCAGAGCAAAAACTATAACTCAACTTCTTTGTTGAAAAAGTTGAACTAACAATTAATTAGTATCTATTAACATTGCTTACTTGTGTGGATTCTTTTTGTCATATGGCTCTCCAGGCCGATCAATGGATGACATCAGTTCACCCCATGACATCAAATGCTTCCGGAATGAAACTGAAGTAGCATCCATGACAACGGAGTCAGGGTAGGGACCACAATCAGGACACAAAAATGAGCTGTTGTAATTGATGTCCAGAAGATCCAAGAAGGCATACCATGCTGACTTAAAATCATCATATGATGGGACGTTAGGATGACCGGCATCTTTGTATGTCCTACATAGTACCGAATACTCCGAGAAAATTGTTGTCCTGAAAAAGTAAACAATCCTGTTATATACATCTTTATATGTACTTTTTTGATTTTAATCAATACTGAAAGGATCAACCATTAAGCACACACATGCACGCACGCACGCACACACACACACACTCACACGCAAATTCTCTGACTTCAGTGATCCTGATTCACTTCATTTAGAGTCACTTTATTCCTATAGTTCAACTACTGAAACACTTGATAAGCTAAAATGCAATTCAAAAACACAGTAACTATTTGCACATACTTTCCTGTGAGGTAGTAATACATGAATCTCCTCATTATTTCATGACAAATGACAAACTGTCTCATATTTAAAATACAGACAGAAAGGCCGTCAAAGTCATACATCCTGCTACAGGTTGGACAATTTTTTCTTGACACTGTGAATATATCAATGAAATAAAACATTAAAATTTTGTCAATGAACAATAATTACATCAAAAGCTGTAACATTAGGAAATTGCATCTGACAAATCATCAGTGCTGAATAATAGCATAGGGCTGCAAAATTCAATAAATTCACTTTAAAACCTTGTACAAACAACCTTGGACGTAAGAGTGTCTACTGATTACTTACCTTTTCCTCGTACGATTTGATTGATAAGATAGACACGACATTCATGTACAATGACCTCTAAGCTGGTTCCGCAATCTTCACATTCCAACTCGTCAGGGCATAAAACTACATCATTGTTTCTGTCAAACATAAATCTGTCTGAATCAGGCATCTGATATTGATTTTGCATTTCAGTTGATGAAACAAATGGTATTCTGAGAGTTGAAAGACATTGTTTACTATAACTCTTTTTTTCAGATGTCAAAGTATCTGTAATATTGGCTGATTCTATGGTCCGAGTGTGAGGACAATGTGAGTGAGGACAAACAAGACATTTTGGTTCTCTTCCTGATGTGGAAAAAATGCCATAACTATCTGCATGCCACACACAATACAGACCATTCTTCAACAGCACAACATTCTGAAAAACAAGAAATGTGTCACAGACATAAATGCCCTCAGAACACGACAATTGTAACAATCCAATCAGCATACATGTTTGACAGATTTAATTAAACAAAAGGCAAGAAACTTGGCAAAAATGACAAAAAATAAAGGGCCCGAGAACACATGCTATAGAACTTGCAGCTACTCGTGCTGTGAGAGTTTGGTAAAGATTGCATAAAATTCTAGGAGGAGTTCATCATTGTTATCAAGTACGTTGAGTTTCATGACAAAGTTGAGAAATTAAAGTAAAGTAAAAAAAGAACAAGTAATAAGTTAAGTTAGTAATAACTCCAACAAATTTCTTGAATTTTTTCTTACCTGCTCTTGTCAATAAAAAGTGGAAAAGAAAGAGACTAAATGACTAAATACACATGCTGTTGCAGAAGACACGAGCATCAACTTGATTGTTTTCTTTGAAAAGTTAAAAAAACATTACACAGAAAGTTGAATATATATAACTTTACCTCAACACCTGAAGTGGTTGACTGTCCTTCAAATTCATTGAAAACCTCAACTTCAGCATCTAGTATGGAAACCAAATCAACATACAATAAACAAGCAGTTTAAACCACAATCATAGTTCCTCATTACAACTTAATCATGTTAAAGGACAAACAGTAAGCCAAAAAATTGTGAAACAATGGAAGATTTGTAAAATTTACTCTTATATAAGTTGACCACAACATGCAATGTAAATCCAAAATATGATTGTCTATTTGTAAAGTGGCCTGGACCCTATCAAACATCTACCCGTTAATTAAATTTAAATACTAGAAAAACATGCATGTACATCAAAATTTGTTACAATTAAACATTTACCATTTATAGTTGGGATTATTCCACTTTTGGAATCAAAAGGGTCCAAAATTGCAATGCCTATTTTGATATGTTGACATATGGGCCACCTGTCTGTAAATTCTACAAACAAACAAAAATATTAAAGAAGAATATGTAATAAAGCATATTATGACATTTCATAATTCAGCATTATAAATTAGCAAAAAAACAACACATGACTACTGGTATATAACTTAACACTGTATAGGCGTTACCATGGTGTGTTATATGCATCCTTCCTTGAAAGCAGCTTATGATCTCCGACCGATCTTTATCGCATGTACATTTCCACAACCATACCAAGTCATCATTGAATTTACACCCATCTCTTTGAAGAATATGGAATAGGCTAGGCTGTTCAAAATAAAATATTTGTATAGATTGTTTAAAGGGACTTGTTAACAGATTAACAATTAGACAATTTTTCAATTTTATCTCACTTATTCAAACTTAATAGAATACTCTATAAAGGGGAGTATAATAGCAAAACTGATATATAAATATGCTGTTAATATTGTTTCGTTTGCTAGAAATTATTTAGTTAACATCAATACAATTATAAAGCATTGGTAACGCGAAATGGTTGGAATGTTTCTGACTTGAAATTTTTGTTAAATGTGTAAATCAACATGGTTGATTAATATAAAGCAAATAATGCTCTGTGTCCTTGGTATGGCACAGTGGTTAGCCTTTTACTCAAGAGGGTCCGGGTTCAAGACCTGGTGGAAACTTTATCTTAGTTTCATTATTAAAATCATTTACTTAATATTATAAGTTATCTATTTGTTTCATATTATTGGACCCGTCATGTGGAAACATTTCACGACATAAATCAAAAAAGACAAAAATCTGTTAACAAGTCCCTTGAAGTTAACTGTTAATTCAAATATTTTTTCTAAAACCCATTTACAGACAACTGAGGTCATGATGCTCCCCGTAGGTTGCTCCAACTGAGTCCATTTGAATTATTTTAATCTTATTGCCGAGGGCATGAAACCTGTTTAAATAATAAGTTATTTTCTTTTTCAAGCAAATAGTTCTAATACGCCATTAACAACAAGAGCACTATCATGGTCTAAAGAGCTTTCCTAGGTTCTGTCATAAGATCAAATCCATGCTGTTGGGACATGATTGAACAAATGTGAAAAAAGGTCAAGCTAGAACTGAATTGTAGTCTTTTAAGTCACTACCTTTAGTGATGATTTTTCAACATCAAAATCTTGCATAGCATAGGTTTTGTACTGATCATCCAGATGAAAAAATCCATTTTGTTCCAGCAGAAGGTTCCTATATATTTCATCACATGATAGACGATCAACACATGTTGCAATCTCAGTGACCTGTGAAACGTTTGCCTGAAATTACGTATGTAAATTAATTCAATCAGATTGAACATGTTTAATTTCATTGTTTAACTAGTTTGTGCAGAAATAAAATGGGTTAAATATAATACTTAGTTGTAGATAGAGAATTACAAGCAATTCAATTAGAATTGTCATCTAAAAACATCTAAATACTCACCACTGCGCCTTCGTTCTCATTAAGAGCTTCTAAACATATCTTTTTCGAGCCTGAAGGGCGAGATTCAATGCCAGCTGGTCTTCCAATGTTCCTAGGATCTCTTCCCTCTTTCCCCTTCAAAGCCACAATCTTTGAGAAGTCATATTTGGTACTGCCGTGTGAGGGTTGACTGTAACGCTTTAAGTCAGCAGCACGTATTCTCCCCTACAAAGTATTGAATAATCACATTGTTACAGCTTAGGTTGTATATAAATCTTTCTTTTAACACTAATTAAAAAATCTTAAAGCGATCATAGATAAAAAGATCAAGAGTATTAGAACAAAAAACGAGCAGGAGAAAAAAACTTGTTTATTTATATTATTAACCTTTTTCATTGTTCCATCCTTTTTTAACTGTACCATCATCTGACGACTATAGAGAAGATTGCCACTCTTGACATCCTATCTGTTAAAGAAAAGTAACATGATAGCTATTATAAAGAATACAATGTAACTAGAACATGTGAGTTGGATGTGTCCCCAAAGTTGGATAGCTTAAGCAATACATGACGGATGATACAACAAGGCACATCTTTCACACAAAAAGTTATGCTCAGGACATAAATTAAGCATGAAAAAACAAAATAGACGTGTGTCACAGACACGAGGGCAACACAACATGGCAGTGGCCATAGATATGTGGGAGGACAGAAACATGTTTTATTTAATGCACTGGGGTAAAATGAAATAGCTTGATTTAATTTTGGCAAGGACAAAGTTAAGTATGAAAATTATGTAAGGCCAATAACTGAAAATGTATATGTTGTATAGTAATGGTTGCACTTTTCATCTATTTATTGTTTTTCTTTATTAATAGAGGATAACAGAATATACAACAATGTTATTATTTTTGTTATATTAAGGATAAAAGCATTTGACATATACAAGAGAAAACACTGTACAATTTCACTTGGTTCTTCTTTATGATAACTTTATCTTTCTTTCAATTGTTCAACAGATCCATATTCTGGAGAATTTTTTTAATACTTATGCAGTATATAACACAACTAGCTTCGTCTTGATATTTTTAATGCATTAACTTATTTTTATATATTGTGAAACTTCTGTGTTACTATTACATTTTAACAATTAACTTTCAAAAGTGACTTTCCAAAATCACATCTTCTCAGTCAAATATCTTCTTCAACTCTCCTTACTTAAAAACTAAATTCTTTCATCATTATTACTAAGCCATCAGGCCTTTCCCCAGAAATTTGCTAAGGCACAGGGGCAAATATGCGTGATTCGCGTGGTACTGGGGTACCCGTTTGAATTTGTTTAATTTTAAGGTATTAAATCAAATCTTACAGTACTTTAGACAGTGCAATTATTGAACAAATAAACTAAAACTAAACAGCATTTGAAAAGCTGTTGAACCTTTTTATTTTACTATGTCTTTACATGATTTTACATACATGCTGAAGAATCACAGCAACACAAATTGGTGAGCGCATTTAATAAATTAAAGATTAAGGCACAGGGGTGCCCTGGTGCTTAAAGCGCCTGGGGAAAGGCCTGAGCCACACCCATACATATCTCTGACCAATCAAACTTACCTTGCATCATACAAGGATTCTCTGCTCCCATTAGACTGTTATTAATTAGCATCCATAATTATTATCTTTAGATCCATACTGTACAGTAGCTTCTTGTAATTAAAGTTCATAAGCATACTGTCTGAATGTTGTGTGTGAAGTCAAACACAAAAGATTTTCTCATACAGTTACTAATTCTAAGTAATTATTATCAAGTTAAACATGTGGTCAGAACTTTCTTAGAACTGCTACCAAGTCCATAAGAGAAATAAACAATCTAAGCAAATTTGCTAAGTCTTACATGATTGTACATAATATTTTATAATATGAAAATATATAAAATATATAAGACATATATCCAAAAAGTAAAATTATCTCTATAAAACATATGTAATAGTATCTACTAGTTGCTATTTTCAGGCATCATAATTTATGGACTGGAAAAAAAGCAATGAATCCTAACCTTCACCACGGATGAGGATAGATAATATACTGAAATCATCAAATAATCTGCTCATGGAGAAAAAAATAATTATAGAATAGAAAACATTAGCAAATCAAACCCCCAGATAATGCAGCCTCTGGCGCAAAAAACTACAACAACACTGTTTTTAGGGAATTTAAGTTAACATTTGGTGGTATGCAGGGCCTTCCCCAGTATTTTTTCAAGCGCCCCGTTACCGATAGGGGTGGGTTTGTGCGGGGTATCCCTCAAATTTTTTTAACATTGTATGGTACGTTTTAAATGATCTGATCTAGTGCATTTTAGTTCAAAGAATACACTGCAATAAATGCTCCCATTTTTTCCTATAAAACAACGTTTAAACGGAACGTATTTATGAAACACCACCGTTTAATACATTATTTCAGTATCCTTTTGCTATAAAGAAACGTTGTTGAAGCTGCGAAGCTGAAAGGATTAATTCTGAATGTTATTGTCCAGTGCACATCACATTTGCGCAATGATGTCATATTCAAACCCTGCCACTCACGTTGTATCCGAATTCAAAAATTACACTCGAGGTAAACCTTTTTCAATCAATTACAGGGTTATGTTTTTAAATTTTAAAATGCTTTTAATCATTGGAAAAAGAAAATATACATGGATTATCTTTTCAAAAACAGCGGAATATTTCCTTGTGCACTTTGTGCCAACATGCTTCAAACGTCAAGGTATTACTTGGTACAGCTAAGCATACGGTCGTTGCATGCACGCTTTCCATGCGTGGAACTAGACGTTGTTGTCAAGACATTCACCAACTTTTGTAGAAAACATGGGTTTTATATAGATGCATAAAAATAAAGCTTGTGTGTTTACAAAACATCACTGCAGCATTTCCAATTACAAATTTTTATTTGAGATAGGATTTCTTATTTAGGTAGAGATACATATTTAAACATTGCATTGATTATTTTTTTCTCTCGACATTATTAAGTAGAGAAAGGGTGAGTCAAATGCATTTACTTTTATGGTCAACATTGACAACACATTAATGCACGAATCAGGTAACTTTTGTGACACATGTAGTCTTATCGAAACTGGGCAAATTTTTACAGGACAGTAGGTCATGTATGTCATTATTATAATTGATTAAGAACATGTCAGCGTTGAGTCGACGTTAACTTCCAAAACGAAACTAGCCGAAACTTGTAGAGTGCGCATGTCAGATAGTAGTTGGGTCAGGATGGCCTAAACCATTTACAGCCTAAATCAGTGACGACCAATGTCGTTGGCGGTCCAGACCATGACGGAGCAAATTACGATGACCATAATAAATTGTTATTGTGATACTGAACACACAAATTTTTTTTTATCACTAAATTATCAGATTATCTTGTTAAGTGACTAGGCTTTCATCTTTCGTCAAACAAAGACAATGCACAAATGAACCAATCAATTGTCCTCAAGCGATATCTGTAAGTTACGTCAGCAACAAGTGTGCTTTGGTTAAGGGCCTGTCAACCAACGGAGTTGCCACAGCGCTTGCATGGCGTTCTATAATTTGTCAGCCCGCCATGTGATTGCCACGAAATATGTAAAAAAAATATTCTTTTTGTTACCTTTTGCGCTCATACAGCACCCTCACAGAGTCCTAACCGTGCTCCAACAGCGGCGTCACAGCGTCCCTACAACGTTCAAGGCTTTCTCACGGCGCGCATGAAGTTGCCACTAAGGGTATCACGTTTACAGATTTTTCTAAACGTTTAAACGAAATGGAATAAACGAAACGTTATCGTTTAAACGGTATATCCATGTCCCTTTTAAAAGCATCAGTGTCATCGCATTTTTAAACTGAAAGTAAAACTTATTTGCGGAAATTATAATATGTGCTCATTCCATTTGCGCAATGACGTCACGTTAACAACCAACTGTTCTCGTCGTTGTCAAACCAATGGGTTACACTCTGTCTACTTACATGGCGTAATATTTTGCAACTAAGAGAATTAATATCGTACCGACATTTCTTCAATAAGAGTAAACCGCTTTTATTCGTTAGCACAGTTGGATTCGTAATACAGATTGCATAAATGAGGACGCAAAATGCTCTGGATAAGAAACAACAACGGCAAAAACATGTATATATTACATTTGAACACGTATATATCCTTATTGCATTACACCATATTGTATTTTTGTGTTTTTCGTATATATTGTACCAGAATTGCCATCTCAGTGCAAACTATCCATTTTTGACGAGTCACCGTAGGTTTGGCAAAATCAGTCAATGTTCGTAAAAAAGTTCCAATGCTGAGACATTTTTTCCGCCAAAGCCTCGTTCACTATCTCTCTCAAAATGTATGCCGTTGAAAAAACAGCGGGAAATTTTCCTCGTGGACTTCATGCCAACGCGCGTCGAATATTCAACACGTTTCGGGCATGCTCATGCAACACTTGGCGGGGAAATTGCCACGTGCACTCCGTGCCGACGCGCGTCAATTATTCAAGACGTTTTTTCCGTACATGGGGTATAGTTATGTTTACGGTATTGTTAATAGGGGCCATTTTGCCCACGTGATAATCGTGTATACAAATAGAGTATTTTTCAGCAGCTGTCAATAAATTTGCTAATAAAACATTACAATGTCATAACGTAATGAACTAAAATAGATTCTGTTGATATTGACTGGCGTTTAAACGTTTCCGGATTTTGTAAACGTTTTTCAGCAAAACACGAAACGCGGCCGTTTAAATGTGATACCCTTAGTTGCCACAGCTCGCACACGGCGTTGCTGGCGACTGCACAGCGCGCACCTTGACGTTCTGAAAATTTTTTTTGGACACCGTGAGCGCGCAGTGTAGTCGCCACCTGTCCCTACAGCGCTCGTACAGCGACCTAACGACGGGGCAATGGCGCACTTGGCTTCCTAACAGCGTGCCCACAGCTCGCTTGGCGTCCTTACGGCACTCTCACAGCGCTCTATCCAGCACATTGTGCAAACGCGGACCTGCGACGATGGTTTTCGACATGTTCAAAATGATCACTGTGACATGGCACTATAGGCCATTGTACAGCGCACCTGTGGCACGCTTACGGCGTCGCTGGTGACTGCACAGTGCACACCTTGACGTTCCTAAAAATTTTTGGACGCCGTGAGCGCGGCGCGTCTGTGTGACAGGCCCTTAAGGTAAAGCATGTATATAAAGGCGCTTGAACTCTTACTTAAATATATCCAGAGCGCTTGAAATTTATGTTGGGCTTACAATCTTCGCCCAGGGCGCTTGAATTTTGTCCATCTAACAGTCAAGTTGACAGTAGCTGTCCAATAATTCCTGCTGTGCAAGTTAATCTCTTATTGTAACAATGACCTGGTATCACTCTAGCTACACACATTAACCCAGCAACAATGAGGTTTCTTGATAGCAAAGGATACTTAAATATACTGTTGTGCTTCATAAATCCACTATATATAAACGATTTTGATATAGGGAACTAATGTTTCAAGATTATATAAATTGCCTTAAGTCATTCCTTCAACCTTAAGATATCGGGTGCTTTCCAGAAGATATATTACAACCTTTGCTACAGGATGATGCAAGAAACTTCTGCTTTAATGTCACTGTACTAAATTAATGTACGCGAGGTTATATCCAAGAAAAATAACAGAACACACATATTGATAATAACAAAATAATACACAAAACCCAAATAAAAATGCTGCAATTAATGAGCCCACATTACATCTCCCCATCATTTATATAAAATTGATGAATGGAAAACATAATTTGATAATCTTACGGTATAGATGGATTTAATAAAAGGCACCATAATTAATTTTACATTAAAAAATTCAAAACTTGCAAGCTAATTTGTCGGTCAAAATCTATTATATTTTATACATAGCTAATGTTACCATATTGTGTCTATTTCTCAGACAATACATTAATATTGAATTGCAAGTTTTATGAGAATTGATTAGTGAGTCACTGAGATGAGCAACCTTTGTGTTGAACAACAGCAAGAAATATCTACAAAATTTACGCCATTTTTGTGCAGCTGTTATATTTTTCATTCGTAATAATAGGTTTGTGTGCTGACGTCACTGTTCATTGTGTTCCGTTTTTGGACATTTTACGTCCACTATTATTCCTCATTTTAATATGTAAACTACTAAGGTTATGCACCTATCAATATTTCCCCCCGGGGGGGGGGGAGCGGCGGGCATATACGGGACTTTAGACTGAAAGCAATTCCCAACAAGCGGGAATTTGACACGCCGAATGATTCCGGGTCCCAGGAAATAGACTTTGTTCGGATTTTAGGTCCCGGTAATGTTGGCCCCTGGGCCATTCGATACACCAGTTAAGCATCCCCCATTGAGGGAATTGAGACAAAAAGTCTTGCCTCTAGGGTGGGAAATTTGATCCCCCAAAATACAATAGTCAAATTCCCCTGGGATTGCCCGCCGCTCCCCCCCTCCCCCCCCCCCCTTTCCTTTTTAGCATGTTAAGGAAAAAAACATTGACTTGGACAACGTGCTATTTCAACACGCCATTAGTTATCATGTCAATAGACCGTTTTCAGGACGAGGTATAATTTTACCGTAACACCGGTTGGCGGCCATATTGGAGGTATTCCCCAGACTATCTAAATATAGTTATATGACTAAATATAGTTATATGACAAGAAAAATGCTCATGTTTTCTGAAGCGTAAAATGACTAAAAATACCCGATAGATACCCTACAAGTGTGTTCATACTCTGACTGTGTATCTGACACGGCGATCAGAAAAACTACATAAGTTTTGATGCTGTGAATAACGTTGAATGTGGATGGACATCTGGGCGTTTAGTTGTTATTGACAAGAAACGTGATTAGCCTCATTTAATAGGGAAACAGTAAGTGTGTGCCTATGAAATATCTGTTTTGTAATTTATTGGTAGTTGATACTTAAATTTCAAACCAGTGTTTTTTGACAATGATATCTTACTTTAGTTTATGTAGCATTTGTAAATTGTGTGTGAATAACATGCACCTGCCGACAGTCGGTGAGTCACTCCTTTCATGCTTGATTTAGTACAATAAGGGACATTGTCAATGAGGATTATTAATTATAATACAGAATGCTAAAACTATATATGTAAAAGGTACATGTAATATTGTTATTTTATTTAAGGTCCCATCCTGACAAAGCCCTAAACCTCGGGTTCATCGCAGAGAAGATGGGCACATTCTAAGCCAGCCACTGCGACTGCAAGATTGTGGCGAAACGTGTACATATGTAGCAGCTTTGATGTTTTCGGTGTTGGCCACCATTAAACCTTAATGGTTACATCTTGCTGTAATTAAATTTATTAATGAACTTCGGAATATTTTATTTTGTTTAACTTTCAGATCTCCAATGTTGTTAAGGACAGTATCTGTAAATTTAAGATTTCTCTAATTATTGGTATTAATTATTTTAATGTGTATTATATTATTAATATTGCATAAAAAATAATACCTAAAGTAAACAATGAAATATTGGTATTATTTAATTTAATATGTATTATATTATTTACAAAATTTCAGATTCAGTAACCGCAAACCCTCAAGAATGTAGAGTACAAAGAAAGATGCCATGTTTTTGATGCATTAATTTTTTTTATTGTTATCAACCTGTATTTTTCTGTTAATATGTAGGGTTTCTCTCTATATATATAACATATCTTCAAACAATTTATTTATGATCACACAATCATTATCAATAAACTCACACAAACACCTGAAATTTTTTATTCAATATTGAACAAAGTGGTGGCTAGATTCTCGGTCGGTCTATTCTCCTATTTATCAAATGCGTGTGTCTGAATGGTCCCTGACGAGTTATTTCGACATCTTTTCTAAAAAGTAAAATGACACAATAGATTAATAATTAAGCAAACTGCATAAATGAAAAGATTTATGATCGCCATTTAAAATGCTATTTGTTATGCTAGTGGAAATCATCAAAATATTCTGTAATTGTGAAGAATATAGTTAAATATGTATTAAGGCTAATTTTTTAATAGGGCCACATTGTCCTGAAATTATCACCCACATTCACAGATTGACAATGACACTTTGATTAATAACTACATATTATTTATCATAACTGTCAACATACTTTAGCTAATGTGGTCAGAACATATTCCAATGTTCTTTAAACGTTTGCCACTCAGGAGATGGAGATTGACACTGACAGCCATGTAAGCCTTTTTCTTCCAACAATTCACGATTTGTTTTACACTTGTAGTTATTATATCTGGTATTCTGTATTATTGGCCCGTATTTCTCTCTATTTGAACGATTGTGGCCGCCAAATATAAGACGATAATTAGCTATTTTGTTGAATTTATCTGAAATCGGTAACTGTTGTTATTGCACACAGAGGAAGGAATACCTCCAATATGGCCGCCGCGCACGCTCGCTAAGCGTGAAAACGGTCTGTAAGTGGCTCATCTATATCAGTTAAACCGTGCGTCGCATATCAACTTGTCTGGTGCAATGTAATCATTTATCTCTGATCACTGATTGCGACAACAGCTTGTACTGTAGCCAGAAGAATTTACGAAGAATCCTTGCGTATATTTAATCAGCGTATGACGTCTACTTCTCGCGAATATTATTGTGATTGTAAAAGTCGCTATAAAAAATTATTATCAAAGAAAAAGAAAAATTTTGGGACTAAAAAATTGCGAGATATTCAAGGTTTGAAAAGGAGTAAACCCAGGGATTTTAGTAAAAATAAAAACACTGAAAATGAGAACTCAATTTCTCTTGACGAGTTTTACCACTTCTTTTCAAACTTGGAGCAAGATATTTTTAAATCATCTAACAATAATGTGGAAGATTTTTTTGTAATAACCACAATTTTGATGGAGATGACGATTACAATGACGAATTAGATTTTCCTATTTCTATTGATGAAGTTAACAACGCTATTAAAAAATTGAAAATTAATAAAGCACATGGTATTGACTGTTTATTAAACGAATATTTTATTGAATGTAGTGATATTCTGTCTCCGTATATCTGTAACATTTTCAACGCTATTTTAGCTTCGGGTGTTTTTCCAGACACATGGGCGGCGGGGATTATAATACCATTGTTTAAAAAAGGTGATCGCAGCTCTGTCGCTAATTACAAAGGTATAACACTATTAAGTTGTTTTTCTCAATTATTTACCACTGTGTTAAACGACAGAATTGTGTCTTTCTGTGAAAAATACAACCTTATTAGTGATGCACAATTCGGCTTCCGCAAAGGCGTGTCCACTACGGATGCTATATTTTCATTATTATCTGTTGTTCAACATTATTTGGATACTAATAAAAGGTTGTATGTGGCATTTACAGATCTCAAGAAATGCTTTGACAGTATTTATAGAAATGCACTTTGGTTTAAACTGTTTAATGCTGATTTACGTGGTAGAGTATTACGAATTCTAAAGAAAAATATGTATATGCATGTGAAATCCTGCGTTAAACATTGTACTAGTTTTTCTGAATTTTTCGAATATTCTGTGGGTTTAAGGCAAGGCGAAGTTATCTCCCCCTTGCTAGTCTCCCTTTTTTTAGAAGATTTAGAAATGTTTTTACAAAGAAATGTAAGTGCTGGAATTGAATTGTATGATATTGTTTTACTAGTATTATTGTTCGCAGACGATATGGTAATTTTGGGTAAGTCCCCCGAAGAATTACAGACTCACATGGATAAATTAGCGGATTATTGTAATACCTGGAGTTTAGAAGTTAATAGTTCCAAAACTAAAATTATGGTGTTCAGAAAACGTGGTGCTTTAAAAGATGATGAACAGTGGTTCTATAAAAATGAACCAATACAAATAGTAGATAACTTTAATTATCTTGGTTGTGTTTTTAAATATAATGGCAATTTCTATGCAAATAATGAGTTCATCATTGGTAAATCTCTGAAAGCTCTAAATACTTTATTATTCAATTTTAAGAAGGTCCCACTTACTCCAAAAAGTTACTGTGAATTATTTGATGCTTTGGTAGGATCAACACTTAATTATGCATCAGAAGTTTGGGGTTTTACGAAGTCTAAAGATATTGAACGGGTACATTTAAAATTTTGCAAATCTATTTTGAAGGTAAGAAAGTCTACATCATCCATTGGTGTATACGGCGAACTTGGACGTTATCCCTATATATATCAAGATATACACGCATCATTTCTTACTGGTGTAAGGTATTGCAAAGTGATAATGTTATTATTTCATCATTGTATCGTCGAGGTTTAGACGATTATAAATTAGGCCACTCGAACTGGGTGTCCTCTGTGAAGGTAATTGACAACTTTATCCAAGAATGGCATGGTTCATTACAACGTAGTTCAGTTCTGTTGGATTACGTTTATTACAAAAATAATTTTGTGTACGAATGTTATCTTGATATATTGCCTGCTAGTCTCGGAAATTTTTTACACGTTTTAGAATTTGTGCTCATTCGTTAAGAATGCTATGGCTCAAATAATATACCAAGAAATGAAAGGCACTGTCTCTACTGTGGAAGGCGTGATTTAGAAGATGTGTACCATTTTATATGCATTTGTCCATGTTACTCAACAGTAAGGCGACGATTTCTTGATAAGCGATTTTACGATAGACCATCTGTGTATAAGTTCAATTCATTAATGGGATCAGTTAACTCTGATGTTGTTAAAAGTGTTGCCAAATATATTAAATATGCCTTAGAAATTAGACAATCTATTCATGTATAATATACATGTACATCACTCTCCATACGTTTGCAACTTATGTTATGTTATACTGCAATTAATTCGTTTCGTTTTGAAATTGCATATATTTCACAAATTTTAGAACAAATTCCGAATGCATTGACCGCGAATAGAATGTATATGTGTTCGTTTTTTCTAGATCATGTACTTTGTACTAATCTTGAATAAAACTCTTGTCTTGTCTTGTCTTGTATCGCATAATTGGTTCCGGAGTTAATCCCTTAAAACAACACTGTATTAGCTTAAAAACACAATAGATGTCCTAGTTTCCCAATTTATGGCAATTGAAATTAATGTTAGAAGTACAACTATTTATCAAAAGCATGGAACTTGTGCAAGTTACCATGTGTTTTTTCTGAATATACTGACATTTATCTTTAAATAATTAAATCCTTTGTACATATTATATTACGATTACGATACGATACGTTTATTGCATTAAACATTATACAATGCTTATTGCAAACAGAACAAGTGTGCTTGTCAATTGTCATTAAATACGCTGATATTCGAAAAATATTTTGCCAGTTGTATATTTCTTTTTGGAATGCATGTGGCAATAATATTAGCCATTATATGGTTTTAGAAATCTTTTTCTCAATTCTCTATAATTAGGGCATATTAATAAAAATTCAGATTCTATGATATTCATTGTACATGAGAAAAATGTTACGTCAGTATTTGTATATCTGCTTGTTTCAATCAATAATTGGTGGGCTGTTCGAAATTTAGGTTTGCGGATAACATTGAGATATTTCTCTCTGTTTTTTGTATTGGTAAATAGTGAGTAAGATCTTAATTTCGTTGTGTTTGATAGCAGAGTATCAACGTTGACTATATATGTCTAGTATCCGTTTCTTTATTATCTCAAATGTATAATTGTCAATATGTTCTGCTTTGCTAACTTCCAAAAAACCATGTTCATTTAAAATTGCCCAGTTTGTATTCTTGTATGTTTTATTTTGTAAATTCTGATCGTAATACTTCATATACACGTTTCACAATGCTGTTATTGTCTAATGAAACTATATTTTTTCGATATTGTATCATTTATTTTCTATATATCGCTAACTGATCGGCAATGTAAACACTAACTGTCGCTTTTATTCATTTTCCAGTATACAGTTCAATTACGGGCACATTTCATTCACTATGGCTTTCAGTATGTCGTTAATTGGCGCTAAATATATCATGCAATTAGAGCACAGTAAAGAGCAACACGTTTATTTAAGAGTGGATAATCGATAATAGAAATAATGAAACTCCAGAGAAATCATCAGGAGAGAAGCCCTAATTACCATCCGCTTGTCCCAAACCTTGATAGTTTTTTTTTTATTTAATCATATAGCTAGATATATATAGGCTTCTATATAAGGGATAATGGCGGAAAAAGTTTGAAAATGTCTTTGTTTTTTTTAAACAATTGTTGATTTGTTGATTACAATGTTTTGATTTATTACCAGATGATTATGTTGCAGATATTTTACCGAGAGTTTGTCAAGATTAAATTGTTAATGAGAATGGTAATTGTTTCCTCGAGTTTGTAAGACGACTGGTTTAAAATTGTTTTAAAAAAAAACATTTCCGTAGGTTTGAAAACGTTGTAACTGTTCTAATATGTCCTTTCAAATTCTTGCGGAAATTACCGAGTAGCCCTTTCCGTAGTTTTCGATCATTTCATAAAGGTTCGATCCTGTTAAAACATCTACAATTTCATTATTTCTTGATGTTATTGGCAAATAACATTTTTATTACAACTTAATAATACGTTTTATATTAAAACATGTGAAGCCCTTTCTGAATTATACCCTTTCCGTTTTTTAAAACCTCTTTCTGAAGTGTACGGTCCTTTCCGTAACTTTATAAAATTGGACCTGTAAAAATATTCACAAAATCAAAGGGGCCCTTTCCGCTATTCAGTCATACCCATTCTGTTTTATTACTTTGTGAAGCGTCCGCGTGCGCGTAGGTTTTGAGCTCCGTCAGCCGAAAAAAAACATTTTGATAAGAGTTAAAAGCGCTAAAAAACGAGCGTCTAGTCACTCTGATCATTGATATTTACGTTTGCTACCACAGCGATTGTGCATTTTCTTGCTTTTCAGGATATGTTGTATGCCATTTTAATAGAGAAACGATAGTGCCAATAGTATTGGTGTTGTCTAACCGTTTATATACAATAGTTGTCGCCCTTTGTTCCAAGATTGCCATGGTACAGTTTTGTTAATAAAGGTTACGCATGCGCAAATAAATTCCTTCTTTGTTACATATAATATATTCAAAATTTGATCTCACTTTTCACCATGACCAAGCTACTTTCCAATATATCACCATACATTGTTGGAAAGATGAGGACATAACCTTTTGAAAAAACAGCATGTCAAAAAATTCTATGTGTTGTAACTCAAAATATTTACCTTAGAAAAAACACCGGTTTTGACGGGCATGGAGGCTGCCATTTTGCGCATGAATACACGGGCCAAAAGTTATGAAGCTGTGAACCACTAGACAAAAAGTAGTGCACAAAACAGCCTTTTTTCATATTGCGTACATATATACCTTTAAAATAATACCAAAACATATCATTTAAACTGTACTTTACAAATTATATGCATCCTGCACTCAACCACATGTGCTTATTATCTAACTGACCCTGAGGATGTGACTTCCGTTTTGGGGTAATTAGACCTAAAGCACATTTTACAAAGTTCGTCGGAGTTTTCCTTCCTTACTGGGCTGGTGGCAGTGGTATTAACAAATCAACCACGCATACTCAAGACTCGAAAATCAGTATATTCGGCAATACTACCATACATGTTGGGAAAGGAACTTTTCTCAGCCTGAGAACGACGAGACAGTTCTTGTCACGTAGCTGTTTAATCTTTGCATCTTTCTTTGACACATAAACCACCCGGTCAATCAGTATATCAATGGCTACTCAACGAGCCCCTAAGCAGTGGCGTATCACTGAGAATGAAAGTACTGTATAACATCGTTTGAGTCATGGCTTCAAAACCTACAAAAAGGCTACAGTACACTCTCCTTGGACACAACTTTTCTTAGTCAAGGGGTTAGATGGACAATAAGGATAGCACAAACCCTATGAATGGTTTCACTGACAATGGAGAGGACGTTCCACAGACTAGTCGCCACCTGGCTGCACAGAAAGTTACTCCCCTTGAGTTAATGAAAGACCAAATAGCTAACTTTTGCCCTGTGATATCAAGAAATTCCCTAGTGAACAATTCCACAGGATTGAATGACATCTGGCAAGCAATACTTTCTTCCTTACAGGCATAGCAGTTAAAGTTGGCAAGGAGCCTTGACAGGACTACTCATAATCACTGCAGGTTTATTCGAATGCAACATGCAACGCAAGAAAAGTGGTGCCATCAGGCACACATTTCAGTTGCATCATTTTAAAGGAAAATACATACAATGTGAAAAAGGGACGACAAACTAGGATTCAGTCGAAATTGAATGGGGTCACCTTTGAAAAAATGCTCGTGTGTATTTTTGAACTTTGATCTCAGAAAGTGCCTCTGCAATTAATTTATTATAATATTGACGAAGTGCCACATATTGACAATACTTGTATATAATCTATAACTTTTTGTATAACATACATGTACTTTTTAGCTCACCTGAGCACAACGTGCTCATGGTGAGCTTTTAGGATCACCTTTTGTCCGTCGTGCGTCGTCCGTCGTGTGTCACATTTTCATTCAAAGAACATCTCCTCCTAAACCACTGGGCAGATTTTCACCAAACTTTACAGGAATGATCCTTGGGTGACCCTCTTTCAAATTTGTTCAAATGGTTCCAGTCCGCTGCATATGTAGGTCACAAGAGCTAAAAATTAATTTAAAAACTGAAAACTTTAAAAATCTTCTTCTCTGAAACCACAAGGCTTGGAGCTTTCATATTTGAAATATGACATCCTCTAGTCGTCCTCTACAAAGATTGTTCAAATGATGCCCCTGGGATCAAAACTGGCTACGCCCGGGGGGGTCACATGGTTTATATAGACTTAAATAGCCAAATGACTTTAAAAATCTTCTTCTCTGAAACCGCAAGGCCTAGAGGTTTCATATTTGGTATGTAACATTGTATAGTGGTCCCCTACAAAGATTGTTCAAATGATACGCCTGGGGTCAAAACTGGCCACACCCCGGGGCTCACATGGTTTATATAGACTTGAATAGCAAAATGACTTTAAAGAGGTTTCATATTTGGTATGTAGCATTGAGTAGTGGTCCTCTACAAAGATTATTCAAATGATGCCCCTGGGGTCAAAACTGGCAACACCCCGGGGGTCACATGGTTTATATAGAATTGAATAGCAAACTGACTTTAAAAATCTTCTCCTCTGAAACCGCAAGGCCCAGAGGTTTCATATTTGGTATGTAACATTGTTTAGTGGTCCTCTACAAAGATTGTTCAAATGATGCCCCGGGGGTCAAAACTGGCCACACCCCGGGGGTCACATAGTTTATTTAGACTTTAATAGCAAACTGACTTTAAAAATCTTTTTCTCTGAAACCGCAAGGCCTAGAGGTTTCATATTTGGTAGGTAACATTGTATAGTGGTCCTCTACAAAGATTGTTCAAATGATGCCACAGGGGTCAAAACTGGCCACACCCCGTGGTGCACTTGGTTTATATAGACTTAAATAGCAAAATGACTTTAAAAATCTTCTCCTCTGAAACCGCAAGGCCCAGAGGTTTCATATTTGGTATGTAACATTGTATAGTGGTCCTCTACAAAGATTGTTCAAATGATGCCTCTGGGGTCAAAACTGGCTACACCCCGGGGGTCACATGGTTTATATAGACTTGAATAGCAAAATGACTTTAAAAATCTTCTCCTCTGAAACCGCAAGGCCCAGATGTTTCATATTTGTTCAAATGATGCCCCGGGGGTCAAAACTGGCCACACCCCGGGGGTCACATAGTTTATTTAGACTTTAATAGCAAACTGACTTTAAAAATCTTTTTCTCTGAAACTGCAAGGCCTAGAGGTTTCATATTTGGTAGGTAACATTGTATAGTGGTCCTCTACAAAGATTGTTCAAATGATGCCACAGGGGTCAAAACTGGCCACACCCCGTGGTGCACTTGGTTTATATAGACTTAAATAGCAAAATGACTTTAAAAATCTTCTCCTCTGAAACCGCAAGGCCCAAGGTTTTATATTTGGTATGTAACATTGTTTAGTGGTCCTCTACAAAGATTGTTCAAATGATGCCCCTGGGGTCAAAACTGGCCACATTCCGGGTGTCACATGGTTTATATAGAATTGAATAGCAAAATGACTTTAAAGATCTTCTCCTCTGAAACCGCAAGGCCCAGAGGTTTCATATTTGGTATGTAACATTGTATAGTGGTCCTCTACAAAAATTGTTCAAGTGATGCCCCTGAGGTCAAAACTGGCCACACCCCGGGGTTCACATGGTTTATTTAGACTTAAATAGCAAAATGACTTTAAAAATTTTCTCCTGAACGTTCAAGGCCCATAGGTTTTATATTTGGTATGTAACATTGTATAGTGGTCCTCTATAAAGATTGTTCAAATGATGCCCCTGGGGTCAAAGCTCGGCACACCACGGGGCTCACATGGTTTATATAGACGTAAATGGCAAAATGATTAAAAAATTCTTCGTTGTTGTTTTTGAAACATTGTAAAATATGCATGCTCTTCTCTTGATAAATAAGGTTTATCTAATAAAATGCTGAAACACTATATTCAGCAACATGATGCATAAACGGATGCAAGTATAATCGGTACATACAGGGCATGTACTTTATTAACTGGTAGATGAATGTTGTAATATATTTATGGCAACGGATACAATCTCGTTGAGTTGTAAAGAATATCTCAGCAACGACAATTTTGTCAAGTTTCTTGCCTACTCTAGCAGACTGGTAGTTCTCAGAGAGATTTACCTGACAGATACCTGATACACAGCCGCCGGTAGATAAATTCGTTTACTAGCGACATGCGTTGCAAAACTACATATTTATTGCTACATAACTTGTTAATCACATTTAAAATTGTTTTAATATCGTTGCTTATATATGAAAGTTTTCATTTTCTGCGAACTGTGTTATACCATTGCTGAATCCAAAACCTGGTTACGAATCTGTTTTCCATATTTTTGTGATGTTGCACTCACTCTAGATCTTTTAGGACCAGTGTAGTGGGATTTTTTTTCAAATTAGCCGATGCGATGTAAGGATTTATTCATTCAAGACTACTCGCGGGAAATGTTCACAGCATTTGATTGCATGTTGAGAAAGGTCCAAAGACAGCTACGCCGAAAGCAAGAAATTTCTTTAAAAAAGACAATCGGCGTTGAGATGTCATTTTTTGCCCTAAATATAATACAAGAGGACCAAGATGATCGGTTACGTGAGTTTTCGGACCCAAGATTTTTCGGTCCCTACTAAGGAGACTTCTCGGACTCCAGATTTTTTGGTCCCTACTAGGGAGACTTCTCGGACACTAGATTTTTCGGACACCATAAGAATACGTACCGGCCCCAAAATTAATTTGAGATAATCTTGACTATTATTTACATCTGTACCGTGTATAAACCGATCATATACCACCCCATGTTTTCACCAGTGATACACGAATAACCTAAATACTAGTAATTTACGTAAACATAATAGATAAATGAGTTAATCAGGCACATTTAACAAATTAACATTGTCAGAAAATAATAATGAATGAAAATTATGACATAATTTATATCAGACAAGTGTACATAGTTATGTTAAATAATATACTACTAGTATATGTATCATTAGTATTGCACATATATAGTGTGTTCATGCCACGCAAATGAAGTTAAAGTAACATGAATAACATTTCGACGTATTACGAGACTTCTTTCACCACATTTTACTTATAGAAAGATATTTAACATTTTTATAGATTGAATAATATCTACTGGAGAAGTTAATAGGAAGTTGCTATTGTAAATAATACTTAATAAAACGCAACCACAATTGAAATATAAATTAACATGCACAATAAGTTTATAAATATAAATTTCCCATTTATTAAAATTCTCGGGTTTAGGATTCTCCGGGCGCTAATTGATGCGTGCGCATTAACACAGTTTTACCGCGCGCTATTTTTAGAATGACTCACTCTCCTGCTGGAGTATGTTGTACTCGCTAGAATTACTACTAACTCACGGGGACCGAACTCGGTTACAACCTACAATAATATTTTTACACAATGATAACATAATAGGAAATATAAGCTCCATCAAATTTGCTTTTTTTTCCCTTATTTATCAGAAAAATACCAGAAATTTACCACTTTATATTTTGTGCTTGTCACAAGAAACCTTAACACTATTGATAGGCAGACGTGACGCGAGCTCAACAGGCATCATTGTACGTGTGACCGACTGTGGTTCCCGTGAATTGTAGCATTGTAATTGCTATTTATAGAGTTCGCCGATTATGTATGCTAAACAAAATAGTTATTTTATTATGTTAATGAATATAACATTCTGATAATGACATACAATGAGTAAAATTGTTCATAAAATTATGTTCAGTTCTGGAGAGTATGTCGAAGTTATGTTTATAACATTATTTTAACCGCTTATGTAATCAATTATGTAAATCCGGGGCGGATGCAGGATTTCGGGTTAGGGTGGGCGTAAACTTTTGATCGTGCAGTTATAATCCCTTTATGTTGTCTGTGGGTCTGCAGTCATCAGCTCCAGATCCGTATCAACGATATATAATAAATCTTTCTCATCATCATCATCATTAAATACACTTCGTTTCACTGAATAAATTAATACTTCACCGTATTATGTTCGAAAGACATGTTGGTTCATCTGTATGCCGTGAAACTGTTTTGGCAGTCCTTGATTGATGTGCCTGTCGACAAAATACGTACCGGTATTTGACATTCGATGTTATATACATCAGGAACATCTTTAAACAACAAGTTCAAAATTCAAAGTTTATTGGCGATCGGCAAAACAAAAATGGCTTTAGCCATTTACAAAGTAAATAAATTATGGCAAAGACAAGCAATCAATACACACACACAAATGATGATTTGATAAGTTCAACTACATATTAATAACAATGCATACCTATATATAGTAAAAGCAACGCAAATACACAAAAGATACAGAAGACGCATAAATATTACATTCAAGGAACAGATAACTCAGAAAGGGTATTCTTTCTGTATGACATAGCTTCTTTAAGATATTTACACACACCTAACAGATTCTTAACATTTTTCGATGACAAAACTGAAACTGAATCTGGTTTATTTGACTAAACGCCTGTTACTATGAAATAAACATATTCAATGGCGTTTTACAAAAACAAAGCTATAAGTAAATAAAATATATCATAATAGTTCGTAATTATTATAAAAGAAAAGCATTAGCTGCAAAAAAACAATATAAAACATTCAACACAAGTAAACACTTAAGATTTTGAAGACATAAAACATAAAACATTATACAACATAAAACACCTTTGCCTTTAAGAGTATGTTTCAGTTACGCAAATAGTGAATAAAAATTGCGGAAAAAGTATGTTTTCAAATCTTTTTTAAACTTATCTAAGGAATTTGGCTGTCGTAGTTCTGGCGGCAAATCGTTCCATAGTCTTGGACCAGCGGTGCTAAAACTTCTATCACTAAATGTTCTCCTCTTATTGAATGGCACAACGTAAGAGTTCTCTGCAGTATTCGACGATCGAAGACCAAGCCTGCAAGGAGTTTGTTTGGTAAGCAGTTCCAACAGGTAGTCGGGAGCCTCATTTGCAGAGCACTTGTACATGAATGTAAGTAATTTGAATGATATTCTAGCTGTTATCGGCAACCAGTGTAAATCGTATAGAGCCTGTTTTGAGCTTTCATATTTTCCACGTTCTAAAACAAGTTTAGCGCACATATTTTGTATTCGCTGCATCTTCTGAATCTCAGTCTCAGCAACACCGTATAAAATTACATTACAGTAGTCAAGGTGGGATAAAACTAGAGACACAACTAGGATTTCGGTTGCCGGTCTGGTTAGGTATTTGCGGATACTTTTGATTCTAAAGTAATTCAGCATAGCCGAGCGACACTTCATTGCAACGTGCTTTCTGAAGCTGAGAGTCTCATCTAAGAACGCTCCAAGATAACGAATTGTATGACATAACAGTGTTGAATAAATTAATAGTTGGCCACGAGATGTTTCCTAAATGTTTCATTCTCAAATGTCTATAGTTATCACAGCAACGTAAGAAGTGGTACTCGGTTTCTACAACATTAATATTACAACCACGACATCTTTGTTCGCGCTCAACACCATACAATCTGCCCGATTTAATCTCTAAATGATGGGACGATAGTCTGAAACGAGCTAAATGTTTATATAAAACAGCCTTTTTAATTTTCATCAAATAGTTTTCACAAACAAACTCTGTTTTGAATAGGCAATAGTGATGTAATTTAGGCATTGATTGAATGGTTGCAAGCCATTCCTTTAAGCTTAAACTTTATACTAGGAAAATAGTTTATTTCATTAACAAAGTTTTGACGAATATTGTTGAAATCTAAATGATCGATGATCCTATTAATTCTTTTAGACCAGCATGCAATATTACTAGAGTTACAAAGGTCAGAATATATATTATACATAGGTAAATTTATATTTTTCATAATTTTTAACCAAAAACGGACAGCCCTTTCTTTACAAAGGATAGAAAGGGGAAAACGACCAAATTCACCAAAAACAGCATAATTTGGAGTCTGCTGTTTGACTCCGAGTAGGTGTTTAAAAAATCGAACATGTAATTTGTCAACATCGTTTATATTATAAACCCCCCAAATTTCTGAACCATATAGCAATATTGGAACAATCATAGCATCAAATAATGTTAATTTGGTTTTGATATCCAGGTGTACTCTATCAAAAATTGATAATAAGCTGCAATAGGCTTTTAATGCCTGGTCATTTAATATTTTAACAGAGTTTTTCATGTTGCCAGTATATGTAAAATTAATACCAAGGTAAGTGAAATTATCAACAATTTAAATTTTTTCTCCATTAATACAAATATTCACATCTGAATATACAGTTGTTTTACGTTTTTCAAATATACATACTTTCGTTTTATTCACAGTTATTTTCAAGCCCCGTTTTTCTGAGTATTGATAGTTTAACCCATAATGCATCATGATTAACAGTATCGAATGCACGTTGGTAATCTATGAAAGCACACCACAATTTTTCATTTTTGTTAAGTACTTTTTGAATAATTGCATGTAAAAGAAAAATTGCATCAGTCGTAGAATGATTATCTCTAAAACCAAATTGACAATGTTAAAAATATGTTCATTCTCACACCATTTATTAATGCGATTTCTTAATACAAGAGAAAATATCTTTGCAGTAACTAGAGTAATCCCCCTATAATTAGCGGGATCTGACTTGTCGCCTTTTTTATGTATAGGGACAATAACACCTTTTGTCCTTGACATGGGATAAAGTCCATGGTCGTAAATGTGATTGAATATTTTACACAGATATGGAGATACACAGATTTGCATCAATAAAAAAATCAGCTACATTGTTACCAAAGTCACAAGACTTAAAACGTTTCATGGACTTAATAGTTTTACATATTTCATCTATTGTCAGTGGGCAGTCAAGCTGCTCAATAAAGACAGGATTATTTCTATTCGTGTTATAATCATTGGGTGTAAAATTACCCTCATGTGTGTTTGATATATTTACAAAATGATTGAACATGTCATTTTCATTAAAATTACCAGATGAAGAGAAAGATTTCTTAAACTTTTCTACATATTTCCCAAATTTGCGAGGATATTTTTTGCTCATGTCAGCGAGTTTAGACTTTTCCTTAAAAAAGTATTTAGCCTTGGCAATCCGTTTTGTTTTACAAAAATGTTTTCTTGCATTTAAAAAAGCGAACTTATTCTCCTCACAATTATTTACACATATTGTTCTCTTCGCAACATAAAATTGTTTCTTGGCTAATTTACAATCATTATCAAATCAGGAACATTTCTTTTTCAAACTTACATTTTGACACAAAACATTTTTTCAAAAAGCATGACGATGATATATCGTATATTGTATTTCCAAACTCCGACATACATTCATCAATAGACGTGACAGTAGTTTTGAAGTAATATTATCAAAAGTATATATGTTTGCACCAACACAATTCCAAAACGTTTCTTTTTTGGAAGCATCCCATACCAATGTACAAGTAGGCTTGGTATTTTCACAAATATCAACGGATTTACATTTCATATCAAAAATTATTCGGGCAATGGTCAGACAATTATGTTAAGTCGAATACTTGTAGATTATATACAGATTCATAAGAATTATAATCACATATGACATAGTCAATAGTACTAGACACAGGTTTATTTCTATAAATCGATTGAAAAGTACATTTGCCCTCTTCTTTTCTGCCATTCAATGTGCATAGACCGTTTTCTTTGCACAGCGTGAGTAACTTACTACCAAAATAATTACACTGTGTATCACAGTTGTGTCTAGTCGGGAGATGATTAACAAAAAAAGAGCTATTGTTCGGCATGTCTACAAAATGGTCAAGGTTTATGTCTGAGACGAAATCGGGCGAAATACCTGTGCGACTGTTAAAATCCCCTGTTAAATACACATCACCCCAGTACATTGTACATACGAACATCAGAGGACGGTTTCTCAAAAAAGTCAAATTCAAATAGATCGGAATTAGTATTTCTATAACAATTGGAATCATGCGGAGGTATGTGGCATAAATATATATATATTAAATTTATCTTGTAAAGAATTGGTTAATGTCTTGGATATTTTTATCCATATAATTCCTTTATTGTCAATACTTGCAATATCGACATATTGTTTTAAATAGCTTTAAATATACACAGATATACCTCCACTGAATCTTTTTGCATTTCTATTAAATTTTGGACGATGGCAATTTATATTATCATAACCTTCGATCTCAATATTGGTATAACTAGAGTTCCAAGTTTCTGTAAACATTAAAATGTCATAATCACAAACATAATTCAAAAAGTCAGAGTCATTTAGTTTAGATTTGATACCCTGTACATTCCAGAGTAAAAATGTGAGCTGTTCCTGATCGCACTCCTAACTGTAACCGGCTGTGTTGACGTTGTCGGCGGTGAAGGCACGGCCGTTGATGATCAGCTTGTCATACGATATGAAAGCCGTCTTGCCGTCCTGCCTGGCTTTGATCATGGTCGGGATCAGCATGCGACGTCGCTCCTGAATAGCTGGAGGGAACTGGTCGCTACACCGGATATGAGGAGTACCAGAAGTCTCGAATGTATTAGTGTTCTTGTCAGTGTTGGATGTTTCGCGGCACTTCTGCTTAATAAGCACTTTGTCCGGGTATTGACTAAACATCGCCACGACTGGTCGAATTTTCCCAGACTCAAAACGACCCACGCGATGGGCACATTCAATGCGGATCGTCGAGTTCAATACCAAGGGAAGATTTCATAAAGTCATGCAGAGAATGGAAACAGTTCTCGGAGCGTCTAGATTCTACAGTTGTGCACTCCGGGAAACCAAAAAACATTAAATTGTTTCTCATAGAGCGAGAGTTTAAATCATTGATTTCTTCATACACTGAATTGGATTTCTGTAACTCGCTTTCTAATTTTTGTATTTTTATCCCGTTCAGCTTTCAATATGTTCTCAAAGGCACATTGCTTAGATTTAAGATCATCACACTGTTTGGAATCAAAATCACGATGACTCTCTATATCAGACATTCTTGTGTGTAGTTCTTTGTACGACGTTTCAAGGTTCATAACACGGGTGTCAATGCTATATATTTTTTATTCAGTTCAGATAACTGGGATTGTATAGTGTCAAGCTTAGTGAGGCGAGAGTTCATCGAGTCCAAGCGATCTAAAATATGTGAAAATTTTTTACTGAGAGTGTTTGGCGTACCTTTCCCATGGTCGACGGATTGCTGTACAGACTGCTGAGCCGACTGGAGCTGCTGATACTGTACCTGCTGTGGTTGGGGGGTGTAAAAAAAACCGGAAGGTGTCTGGTAAGCATTCATGGCCGCCATGTTGGACATGTTATATGACACTTGATTTGGAGATTGCATAGTCATGAAATTTTGATGACTCTGCCGTTGAGGTCATTGAGGAGAGAGTGGGGCTAGATTCCTGTTCAACTGCTCTCTTCTCGGGCTGTTGGTTCACTCCGTCGGGCGTTGATAGGTTTCGCTTCTT
This sequence comes from Congeria kusceri, assembly GCA_027627225.1. Taxonomy (NCBI): domain Eukaryota; kingdom Metazoa; phylum Mollusca; class Bivalvia; order Myida; family Dreissenidae; genus Congeria; species Congeria kusceri. The sequence goes on from CM051025.1 coordinate 39,837,615, forward strand.
ACCTTTATTGCTTTTTGCACTGTTTTGTTTATTATTATTATTAGTGTTATTATTGTTCTGTCTATGTTTTGACGGCATTTGGGACTGAAAATAAAATATAAATTGACCCAAACCGGGCTACCAGTACCCGGCAAAAGAACTAGGCTTTGATAGCCTAGTTCGCGCCAACCGTAGAAAATCCTTTGTTCGCACACACAGTAAATCCAATGTTCGAAACTCCTTTATAATATCCCCATTTATCCATTCAAAATATCTGTAAAAAGTAGATAGAGTCCTTTTCTGTGTTATATGTAATAAACTTTCACTATTCACTTATCTTTTTACTTATTTATCCAAAGAATTTAGTATTTTATCAGCGCGCTAAAAAACCCAGCTTGTCCGCCATGAAGTCACGTCACGTTAAACATGTAAATCCGTAGCTGACTAAATTCAAACACACACGCATCGAGAATTGTTTGTATTATTCATTTATCGAGGTGTAATGATCTCTTTTCGAAGTGAATGTCATTTAAATAACTCTCCACGTTCACAGTCATGCTCATCAATTGTATTGAAATCTGCTATGCACTGTTGTTGTTTTTTTCATCGAACCGAACTATCGGACAGACAGACTCGGATGATTGCGTTGTGAAATAATACGGCATTAGTGATGCCGACGCTGTGACAATTTCGCTGACTTATGGTGTCGGAAAAATATGAAATCGCCAGGAATTGGAGCCAACGTTGTGTTCACCCCTCTACTTTATCACTTTATATCTTTTTTATGAATGCATAAAACAATATGAAATTTGGTGTGATTGCTAATGGAACGATGAAAAAAAAGTTTGACGATTGAGATTTTTGGGAACTAAACTATTTATTGAGACAGAACTGTTTAAACTCGAAAGTAATCATTGATTTTACTTGAATTTCTATTTTAAATCATATTTATTCGAAAAGTATCAATGTATTTTATGTGGTATCCTGTGCCAACCGTGTACTGCATTTGACATCTTTATTTATTAAATATTTGAATTTAAAAAAGGAAACAATGTCATTTACAAATAAATGTATATATACCCATTGTCTATAGTTTATCGTTTTTGTTTATCGTGTATGTTTGACTGAATTTGATGTGTATCTTTTACCAAATTGAGCGAGCGAAGCGAGCGAAAAAAAAGCAGCATATATTTCCAGTTTTGACCGTTTTATATATTCCCATATATGTATGGTCCTGCAGTTGTTTTTTTTTGGGGGGGGGGGGGCGCACCCGGCTAGTGTAAAATTTAACCTCCAAAAGTATGCAACAGTTATTGGTATACATTAAACTATTGTTGTAAGTTTGCATTCCTAAAATTAGAAATTTTGCCAAATTCTATTGGCATTCAATTTTCCCGCTGCATAATTATTATCGCAAGAAATCTACGTCAAAAGTGATCCTAGACAGCTACGCCGAAAAATAATGGGGTATGGGATGCACGCCGCTTCCGGCCCTCAATAAGCAGAACGTTAATCGATAATGCACTGGTTCATAGATTATATTTGGTACGGACCTTCTTTATAAAAAAAATGACGCTGTCACTTAGTTACTAAGACGTAACCCTGAACGTCGTGTCAATACGGTTGACATAAATCACTTAAAGCAAGTTACACATCTTATTTTATTTCGGCTGTCTATGAATAGCTATTGACTGACCTGTGAAAACAAAACATCTTAAACATGAGTTTTAACAAAGGTCAGTATTTTTATATTTAGATCTAGTTATTCTAATAACACGTATTTTCTACTTATTCTACCGCTAACCATAGAGCATATCGAAAAATCGGAAATTGGATGTTTAATCAAAGTACATGTACATTTTTTAAATATTATAAATGTCTATCTGATAAGTGAAAAATAATTATTGTAGCTTCGAACCGACAGTAAGAGAATATACTAGATCTATATACTAAGGTACTGCACATTGCCCACGAGAGGGAAAACGGAAACAATGATAAAAGCACAACAGCCTGTTTTGATTAAAACGCTGATAGTGTAGTGTTGGCGTGAAAAGAAACTTCAATCAAGTGAATTATTAGCGCATTTTAAATTTTAACTTTAAAGGAAACATTAGTCTGAATTAACCTGAATATCTATAATGTCAAATTTTACTAAAGGATACACATGTATTGGTTAGTCAGATTAAAATTAAATTCAAAAATAAGTAGGAAGATCGTGCACATTAGTCAGAGTGATGTATTGGAATAAGTTGTTAAGGTGTTTGACCTCGTTGAACCTGGAGATCCAGACCACTGTAAAGACCAGCTTGTGAGATCACCTGACCCGATGATTATCCTTATTTACTTGATATTAGTGTGGCACGCGGGTAATTTAGACTGCTTCTAATTCGAAAGTATGTACATGTATACGATAATCGAATCATAATATTTTTTAGAAATTTGTTTGGGAAATTACTATTCTAAACACATATTTTATATATGCATACCAGTTAACAATAGAATCTGCAAATGGCCAACTTGCCGATGTAGCGTTTTAGGTTGTAGTATCGATTTTTAGTGCAATGTCGCCTGCAGAGTCAAACAGTATAGGTCATACAAGGCGTGCTCTTAATTTGCCTAACTAATTAATCACTAAATATTTTGTAATAACGCGTTGTTTATTTGTTTAAAAGAAGCATCGATAACAGGAAATAACTATTTTCCGCAACCAGACACAAAAGCCGGTAGAGCGCATTAATTTAGTGGTCTAGGACACTTATGTTAACATTTCGGTTACACACACGTAAATACTCACTAAATAGCGAAAGTGGAATGTGATGAACGTTTGAACTTACACTTTTAATAACTTTACTTTTCAGGAACTGTAATTTTAATGTACAGTTGTATAATCTTTAGAATTCACATGATAGGCAACGTGTTAAATAATGAACAGATATTAGAAAACATGGTTGATCTTTTGCTGTTCAGAAGTAGGACATTTCGTTGTTTAGATTTACTGACTATTAGCCTGCAAAGAAAAGAATTGGTTTTGCGCGATACAGGTTTCGAAAAATACCATCTCAAAAGACCGGTGGCTTCCGCCAACAGTCTAATAAGGTAAGCAAACTGCATCACGTTAGTACTTTAAAACCAGGTCACGCTTGCTTTATGAAGAACTATGATTTTAGACGTATTTTTATTAACTATTTTTGGAACTAAATTTCGCCCCTTTACCGTCGTGTAGAAAAAGCACTTTGTGCTAGAGAACCGTCTTACTTTAGAGGTCGAATTTCTCAACACAATGTCACACGGCAAGTTCCTCTAATCCATACCGAATCACTGCACACATTACCACGTCACGTTTTCCTCTAATCCATACCAAATCACTGCATACAATACCACGCCACATATTCCTCTAAACCAAACCAAATCACTGCACACAATACCTCATCACATTTTGTTCTTAACCAGACCAAATCACTGCACACATTACCTCACTTTTTTTCCTAAACCAGACCAAATTGACAGAGTTATGGCCCCTTTTCGACTTAAATTCCCTAAATACACAGGCACACAATAGCACGCCACATTTTCCTCTAACCCAGACCAAATCACTGCAGACAAAATACCTCACCACATTTTCCTCTAAACCAGACCTGATCACTACACACAATACCACGTCATTTTTCCTCTAATACTTAGCAAATCACTACATACAATACCTCACCACATTTTCCTTGAAACCAGACCAAATCACTGCACACAATACCACGCCATATTTTCCTCTGAACCAGACCAAATCACTGCACACAATGCCACGCCATATTTTCCTCTAAACCAGACCAAATAACAGGACACAATACCACTCCACATTTTTCTCTAAACCAGCGCAAAGCATTGCACAGAATGTCACACGGCAAGTTCCTCTAAACAAGACCAAATAACTGCACATATTACCACAGAACATTTTCCTCTAAACCAGACCAAATCAATGCACACAATACCACGCCACGTTTTCCTCTGAACCAGACTAAATCACTGCGCACAATACCTCACCACATTTTCCTCTAAACCAGACCAAATCACTGCATACAATACCACGTCACGTTTTCCTCTAAACCAGACCGAATCGCTGCACATTTTCTTCTAAATCGGACCAAATCATTGCACGCAATACCACAGCTCATTTTCCTCTAAACCAGACCAAATCACTGCACACAATGTAGCACGGCATTTCCTCTAAACCAGACCAAATCACTCCACAGAATGCCAAACCGCATTTTACCTCTCAAAAGGGTTTGTCGACGGTATTTCACATAAAAATAAGACATAAGATAATGTCCCTTTTTTCTCAAATGTATTTTTTGAGTAGCAACAATATATGGATGGAATTGTTAAGTAAAAAATAAAAGGAAACGAAATTGGGATACACGGTTCCAGTTCGAACTCACGCGCCTACAAAGTCGCATACTTCAGTGAAAACTACATGCGCGTAACGGTGCTTCATCATGTACATTTCATTCATATCGATTTTACTATACCGGTCCTACTAAATTTCCCGCGCCCGCGAGAGTGTCATCGGTGTTCAGTGTTTATATAATAAAATAATATATGTTTGTCAAATGTTTATAGAACCAAAATCATCGTATTTACCAGTGTTTCGGTATTAACGCGAGTTTACGGTAAATGAACTTGTTTTTGCACTTGTTATTGTTGAGCAACTGTCAATACGCTCTTTTAAACAGAACAAACCATTGCACAGAAAAAAAAAAGTTTGAGACAACTTTGCACATGCTTTTTTAGCTCACCTGAGCACGAAGTGCTCGGTGAGCTTTTGGTATAGGGGACCACTCCTGCGTTGTCCGTCCTCCGTCGGCCGTCGTCCGTGTGCCGTCAACAGTTTGTTTCGTTCTCACGCTGGAGACTTCACTTTTTATCCAATCTTAACCAAACTTGCATAGTTTGTGTATGACAATAAAATCTCGGACGGGATTGTTATTGGGCCCGATCACAACAGTAACACTAGAGTTATTGCCCCTTTTTCAAGCAAAAAAAATCCAAAAATGTATGGAATAGTATTAGTTTAAAAATTACATGATGCATTCTGACGTTTTCATTCGTTAAATTCTTGCTCTACTTCTTGCCATTCGTGCTCTTCTTCCTTCTCTTCACCATTCTCTTCTTCTTGACATTCTTGTTCTTCCTCCTTATCTTCCAAATGTTCCTTTTCTTCCATTTCTTCCTTCTCTTCCAAATATTCCTATTCTTGACATTCTTCCACTTGTTCCTTCTCTTCCAAATGTTCCTATTCTTGATATTCTTGCTATTCTTCCTTCTCGTCCAACTGACGTTTTGCATTACAAGTATGTTGCTAAATTCTACATTTCATGTAATTTTTGTATTTTACCTTGTCTTTACTGCATTGTGGCATGCGTATAACAAAGTGAACGAACATAACAATCGACAAATGCATTTTCGTAAAAAATGCATTTCGTTTATTATTTTTCAAGGGGAAGAACTCAATTTTACTACTTCACGGAACCTAACAATGACGAACGTCTCTTACGAGTTTTAACGATTCAACAAAATATTTTTAAAAAGCCATAATAATATTATTTTCCGTGTTTTATGTAATGTGTTTATTCTAGAATCACTTAAAATCGTTTCGAAATATAATATTTCTCAACAACAAACCATTACACACTCCGATCAACGCAGTAGATATCGATAACAATAAAATGAATTACTTTGTGTTAAATACTACTTTCTTTCAACGGGTTGCGCGAGCAGAGCGAAATTCGTGAGGGATTTTAAATATTTTAGTAACAAGTATTTTAAAGTCTTATGTACACAAGAATCCATAATCATCGCAGCAGTTACTCCCCCTGGCGGTTAATATTAACTTATCAGTAGTAGCAGTAGTAGTAGTACTATTAGTAGAAGTAGTAGAAGAAAAAGAAGAAAAAAGAAGAAGCAGTGGTATTTCACCCAAACATAGGCAAAACCTTAAAAGGATCAACGTTATTTTCGCAATAATAGCCATTTGCAATTTAATGTAACCTGTGAATCGTAGTGATTATTGTTTATTCGTACAACAAATGCAATTAAATACAATTTATCTTTTATATAGGCAATATTTTGTCAATATTTTACATTTTATTACTATATTTATAAAGAATTTTGATTCATTTAAGAACGATTTGGGTTGAGTTACCTTTGGGACCAAAAATAAAATATTAAATAGTAAATTTCTTACCATAAAATATTGATAATTTTAATACGTTTATTGTATTTGAGGCTGTATGTCAATTTAAACATCAATTAATTATAAAACAAACAATAAAAAAGACTTTATTCGTTCATAATCGGTGTTTTCGGTCATAATCGCGAATATGAATTCATATTCCGTGTTTAGTCGGACCGTACTTAAAATGCCGAATTTAAGAGAGAAGCGCCACCTGATGTAATAATATGATATGCTTCATTATGACATTGGTCATTATGACGTTCTGTATTCGTTTAATTTACATGCGTTGTTTATTTATTGTACATTTTTAAGTAGTTGTATTTAAATAATACTTAAAGCTGCTTTATAATTTATAAGGATGCAATAATGCAGAATGTAGCAATAAAACGTCCGTTGGAAGAGAAGGAAGAATAGCAAGATTGTCAAGAATAGGAACGTTTGGAAGAGAAGGAAGAAGTGGAAGATTGTCAAGAATAGGAACATTTTGAAGTGAAGGAAGAAAATGAGCATTCGGAAGAGAAGGAAGAAGAGCAAGAATGTCAAGAAAAAGAGCAAGAATTTAACGAATGAAAAACGCATCATGTAATTTTTAAACTAATACTGTTCCATAAAAATTCTCCAACATATAGACTATATTTTCCATCCAATCTTAACCAAACTTTCACAGTTTGTGTATGAAAATCAGATCTCAGCAGACGCCAAAACTGGGCCAGATCGTGTTTCAAACACCCTTTGTTTATAAACAAATATACAAAAAATAGACATTTTTCCGGATAGAGACTTCATTTCATAACAGTTGAAGTCGAATATAAGCAAGATCGGACCAGAAACACCGGAGTTATTGCCCTTTGGTTGTGAAAGAAAATATGCAAAAATGGACATTATTCAGGATAGAGACTTCATTTTTCATCCAATCTTCATCAATCTTGCACAGTTTGTCTATAATCATAAGATTACAAGTCAAGATGAATATAAACAAAATCGGATCAGAAACACCAGAGATATTGCCCTTTGTGAAAAAAATATACAAAAATTGACATTATTCAGGATAGAGACTTCATATTTCATCCAATCTTCACCAATCTTGCACAGTTTGTCTTTGACCATAAATTTAAAAGTGAAGTAGAATATAAGCAAAATCGGGCCAGAAACACCGGATTTATAGCCCTTTGTTGTGAAAAAAATATACAAAAATGGACATTATTCAGGATAGAGACTTCATCTTTCATCCAATCTTCACCAATTGTGCACAATATTTGTCTATGAACGTAAGATAACAGGTGAAGTCGAATATAAGCATGTTCGGGCCAGAAACACCGGAGATATTGCCGCATGTTTGTGGAGAAAAATATCAACAAGTTATCAATGATTGGCTTGCACACACGATTTTTTATTCAATGCTGACCAAATTTACAAAGTTTGTGTATGACCATAAAAATTGATTGATAAAATTTGATTTCCAACAGTTGCAAACCTTGTACAGTTATTTGTACATACAACATTAACGGCTTCAGAGCCTGCATTAACCTCATTTATCATCATTGGACAGAAAATTATCTAAGTAAAAGCAAAACATTACCTTATAGTACAGCCATCGCAATTATCGTATTGCAACTAGTTCTCCAAAACTGTCTGCGAAAAAGACATCAACATCTACTGTTGCTGCATTTTCCAGAACTGTCACTGACTAAATGAAAAAGGGTCAGGTAAGAATATCGAGAAAAATGATTTGAGAACCATTAGCAAAAACACCGCTATTCCACTACCCAACTCGTACTTTTGTTAGCCCATTGTACTAACTGAGGTTTCAAATCAAATCTATACTATCCCCCTTTGTGTATTGTTCAGATTCCTTAATTTTCAAACCTGTCACAACAGTATTGTCTTCATCTGTACCAGTTCTCAGGTGAGCGCTTTGGGCCATCATGGCCCTCTTGTTTTCAACATTTCAGATTCAACCCAATCGTTAGATGCTTTTCAACCCATGGAACAGCGCCTCGATGAATTATACAACTGCATTAGAGAACAATATCAATGTGTCATACTGTGCCAGTTGCGCCTTTATCATTATATGGGATTAAGAGCGAACTACCACGAATTTGTAGAAGGCGATGTCATGAAGATTTGTAAACAATGTGTGTGTCTTGATGATCTCAAACGTATTTCAACGCTGGACACAACTGCCCACCAGAAAAGACAGAAGGGACTGAATAACCAAACGGCCACCGATAACGTTCCGAGACGGGTTGACGGTAATATCGATTTATACCATATTTCAGAGAGTGTTCTTAGTTTTTCGGTATTCAGTATCAGAGTGGTGAATGGTGGTCGGAGCCTAATATACTAGCTTATAGTGCAATAAGTATCGTGCGGTATATTGAAATTTAGTAACTGTTGCTATGTATACGCCCGCTACTTATTGCACGGTAAGCTTGCACATTCGGCTCGCATCACGTGACCTTGCGACTGCGCTTAATTTGGAAACGACGCAGATGTCAAGCATATCAGACATCACGTGACGTCTACAAATTGCCCATTGGAATCGGCATTGTAGAAAGTTGCGATGTGATTGAATATAGTATAAAACACTGTAGCACCCGTTAAGTAACTTATTTCGTCAAAGTATGCTACTACTGTTACGTATACAACCCCCCCCCCCCCCGCCTTCCGCTGAGCAGGTCGATTGCATTGGCCGCCCACACTCTTTTTCGCGATTTCCCGTCTGACAGACAACTTATTTCAACTGACGAAGGGAAAACAATAAAAGCGAGTGACGTTTATCAAAATTTAAAACAGTCATATGTCTAATTCCGATTGCCTTACCACATACCAAAAGAAAAGCCACATGCCAGGAAATATGAAAGAACATTGCGCACATGCCGGAACACTTTTTTCCAACATATTCCACATCATTGCAAGCGGACATTATGTCATCGAAGTCGAACTTCCCATCAGAACGACACATTGACGGTATTATAACATGACACAATCCAACTTATTTTAAAACCAAATGGCACGTACACAAAACCACGTGATTCCCCACAGTGAATGTTGTATGAAGGTTTTAAAGATGGAATCTGTGGCACATATGGTGACTACTGACTACGGGCAATGCATGCCGCTGGTCTATAGTAGCAATGGGATAAGTCATTTAGACGAATCTGTAAGTTTCCTCGAAAAATTATGTCCGTCAAAAAACTAGTTTCAAATAATAGTATAAAGCTTTCTTACACTACACAAGCAAGATTCTCCGATCAGGTTAAACAAGGCGAGTGTTGCCCTCTATCAAACCTAGGTTTTAGTGAAACTGATCGTCTGCGGTAAACAACCCTAGGTTTTAGAGAAACTGATCATCTGCGGTAAACAAGGTTAACAAACCGAGATTCCAGTGAACTGATTAACACACCTGGGTTATATTGGAAACTGATCATCTGCGGTAAACAAGGTAACAAACTTATGTTTTAGTCAAACTGATCGCCTACGGTAAACAAACCTAGGTTTTATTGAAACTGATCGTCTGCGGTAAACAACCCTAGGTTTTAGTAAAACTCATCGTCTACGGTAAACAAGGTCAGCACCTCTAGGTTATAGTGAAACTGATCGTCTGCGGTAAACAACCCTAGGTTTTAGCAAAACTGATCGTCTGCGGTAAACAAGGTAAACAAACCTAGGTTGTAGTCAAACTGATCGTCTGCGGTAAACAACCTTAGGTTTTAGTAAAAATGATCGTCTGCGGTAAACAAGGTAAACTAACCTAGGTTTTAGTGAAACTTATCGTCTGCGGTAAACAACCCTAGGTTTTAGTAAAAATGATCGTCTGCGGTAAACAAGGTAAACAAACCTAGGTTTTAGTGAAACTTATCGTCTGCTGTAAACAACCTAGGTTTTAGTAAAATTGATCGTCTGCGGTAAACAAGGTAATTAAACCTAGGTTTTAGTGAAACTGATCATCTGCGGTAAGCAAGTTTAAATAAATCAGGTTTAAGTGAAACATGTCATCTGCGGTAAAATAACCTAGATTTTAGTAAAAGTGATCAACTGCGGTAAACAAACCAGATAATAGTGAAACTGACTGTCTGCGGTAAACAATCCTAGGTTTTAGTGAAACTGATCGTCTGCGGTAAACAAATCTAGGTTATAGTGAAACTGATAGTCTGCGGTAAACAAATCTAGGTTATAGTGAAACTGATCGTCTGAGGTAAACAAGGTTAACAAACATAGATTATAGTGCAACTGATTGATTCCGTTAAACAAACCTACGTTAAATTAAAACGGATTGTTGGCGGTACACAGAAACTGAGTACTATCACGTTATCATCAGTGTATTTCCCCGGTATCATCATAGTACCTACGAATTTGAAACGTGTAGCTTAAAATCTTAAAAGTATGCGCACCGCAAGGTGATAACTCGATAGAAAGACGGTGATCACTCGATTGTAAGAAGATAATAACGCGATAGTACGATGATGATAAGGCGATAATCCAATAATAAAAGTTCGAAATCACGATACTACGATAACAAAAATTGCGATATTACGATGATGAAAAAACTTCAACACGATGGTATATCGCGTTATCTTCATCGTACAATTGTATCATTGGGTTTTCGTTATCGTAGTATCGCGTTACCGTCATCGTGTTATCGCGTTTTCGTTATCATACATTCCGAACGCAAGTACACACTTGTATCGTGGTGTTTATATTAATATAGCGCGAGGTCTTGTCGAGAATTATAGCTAAATATATAATATATATTATTATATATATAGTGTACATTAGCCTCGACTGTTCGAATAAGGACGTTTTCCATATACACGTGACCAGTTTTCAATACAAGACAATTATCTTTTAACTTTTTTAAGAAAACTCAAATTTTTGATGTAATGAAAAAACTTCATTATTAACGTATTTGAACTATGCATGCACACTTCCTGGTCGATCAACAAAGTAACCATGTTGAGCGTGAGCCAAAGTCTGTACCACATTCATATAAATCCATCAATTTACCAGTACATTTAGACGTATGTTAAAGCAATAAACATAAATGGTATGTAAAACGTGTAATATATTTTTGGATTTTACATGATTCGATGTGCCGAGAGATGCAAAAACGCAAGTTTCTGTACTTTTCAGTTCGTTGTTTGCCCGAAAACCCATTTTCGCTTAAAATTGTAACGAACACTCAAATTATAATATAAATCACGCTTTTGTCCGTGAAACGAAACAACCGCAACAAAACAGGAGGGTAATAAGGCCCTAGGTCGCGCACCTGAGGGGCTAAGGAACTAAACTGTTTTTAGCAAGTTTCATAAAGATTCGGCTAGAAGTGTGGCCTCTAGTTCACAAGCTTTTTTCAATTTGGCCTGGTGACCTAGTTTTTAAACACATTTGACTTGGTTTCGCACTTGTCCCAGATATCATTGGGACACATGTTCTAAGCAAGTTTCGTGATGATTGGCCTATAAATGTGGCCTCTAAGAGTGTTCACAGGCTTTATGTTCAATTTGGCCTCGTGACCTAGTTTTTTACCCCACATGACCCAGTTTCGAACTCATCCGAGATATCAATGAAACAAATGTTCTGAGCAAGTTTCAAGAATATTGGTCAAAAAGTATGACTTCTAGAGTGTTCACAAGCTTTTTCTTCAATTCGCCTTAGTGACCGAGTGTTTGACCCCACATAACCCAGTTTCGAACTCGTCTGAAATATCATTGAGACAAATATTCTGAGCAAGTTCCATGATGATTGGGCTATAAATGTGGCCTTTAGAAAGTTCACAAGCTTTATCTTCAATTTGGCCTGGTGACCTAGGTTTTGACCCCACATGACCGAGTTTCGAACTCATACGAGATATCATTGAGACAAATGTCTTGAGCAATTTTCATGATGATTGGATGCCAAATGTGGACTCTAGAGTGTTCATAAGCTTCTTCTTCAATTTGGCCGTGTGACCTAATTTTTGACCCCACGTAATCCAGTTTCGAACTCGTCCGAGATATTATTGAAAATAGTGTACTGAGCGAGTTTCAAGAAGATTGGGTAAAAAATATGACTTCTAGTGCTAATTATTAAATTTGACCTAGTGACCTAGTATTTGACCCCACATGACCCAGTTTCGAACTCCTCCGAAATGTCATTAGAACAAATGTTCTGGGCAAGTTTCATGAAGATCGGGCAATAAATGTGGCCTCTAGAGTGTTCACAAGCTTTTTAAAGTTTTCAATAAAGCCATATAAGGAAAACTGCCCCGCCCCCTGGCGTCCATGTTTTTCAACGGAGCGGAACCATTTTCAAACTCGGCCGAGATATTATAAGAACAAATGTTCTGAGCAAGACTTATGTTGGCTGGGCAAACAATTGTGACTCCTAGAGTGTTCACACGCTTTTGCTATAGCCATACAAGGAAAACAGCCCCGCCCTAAGGCGGCCATGTATTTCAACGGAGCGGAACCATTTTCGAATTCGGCTGTAATATCATAGGAATAAATATTCTGAGAAAGTTTCATGTTGATTGTGCAACAAATGTGACTTCTAGAGTGTTCACAAGCTTTTTCTATAGCCATATAAGGAAAACTGCCCCGCCCCCCCCCCCCCCCCCCCTGGCGGCAATGTTTTTCAATAATGCGGAACCATTTTCGAACTCGGCCGAGAAATCATAAGAACAAATGTTCTGAGCAAGTTTCATGTTGATTGGGCTAAAATATGACTTCTAGAGTGTTTACAAGCTTTTTCTTAAATTTGCCCTAGTGACCTAGTTTTTGACCACACATGACCCAGTTTCAAAAATGTCTGAGATATCATTGGGCCAAATATTCTGAGCAAGTTTAATGAAGATTGGGCAATACATGTGGCCTCTAGAGTGTTCACAAAGTAAATGTTGACGACGGACGACGGATAAAAGACCATCACAAAGCTCACCATGAGCACGTTGTGCTCAGGTGAGCTAAAAACACAGTTACATGGTTATTTCATGTCAAAAATGACCCTTCGTACCCTCGTCGACCCAGCTATTTTACGGTGTTGCAGTCCTCTTCTTGTGTGAACTTGTATGTGCTTGTCCTCCGCGATGCCTTTCCGGATTATAATAACAATTCGTGTTAATGATGAGCCCCTAGTTTTGCACACAGCTTTGCCTTTCAGTGTAAAATCGATTTTACATGAATGGTTGTAAACAATTATTTAACGAGTACATGTACATGTACTTTATGTTGTTTTATCAAGAACAACTAGCTCTCAACAACCGGCTGATTTAATGTGTTTCTCATATGGCGCGAACTTAGCTGAAGCCTTGCAATAATATTTGTGATTCTAAAATTGTCGTTCTTTGTCATGTGGAGTGATTCATAATTCAAACACTCAAAAGCTCTCCCATTTAGGCGAGAGAGAAGTATCCACATGTTATAATTTCCTAAAGCCCATAGTAAAATAGTCAACTATAATACAATTTTGCAATTTTTCATTCACTGGCGTATTCCAGGTTTCATAACGTAGCACAACTTATACATTATAAGAATCTGTGCATGTTCTTGTTATTGTAGCACACCGCATTGCGCCGACGACAGACGGAGGAGCTGTACACGGAATACCGGACGAGTACATGCCTGCACGGGGGCCGCCACAAGTAAGCAGGCCTACTCGTGTATCATACATCAGGCGGTTCCGTGGTCTAGTGGTAGCCCAGGGGTCGCAGGTTCGAGCCCCCGCTATACCATTACCTACTAACTCTTCCTTAGCACGACACGTAAAATCGAGGTGCAGTGTACTAGGTGCTTCACAACGGGCACTAAAAGACACTGGGGAACGGGGCGTCTCCTGTATCTTGCACTATCCCCCGTAACCCAACTAACAAATCTTCTGGGGACGATTCCCATATGGGAGATAATCCCGATGCACTGGATACAAATCTATTTCACACACACTTATCGTACATCATAGTTATTCACTTATGTAGTAATGATAATGTAGTGAGTAAAATTACTGTCCAAAATCTATTTTGAGCAAAAGCACTGCTAACAAACTAGCAAACAAATTTAGACTCCATTGTCATATCATCATCGTCGTCGTCGTCATCATCATCATCATCAACATCATCATCATCATCATCATCGTCGTCGTCGTCGTCATCATTATCATCAATACACAAGCGTTGTCACTGTAAGTGACGAATTCCCCCGAAGATGTGTTTTAACAAAAGAAAGAATTATGGTCCTTGCACTTCCTCTCAAAGGTCTCTATCATTATATGAAGTTTAATTTAAATCCTTTCAGTACTTTTAGAGTTATGATAATATCTCTAACTACTATAACTGTAGTTCTGCGCTGCACAGCAAAAATATGCCAAAGGCAATAACTCTGTAAATATTAAAAACTAGTTAGGGTCCTTGTACTTTGCACTTCCTCTCAATGTCCTCTATCAATATATGAAGTATCCCTTCAATTCTTTGGAATTATCCTCCTTACAAGAAAATTAACCAAAGGCAATTCATCCGTAAATATTAAAGAAAAAGTTATGGTCCTTGTACTCTGCACATCCTTTCAAAGCCCTCTATCATTATATGAAGTATCATTCGAATCCCTTCAATACTCCGCACAAGCAAATTACACTATGTAGTTATGCTCCGCACAAGAAAATTAACCACATTGCAATAACTCCGGAAATATTGAAGACAGAGTTATTGTTTTTGTACTCTGCACTTCCTCTCAACGTCCTTTATCAATATATGTCGTTTTATTCTAAATTCATCCATTCAATACTAATGGAGTTATGCTTCGCACAAGAAAATTAACCAAAGAGCAATAACTCCGTAAATATTGAAGAATGAGTTATGGTCCCTGTACTCAGCACTTCCTCTCAATGGCCTTTATCAAATTATCAATTCAAATTATCAATATATGTGGTTTTATTTTAAATCCCTTCAATACTAATGGAGTTATGCTCCACACAAGAAAATTACACTACGTAGTTATGCTCCGCAAAAGAAAATTAACCAAAGGGCAATTAATCCGTAAATATTGAAGAAAGAGTTATGGTTCTTGTACTCTGCACTTCCTCTCAACGTCCTCTATCAATATGTGTGGTTTGTTTTAAATCCCTTCAATACTAATGAAGTTATGCTCCGCACAAGAACATTAACTCCGTAAATATTGAAGAATTTGTTATGGCCCTTGTACTCTGCAGTTTCTCTCAATGACCACTATCATTACATGCAGTATCATTTGAATCCCTTCAATACTTTTCGAGTTATGCTCCAAGCACAAAAAGCGGGACAGACGGACGGAAGAACAGACGGACGGACGGACGATGCGATTAGTATATGCATAATTACAAAACCAAAGAGCAATTGGTAATGGTATTTTAATGCATTTTAAGGTATCTCGTCTCTTTCACGTTATGTTTGTTTGTATGTGATCATGTTGATTTCGGAAATGCATTGCTTTCTACCGATGACTACTTATGCATTTTTCTGAGGCAGCTTCTGTTTATTACACTGTTCGCGGAAACAGACTTTAGAAGGGCTATTCGAGAGCATATGCCACAGGAATTACGTTTCTACACTGCAGGCAACGAATACGAAAATCAAAGCCATGAATGGTCCTTTGTCACAATAGCAAAATCCCATGCCTTTTTTCTAAACTCTTAATTATTTAATATGTTGCATATTTATTTTATGGTGATCGGTTACAATTAGATTTCCTAATAAATCATTTAAGTAAACTGTTACTTCTGATTGTATCTTTCCTCGATTAATCGACTGCCGGAATTCGAAGTCGCCGATTGCGATCAAGCATCTAATAAGCGCGACGATTATTCGACTCCAGTCGACTATCTGCCCATCACTAGTTGTCAAAGGTGAACATTTCGGCTGTATACAAGTAAACAGCGAGAATAGGAGTGTGATGAACATTTGAAGTAAGTTACTTGTATGCAGCCGAAATGTTCACTTATGACAACTACGTTTATGCGCTTCGGCAGCAATATTTGTGTCTTGCGGATGCAAATGTTCGTAATAAGTTCTGGATCAAAAAGTTGTTAGAAAAACCTTCTGTATGCACAATGATAATAATAATGCGGTTGGTATTATGGATATATACATCGCACATATTTTCTGGCAAAAGCTGTCTTATGTTTAAATTGCAAATAACTAGTGTCACGTCATTTCGCAAGCAGCTTGTGCTGGTATTCTATTTACCTGTCATGTGGTCATAACCTTGTCTCAGACGCGATCTAGAATAGAAATTCACGTAAACTTGAGCTACCAGTGAAGGTCATTAATACACCCATATACCGCTTTGACACAGACGATTAGGTTTGCAGTTGTAAATTGTTTTGACACAAAACAATTATGTCTTGTCTGATAAGAAGACTTACATAACATGAAAAAATGGACATGAAATGCAAAAAGAAGAGTACAGTATATGCCATGGACAACTGTTTGATATTTGACGTTAAAGAATGACTTTGAAGTCTCAGATACAGAACTGGTCCTTACGTGTGTCTCAAAATGAGATCATCTCTCCAGACAAAGTTATTTCAAACCCAGGGAGGGGGGGGGGGGGGTGTCTTTATAGAGCCATATAGAAAACCTTTAAAATATTCTTATCAGAAATCTCATGCTGGATTTAAAACGTATTTCACAGAAATGGTCCTTGGGTATCACTCTACTTAATTCCGCCCTTTGTCTGTCGTGCGTCGTTCGTCGTTTGTCGTCAAAAACGAAACCTTGTGAACACTCGATAGACCACATTTATTTCTTATCTTCATGATATTTGCCCAGAACATTTGTCTCAATGATATGTCGGACGAGTTCGAAACTGGGTCATGTGGTGTCAAAAACTAGGTCACTGGGGCAAATTTAAAAAAAGCTTTTGTACACTCTAGAGGCCACATTTTTTGCCCAATCAACATGAAACTTGCTCGGAACATTTGTTCCAATCATATCTCGGACTAGTTTGAAACTGGGTCATGTGGTGTCAAAAACTATGTCACTTGGGCAAATTGACGAAAAAGCTTGTGAACACTCTGGAGGAACATGGAACTTGCTTAACCTCTCAGGTGAGCGACCTAGAGCCTTTCGGCCCTCTTGTTAACAGTTTTGTAACCACTTGAAAATTTGCAATACATGTGTTCTGTGAAGATTTGGGCTCGTATTCACCAACTACTATATACCTAAGACGTAAGAATAAATAATATTATTGAAACTGTTGTATTCTAACAACGTTCATAGATCATCATCTGTCTGTAATCTGATCAATCTTGACACAGACAACTGGCTGACTTTGATTGTTTCCCCCACAACAAACTAAAAAGAGCCAGTTGCCATCGCTCGCGGGAAAATACAACGCTGCTGAATCGGACTTATGGGCGTATTCGTTATGCTTCCGAATTTCAATGATGGAGTTAACGAGTTCTGCAGAGTAAGGATTGTTGTAGGAAAAAACTGTATCTCCTTAAAATCTCCGTATCGGACAAACCGTCAAACGGGGTTTGGCTTTCAAGGAGACGTCAGCGAAGTACGTTCTCATTCTGATTATTTGCTAATATTATGTCAACATTTACATAGTTCATAGCACGGGCAGCCATCTTGGATTATTTAATAATGTTCTAAGCATACCATAAGACAATCTTGGAACAAGAATATTCTTTATTGTTAAGAGCATTGATAAGCAAAATGCTTTGGAGAATTAAACTTACGTATATTTTCTTGAGTCTCAGTCTATTCTTAATTCTTAAGTCAAAGAATGGGTAAAGAACGGGTTGGTTAATAAGGGCCCTGTTTTACTACTTTCTTATAGTGAGTCAAGTCGAAATTTAGCCCACCAGACCACAGAATGTAGTAATACATTTGTATACATAATAAAAGAAATTATTTATAAAAAAGAGGGCCATGATGGCCCAAGCGCTCACCCCCGTACTGACAATGGCTGATCAGTTCTGACATCTAAATGTCTTCGCATACCAATTGACCCACGTCAGCCAGATTACTTCTGTTGTTAAACTGGTAATCGACAGGCACGATACAGATGCCTATCTGGCCTATTTCTGTAATTGACCTGGCAATCGATAGGCGCAATTCAGATGCCTGACCAGCCTACTTTTATCATTAACCTTGCAATCGACGGGCACAATACAGATCTGTAATTGACCTGCCAAACGACGGGCACAATACAGGTCTGTAATTGACCTGCCAAACGACAGACAAAATACAGATCTGAAGTTGACCTGGTAATCGACACACACAATACAGATATGTAATTGACCTGCCAAATTACAGACAAAATACAGATCTGTAATTGACCTGGAAATTGACAGGTGCAATACAGATGCCTGTCCAGCCTATATTTATTGTTAACCAGGCAATCGACAGGCACAATACCGATGTCTGTCTGGCCTATTTCTGTAGATGACCTGGCAAACGACAGCCACAATACAGTTGCCTGTCCAGCCTACTACTGTTGTTCACCTGGCAATCGACAGGCACAATACAGATGCCTGTCTATTCAATTTCTGTAGATGACCTGGCAAACGGCAGGTGCAATACAGATGCCTGTCCAGCCTACTTATCTTGTGCACTTGGCAATCGACAGGTGCAATAAACATGTCCAGTTGAATTATTAGTGACCATGACGAATACCATTTACATGTCACAGGCACACCATCAAAACACTGGTCAAAAGCCAAATGGCCACAGTCCAAAACGGGCTAAAGATTTGGCGAATTTCCTGAAAAATCGTCAGAATGATGTCAGTAGGTCACCACCGTATTCTTCTGCAATATCAGAATGATGCAGAAGTATGTCGCTAGGCCCCCGTACTCTTCTGCAATATCAGAATGATGCAGAATGATGTCGCTAAGCCCCCGTATTCTTCTGCAATATCAGAATGACGCAGAATTATGTCGATAGGTCCCCGTACTCTTCTGCAATAACAGAATGATGCAGAATGGTCTCGCTAGGCCCCCGTATTCCTCTGCAATATCAGAATGGTGCAGAATGATGTCGCTAGGCCCCCGTATTCTTCTGCAATATCAGAATGATGCAGAATGATGTCGCTAGGCCCCCGTATTCTTCTGCAATATCAGAATGATGCAGAATGATGTCGCTAGGCTCCAGTATTCTTCTGCAATATCAGAATGATGCAGAATGATGTCGCTAGTCCCCCGTATTCCTCTGCAATATCAGAATGATGCAGAATGATGTCGCTAGTCCCCCGTATTCCTCTGCAATATCAGAATGATGCAGAATGATGTCGCTAGGCCCCCGTATTCTTCTGCAATATCAGTGGAATTTTCTGTAATCTCTATATGCCGACAAATGCCTAGATTTTGTGCACATGGATAGATGCAATGTTCAATATACACAAGCATAGAATGTTTGGATAGGGTTATTGTAAAAGGAATTAATCTAGAATTGCTATTTCATCGAAATGGAACAATATTTCAGGTGCTTATGCTCTGTTCTGGGCCACTTCCAAATCTGTTCATGATCATACACCTATACACAAATTGTTCATGTTTGGATGAAAAATACAGTCTCTATCCAACATTGTCCATTTTTTTCGCATTTTTTTTCTCACAAACAAGTGACAACTGGGATGTTTGTGCCGCGATCTGGGAAGTTCTTTGACTTATTTTCATATCTTATTATCACACATGTTAGCTGTGCAGGATTGTTCAAGATTCGATTAGAAATGAAGCTTCTAAGTTTCACAAAGTCCTTTCTTTATTTTTCTCATAGAAATGGCACGAACTCTGGTGTTCCTGGTCCTGTCTGGAACAATATCGAACCCAGCAGATAATTATTGTATGGTCATGCGCAAAATGTGAAAGTTTGGGTACACATTTGGTCAAGATTGAGTGAAGTCTTTATCGCGGCCGCACGGCTATTGTTGGCAAATAAGTTGTTTTTTTTGTTACATAGAAGGGCAATAACTATTGTTTCTGAACCAATCTGGTCCATATTCGACTACGTTTGAGACCTTATGGTCACGCACAAACAGTTCAATTTGGATCAAGATTAGATAAAAATTGAAGTCTCTTTCCTGTTGTTATATATTTTTCTCACAAACTATAACGGTGTTTGTGGTTCAGTCTGAGCAATTTTTAGTTTATTCTGAGATCTTATAGTCCTACACAAGCTGTGCAAGCGTGGTTAAGATTAGGTGATAAATGAAGTGTCCATGTTGCACAAAGTCCATTTTGCAATTTTTTTCAACAAAAAGAGGCAATACCTGTGGTGTTCCTGGTCCAAAGTAGCCGAGATTTTATGGTCAAACACAAACTGTACATGTTTGGTAAAGATTGAAGTCAATTGTTGCCGAATTACAAACGACAGGTGACGTGCTTAGCTGAGTTAAAATGCATTTGTATTAGTGTCTACACTAACGGACGCGCACTCGTATATAGATATATATATATATATATATATACAGTCACTGGTAACAGTTGGTGTTTTCCATGGAAACTCAAATGCAGAAGCTTGGCCTTACATATTTTTTATATTAGAAAGACTTTGTATTAACCCGGCCTTTTGATTTCTTCCGTGTCTCGCCAACACTCCTTCGCCCTGAGCGCTTTCATTATATTGAAAGTTTTTAGTAGACGGAAAGTCTCTTATAACTGAATATAAGGGACATGACACACGTACAACGTTGGAAATGTTAAGGATTTGATTTTTAGACGGTTGGCGGTAGACGACAGGAGTTAGAAATGTTTTCGCACATCTGTTCCACGAAAATTGTGCAGGCTTTGAGTCAGTAGATCACGAAGGGCCCTTCTTCAAAACAGCAAAATCTCATGTCCTTTTTCTCCTATCTTTTAATTATTAAAGATATTGCATGCCATATGTATTGTTATGTGATTTTTTTTACGATGACTGTTCAAGAAAATTCATTTAATTAAAAGTGTTACTTCCAACTTTGATCAAGCTCCTTCTCAACCTCCGCGCAGATATTTGACTGGTTCCGGGCAAAGCTCTGTAGGATCATGTTTTTCCCAAATCATATTTTTCACAAGCCTGTGAAGAATAGGATTTCATTTGTCACATTTATAAGTGTGAAGAATGTGACGACGACGACGACGACGATGATGATGATGATGATAATGATGATTACTGTATTACTGTACTCTCCAAATAATTATTTCATCGATTGTCGCGACCCTATTTCACTATAAAATATGTAAAAACTGTGATCCGTACGCTAAACCTCTTTGTGGCCAATCACATTCTTCAAACTATATATGTGACAAATGAGATCCTATTCTTCACAAGCATGTGAAAAATATTATTTGTTAAAATTTGATTCTACAGTGCTCCATCGGTTATTTCTGGTTCGTTGTGGATACGTGTTATTTCCTGTTATCGATGCTTCTTCTGAACATTTTGATAACGAATAACTAACTTTTTCAATCGACTTGGTTACTGGTATCAATAATATTTTTAAACAAAATACATATAAATGTTTATTAATTAAAAGATCTTTGCTGCTATTAATATAATGCAGTTTCAATAGTTTGCGGAGAAAAAAACTTGTTGCTAACAAATTACAAACAATGATTATGATGTGATTGTCGTATTTATATATGATATTGAATAACAAACAGCATAAATTACTCGCGCGCCATAATATTTTCAAAAACAAACGATAATGGTCAAGTAATCTCACTAGTTTACAGTGGCCTGGATATCCATTTTCAACGAGGTCAAATACCATATACATGTACCTTATAAATTGCTCATACCAACTTGAAATTGGGTGCATAATTATGAGATCAAGTTTTCTTTTGTAAAAATTACATTGATATTGAACTATATTCAAACAAATGTTTCCTTTCTAGTAAAAAATAACTATAATTCACTCGCTCGGTTTAGTTTATTTTCTCCCCAACAGTTTGTCGACGGTGTCAGTGTTTTGATTTTCATTTGGTGCATGTATGTGCAGTATTGAAATGATTTTGGCGATACCCTGAACGTTAATCATTACATTGTATCCTGCTTATTTTCAGAAGGTTAAGTGGCATTGCCCACTTCCATAGACAGAGCCAGTAAAAACTATTCCTACGTCTTGTTACTTTATTCGATTGTGTAGTGTATTAGAATACCAATACATTTTAGACAAAGTACAGAAAAGATATACTATTTAATATATCGGGACTGTGCAGTGTCCTTCATCATCCGCACGTAAGGACCACCCAATACTTAAATATTGGTGTATTCTTCTGATTCATAGCCTCCAGAGACGAGCTTCTGTGTTTACAGCCAAGACCGACCAATGATCCACGACTGTTCCAATCTCAGAGGAAAGCACAGCCAAGACGGACCAATGATCCACGACTGTTCCAATCTCAGAGGAATGCACAGCCAAGACGGACCAATGATCCACGACTGTTCCAATCTCAGAGGAAAGCACAGCCAAGACGAACCAATGATCCACGACTGTTCCAATCTCAGAGGAATGCACAGCCAAAACGGACTAATGATCCACGACTGTTCCAACCTCAGAGGAAAGCACAGCCAAGACGGACCAATGATCCACGACTGTTCCAACCTCAGAGGAAAGCACAGCCAAGACGGACCAATGATCCACGACTGTTCCAATCTCAGCGGAAAGCACAGCCAAGACGGACCAATGATCCACGACTGTTCCAATCTCAGAGGAAAGCACAGCCAAGACGGACCAATGATCCACGACTGTTCCAACCTCAGAGGAATGCACAGCCAAGACGGACCAATGATCCACGACTGTTCCAACCTCAGAGGAAAGCACAGCCAAGACGGACCAATGATCCACGACTGTTCCAATCTCAGAGGAATGCACAGCCAAGACGGACCAATGATCCACGACTGTTCCAACCTCAGAGGAATGCACAGCCAAGACGGACCAATGATCCACGACTGTTCCAACCTCAGAGGAATGCACAGCCAAAACGGACCAATGATCCACGACTGTTCCAACCTCAGAGGAAAGCACAGCCAAGACGGACCAATGATCCACGACTGTTCCAATCTCAGAGGAAAGCACAAGCAAGACGGACCAATGATCCACGACTGTTCCAACAGTCTGGGGAACGACCACCCGCGCAGCTTTGTCCGAGGGCCTAGACGGTCAGATATACGCTATATAACTAGGTAAGTCCTTTGCGATTGTCTGTATTACGGTAAGTAATCAAACCGTTGTGCAGCATAAAACATCTTCAGTGCGATAAGGATTTTGATTTAATATAGTCTTAATGCAACTTACTAATACGTGTAAATGCGTGTTCATATGAATACGCACAGTATACTGTAACATCCGTAAAATTGGCTGTGAGATCTGATATCGACATCTACCTCTGAAATCGATTATTGCCTAGCTAGCTCTAAAATTACATTCAGCTTTACAGATATACCACGAGGCAAATGAGGTCGAAAGAAGTGCTGGCTGCGAATAACGCTCTGCGTCCAGCTCTGCACGAGTAACTGAAGTTGGAGATCTGACATCGACATCTATCTAGCTCTGAATTCGCTTATTGCACAGCTAGCTCTGAGATCTACATTCAGCTATACAGAAATAATACCATGCGAATGAGGTCGACCATTGTGCTGGCTTTGAATACAGATGCGCATCCAGTTCTGTATTTAACTCTGAATTGAAACCATATGGTAGACAACATAATCGCTTCATACTACTAATCGATGTTGCAAAAAAGCAACCAAACTCTCGCCAGATCGCATACAGACTTGGATGCGCATCGAGCTTTTTTAGCTCTGCGTTGACAAAGTATGATGAAAAACAAAAACTCGCTGTTAATGGCACTAACACGGTGATACACATTAAACTAAACCTTGAAAGTTTAATGTTGAAAAAGCAAACATGTAAAATAATGCATTATGCGCTAAAAACTTACACACATTTTTATAAAATAAATGGAAATTGAACAGTTTGAAGTTCGGTTTGGTGTTTACATTTTCAACACTACGAAACGAGGAACTTCCTCGTGTTTTATGAAGAATATCGTGCAGCTCGCCGATGTTACCGGTAAATAGTCGGAGTTAATCCGCATCGCCACGAAATTAGACAGTAAATAAAGCTAGGGTTTGTAAAAGGTTTTACTTGGAGATCTGTGTTTTTGCAATAAACAGTATCCAACAAACCAAATGTTTCTGACGTAGGTTATATACTATGGTAAACAATTGCTAA
This sequence comes from Congeria kusceri, assembly GCA_027627225.1. Taxonomy (NCBI): domain Eukaryota; kingdom Metazoa; phylum Mollusca; class Bivalvia; order Myida; family Dreissenidae; genus Congeria; species Congeria kusceri. Next base: position 39,861,993 of record CM051025.1, read on the forward strand.
GACAAACAATAAGATAACCGTTGTATTGTAGGATCTAAATTTGGCCATGTTTTTGTGGCTCTCGCGCAACCCGAATTATTGCCAGACCGAATACAGACCTGACTGCGTATCCAGCTCTGTATTCAACTCTGCACTGAAAACGTATGATTGAAATGTTCGCGTCATACTACTACTGGCTGATACAGAAAGCAGTCAAAGTATACTGACCGATCCTAATACACACCTGGTTCTGCATTCAGCTCTGCATTACAAAAGTATGATAGAAAAATTGTATGTGTAATACTACTACATGAAATTAATGAAATCAGCATATAAACACCGAACTAAATGCAGACCTGGCTCTTCATTTAGCGCTGTATTCAGCTCTGCATTTCAAGTAACACATTTGCGCCATACCACTACACGCTGTTACAAACAACAACCAAAAGAACACCGGATCAAATACAGACCTGTCTCAGATCTGCATTCAGCTCTGCATTGCAAGCCTATGATAGAAAACACATTCGCGCTATTCCACTACACGCTGTTACAAAAACAACCAAAAGAACACAGGATCGAATAAAGACCTGACTCTGTATTCAAATCTGCATTTCTTCATTCAGCTCTGCATGTACGATAGAAAACATGTATGTGTCATACCACTACACGAGCATATTGGCTCTTCATTCAGCTCTGTACTGCAAAAATGTGATAGAAACACAATTGCGTCAAACCACTACTCGCTTACAAAAAAAACAACCAAAATAACACTGGATCGAATACACCCGTAACTCCGTATTCAAATCTGCATTCAGCTAGGCATTTTGAAAGTATGATAGAATATAGAAAACATTTATGCGTAATACTTAAACTCGAAATCATTGAAATCAACAGAAAACCGAACCGAATACATACCTGGCTCTGCATCCAGGTCTGCATTCAGGTCTGCAATGAAAACGCATCCACATATTTAAATGTAGTCGACATAAATGCGCAATACTACTAAGCGCTGTCACATAAATGCACTGTAGGACCATATTTTTCACAAAGCATAGTTTTAACATCTGTGAAGAATAGGATCTCATATTTTACAGGTGTGAAAATTGAAATCTTATTCTTCACGTGCACATCACAGTCTCTTGTTTTGCATTTTCTCTTAAGTTTGTGATCGCATCCAGTTTTTGATATGCAATGAAATCATATTCTTCACACATTATAATAAGTGTGCAAATTTTCCAAAAATGTGAATATGTTACATCATAATAATTTTATTCAAATTTTATGCCCGGAAGAAAAAATAAGGGCCATATAGTAATCGCCACGTCCGTCCGAATGTTCGACATTTGACTGCCTGTCAGTCTGTCTATCAATATACAGACCGCAAATTTATGGATTTATAGCGTGACATAAATATGTTACGACTCGGGTTGACTTTCGATACGGGGTTGGCTTCAGCGAACAGGTCTAGTCAGTACTTATAAACTGTTCGCAGAAGTTTCTTTAGCTAACTACTACCCAGAAATAAATCAAATATAGTTTGCGTCTAAACGTGTATTTAATAAATCCCTTAACGAAACACTCGGGTATCCGGGTCCTTACATACTAAAACCCGCAGCGAAAGAAATCAAGAAAACAAAATTGCGTAGAAAAATTCAAATGCACTTAGGCGTTGCTAAAATGCAGCTAGTATAACAGGTCGTTTATATTTTGCGCTAGTCAAATGCAATCCTTAAAGAACATTGCATAATCATACGTGTGCATTCACGGTGTACTTGTTTATTTCGGATTTCAGTCGATGCAGATCTCCAGCGGTCATCTAGAAAGCGGTTAAGTTAACAAAACGTGACATGGTTCTGTATCAAACTCCTTCAAATGAACAAAAATTACTCCATGCAGAAATCAGTTATTCCACTTTTTTGTTGTTGTTGCTATTCTGAAGAAAAAAATCGAACTGTTTCATATTCCACCATATTAACGCGTATATTTAAAGGCACTAGCATGGTGATACAAGTTCAACAACACATTTAAATTTTAATGTTGAGATAACAAACACATAAAATGCATGAAGAGCTACAAACTTATATATATTTCCATAAAATAAATGGTATTTGAACAGTCTGATGTTCAGTTTAGTGTTTACATTTTCAACACTACGATTTCGCCGAGGTTCCTCGTGTTTTATGTAGAATATCGGGTAGCTCGGCGTATGGTAACAGAGAAAAGTCGCATTTAACCGACCGTGCAACGATATTAGGCAGTAAATAAAGCTAGTGTGTGTAAACATTTTTACTCGGAGGATCAGTGTTTTTGCAATAAACAACACCTGTATAAATATGTATATGATGTAGGTTATATATACCAACATGAACCCTTAAGATGACCGTTGCATTGCAGAGTTCTTATTTGGCCACTTTGGCCGTTTGTTAGGCATTAATACTAGTAGTATGTGCTTTTTTCAGGCTGACAGCACCTCAGTATAATGGAAGTGTCGGACATGCGGCTGAGCGCCCAGGTATGCTGACGGGAGACACAAGAGCAGTCCCGGTACACCGCATCCAGACCGCAGGGGGCTTGGCCTTCGTAGTTACCTGCCTTGTGCTTGTGTATGCCATACCTGGACAGCGTGTCTCCGGGTGTTGTTATGACATATTCATTGCCGTCGTCGCCTATGTGACGTGTAGTCTGCGTGTATTGCACCTCTATCCACCATGCATTTAATAAATGTACACAACGCGATGTATAGTATTTTCGATTAATAATGAAAGACAATGCACAGTGTTCACAACTGGAAATTTAAATTCATGTTCACGAGGTCTGTGTAAGCTTTTAATCGTTATCAGATAATTTACTGCATTTACGAGTGTTCTTGTCTAAACAGAAATGCGGGTCTGAAGTACCAATAAAGTAAAGTGATATATGGGTCTTCTCCCAAGAGCTTTGATCCAGTAAATAGAAATCAAGCTTGTCATTTCGAACAGTTGGTCGATAGTACAGCGAGTGACCCGGGAACTTGATAGGTTATATATAGCTATGCAATACAATATGACTGTTGAGCAATGTGTAACGTAGTTCGTCCGATACTACATGTATATCGCCCATTTCCTTAGTCAATTATTTATATAAATTATAAATATAAATATACTTTCATGCAGATATAATAAAAATTATAAACAATATTGAGATAATTTGTAACAATATGTTTGTATTCGACATAATTATGTAACACTTATAAAACATGTATATGGGAGATCGAAAGTAGAAATAATATAAGGCCACGCCAAACAGAACGGCTTGGTCGTCGGAGTTTTCTACCATAAGTGGAAGTAACGTGCTGTCCAATATTAACCGACTACACGCCAATCTCTTACCAAAACACGCCAGATATTTGACGGCTACCCGTCTAATATTCAAATTATGGTACACCGAGAACAATGGGACGACGTCAAGGCAATGTTTTAAGTTAACATACATGTTAGTACGATGCGGGGGATAGCATTTTCACCTCGCATTTAGGCGTGTTAAAATAATAACAAAAAATTACAGAAATATTACTTTAGGTTTTTATCATGTTTAGTTATCCCAATGCGTTGGCGATTAAGTGTGTTAGTGGCAGACTTTCTGATAACTTCCTTCAGTGTGTTAGTGGCAGACTTTCTGATAATTTCATTCAGTGTGTTAGTGGCAGACTTTCTGATAACTTCATTCAGTGTGTTAGTTCAGTTGGTACGTGAGTTCGAACCCCAGCCCGGCCACATAACTTGTGTGGGGATTGGTCATGATATTATTTCAACGGCCATTTCCCCCCTACCTCTGATTCAAGTAACTGCAGTTGTCAGTTACTGGCATAAGTGTGTGCACTTGGTACTGGTAAACCGCTTTGATCGACTAAGCTTGCCCAGGAAAAGTGTGAGCAGGTTAACTGACCGCCGTGATATGACTGAAATACTAATAACGGCAAAAAATCCAAACAAACAAACAAACAAACAAAAGATACAATCGATGTTATGTTCATATTAATGTAAGCACGTTTATTCAATGTTTGCTTAGATTTTTTATTCATAGTACAATTGTACGCAGAGGCTGGAGGATGCCACTTTTGTTGTACGCATGTGTAATATACTCCTCTAAGTCAACAATTAAAAATAAATACATATATATCAAACAATAAACTCAAATGCTGACTATTATTCCGTTGTTTCATGACTCGATCTACAAAAATATTTTACTTTTTTACATGCAGAGCATTTTAAAATTTAAAAAAATATATATTTTGAATTTGCAAAAGAAGGTGCGGTAATCCCGATGACCAAGTCTTCAATTTGGGGTGGCCTAAACGATGGAATAATTTGGAGTGTTTCTGTTGATTTCGTTGACATTTGCTGACAACACGTGGATCGCAAAGAAAGTATATAATCATATGTAATTACTGAACGTCAAATACTGGTGATAATTAACGTTACACAAAAAAATTGACGTTAAAACAACACATATTTATATCTACTTTATTTATGTTATGTATATAAGTCATTATCAATATTTGCTCAATTTAACACGTTCTAAACTTGAGGAGTGCAGTTCCTCTGACACAGCGATGGAACTATCGACTTTAATTTCTCCATACATAAATAACAATGAAGCCGCTCGAACAACACATGGCGCACTTTCCTTCTTCTGGTGTTTTTGGACGTTATGTTTTCAGTTTGTTTGCAGCGCAGTGTTTTGCCGTCCGGATTGAAAATGATTTTATACATTTTTAGTGCTGTCTTTGATTTCCTTTTACTTGCCTTTTAGTTACCTACCGGTATACATTTGTTTTCGTGTGCGACATATTCCTTAATTTCCTTTTTTCTCTCGATATGTCTTTTTGACTGTTTGACCATTTTCTTCATACGTCCTTAAAGAGGTTTTTTTTCTACATTTTAAATAGGACTGTCTTTTTTTTATCGTTGTCTTTGATCCCGCTTTCTCTTTAAGTACGACTCAATGTGTTTTTTGCGCTGAACTAAGCCATACCAATGTGATTCTATGTTTAACGTCCCCTGGCTAGTAGGTTTTTGGATGACTGAACGAATAAAAAACATTTTTGACAAAGTGAAAAATCGAGTTGGAATGCGATTAAATATGCCAATAACGACACACTTTGGGTGATTGCTTTACTATATTATCTATAATAAATGAAACACACTATCATGTGAAGTTAGAATAAGGCATCAAACATAGAATAAAATGCTCTTATTTTTTGTACTATTGGTTTTGATGCAGAAAATTGGATGAATGTGAAAATTTTGCAAAGAAATTATTTAAGTCGTCATCTGCATTAAAAAATGAACTGTATCCATAAAATTGATTTTATCTCAAAGATGTTCAATTGCATGCACCTTTATAATTTTCACCAAAAAAGCAGAACCGTGTTCATGCATGCATGGACACAGTTTTTCAGGACATGAAAAGTAGCAAAGAAGTCATTAGTTTTAAGGAAAGAGTAATGGAAAATTGCTAATAATACCATCAGTATTGTGTGAATTTATTAAACACACTTAAACAACATGAATTGCTCAGTTATGTGTTAGAAAAAAAAAGTCCATTCTATGTTTGGTGTCTTATTCTAACTTCACATAATACAGTGTTATGACATTGTAAATAATATAATGAATGGATCTTAGTTCAAGTTATATTTTATTTTTGAATGAATATTGTTGGTGGAAATCTCGCATTTGGATATGTATATCACTTGAAGAGATTTGATGATATTCAACAATTCTGATTCGGAATCTTGCATTTAGTCAGTAACTTACCAACATATATATCTAAAACACCATGAATTGGTATGTTTTCTCTAATTTCTGTTTTGTGTTGTCCTTAGGACATACTTTCAAATTTGTATACATTCAACTTAATGTATGTATAAACATTTGTCTGTGATCATGCAACTATATATATTATTTTGTTTAAATTTCAGGGTTTGTCAATAGATATATGATATAAAGTAACTTCAGACTGATCTTGGAACAAAATTGACTTTCTAGTAATGTATTAGTTTTACCAATAAATGTAGAAACAAGAATAGTGTGCAACTAGTTAATATACACAGTAAAATACTCTGTTAAAGTAGGTTTCCAATATGAAGAGGATACATAATAGTTTTGCAAGTAAACATTTGCTTTAGCTTGGACCACTGGCGTGAATAATTTGTGAACGAAACATGTTTTTGTATCCACTTGTTTGTTTTTTCCTGCCTGGTTGGTAGGTTTCGAAAAAGCATGGGGACGCTAAACATAGATTCAAATTTTAACATTTTGAACATCTCAAAGAACAAATACGCGTAAATTCATGAGTGCATAGTGAGTTATAATGGCCGAGTGGTTAAGGCATTAGACTTTCGATGCAGATGTCTGATGTTCAAACCCCGGTTGTTGTTTTTTTCTCTTTTTTTTCGTTTTTTTTTCTTGTCATTATACATGAGCTTTTTAGCTCCGATGCTTAAATCTGTAAAGTTAAGATAATGAAACGCATACTACAAAAAAAAAATATTCTGTGAACAATTCACTTGTTATTAAAAGTCTGGTTGTTGATTTTATCCTGCTTCTAACCCAAACAGTGACCTAATAAAGCGGTGTCCGTATAAACTTGTTGATATCCGGCTGTAGATCACGTGACTGTGATATACCGTCAATAGGTATTCGTACGCGCCGGATAACAACATTGTCGAAAATGACACAGCATAAAGTCCACTTACCAGAGTTTTTCATCGATACAAACTTTGTGTTGTCTAGTTTAACAGAGTTAAACAACAAATGAGTTGTTTGTCATCACATTCCATTTAACTGGTTAACGACAACTTCCTTCTAGTTCCATTCCATTTCAACACACTTGAATCTGATGCAAGCGGTTTATTCTTTGTGGATAAACTTTCGTTGGTCAACCAACAGAGCATATTCATCAAAGAAATAACCTCTTATATAGATCTAAATTTCCGATGAAAAGAAATGAAAAAAAGTTATCAAATTTTTAACGTAGAACTAAACATTTTATGATTTATTTCACTTTCAGTTACACTGTCCTCCACCCACAACTATCCGAGTAAATCGTAGAAAATTGAAAAGGGATCAATCTCACCGTTTCCATTCGAGGCAAATATTCCATACACTTTTTATCTGAATGCTCTTGCATAATATACTCCATCCAAAACACAGAAACACTAAATATTTATTCCGATTTCATGTATTTTAAACTGCAAAACACTCGCGTTCTCGTTTGACTACATTGTGTAAACTTACAACTCAAAATGAATGACGTAGTTCGTGTGACGTAATTTAAAACTTTAACAACCAATATAATCTGGTTTAAAACAAAAACAAATTTACTACGTCATTTTTGTGTCGTACTGACATCAGCAAATAAGATTTATTAATATTTTACTTTTGCTTTTTGAAAAAGGTGATCAAGAAATATAGAACTATTTTTTCCGGGTAGTACGCATTCATGCAAGCGAGTTATTAGGTCGGGGCCCGTCTAGAATGTTTTTAAATTTAAAACTTTAATTAGTGTTTGGTGTTTTTAAATTTAATTGAATAGAAATCAGGATAAATAGAATACACGGTAGGTGCCGGGAAGGAGAAAGTTTATCCGGTTCGGCCCGAAAACAAAAGTAGGGCTCGCTAAAGCTCGCCCGATTTTAATTATCTAAACCTCACCGGATAAACTGTCTCCATCCCGGCACCAACCATGTATTCTCTATGTATTCAGGTTGTTGATCGTATTCATAGACTTCCCTGAGATTAAGAGCTATGGTATTCTTTATGGCATAATTCATATTTGTATCGACCAATTACTTTTAATTCTTATTTTAAACGCCAATATACACAACTATCCATGTTCTCATCTTCTGACTTCTTGAAAAGAATACACGCGCACCAAAAAACAATAAACATTTTAAAAAGATGTACTTATTTTGCGCGCGCTCGCGCTCCATTATTTTTTAGGAAAAAGTCCATTGACCAATATTGAAATTTGGCGTGGCCTAGGAATATAATTTTAATTAATATTATGTGGTTTTAAGTTGAAATATGTTGCCATTTAATGTTTCTTTTAATGCAATATTTGCCCAGCCTTCAAAATTTTACAAAATGTACGTATGCCCATATCAAGTGTTGCGTACATACGCGGACATATTCCCTCCCGAAATGTTTGCACCCCGGATAAAATCTCCCCACTGAAAACACAGCCTGATCTTTGTAGTCTTAATTTTTTTAATCTCAATTATATAATTCAATTATTTATACTAAGAATACCCATTCTTGTGAACAATTAGATGCTTATTAAAGTGCTTATCATTTTGATGCAGGATATGACACAAACATTTATATGTTTCTACTATTATATCGGCATAAAGTAAAAATATGGTTTTTAAATGTCGATGGGGGGAAGGTAATATCCGGTTTGTAAAAAAACAACGGGAGGGATTTTGTCCGATAACGTAAAATGGAGCGAGATGGGGGGGGGGGGGGATCCGGATACCTGATAGGGCTGTCCGGCTAGCGCAGTGGTTGGCACACTCGCTTCTTTGCCGCGGCGATCGGTGTTCAATTCCAGGTCCCGGCGCATCTGAGTTTGTTGACCGGATAGGTGGGGTTTTCTCCACGTACTTTGGCTTGCCCCGGGTTTCCCACAGCACTAGACCACCACAAAATTAATAACACCTTTCAGTAAAAAATAAATAGCTGGAAATTGAGATAGCTATGAGTCGAAATTAATCCCAACTTCCAATGTGTCTCTAAGAAAACTTTGGTATAGTGGTGTTTTGACACATACTCTCTCGGCGCGGAAGGACCTCATCAACTTCGAAATGCCCACACGCTAACAACTTAAGTGCTTCTTGAGGGATTTTGTTATTCCCGTGCAATGGTTGCATCTTCCTGTATAAAATGACCAGGTCATGAGGTACTTTTCGTCAAAATCTGATATGTTGACAAATGTTACGCTAGTGCATTGAGCTGTATACCATTAGAAATTTAAAGGTGGAACTATTTTTCGAGAAAGTCTTCATATAGTCTCGAAATTGTGACCATTTTCATGGAACATATTATTTACACTTTTTTAAAGTTTGACTTTTCATGAAAAAAAAACTAACTTTGGCGAAGACATATAGAAATTTAATGAAAAAAAAATGCAGGTAACGCTTAGCGAAAGTTTTCTGTGGACACTATACTACTGTTTTGTGTTCGCCTTCACGCGTCTGCCAGTGACCCTCTCGTGTTCAGTGAGAACACGTTACTGTTGTGCGTTCGCCTCCAGGCGTCTGCCAGCGGCCCTCTCGTGTTCAGTGAGAACACGTTGCTGTTGTGTGTTCGCCTCCACGCGTCTGCCTGTGGCCCTCTCGTGTTCAGTGAGAACACGTTGCTGTTGTGCGTTCGCCTCCAGGCGTCTGCCAGCGGCCCTCTCGTGTTCAGTGAGAACACGTTGCTGTTGTGTGTTCGCCTCCAGGCGTCTGCCAGCGGCCCTCTCGTGTTCAGTGAGAACACGTTGCTGTTGTGTGTTCGCCTCCACGCGTCTGCCTGTGGCCCTCTCGTGTTCAGTGAGAACACGTTGCTGTTGTGCGTTCGCCTCCAGGCGTCTGCCAGTGGCCCTCTCGTGTTCAGTGAGAACACGTTGCTGTTGTGTTCGCCTCCACGCGTCTGCCTGTGGCCCTCTCGTGTTCAGTGAGAACACGTTGCTGTTGTGTGTTCGCCTCCAGGCGTCTGCCAGCGGCCCTCTCGTGTTCAGTGAGAACACGTTACTGTTGTGCATTCGCCTTCACGCGTCTGCCAGTGGCCCTCTCGTGTTCAGTGACGTCTGCCTGTGGCCCTCTCGTGTTCAGTGAGAACACGTTGCTGTTGTGTGTTCGCCTCCAGGCGTCTGCCAGCGGCCCTCTCGTGTTCAGTGAGAACACGTTGCTGTTGTGTGTTCGCCTCCAGGCGTCTGCCAGCGGCCCTCTCGTGTTCAGTGAGAACACGTTACTGTTGTGCGTTCGCCTTCACGCGTCTGCCAGTGGCCCTCTCGTGTTCAGTGACGTCTACCTGTGGCCCTCTCGTGTTCAGTGAGAACACGTTACTGTTGTGTGTTCGCCTCCACGCGTCTGCCAGTGGCCCTCTCGTGTTCAGTGAGAACACGTTACTGTTGTGCGTTCGCCTCCACGCGTCTGCCAGCGGCCCTCTCGTGTTCAGTGAGAACACGTTACTGTTGTGTGTTCGCCTCCACGCGTCTGCCAGTGGCCCTCTCGTGTTCAGTGAGAACACGTTACTGTTGTGTGTTCGCCTTCACGCGTCTGCCTGTGGCCCTCTCGTGTTCAGTGAGAACACGTTACTGTTGTGTGTTCGCCTCCAGGCGTCTGCCAGTGGCCCTCTCGTGTTCAGTGAGAACACGTTACTGTTGTGCGTTCGCCTCCACGCGTCCGCCAGTGGCCCTCTCGTGTTTAGTGAGAACACGTTACTGTTGTGTGTTCGCCTCCAGGCGTCTGCCTGTGGCCCTCTCGTGTTCAGTGAGAACACGTTACTGTTGTGTGTTCGCCTCCACGCGTCTGCCAGTGGCCCTCTCGTGTTCAGTGAGAACACGTTACTGTTGTGTGTTCGCCTCCAGGCGTCTGCCTGTGGCCCTCTCGTGTTCAGTGAGAACACGTTATTGTTGCGTGTTCGCCTCCACGCGTCTGCCAGTGGCCCTCTCGTGTTCAGTGAGAACACGTTACTGTTGTGTGTTCGCCTCCAGGCGTCTGCCTGTGGCCCTCTCGTGTTCAGTGAGAACACGTTACTGTTGTGCGTTCGCCTCCAGGCGTCTGCCTGTGGCCCTCTCGTGTTCAGTGAGAACACGTTACTGTTGTGTGTTCGCCTCCACGCGTCTGCCAGTGGCCCTCTCGTGTTCAGTGAGAACACGTTACTGTTGTGTGTTCGCCTCCAGGCGTCTGCCAGTGACACTCTCGTGTTCAGTGAGAACACGTTACTGTTGTGTGTTCGCCTCCAGGCGTCTGCCTGTGGCCCTCTCGTGTTCAGTGAGAACACGTTACTGTTGTGTGTTCGCCTCCAGGCGTCTGCCAGTGGCCCTCTCGTTTTCAGTGAGAACACGTTACTGTTGTGCGTTCGCCTCCACGCGTCTGCCTGTGGCCCTCTCGTGTTCAGTGAGAACACGCCACTGTTTTGTGTTCGCTTCTGTCAGTTAAATAGGTACATGTATTACACAACGTATAAATGACATTAACTTTCTAAAATTAGTATACAATATTATTTATTACAATCACTTAAGGATACACTTTTATACATCTCCTGTATAAATTTGAATCTATTACTTGAATAAAACATTTTATGACGTGCAATACATGAACACAAACAAACTACAAAGAACCCGTGTAAATAATCACCTTTCATAAGCATTTGATGTTAATTTACAAAGGCTCATATACGCATAAATTGTTTTAAAGGCCTGAAATACACAGAAATAATGGCACTGAAAATTTACAATAACGTTAATGTGATGTTATAAACAACCAAAGTTTCATTGCTTTATTGCCATTTTATAAAATAATACTGTATAAAACAGCGTTGTGAATGTCCCCCAAACTCAAAGTCGTATTCCTGTCTGAGAGAAGTTGGAGGAAAGTGCGGACGACTCATAATGGACGGATTATAGTGTGTATGTGCTAAAATACATGTCATATGTGTATGTGCTAGATACATGCCATATGTGTATGTGCTAGATACATGTCATACGGAGTACTTGCTATGGCTAGTGGATACATTTCACTTCAGAGAGGGTCGGTTCGCATGCCTATATATCATTCGTAATAAGTCGTTTGTAAGTACAGATGCATGTTTGTTTTTTGACAGCAATGAACTTTCTTACAGTCCAGTGATATTAAGTTACCACATTTTGACCATATCTGATTTGGAATGTTTTTAGATTAAAGCTTTTTTCAGAAAAATATACATTCCTGCTTTGTAAAGTGTTCGTCGGTATAGGATAATCGTCCGGCCAGTTGATTATAAGTACAAAGATATTGTTCGACACTGGAGACACGTCTTGTGAAGCACCTTATAAATTGCACATCGGTTTGACGTCTCATGGGAAAGGCGATTTGGTGGATTAGAAAGTAGCAGAGCTTCGAACCTGCAATCGCTCTCCTGTGGTGACCACTAACCAAACACATCCACCGATCAGGACGAGGTCGCCTAGGTAGAACGCGGAAGTAGCCCACAGTCGCCCATACAGCTGTGTTATTATGGTCACGGGGACAGTGCATGGTTACATGAGACGCCCTGTTCCAGGAGCGACCCTGGGCCTTTAAGCGCCCGGTATGAAGCACACATAATAAATTCCACCTGTGTTTAAGCGTCTCTTTCAACGACAGAAATATGTCTTGTAGCGAGTGTAGACATTTGGTCAGTGCAATAGCTAAATATCGATGTTCGGCCAAATATGTCGTAGACACGAAATTGTAATAAATACATTTTTAAATCATTTACATCAATAAAATAGACAATAAATGAAAACAAAAAAAATACATGTTTCGTTAAATTCGTTCTACCTTGCCAAACATGGCAACTGCCCATGGAACAGCTGTGTACCTGCGCCGTGTTGACACGCCTCTGACATAGATCTCCATATCGTCCTATCGACTGGAGATTTATGGCGTTTTATGATGTCTGTGCCTCTCGAGATATGGTTTATGGCATTAAACAGGCAGACGGACGTTGTAAAACTGCTTTTCAAGAGGTTGGCAAATAGAAGTGATAAACATAAACCAGGCCGAACCTGGTCATTATCTTCAACAAGAGATGCTTGAAATTCTTAATATAATGTTGTTGCACGAAACGGTGGAAATGTATGTACACGTTGCTCTGTCCGCCTGATGTTTGTCAGCAACAGCTCCCCTGCCACACACCCGGGTCAATGGGTAACAGCCATTCGGATTGTTAGTTCCTTGATTGTCGAAAACTTCATCCACTTCCGCGTAGTACGATATCTCCACTAATTCGTTTCATGTATTCATATTATGTTAATGTTGTTCATGGATTATTCGAGTTCAACAATTGTAAACGAATGTTTTTGACACACACATATATTTTGTACCGATGTTGTCTCTCTGAAGTGACTGTTTATGGAAAAATAGTAGAAAATGTGAAATAATTTAATAAACAAAGAAGGTTAATGAAGCACATGTATCAACTGATGTTTTACTGAAAATGACATATTTTATAGTTGCGAAGTCCCAATCAATCGTCCTGAGTAATGAGTGATCTGACAACATTTATCTCGTAGATTTAGTCTCTTGCGCTCAGTTTGTTCGACATCAAATCATTATAGCAAACGTATTCTAGCAACTTATTTGCGCATTTCAGTGCGGTAATTATAGCATAATAATCGATTTTGAGTATATTTGTTAATTTTATTTCATATTTGTATTTTATTTCATAAGTGGTCGTCAACATATTTTCACGAGTGGCGCAATAATGAAATATGAACACGAATAAATAAAACATGATGTGGCGCTGTAGTCAATAACATATTAGTTTCTTTTAATTTCATGTTTTTACCAAGAAAAAAATGTTACCTCGGCTAAAAGGGCCTATGTCATCGAAAAGGGCCTCAAGGGGGAAATTTCTTTTAAAAAATCTGAAATTAAGATATTAATACTGACACAAAATGATGGTTAAAACTGGGTATATACAATGAAAACAGAGTTCACGCATTCTGAGATACAAATCAATTTATAATATCGGTCTTGTGTGTTTGGCCCTTTTCATGTTTACATGTTGACGTCATAATTGGGAGTATTTTCTATAACCATAGTTTACGCTGTCTTAACAAGCATGATATCGCAGTTGGTTAAAGCGCTGTCTACTGTCATTTCTTCACATGACTCCAAAGTTGTGAGTTCGATCCCTACTTGGGGTTTTAATTTTTCAGACTTTTTGCTTACTTGTTTTTATCAAATATCTTATTGTGTATTATATTAGGTTTTATTTATTCCATGCACATGTCTTCATAAAACGCATTTCTATCATATAATTTCATTTATAGTGTAATAGGAATCCAATTTTTCGACGACATATGCGCTTCCGAACTGGCGCGAGGTAGGCGGCAAGCTCAACATTTTAAAGGGACATGTTCACAGATTTTTGTATTTTTAATATGCGAGTAAATGTCTAAACTGGAAAAACTTAAGCATCTGAACTAAAGAACTCAAGTATTATAACAGGACATCAACAAAGAAAAAAGTGCCGCCACTTTGGGATCGAACCTTCGACCTCCGGGTCAAAAGTCTACCGCTCGAACCACTCGGCCAATCTCATTAATATATATGTACGTGTAATTTTCACTTAATGTCAGGGATTCTCGTTTGTTCGTCAATTTCAGTGAAAACCACAGAAGTGCTCCAAAAATATTCAATGGTTTCGCGTTACAAACGCTTTATTATTGTATCCATTTCAACTTATGATAACTCATCAACGAAACGTTATTTCATATGTATTTCTATAGATGTCGGTAGTGCTATTTCGCTCTTTTATATACTGAGTATTCATTTATTTTTGGAATTTGTGACAATTTTTTGAAATTGTCAATTCATCAATCTGTTAAAAGGTCCCTTAACGTCCTCGATGATTCCAAAATTGTCGCTCATTGATGTGATTGAAGAAAAGCATGCCTTATTTTCTGCGTCACCGTTGAATTTTTTCACGCATCGTATTTTTAACATCTGCGGAAAATAGGATCTCGTTCTTCACAGGTGTGAAAATTGGGATCTCATCATTCACACATCACAGTCTCATTCTTCACATTTTCTGTGAAGTTTGTGATCGAGCCCAGTTTTCGATATGCAATGAAATCCTATTCTTCATTCTTCTTGACCGACTGTGTACGCTGTGTGATAGCAATGAAATGGAATCTGAACATGTGATTTATATACAAACTAATTGAGACTAGACATTTTTGGCAATTTACTGCATAACGATGAATTTTTAGCTTTGTCTAGTAATAGTAAACTAGAATTATTATTCAAGGACTTCACGCAAAATCCGCTAAGTACCTCTGTAATGCATTTGTATTTAGGCATAAAAATGTACTTGTCTAACTGAAATATTATACTTAACCTGAAAACTGTCTTGTGCTTAATATTGTACTAGCATTTTCCGTGTCTGTACATTTGTAATTGTACTTATTTATAAATTTATTCACGATGTATAATACAATATACTTATTGACAGTGACTTATAGGCCGATGGGGCCGGGTGTTTGATGTACTCATCTGAAAACTGTATAATATTTGTATGTTTATAACACATTTCACTATAATAAATAAATAAATATCTAAAATAAATCTCTATAAAATAAGTGAGCAAATTTTCCAAACTTTGAAAGAGAATTTATTCCATTATAATAATATTTTCTATATAGCTATTTTTTATATAAAATTCTGGTGGCATATAGATAATGTGCAGAGTACAAGAACCATAAAATTGCCTTCACATTTATGGAGTTATTACCCCTCATTAGATTTTCATTTTGCGGTTACTACTAAATTAATTAAAAGAATTAAATTAAATTAAAAGAAGCTGACTGCACATTATAACACATGACATTGAGATGATGTTCATACTATAAAAACAATAATAATATTTAACGAGATATTGCCCTCTGTACATTATCAGGTCATAATAATGTAAGGGATTGATATGAAACTTCATAGTATGATAGTATGAAGGGAAATAAGTACAGAATACAAGAAACATAACTCTTTGTACCATATTGATGAAGTTATTGTCCTTTGTTGAAACGGCGCCTAACTCAGCTACTACTGCTTCTTGTGTAAAGCATAACTCAAAAACAAAATGCATGCACTTTCAAATAACGGTCAATGTGTTGAGAGAAAGTGCTGGCTTCATGAAACAAATGTCTTCAGAACATAACTACATGATGATGATGATGATGATGATGATGATGATGATGATGATGATGATGATGATGATGATGATGATGACGACGACGATGATGATGATGATGATGATGATGATAACAATTATGGTGCTGATCTTCAGGTGACGATGGTTATGACTGTGCCTATTACTAGTGTTACGCTATAAATAATGAGTTAATTAATAGTCTCGATAACAACAATACATACCATAAAAACTTGTGAAAAATGTGATCCGAACGCATACCCCTTTTTGGACAATAGCATTCTTCACACTTACTAATGTAAAAATGGGATCCTACTCTTCGTATGTGTGTGCAATATATGGCGTGTGAAAAATTGCTATTTTATTGTTTAAATTCGAAATCAAACTTGCCAGAAAAGTTCATGCGAAACTGTTGATAACTTTTTGCGTAAAGTTGCTAACAGACAGACAGACGGAGAGACAGACAGACGGAGAGACAGACAGACAGACAGACAGAGACAAGCTGAGAGCGGCTGATGTAATTATACAGTAGTTCCATGTTATCTGGGTATCAAGAAATAAGTGTCAAATTAGTGCCCACTAGTGCATGAGATAATCGGATTTAGTTTGCGAAATAGTGTTAGATCTACTGAGCACGATAAATTAAGATTTTCATGAAACGTTACACCATTCAGACAAAGTAGTCATTATTTTGAATGAAAATCGCCACCAAACGTTCGAGAAAATATTAAACTGTTCGTAAAAGAATAAAGATTTATTGTGTGCAGTTCAAGTCAACAACGTGGAATTTCCCACTGAATATAGACACCGTATAAACGAAGTGGTGAACGTTGCGTACACGTTGAAAACCTTTTTGGAAAGTGCATCAAATTTTCACGAAGTATTCCACCATACTCTTACTGACGTAAGCTTCGTTGATCATGAAAACACTGAGCGAACGCTGTAGCTATATTTAAAGTTTCGAGAAAAAATCAGATTAAAAGTTTAGACTTCGGCCATACTGGTGAAGTACCTAAATCAGGACAGTACTTAAATCCGGACACCTCAGAAAAATGTGTTTGTACGATCAAGACCCATAATTCTATGGCATCAATTGATGCACCCACCTGTCTCATCAACCTATGTCAAGTTTCAACAGAATTAATGGAGTATTAATTCATTAACTTCTTTTTTTTCTTCTATAAACATTTGCACGCGGGGGATAGAAATAGTATATCCGATAAATAAAGCATTACAGAGAAAAAATTGAAAGTGAACACCAGAACAAGGTCAACAAAGAAGAAGAACAAGATTACTGACAAACAAGTTGCAGTTGAATGTTTATTTTTATTCTTTTTTGTTTTTAATAAAACATATTTTTTAAATGTCCGGATTAAGGTACAGTCATTGAATGAATTCCGAATCACTGGTACTTCCGGGTCACTTCAAGATTAATAGTTCTGAAAATTGTTACCACCCTCCCATTTCGATATTTATTAACTGGTGTTTGAACAGCAATACATTTGCATTAAATCACCAAAGTTTCATATCTGTATGCTGATCAATGAACCAAAACGGGCCTTTATGAGTAATACATGCTCAAAAATCTACATGAACACCGGTTGCAGAAATTAGGCTACGGTTTATCCATCGGGAAAAAACATCGGAAATGCCCTTTAAATGGGCACATTTTTGGTATTACTTCGTAAATAAATGTATATTCTTTGTACTGTATACATAACAAAACCCTGCTTTCCATATTACTGCAGAAAACAACGATAATATCAACACATGTGTATTCGGGTGTTGGTTGGGTCAGTAGACGCATGCACAATGTAAGACAGTTATTTATTGACAAATACGTTAAAGACAAAAAATAAGGGGAAATTATAGGTATACTTCTCATATGTTTGATTTACCCTTCTATAACTAATAAATAACATAATAGCTGTTCGTGGTATTTCAAATTGAAGAATGGTGCCAGCCATAGGTCGAACCACGAAGACACTTCGATGTTTTAATGTTTTCAGATAGTTTATATCATTAATATCATTATTACAGTTGATCAATATAAGCAAGATATAGTATTTGTGTATATTATATGTATTCAAAAGCTGTCAAATGTTAAACATTGTCTTTTTAATAGAAGCAGTGACTGGGAGTTCCATATTGAACTGTTGTTTATACTTTTTTATACAGTTTACAGTTTACAGTTTATTTCCAAATACATCGAGGCAGAAATGCCCATGAGTACACATACAAGCAGTACATATCATATATATAACGAGGTCACTGCGGTTCCAATTTCAATTCAGACCATTTCCTTATACAATAATGCATGTCAGTGAGACATCTGTGCATTTTTTTTTTTTTTACAGAACATGTTCTAACATAAAATATAAACACTAGACAATACAAATAGTTTGTCTTGTTCATACTTATACATAAATACTAGACAAATCAGGGTTCCGTATAATTAATAGTCATAAACAGTATGAATTCACAAGTACGTAGTCACATGAGACCTGTGAGAGGTTTACAAGTATTATTCATAATATGTATGATACATATTTCTCAAATGGAAAGCTTTTTTAACATAAATTGCTAAATTTCTATTTATTTTTAAATTATTACAATGAAGAAGTTCAATAAATTTCGGTATGTTTGGTCTATAATAGTAATATTTGTTAATGTGCTGTTTTCTTAATTCACTGAACAATTTACATTCAAACAAAAAATGAAACTCATCTTCTAATTTGTTACATACACGACATACTCTGTTTTCGCGTGGAATGGGTATTGGTTTTTTCCACCTACCAGCTTCTATTTCCAAATTATGCGATGACATTCTTAACCTAGATAATGCGATTCTGCAGCTGTCAATGTTAATTTGGTAAAGATATGGTTGTAATCTAAAATCGGCATATGTAATATACGAGCTTGCTCTGCTTGAATCATTTAATTCATTTGCCCAATTTTGTATAAACACATCTTTTATTCTTTCTTTAAACATTATTAAAAACATATCGATATCTGCGGGTCCTTGATACAACCACACATGGTAAAATCCATGAGATTGTAAAAGACATTTTATCTTATATGCCCATGATTTTGTGGCATTTTTATATTCCACATTTTCAAACATATTTTCGTAGACTTGTCTTGCATACTTGACTGGTTCCATACGTAGTATTTTACACCAATATCTTAAAACATTTAAGTGAAACTTAAGCTTTAGTGGGGTTCTTCCTAATTCCCCATAGACAAAATTAGTTTGTGTTTGTACCCTTACACCAAGTAATTCTTTACAAAATTTTAAATCTATTTTTTCCAGCTGCTGTACATTATTATTTAATCCCCAAACCTCTGAGCCATAGCTCAAAACTGGTGTAATTAATCTATCAAAGAGGTCTAACTTGTGGCTTATTGACATTGTAGGGTATCTGGTAAAACAACTTTTTAATTTATAAACAGCCTTCATTGCTTGACCGGTTAAGGAATCAAAAGTACTATTAAAAGAGCCTCCAGTTGTAAAAACAATACCAAGGTACGTAAACTTTTCAACAATTTCTAGTACATTTCCCTTGTATGTAAAATTTAAGTTTTGTCTTAATCTACCTTTTCTAAAAATCATGACCTTAGTTTTTTCAGTATTTACACACAGTTTCCATTTATTACAATAGCATTCTAACAATGATCTATAGTGTCCTTCACATACTAGTCTAGGATACCATTCAGCATTATGTTTACATTTTTGACATAACATCACTTTGTTGTACTGTGCATGTGTTTCAGAGTGTTGCTGTTACCATTAAAATGGTACTACCTGTATATCTTATCTTTTTATATCATTATGTGTTTTGTTACTCTTATATTCTTAGGTTGTTAATTTTACC
The DNA here is from genome assembly GCA_027627225.1 of Congeria kusceri. Taxonomy (NCBI): domain Eukaryota; kingdom Metazoa; phylum Mollusca; class Bivalvia; order Myida; family Dreissenidae; genus Congeria; species Congeria kusceri. The sequence goes on from CM051025.1 coordinate 39,881,770, forward strand.
AATATGCTTATAATTGTTATCAAAATGTTGATCTGGTTGTTAATGGTGATACATATATGTTTAGAATCTATGTACAATTACCACATTGAGTACGTGAATGCACTTTAATATTGGATTGTTTATCGCATTTCGGTTAATGTACTAATTTCATTTATTTCGCGGATTTTATTTATACTTTTAGCTGGATATATATGTATATTTAATTTACCAGTTAAAAGCATTAGCAAACGTTGATCAATCATAAGATGATTTTATTGCTGTAGTCTAACATCTGAATGGCCATGGAATCTATATGGCTCTATACATTTTCATCTCTTGACCAACATCCTACATGCAATATAAGTAAGATGACAAACGTGGGAAAATCTTCAATATGTCCAAACTATTATGCTGTGATTATGTGTTGTCCGGTTCAAGAAATGAATAAATCTTCCTTGTGGTGTTGTTTGACAACTAATAAGTCAGATTAAAAGTTAAAAATGCTTTAAAAAAAACATAAGGAAACAATAGTAGAAGTGTCAAGTGAGCCGGAACACACGTACTTGATTCGGAACCCCCGCAATCAGTGCCTACAGTTCAGCACAATATTAAACACAAATATTTCATGGTACCAAATGTTCCAAACATGCATATTTTTGCTGAGATATCTGTCTTTCAAAGTAATATAGGTTTACGTGATTGCAAGTGCATTTAAAATGAAGAGAGCGGTTTTGTCATTAGTGACCCGGAACTACCCAATTGATAGTACTCTCAAGCTGTATCGATATGTGTTACAGACCTTTTCTTCCAAACACATCATTCTGTGACTTTTAGATAGCAGATTCTACCAAAATTTTGACCAAAGCTTAAGATTAAACCTAACTTATTATATTTAACGTTATATTTTCCTTTCATGCAATTATCCAGAGAAATCGTTGAAAACCAGCAAAAGTGTCCGGGTTTGAGTACTTCACCATATTATTTTAGGATAACCTATAACATGTTTTCTTGTGGGTCTATGCCATATAATGTCATACTCATAACTATCAAACCAGCATGTTAAAGCATTTCACTGGTAAGTGCAATAGTTCCTATATGCACGTGTATATTGGATGCGGAAGGGAGTCTTTGTGACGGCCTAGGTCTCTGGCTCTTACATATATATTGGTATTTGTAATTAAAATGTTTTAAGGTAGTAAATATTGCTTAGATGTCTATTATGTTATCCTTTTGTAAACTTAAATCAGTGTTTTCACATAGAAAATGCGATCTGAAATTGTATAGTTTAGTATTACTTAGTCAAGATTTCCCTTAGGAGCTTTGTGAATACCCGCCCTGATAAATCATTTCGTAAATCAAAAACATGACGAGCAGTGTCAGCACGTGACGATGGCGAGCAGTGTCAGCACGTGACGATGGCGACTGGATAGTAATAATCCACGAAATGTGTACACATCACTGGTACTTTGTGTTGAAGTCAAGAAAACGTGGTGAGCAGTGTCAGCACGTGACGATGGCGACTGGATAGGAATAATCCACGAAATGTGTACACATCACTGGTCCTTTGTGTTGAAGTCAAGAAACGAAATAGTTTCATGTAGTTTTAAACTGGTAAATATTATCAAATGCATTCAATGCAATTATATGATAACATATTATAACCCTATAAATGATTGCTATATATGTTGTAATTATGTAGAATGTTTTTGATTTTTGATAATAATTTTTTATATGCAATATTACACTGACTGGTAATTAAATTCTGGCTTGTGGTTAAAAAAACGTAAAGGTAATCTATGTACTTCCTTAAACGGGTGTATTTAGTTTTGAGATACGATGTCGTTTACGGTATTACAACAAGAGCAACACACCACTATTGTATCTATGGGGACGTTAAACATATACGACGTGTTTCTTTATTGAGTGCCTTTGTCGTACTACAGACATTACATTAGTTTCTAATTAAGTGAATCAGATAAAATTCCCTTATAAAGCTTGTTTGTTGTTTAAAAAATCAAATTCATAAATTTTAACATTTCTTTAAATAAATACCAGTCATTATAACATAAATGGACTTTTAAAACCAAACATATAAACTGGGCCCAAATTTATAAAGATTCTTAAGCCATTCTTAACTGAAGATGTACATAAGTCAACATTAGAATTTGTGGTTAAAACACTATGCTTAGGAACATTTGCATGACCAATGCTAGATATTAATACACTTTGAATTATATGGCAAATTATGTGTCAAAATCTTCCAAAAATGCATTACTTTGTCAGAAAATCCAATAATTAAATTGGAGAATTTTAAGATTTTATCTTAATTTTCGTCTAAGATTCTTTATAATTACCAGCCCTGGTAAAACAGAATAAAATTGTGCTTAGCAATAAAAGCCTCATATTTAGTCATGATTATTTCAGTGACACTTGGCTTTGATTAACACTGATTCCCGTCACTAGAGAGGACTAAGTTTCCAATAAAACTATCCATCCTTTTGATTTTAAACCATGCGAAATGCATTAAGGAAGTTAGAATTCAACACGTCATTTTCGGTCGGGTATTTATTATTTTGCCATTTACTACATATTAACTTTCTGTTATTAAGTCAAACCTCTTTCGAGGACTTATAAGTAAATTATATAATATTGTCTTGTATATTAATAACTCTTACGATGTATAATGGCACACGTAAATGCCATGTACAATTAAATCAAATCTCCCATTTGAAGCTGAATAAATATTCGTTTATGTTAATTATGTTAAGACTAAATAGAGGATATTTGTTGGAATCGGTAGAATATCGATTTTAATTCACGAGTTATCATAGAAATGTATATTAAAATGTATGATCACGAGTGAATACAAAATTGATATTCTACCGAAACCAACCAATTTTCTTTTTATTTTATGCTTAAAATGTGTTATGTTGCTATTTTTCCGACTTCGTGCGAAAAAAGTAGTTCCATTATCAAAGTGGTAATATTCACTGTTTTAAAATAGTGAAGTACCAATTTTATTTCACAGATATTTCCCTATAACCCACCGGAAAGCATATAATAAATTAGTTTTAAAAAAAATCTCAGAAGATGTACTACCGTATTTCAACAACGAAAGAGTTGTTTGTGTCAACCACTACCATCAGTAAGCATCGGCTTGGAATATTAATGAAATGGCATTTTTTACGTTTACAAATTAAAAGCAATTATTCAAATCCTTTTCAATTTCATTATTTTAAATATAACTTTAGGTATAGTTCTCTAATGAACAACCGGAAGTATGTTTAATGCTAAAAAAATAATAGTTTTTAGTTTCATTATTTTGTTAACGCCGTTGCATAATCTATAATTTTATATAATTTTTTTTTTTGAAATATACGAATAGCTGGCATGTTTTCAAAATGTTTTAATAGATCTAAATTATTTTAACCGATAGGCATTACGTATCGTCATTCTTCGAATTTTTTGTAATTAAAAAAACGACGCGAGCAGAGAAACAAAGTCAGGTCCTTTATAGACAACGTCATAAGTGTATAAGCGGAACCATTTTATATTCTGGTTGTATATTGTTTACACGTATGTACTAGACAGCGTGGTTTTCAATACGTTTATTCATAAAACAGAACGATACGATGGTGATATATCCGTGTGCAATATATAATTACATGTATGTACAAACAAGAACAGATAACAGCGTACGGCCCTGCAACAACAGGGCGTGTTCAGTCATATTGCAAGCGGCATTTGTCCTAGTTGGATCCACATGTGCATACTGGTGTCTGTTATTTCAAAGCGTTTCAGGCAAACGCACTACCGAAAGTGGAATCTCTTCGAGTCAGATTGTAAACCTATTTCTGTTCGGTGTCCATATCTTAGGACGCTACTCGTCCAGTGCGTCTATGTCTGTTTTGATTGAAGGTGTTTGCGGGGATGCGGGCGTGGGGGCGGGCGACATGTGGGTGGCCTCCAGCCCGGGGGAGCTCGCCAGCTGAGCCGAGGACGCGTACGGTTGATGGCCTGGGTGCGAGTGGGCAGGCAGCACTCCGTGGGAGCTCATGTGCAGGAGACTATCGCCAGCATAGCTGTACGGACCAGTCTGTGACACTGGCGAGGCGTGCACGTGGTGCTGTGGCGCGCTGGACGGCATCTGCATGTTCACGTGCTGCACGTGTTGTTTCGTGTCGTCTGTTAGGTCGCCGAGTTCCGGGATCATCTTTATTAATTGCGACTCGTCTCGTTTCTTGTTCTGCTTTCTCTCTTTCGCCCTTCGATTTTGGAACCAGATCTTCACCTGTAAAGGAAGTCATAATAATTCGATTATTTTTTTAATTGACATGATCTGTCCAGCGAAAACGCATCAACTCATTCACATTCGAGTGCACAATAGCGAAGCGTTGATTCAATACAGGTCCGTATGTTGTTTGAGAGTTGCCTACCTGTCTCTCCGAGAGCGCCAGTGTCTGCGCGAGTTCCGCCTTCCTGCGGATGGTGATGTAGCGGCTGTAGTGGAACTCCTTCTCCAGCTCGAGCCGCTGGTGGTCACTGTACACCACCCGGTACTTGTCCTTCGTGCGAGTCTTCCCTGAAAATGGAAACTTCAGATTGTCATTGTTTGCTTCAGATACATTATAATAATCTCACAAATGAGTCATCCGATGGCCGACAAATGTAAGTAGGTAATAACTAGTAATTTATTACCCTAATTACTATACAATTGCATTTAATTTTTTATGGTTCTAGCGGCTTGTTGTAAGTTCTGGTGTTATAGGCGGACACACAGGTGTTAATGAGCTCCCACAGGTCGCCTGCGAGTGGTGGTCCCAGACACGCGATCATATTTGAATTATTTAACAGCACGGATCCGAGTATCAGCAGGCCCGTGGTGGGTGAGCCACTGGTCGGTATTGAACGGGCGAACGAACCACTTGTTTCTGGCTTACGAAGTATGTGATAACGAGCAGCTCCTTATCACATTGGAAAAGACATTGTCTTGTCAAATGCAACATGAAAATATCCTATATCAAATAGAAAGCACGAATATCGTATTAATATCTAATTTTAACATGCCGACTTTAAATTATATGAATTTATTTAATACCACTCTAATCTATAATTACCATTTTTATAGATACACACTTGTGCTCGTTGGTAATGTCTGTGTAATCATTAACTACCATCCTGAATAGCTCAGCCCGTGTACAATGTGTGCACACGAGTGGGGAGGGTCGGGAAGTCACGGTGCCCTACCCCGGATAGCAGCGCGGGTTTTATCATGTGGTTTAAACTTCTCTTTAAAGCAAAATAGAAATTCAATTAAATGTTCCTTCAAAATAAGTCTGTGTTTATTTCAGTGAGATCAATAGGTATCAAAGTGCTGGGTTTTACTTCAAAAGATAATTTCATTTAATAAAAATCGTTTAAGTCCTAATGGATATTCTTTTATCTTTCTGTCTGAAATACATATCTGTATAAAACAGTACAAGCGATGAAAAATGTTCAAAGGGTGATTTTAAACTTTGATACAATACAATGCGCAACACAACACGCAATACAATATAATACCACATGTTGTATACTGGGCGGTACATACATAGTTATATACGTTGTGCAAGTCACACGCAATACAATATAATACCACATGTTGTATACTGGGCGGTACATATATAGTTATATACGTTGTGCAAGTCACACGCAATACAATATAATACCACATGTTGTATACTGGGCGGTACATATATAGTTATATACGTTGTGCAAGTCACACGCAATACAATATAATACCACATGTTGTATACTGGGCGGTACATATATAGTTATATACGTTGTGCAAGTCACACGCAATACAATATAATACCACATGTTGTATACTGGGCGGTACATACATAGTTATATACGTTGTGCAAGTCACACGCAATACAATATAATACCACATGTTGTATACTGGGCGGTACATATATAGTTATATACGTTGTGCAAGTCACACGCAATACAATATAATACCACATGTTGTATACTGGGCGGTACATACATGGTTATATACGTTGTGCAAGTCACACGAGTTCAATGGTAACGTAAGTTCCTTACTGCTCGTGAAGCTATGAAAGCGTGGAACAGCTGGTACATTTTATTTATTTGACCAAAAACTATTAAATACTATTTTCTATGTATTCGTGTTTTTTTTTTTTAAAGGCACAGCAAACAGTTGAAGAACCAAATATTCGCATACACATACATGCACTAGGAACAAGATATATATTTTCATTTTAATTCAGATAAATACTAATTTAAAAACGATACTATCGTGTACCGCGTGTTTTCTGACCTAGTAAATATCACCAATAGTGTGTTTTCTCTGGATACACATGGACAATTCGACTGTTCAGTCTAAATGTGGTTGCTTTAACTTGTTGAATTACTTATGGACAAAAAAATAACTGCAGCAACTGTCGCCAAGACAAGGGTCCGTACAGCGCAGGTCAGTGCTCACAGAACAAGTTCGGTCTGACGATGGTCAGTACAGCGCAGGTCAGTGCTCACAGAACAAGTTCGGTCTGACGATGGTCAGTACAGCGCAGGTCAGTGCTCACAGAACAAGTTCGGTCTGACGATGGTCAGTACAGCGCAGGTCAGTGCTCACAGAACAAATTCGGTCTGACGATGCCAGATATTTCAGTAACAAAATGGCGTCCACAAAAAAAAACTAGATCATTTTGAACTGTTTGCCAGATACATCAGATACATGCAATACATATGTTTAACTGCTCTCTGCATACCAGTGCAATGTCTGATAGGAAGATTTTAATCAAGAGCGTCTGTTACAATGTTTCAAATTATCAAATCTCGATGTTTGTCGTATTAAAAGAAGTGAAAATTATATATTCGGAACTAAAAATGTCAAAATTTTAATTAAACTAGAGTTAGCTTAACGCAACTTTAATTTAAGCTTTCCCGATTGACGAGATGTGCCGGGGTCATCCATTGTCCGTTCGTTGGCTTGTAAATTGGAATGGGACTTGTCACGTATGTGTTACTCTTTATATGCGATACATCTTAGTTGCGCAATCTTACAATTACCCCCATTGAAATATTCATTTAAACTGACCAATTTTCTCGGCTCGGCATATGTGGTAATTAAAGCAAGCGTGCTAGATTCATTCATCGTTTGTGAAAAGTAAGAGTAATTTAAAAATCGGCGTTTTGTATTATAGAACTAATTGCATTGTTGTGCTTGCCGTCAGTCTTACCAATTTCAAAGACTCTACTACGTAACGAATCCTTTGTTGTGGAAATTTAATCATTCAGAATGAAATATCCAATACTGCCAAATACCCAACATCTCTATTCATTACTAACGTGCCGTAAACGCTAAGAAAATTGTATTAGAATCATACTGCCGTGTTTAAAAAAGTTACATAATAATTATGTACGTTCATAGAAATCAAACGCAAAGTGTATTAAGTTAGAATATTATCTGAGAAAAATGACCTATCATGTATTATATAGTTCTTCTGTCCGTTTTTTTTCATGAATGTCAACGTGACACCACGAAACTGTTTTAAGAAGCAGAGCGCTTACCGGAAGTGGGGGCAGACTGGTATGTGGCCTTCTTCATCCAGTCGAACGGAGGACGGAGTTGCTTGTTTGTCGGCGAACCGGAAGTTGAGCTGGAGGAACTGGTATCTCCAAGAGAGTCAGTGGGCACCTGTGTGCACGACGGGGTGTATTCCATGCCAGCTGAGCGGTACGAGTACCCGGCACTCATTCCTGGGGAGCTGGCCATCGTCGTGGCGCTCATGGTTCCGTTAGGACAGTAACTCCAGTCGTCGGCTCGAGGCGCGTACATGTTGTACCAGGTCGGGTGGTGGACGCTGGCGGGGTCGGACACCTGGAAGTGGCTGTAGTCCTGGGGGTGCTGCGCGCTGGCAGGCGGGTAGCTGAACCCATTGAACGGGTAGTTGAGCGGCGGCGGTGTCGGGTAGCGCTGGAATATACCCGACCCCTGGGTCTGCTCGGCGTTCATAACCATGGCGGACATGCTGGAGCAAACACGTTATGTGTGTACAAGTATATATATAAATATACCTTATTGTTAAATATTTCTTACTCCTTTTTCTTTTGAGCACCAAACTTGATACAATTTGATTTTTATTAACACAGTTTTATTCACTAGTAAATAAACATGTCAAATTAGGTTTACTCAACACAAATAACTTTTAAATGTTTATGAGGTTCGCTGATATTCGTGGTTTTATTGTCAGTCTTCCAATGTGATAAATGAAGGCGTGGCCATAATATCCCAACCACTTACCATCGTTATAGATAACGAATGTCTACTTAGCCCAACCCTTGTGACTGGTCCAATCGTTGTATGCTGTATTACGATTGGCTAAAATTGTGCATGGGGGTGACGCTAATTATTTGTGCTATAGATGCCATATCGCACCATGGGATTACCGTCGTAGAAAATAACATGTGTATTAATATGGCAGGTGTCATATTGTTCAAGTATATACGCATATCTGTAAGTACCATATGACACAAGTCACAAAATAATAAAATATATGTCAAAAAAGTTTGGGAAACAAATCTTGCCCTTCGTTAGCATTATATGAAACATAAAAATAAAAGAAATAAATAAAAATATAAAAAAAGAAATGAATGAATGAATGAATAAAAAAATAAATAAATAAATACATAAATAAATAAATTATTATTATTATTATTATTAATATTATTATTATTAGTAGTAGTAGTAGTAGGATTGTTGTTATTACTACTACTACTGGTACTACTACTACTACTACTACTACTACTACTACTACTAATAATAATAATAATAATAATAATAATAATTATTATTATTATTATTAGTAGTAGTAGTAGTAGTAGTAGTAGTAGTAGTAGTAGTAGAAGTAGTAGTAGTATTATTATTAGTATTATTATTTGGAAAGACTGACTGAATGACTAACAAATAACAATATATATCTAACTTAATAAATCAGTAAATAAACAAATGAATAACAATTGATGTTTTTATATCGCTGTTGTTTACTGATGAAAAAAAGTGTGTTGTTGTTGTTGTTCTTAATTAATAAATTAGTCTTAATTCACTAAATAAATTAATAAGTAAAGCAATAAAGAAGAACAATATTGTTATTATTTTCATCGATATTATATATAGCCATGGGCAGTACTTTTGAATCAAAGAGTATGTAAACATTGATACAATGATCTTGTCAATCAAAAATGTGTCTGAAAGTGTGATGAGTCGTGTAGATAGTAGCTCGATGGCGGCGTGTGACGGGTCCCGCCCCGGCGAGCCGGACCCACTGATCTCCCTTTGCGCGCGATCAGCCGCTGTCTCCGCGACTTCTTATCAACACTCTGCAAGATTCAATTCGAACCCCTTCGGATTCTTTGAAAAATATGTGGAATTACAATGTTAATACATATAATTATAAAGAAAAAGAACATTTGATCAGGAATACAGTAGATGAAACATTATATGATATAAATATGAATTACACACCACAGCGAGTAGTTGATAAAATAAGTAGAAAATACTGTCATCAATTATCACAGTGAAGTGTCTGCATAGTTTATTTTAGCAATAAATTAAACATGTGTGCAATGGTAGCCTAGAAAAATGAACAATAAACAAATGAGCTATCACAGTACAACGGCTACCTATCAAAACATAGATTAAACCGCCCGTACTAATTTCTAAAAGCGGTAGTTTTCTAGGGGATATTGTAAGCCAGAGATTGCTGTCCGGAGACGGCGCGAATGTGCGATGATACCAGAGACACTGGCCAGACTCTGTAGGCAGTGACACCGCAGGGTCGGTACTGCGCATGACAATGTCGGGACATGTGTACGGGGCTGGGGTACCACTGCAGGGTCGGTACTGCGCATGACAATGTCGGGACGTGTGTACGGGACTGGGGTACCACTGCAGGGTCGGTACTGCGCATGACAATGTCGGGACATGTGTACGGGACTGGGGTACCACTGCAGGGTCGGTACTGCGCATGACAATGTCGGGACATGTGTACGGGACTGGGATACCACTGCAGGGTCGGTACTGCGCATGACAATGTCGGGACATGTGTACGGGACTGGGGTACCACTGCAGGGTCGGTACTGCGCATGAATATGTCGCTACATGTGTACGGGGCTGGGTGCTAACACAACATTGACCACGCTGACGCTATTGGTGTATGCGTCTGTCTTGTTCCAGTATATATGATAGATGTTCGGGTTAAATAAACACTATTGCATTACAAAAACATGTACACTTAAAATAAACATCTGATGTATGCGTGCAATCTTTCATTGTCGTGTTTTGTTTTATTTTTTTAGTTAACTGTTTTCTTCACCGCATCCAGTCTAAGCCATAAAGTTCTTCATTGTGTAACATGCTTTGGACAAAAGATCAGATATCCGCTTTACTAGCTGTGCCAAATGAACAATGTTTTAAGTTTGTAAGATTTGTCATACACGGAGGCCTGACATGCGCTCGCCTTTGATCCAAGGAGCGGCCGAGCACAGATATTAAAATCAGTATTTGATCTCTGTGATCGTGTGTACTGATACACGTCTTATCACCAGCTTCGGCGTGTTATCGTATTCTAAGAGAGTTAATCGATAACTTGTTCATGCACTTTCAATTTCAAATAAACTTTGATGTAGATTCCTTGCAAGACAAATATTTGTTTCGAAATTTTATATTTACGAACAAACAACCATAATTTTGTATGCGCGTTACCTTGGTTTTCAGAAATGAGCTATTAATCAAATTATAACCACTGTTATTGAACCGTGGTAATGCAAACGTGCCATAAATGTATTTTGCACTCAATATAAACCGCGAACTAACAGCGAGTCCTGTATATTGCCTCAGTATCGATCGAGTCCTCTGATGAAAGTTCTAGTGATGAGGACAATGCAGAGTGCCACGGAAGTGCTCAACAATTTCAAGTCGAAAGGTCCATCCTTAAATATATACTGTTATGTAATTCTTTAAAATAATTATATTTTAATGTACATGCTGTTAATAGAATCTTATGCATCTATACAATATGTTGTATATCCATATGATTATCAGTCTGGCTGTTCGTGTTTACTCTATAGTATATTTCCTGTTTAATATGATAGATATTTATTTCAATCCAATACGCCATATATGGCACATGAGGACAACATATACGCACATGAACAAAACACACAACATATATTACGATTATTAGTGTAGACTCACCGTCATCGGTAAAAATAGTGTGAATATAATACTTTTCAGAAAATAGCACAAAACTCACGCATACAACAGTGCAAAACAGTTTTGTTTGAGTGTTTTAATAAAAATGCAATAAATGTAACCTATTGATATTCATTTAAATCAAGAGGAACAAACACACGGAAAATACCGAATAATAGGCCCTATCGAAACGAAATGTAGGACTTCTTCGGTCAGAAACGTTAAGCGTTTTATACGTAATACTGTTTCGACGTTACACAGTAATTTATTTTAAATAATTCTGTATTAGACAAAGGTCGACATTACCGAAACTGAGGCTATATACAGAACATTTTCGGACGAGTTATTATACAATAAGGAGATAAGTATTGCCATAATAAGACGCATGAGATACATACAAGTACATAATAAGGTATATAAGTATAACAAAAACATAATAAGGTGCATGAAATATAAGAAACACAAGATCATAATAAGGTATGAAGTATAACAAAAGCATTATGATGTACATGAAGTATAACACAACACACACTGAAGACAAAAAATAAAATTATTTCAATACTTTTACATAAAAAAGGCAGTACCGAAATGAAGCTATATATATAACGAGTATATATATATATATATATATATATATATATATATATATATATATATATATATATATATATATATATATATATATATATATATATATATATATATATATATATATATATATATATATATATATATATATATATATATATATATATATATATATATATATATATATATATATATATATATATATATATATATATATATATATATATATATATATATATATATATATATATATATATATATATATATATATATATATATATATATATATATATATATATATATATATATATATATACCATACACTGAGCAAATATGAAGGGCAAAATAAGTCGTATGAAATACGCACTAGAAGACAATAAGAAGATATAATTATGAATTAACAAAAGACACACATATTAACACACATAATAATAATATAAAATATTTAGTGTTACACAATATTCAAAGATGATAAACAAGTAAAGAAGACAATTAATTATGCACGCTAACTTATTTAAACGCGTAATAGGTAAAGCAAAGCAAACCAATTTACTCAGTATTGTTACATCTTTTGATTTCATAAGTGCAATACATTTTAACTATTATGTAAATACATGTATGCTTAAAATTTAAATTACATTTATTTAAATAACTTCTGCATGCTATTTGTACTGTGTAAACAACCAGTACAATAGGCCTATAATTCGTTATTGGTAAGTATGTGAAATCATTAATGAACACATTAAATCAACAGCAGCTGTTGATCCGACGATCGTAAGTTCAAGTATCAATAAAACTGTTACAAAATCGAACTACGTGTTGATAAACCAGTTATCGTCGGATTGTAACAGAGATTTACTAGTCAGTGGCAACGTTTAAGCCGCGATCAGGGCTGTCCGGCTAGCGCAGTGGTTGGTACACTCGCTTCTCACCTAGGCGTCCCGGGTTCGCTTCCCACTCCCGGCGCATGTGAGTTTGGTTGGTGGTCACCATACCGGACAGGTGGGGTTTCCTCCGGGTACTCTGGTTTCCCCCCACAGCACAAGACCATACCAAAATTAAAATATCTTTCAGTAAAAAAATAAATAGCTGAAATTGCTACGATTCAAAATTCGTCCCAACTTTCGTGAGTGTCTAGTAAGTTAATTAGGTAGGAGTGCTGGGACACACTCCGGGTCCTCACAAAATGCAGCCCCAGGCGCGGAAGGACCTCATAAACTTCGAAATACACACATACTAAGCCGCGATCAGATCACCCCGACCAAGCAAGCAATGGTCAAAATCCATTATGGAAAACGCAATTATAGAATTACACATATATATTTGCCTAGTTTAAGTTTCTATACAGCACGTGCTATAGAATGGGGTCGTGAAGGCACCTGGTAACGAAATACACAAATGGGAATTTTGCTAATTTGGGAAATATTGCACTATCAATCACAATGGATTCTTTTCCTTTGACACGTACATTTTTATTGTAACAGTTAGTGTGTTACAAAGCATACTCACTAGTTTAATGATCTTAAATATAAAAATGCACTTTGCTTGGTAATATAGAATAGATTAGAACATAACATATCGGCACAAATTGGGTCTGGAAACTGACATGTTATGACTGTTTTCTACTTTGACACGCCAGTTAACACTTTTTGAAAATAGAGTATACAAGAAAAATCGCCGTAGTATATATTAATGAAGAAGGCAAATGATTTCTACATCTTATCACAAATAAATTTTCAGTGATGTTTCATAAAAGACGACCAAGTTAAGTCAGAGTAAAAAAAAACCCCACTTAATATGATACAGTAATATTATAAACAGTTATTTGATCACGTATAAGCAAAGAACTGGATTAGATAAAAAAAAAAAACACTTTACTTTTATTAAAAGGACGACATATTGAAAATAACGTGAAGGTTTTGAATGAAGGTTTAACATAGACAATTCAGCAACAAAATTACTATGAGCTTATCATATATATATATATATATATATATATATTTAATTTTGGGATCCGAGAAGTTTTCTTATGGTGTCCGAAAAATCTGGGGTCAGAAAAGTCTTCTTATATAGGTGGGGACCGAAAAATCTGGGGTCCGAGATGCCACGTAACCGATCATCTTGGCCCTCTTGTAATTTTGTTTAGGGGAAAAATGATAGCTCAATATTAATGTCAACGCCGATTTTCGTTTTTAAATATATTTCTTCATTATGTGAATGAATATAACATTCTGATCCATGACAAACAATGAGTAAAAATGTTCATAATTATGATCAGTTTAGAGTGTATGTCGAAGATGTGTTTATAACTTTATTTTAACCGCTTATGTAAACAATTATGTAAATTTTAATCCCCAAAAGTATGCAACAGTTATTGGTATTCATTAAACCATTGTTGTAAGTTTGCATTCCCTAAAATTATAAAATTTACTCAATTCTATTGGCATTCAATTTTCCCGCTGCACAATTATCGCAAGAAATCTAGGTCAAAAGTGATTTTAGACAGTTACGCCGAAAACATATACATGTGTATCTTGTGGCCCTAGTTAGCATCCAGTTATAGAGGAAAATTGGCTCTGAAAATGTTCACTATCAGTAGGTAAAAATGGTAATACATAAACACATGAAAATGAAAATACTACAACAAAACAACAAAAACACGTACACGTGCACGTGAACGTAAAATGACTTCCGAAAATCTCATGTTTGCCACCAACACGGAAAAAGAAAGGGTTTTGGACACTAAAAATCATAGGTCAATAGTCAATGCTCGAATATCGGAATACATGTATATCTGTACTGGCGCAGTGCCTAAACCCGCCACTTGCCTAAATCCGCCACCTCATCCGAATAAGCGTTTTTTTTTACCGGCGATTTTCTATTTTGTTGATCTCAGTCAATCAGATACTTTCCCTTAACAATGCTGACGAGTTTTCATCTTGATTTGTGCATAAATAAATATTTAATCCAATTATTTTGTACATAACCCCTAAATGCAAACAAACTGCATGCGGGGAATCTATATCATACTGCGCATGCGCAGTTTTGAGGCCCCGCATGGTGTCCATGATAAAATTAAATTATCGTGTTTTAATAATATGTCCATGTGAGCATGTGCTGCATAAAAATAACCATTATTCATTGGCATTACATACAATAAAATGCGGAAAAAAACTGCATATTAAGAGCGCAAAGATCTCGCTACTCAAAACCATCATTATTTGTCCCACATGCACGCAGGGCCTCAGTTTCAGAGCTATTTTTATAAGAACAAATGAGTATTGGGATGAAATTGAAACATTGTATTAACAACAAACAACAAGCTGCTTAATATAGAAAATTAAATAAGAACAATAGTCAAATGTGGAATAAGCATGTAACGGTTCCTGATTTTCACCAAGCAACTTCGGATCACCGTGTTTTTTTTAAACATTAGAAAATGAACCTTAAATAAACAAAGTGGGCGTTTTGTCAATAGAAGTTGCTTTGAAAACAGAATTCATAAAACATTATTATTTTCGAGCAGTTTGAACATTTTAAAGAGGGGTGGCGGATTTAGGCACTCCCGCGCTCATTTTTTTACATTGTTTAGGCCTTCAATCTCTATAAATATTTTTCATTTGCCAAGTATTTTAAATGTAACCAAAACACGCCAGCAAATGCACATTAAACCTAACTTGATTTCTGTAAATTTTTATGTCAATCGGTAAACAACTTTTGATAATATCGTAAAAATATCCCCCCCCCCCATGTGGCGAATTTAGGCACTGTGCCAGTACAGATCACTATTATATTCGCAGGGAGAGGCGTGACTGGCTGGTCAGTTACTATTCGCAAATCACGTCGATTTATAAATAAGATATATTGATTAATAAAATACATCAAGTGAATTAAAATTAAGAATTGCTGTCACTTGAATACAGCCTTGTTTAATCCTATCGGCAGTGATCTGTAATGAATACATTACGCACCTAAACCGGCATGTTTACTTGCACGCCTCTACAGTAAGAATATAAATCCAGCAGAAATAAAACAATTCGAACGGAACAAGTCCCGTACCATTTATTTGGTTCTTCTTTCATGTATCAAAAACATCTGCACATTGAATTCCGTTGTCGAGCGCATATTATATCAATGTTACGGGACGGTCCTGCGCAGTGAAATAATTCTAGCACCTATGGGGCGATAGGATAATACGCAGTGAATATCGACTGATGGTACGGTCATACGCAGTGAAGATCGACTGATGGTACGGTCCTGCCCAGTAAAATCGGTCTCGCACCTATGGGGCGATAGGATAATACGCAGTGAAGATCGACTGATGGTACGGTCATACGCAGTGAAGATCGACTGATGGAACGGTCCTGCCCAGTAAAATCTTTCTAGCACCTATCGGGCGATAGGATAATAAGCAGTGAAGATCGACTGACGGTACGGTCCTGCCCAGTAAAATCCTTTTAGCACTTCATATGGCACGGTGATGCGCAGTGAAACTTCGTAAATACTACTGATGATACGGTGATACGAGTGTATTTCGAAGTTTATGCGGTCCTTGTGCGCCGAAGTTGTCCCAGCACCCCTGCCCACTGTTAATTTACTTTTAGAGACACATCGAAAGTTGGGATGAATTTTGAATCATAGCTGCAATTTTTCACCTGTCCGGTATGGTGACCACCGACCAAACTCACATGCGCGGGTAAGAATCGAACCCGGGCAGTCTAGGTGCAAAGCGAGTGTGCCAACCACTGAGATAGCCGGTCAGATTATGATACGGTAATGCGCCGAGATGGTACGGTGATGTGCAGAGAAACCGTTGAAACACCACAGATGGTACGGTGATGTGCAGTGAAACCTTTGAAACACTACAGATGGTACGGTGATGTGCAGTGAAACCTTTGAAGCACTACAGATGGTACGGTGATGTGCAGTGAAACTTTTAAACACTACAGATGGTACGATGATGCGCAGTGATTCCTTTTAAACACTACAGATGGTACGGTGATGCACAGTGAAACCTTTATTTGTCCATAGGTATGCGGTGTCCATCCATTCATTATCAAGGCAACGTAGTTTTATTACATCAGTATACGGTGACCATATACACCGTGAATAACTCAAGCACTTCAGGCTGGGGCGAGCTAAAGTAAAACTGGTTTCCGTGCAATAACTAATTAAGTTCAGTGATTTGCCTTAATAGCTACAATAATACAATCAATAACAGTGCATTTCTTATTGTCATAATCTAGTTTGTTAGTGTTAAATGGCAAACCCAATTACAGGTACCTGCAGGAAATTCAGTGCCAGGTCCCCCGGTAGTAAACTACTACTTGGCCCTGACCTAGTCCTGCACACTACACACCTTTCACCACCACCTCAGGCAATGTTTGGTCCTGTGCAATGGAATCTTGTAGCACCACAGAATGTATGAAATTGTAGAATCATAAGCAATGAAATCTTTCAGCACCGCAGATGGTTTGGCGAGGTGTTCAAAATCCTGTACCTACATATCTACTGCTACTGCTGGTAATGTACCTGAACCATATGGTCCTATGCAGTGAACTTTTCATTACTTTTTATACCAGATCTTAAAACAAATGGTACGTTTTTTTTTGTTGTATATTTTATTTTATACTATAATTATACCCTAACAAATCAAGAGCCATACAGGAATGTCCATACGTGTTTCGAATTTCATAGACAAAGTAGTGATTTTGCTTGCCATTCAAACAAGTACATGTACAATAACCTAATATTACCCGTCAAACAGGGTTTTTATTACAAAACCAATGCATAATGCAAAATAATGCTTAATCAATACACAATGAAAAAAAGCCTTACTAGCATCTTGCATTCAGGAATTAAAATGTGCAAATTTGAAACAACCATATATAAACCTACGGCAATATAGCCCAAAACGTTATTATAATACAGGCATGGTTATGCCATTTCTTTGCAATTACTGCAAAAACCATTTATATTCGTGTGACATTGTCATGAAATTCGTGGGTGGAGAGAACCACACATTCAAGTTTCCAACGGAGAATTTTTTCACGAACTGTTTTTTACGTCTAGGTTTTCTCTATGAAGACATATTTTTGTTTCTCTATAAAGACATATATTTTCAGTAATCTATACCTACATGAAGACCATGTAATAAATATCTTTTGATAATTAGATTATGTATAACAGTTTTTATTTTATTTATTACATTACCTTAAACACAATGTGAATTTATATCCTAAACAATTCAGTTTTAAATCAATTATAATTCTGTGTGATAATTTGTCCAATAGTCGTCTATTCTGCATACACTGCAGAAAACGAGGCTCAGTTGTAGTGTACTGTGCATCTTACAGACACCTGACATATCCAATTTCAATGCCTATGCAGTAAAGGTGTTTATTTCATAACAAGGGCCTACTGTTTGATTGACATGTCAATAACTGGACTAACTTTTTCACAATGACATGCTTTTTATAACAGTCACATGTTACAAACACAAATCAGCGATCTGATAAACGGTTTTCTCCATTATTTAAAAAAAATAAAATCCACAAATTTAAGTGCCCACCAAATTGAAATTTTTCGAAAAACAATGAAATTTCATGGCGATGAATATAAATGGTTTTGTGGATATATATTATCTTATGGCATACTTCCCTGTAGGTTTGCATATTGTGATGCGGATACAGTGATGTTATTGCTTGTCTCCAGTTTGTGTTTAATAATTTTGATAAAGACTTGTTTTGTGTTTACATGTGGATAAAGACTGCGTTTGCATATTCACAAATTTATCATGTTCGATGTAGTTTAATAGGTCAGAACAGGCATCTGAAAACAAGAAATATCTCCCATGTATGCAGCAAATCATTTGCACTTTTCATTCCAATAAGAAGTATGTTACGCATGTTCCCTTGTAGTTTCATACGAATTGATGATAAAAAGATCAAGCAAAACACAATGACATGTATCTACTTCTGGAATAAAACATTTCATAACAAAAATGCAACATCACACACTTCACATGAATACCAGTACACACAATGTAATTTATCAGGTTCCACAGTGAGCTGTTAACATGTTTTATACAAGACATATTGTAAGAAAACATGATTACATCACAATTGGCTGATTAAAGACGTTCGCAACAAAAATAAAATAATTGGGTTAATTTCTCCTTTTGATTCATTATTTCTTTATTGTTTATAGGTTACAATATACTAATTTCAATCAATAAATATAAATCTTTGTAAGTCATTAAGTTCCAGTCAATGGTTAAAAGTTCATAAAGCATTATAATTATCAAAACCACACGTATACAATGTATTGCCAAACAAATTAGTTAAAAAAAAAAGATCTATCTTCATTATATTTTGGCAATTGATACGTTGTTTACGTAAAAACGAAACATGAAAAAGGTAACACAGGTACCCTATTTAAAGTCCAATATTTTCCAAACAAATTCGGTGACCCATTCTTTTTATTAATGTTTTGATGTAAGTAGACATTGGTGCATGTATGTGCGAAAATTAAAGAAAATCTGTCGTTTGGAACAAAATATATTGATGCATAATAAATGACGTTTCAAAAGGTATTATTATCACGCATTTGAGCTACTTAAATGTACAGCCAAATTCATTATTTGAACAGTTAATATAGGAAAAGCGTTTTTATTATCAAATACACTTGTATATTGCCAAATAAGACATGTGAAAACATATCAGTTGAAAGAACCATAACCTTTTTTGAAAAAAAGCTCCCCTACATATACTTAAAACATTGATAAAGAAACAAACTGACAAAGTTGCTTTGACAGGTACCGTATTCAAAACCCAATATTTCCGGACAAAGGCCTGTGACCCCTATTTTTTAACACTGTTTTAGTTTCAGTGTACAATGACACATGCATAAGGAATTTTTGAACAAAATCTGCCGTTTGGAACAAAAGATATTTGAATATTTTATTATTAATTGATGTTTTCAAAGGCATATTAAATGCATAATTAACCTCATTAAGTGTCCAATAAAAGTCATTTTTTAAATGGTTACTATAGATAAAGTGCGTTTTATCATTAAACCGCACTTGCATATTGCCAAACGAAAGATTAAAACAAAGATGCATTGAAAATCTCCGTCCTTGTTTGAATATGAACGCTTTATATATTTGAACATTGCTAGTCACACAAACTGAAAACGGGCTTTGACAGGTAGCGTATTTAAACCCCAATATTTCCCGAACAAGGCCGGTGACCCCAATTTTTTAAGACTGTTTTAGTTTTAGGATACATAGACACATGTTTGTGCAAATTTTAAAGAAAATCTGTTGTTGGAAACAAAATGGACAAAATTGTTGCGAACGTATTTAAGTAAATGTAGAAAATGTATGATGAAATGGAGTTTTCTTCATGCAACGTTTTCTTCATGCGACACCGATTAAAAATCTAATCGACCCCAAAATCAGTGGCAGGTCCAGAAGGCGGGGGCTGGGGCGATCCATCATTGCTGCCAGGGTCGGAGCCTCCACCAAACTTCTGGGACATCTTCTGAATGATCTTCTGTATCTTCGGGTTGCCCTGGTACTTGGAAATGTTTGCTGGGTTCTGACTGATTTCCATGAATGCTTGGGACACCTCTGGATCCTACATGAAATACATGCATTGAAAATCTGCCAGACCTATTAAGTGACACTTCAACATGAATGGTGCATTATATACTATATGCTACAATAATCAAAGGCATATACTGTGAATTCAGTATTATTCGTGTGGCAATAATTTTCATGGATGTCAGGGGTAGACTAAACCATGAATTCAAGTGCCGACGATTTAATGACCCTTAATACCTTAACAACCAGCACAATACTACTTTTAAAGATAAAACAAAGTAAATACTGGGCGATTTGGCTGATTATCTAACTTGACGAAGATATTATGCCCATAAAGATGTTCATGAAGTTTGGTGAAGATCAGATGAAAACTGATGGACTTTGAGAGCAGAAACTACTAAAACGGCCAATTTTAGATAATTCAAGGGCCATAATTCCACAATTCATGGGGCGATTTGGCTGATTATCAAACTTAGCAGAGATTTTATGCCCACAAACATTTTCATGAAGTTTGGTGAAAATCGGATGAAAACCTTTGGACTTAGAGAGTGGAAATGAAAGTGGTCAACTGACAGACTGACAAACCTACTGACATTAGCAAACCAATATACCCTGCCATCTTCAATGGGGGTGGGGTGGGTGGGTGGGTGGGTGGCATAAAAAGTATCAAAGTGAAATTCAGTGATAATCTGCACCAGGTACTAAAACTCACAAAAGTTTAATTGAATTCATCCATTGGTTGTTGAGAAATAGCTCAAACAAGAATGGTGCACTATATACCATTTGGAGCTATAATCAAAGGCCCAAAACCCCCAGAAAAAGCATTCAACAGAAATATACTGTTATCACACTCTTGGTATTGAAGCTTCCTATAGTTCCACTGAAATCTGCCACTAGAAAAATCACTTTAGTGGAACATCCTTATTACATTCTGATATCCTCTTGATACTGAATCTTCAAATAGTTTCATTGAATTCCTGCCAGTGGTTGCTGAGAAATATCCCCAACAAGAACAGGACAGATAAACAGACTCCAGAGAAGGTTTTATGCTGACTTCTTTTGTCAAGGGTATTTTACCCCTGACCATCAACTTTAAAGCGTATTGGAGAATCGTAAAGGGTATTTTCAGAGCTTCAGGTAGGAGTGGGCCTAGAAGGGTATTTTAATCCCATGTTATTAAGTGTGAAGTATATAAATGTGCATGTCAATATTGTGAAGTACTAGTCGTGTTTAATTAGATACATTTTGATTTTCACAATCAATAAGTGTTTGGAAAGATTTTAATTGTTGATCAGTACCCCCTCCCCCCCTTAATTTTATATAGAGCTCTGTATATGTGTATGGCCCCCAGAATGATTTTCAGGGAGCATACTAAAATGTTGCAATCATGGGCATAACACATTGATGTTGACACACTGACAACAGCTTTAACATCAAAAGGGACGAACCTGGAATGCTGCCATGATTTCTGGGTCCTGTAGAAGAGATGCAATGTCTGGCATACCACCAAGCCCTGAACCAGCGCCTGCACCTGTATTGACAAATAGTTATAGTAAAGTTAAATAGCAATTACTCTTCTATCAATTACAGAAACCTTTAATAAAGGGGTTCCATGTACAATTGAGTATTTACTCAATATATTTTAATACAGTAAAATTAGCCCATTTAAATGCAGTGTACTAAAGTATTTGTAGATAATTCTTCCCTTTAATTACATGACTTTGCGATACAATTTTGTACCTGCAAAGTGCACAGACCAGTGACTTTGCCCTGACAAGTTTTACATTAATACTTTTTGATAAGGTAAATTTTATGAGTATAATTTTTATTATAATTCAATGATATCATCAATTTTATTTACTACATGTGAGGTAAGACGGTAAGTTGAGGTATCAACTAGAACTGGCACAAATACCCCCTCAAAAGGATATTAATACAAGCAACATGTACTTTTGAGGTGAAACAATGTTAAAGTTAAACTGGGGAAAGAAACTGACAAAGGGGAATAACTCCATAAATAATGCAGCTAGCATTATTATTCATGAGCACTGCACTCCGCCTATACTGAATTTTGACAAAGAAGCATGGGTCATGTACACAAAACAACATTTGGTCATGACGAATAATAATGTGAAGTAATATTAAAATCCTTCCAGGCATTAAGAAGTTATAGAGCGTAAACGAAATACAAGTACTTGCCCTTTGACCTTAAATTGTGACCTGGACCTTTGACAGACAAGCATGGGTCATATACGTGACACATCATCTGGTATTGGGTAATAATATTATGAAGTTATATTAAAAAACCCTCATGCATTAAGTAGTTATGGAGTGGAGTATTTGACCTTTGACCATGAATTGTGACCTTGACAGTAGACAGACATGTATGCGACACATTGTCTTGACATGGGAAATAATAATCTCAAGTTATATAAAAATCATACCAGCCATAACAAAGTTATGGAGCGGACACGAAAAATACATGGACAGACGGACAGACCAACACTTTTACGATTCCTATATAGCCCCAACTTTTTGAAAAAGTGGGTGTAAGAATTTGCTTGTGCTGCACCCAAGGAACATTTCTGTGAAATTATTTCGAAATCCTGAAATTAATTTTAGAGAAAATTTATAAAGTTTAAAAAATAGCCAAATAAGAAAAACTGCCTACCCCATGGTGGCCATATTTTTTAATGAATCAAAATGATTTAAAGGAATTTGGTAGAGGGACACCCAAGGAACATTTTTGTAAAATGATTTTGAATCAAGTGGTTTCACAGAAGATTTCAATATAGCCATTAAAGAATAACGCCTCTGTCACCTGCAGGGTTTTCCCTGACGCACAAATCCTGTGTCATTGTCGCATTTTTTCATCAAATGACCGCCAACAAAAATTCCTCTGTGTCCATGTGGACGCAATTTCTGAGAAATGCATCAATTTCCAAGGCATTGAAGTGACCCATATCTATGCGTTTTGATGGTCAGAAATTTGGTTTGACATGAATTTTACTCCCGAAAATCCACATTGCCAACATTATGTTGTCTCGCGAAAATATGGTACATAGCGTCAGCCAAAGTTTGTGACCTATTAATATTTACATATGATGTAAGATCAACCAATCGTAATGCAGTTAAAAACTTCATTTAGATTGTTTCTCACTTTATCCAATAAACAAGGTGGAGCTGTAGTTCTATTTACGTCTGCATTATACAAACACTTAATTTTACTGACTAATTACGTAATAATGCTCAGTTAACTGACTAAGTAATTGTACAACCTTATATAAGACTGGTTCAAGCAACACATAGTTTTTCACATCTGCCCACATATTACACAAAGAGTATAGTGATACAGACGCAAGGCTTAAAACAAAATGGCGGACATCTTGATCGTCTGTGAATGTTGTGCTCATTGTTTGCTATTAACTTATTGTTAAACTGAAATGAAAACCATGTTTTTATTCTTTAAACAATGTTAATCATCATAATTATGACTACACGTTTTCTCAACTTAATTTTAAAATGTCATTTCCGTCAGAAAATGCATGTAGTTAAAATGAAAGTGAAAGTAGAAAATCAGTGACTTGCATGTAAGAGAAATGCCCTGAGTAAACGTGAGTGGATTCTAATATATTATTATAACTGATTCAGATAACTCAGCGGTTTTCTGCACTTTGTTTTATGATGCTCAAAATAATATATTCTTCGTTTAAGCTGAAAGTTAAAAATCTGAAAGGACAGTAAAATATCAATAATATTTGGCAATGTGTATTAAATGTAGTTTCATGAATGACCACAAACATTTTCAAATGTCCCCCAAAATCCCAAACATGGGGTCATTGTGACCCCCATTTTCAGAATTCAAGGGAAAACCCTTACACTTCTGTGAAATCATTTCGAAAACCATCAATAGGTTTCAGAGAAGTTTTTATTATAGATATATATTATAGATATATATGGGGAAAAAAAAAGCCCTGCCATGTTTTATTAATGAATCAAAATGATTTTACGGAATATGGTAGAGGTCAACCCAAGGAACATTAATATGAAATCCTGCAAGTGGTTTCAGAGAAGATTGTCCAAGTTTTCAATATAGATATATAAGGAAAACTGCCCTGCCCCCCAGCCATGTTTTTAAGGAATCACAAAGATTTGAAGGTATTTGGTACAGGGTCACCCAAGGAACATTTCTGTGAAATTATTTTGAAATCCAGCTAGTGGTTGCAGACAAGATTTTTCCACCTAGCGTTTTCCGAGTTGTTTGAAGCAAGTGTTGACAAACAAATGACAACGCCTGATAGTCACTGACCAGAACAGTCACCCTTTAGCACTTCATGCTCAGATGAGGTATAAGGGATACACAAAAAACTGTAATATAATGGTAAATAGTTGTGCTAAGTAACTTAAAATCCATTTAGGCTTTCCAAAGATGTATATATAACACATCAATTATTGTTGACTTAGAGAATCCTCCGGGCATTCCACCTGCACCGATGAATCCTGGCGGGTTACCTGCACCGTGGAATCCTCCTGGCATCCCACCTGAAGACTGTGCTTCCTGTAATACATGGAAACAGGAATGTTGCCTTGCCAAGAAAATAGAATTGTTCACACGAAATATATGAATGAACCATACTGGTGAAGAACCTAAATCCAGACACTTTTGCTGGTTTTTGAACGATTTCTCTGGATAATTGTACCAAAAGAAAATACAAAGTTAAACATAATAAGTTGGGTTTAATCTTAAGCTTGGGTCAAAATCTTGTAGTAACTGAAGTAACTGAATAATGTGTTTAAAAAAAGCCTGTAACACGTATCAAAAGATGGATGGAGAGTACCTAAATCCGGACACATTTTAAAATATTTTTTATTACAAACATATAATTACAAATCAATATTAAACTACAGCTTGCTCGTCAGATTTCTTCTTATTTTTTCTGTTTACTAGTGATTGGAATCAGTCCATAAAAAAATTGTTGATTAATTAAAGTGACTGATTAATCAAGTAATCATGACTAAATATGTGGAATTGTATTTTTTAGCAGAAATATTTCATCCAATCATTTTTTAATAATAAAAATGTCAATTCATTTTTGAATCTGCTGTTGTTAATACAAAAAATAATGGATTTTAACTGCTTGACTTAATTAGACTAAACTGCGCTTTGTTGAAAAAGTGTAGACTGTTAGAACAACCACTACCCCTCCTCCCTTGACACTGTAGTGATTTGTCGGTTATACATGTAATTAAAAAGACATAATGTCTCAAAACTAAACTAAGTAGTAAGTAGAAGTTTTTGTACATGTTATTTGTGTACGATTTTAAAACCACAGACAAGAATTTACTTGTACAATGTCTACTTCATAAATAATCTATAATAAATCATTAACCAATCCATGCTAAGATGCATATAAAATCATGAAAATTCTTTAGTGGACACAATACCAACCTCAAAAGGAATGTTTTATAGCATTGTTTATTGCATTGGCTGTACAATGTATTTGATTTATAATATATTTAACTGTTAAGAACTACAAAACACAATTTTGTTTTTTTATTACAGAATAGTTTTGGCCAAAACTAGTACCAGTGACATGTACACATTTTGTTGATTAATTTAATTCATCGTCATCGTCACGTCAGGATTATTTGACGAAATGATTAATCAGCCAATCACTACTGTTTACCTTGTTTTGCCGTTAACTTTCAACATTTTCTTTATAAAGCTTTATCGTTGATACTGTTTTGATTTCAGTCCCCAACATGCAAATGTTTACTTTTGAAAGGATTAAAAACAGTAGTAAATAAATGAATTAATTCTCAATCGATTCGTTAAAACTTGACATACGATTCTGAGACATAGGCGTGCATCAATTGATACCATAGATTTATTAGTCTTGATTATACAAACGCATTTCTTTTCACGTGTCCAGATTTAAGTACTGTCCGGATTTACGAACTTAGCCAGTAAGACTCATGATCATGCTTTCAAAAGATTTATGGCACATACTTACTTAATAACTCGAATGAGCATGCGTTAAGCTTAAATTCAACACATGAATAATATTCAATTGAAACGTTAATTTGTCATTCGTGCAAACAGGGTCAGACTTATCTCAAACGAAAGTGCCAGTGTCACAAAGATACCACTGTCAAATGAGCTTTTTTGGGATAAAGATTCAATGACTAACACAGAAACTTTTCATTAATAAGGTAGAGTCAATGTATTTGTGCATCTAATTAATCTCCATAGCCTCTCTGTGTCAGGTGAGTATCAACACTATTCCATATTATATTCTTAAATCTAAAATCAAGACAAAACAAGATACTGTGTTTGATAACACAAATGCCCCCGGCTAGTGCTGGAAAGCCCATTTGAATTATTATTAGTCCAAATTAGATCAAGGTCAAAGTATGGTTGGGTGATATGGGTGGATTGGGAATGGTCATAAGCAACAACTGTGTAAGTATTCAAGTGCTGTAGTAAGCGGTGCTGGTGCTAGACGAAACGGTAAAATCTAGTTAACCAAGAAATAGCCCATTTGAATTATTTTAAGTCCAAATTAGGTCAAGGTCATGGTCAAAGTGAGGTTGGGTGATACGGGTGGATTGGGAATGGTTATAAGTAACAACTGTGTAAATATCAAAGTGTTGTAGTAAGCGGTGTTGGTGCTAGATGAAACTGTAAAATCTAATTAAGAAATGGCACATTTGAATTATTCTAAGTGCAAAGTAGGTCAAGGTCAAAGTGAGGTTGGGTGATATGAGTGGATTGGAGATGGTCATAAGCAACAACTGTATAAGTATCCAAGTGTTGTAGCAAGCGGTGTTGGTGCTAGACGAAATAGTAAAATCTAGTTAACCAAGAAATGGCACTTTGAATTCTTACAAGTCCAAATTAGGTCAAGGTCAATGTCAAAGTGAGGTTGGGTGATATGGGTGGATAGGGAATGGTCATAAGCAACAACTGTGTAAATATCCAAGTGGACAGATGGACGGACGGAAGGACGGACAGGACGATCACTGTATACCTCCCGCATCAAGGTGCTGGGGGCATAAAAACTCAACCAAATAACTTAACGCTGACGCAGACGACGACAATAATTCAACTTTTTTTCTTCAAAAAGTCATTTTCAAAACAAAGTCATAAATAAGTATTAGTAGAAATAATATTATATGAATCCTATTATCAAATGTAAGTAGGGATGGCAACGAATATTCGAATAATGAAAACTATTTGAATATTTTTCAGGTATTCAAATACTAACGTGTTTTAATTTTATTTTAAATTTTATTTTAATAAGTATTATATTAAAATTAAACTACAGTATTTTCAATGTAAGCTCCTAAATAGAGAGTTTTCGGGTCGGCTAAGCTTCTCTAGTACACAGGTTAGGTGTTAAAACTGAACTATCACCCTATTGTTATGTATATGACAGTTTGTGTTACTGTTAATCCCAATATGTCGACCACGGTCTCTTCTCTAGTAGTAGAGATTAAAGCGTCTTGAGTGTTCTAATTTGTGATACCAAGGGCGTAGTCAATGGGGCGACAGGGGTGGTGACCGCCACCCCAATATTTTGGCTAGTCGTTGTTATGCAAATCACAATATACGTTTTGTTGGGCCAAAGTCTGTTTGTCGAAGTCCGTCTGTGGATGCGACTCTGATAATTGCTAATAGTGATGCGTCGACTTGCATGTGTAGGTGTCATAAACAGGGGCCCCTGACTAGCTTACACCCCCCTAATTGGTTTTATGGCCCTGTGTTGTGATTGCACTGTCGGTGTTTTGATAGCATTTATGATTTAATCCCCATTGTTTGTCTTAATAAGTGAAAAGTTGTCAATTAAAATTATTATTTACTCAAAATTGGTGTGATAAATAATGAAGACAAATAAACTGAAAGGTTTTTCAATCATTTATTATTTGATTTGCAATGCTGATAGATGTGTATTTCTAAATGCTAAAAATGAGTATTCCTTATCAACCAAGACATTTCTGTTTTCCTAAGCGTACATTTGGAAAGACGAAACCAGAACAACGTTCATTCCAAGCTATTTGGTTTGATACGTTTTCATGGCTCCATTATGATGAGGTTAGTATTATAAAATATTATAAAGTATATAAAGGTGTTATATATAAGTAAAAAACATATCTGATTATCATAATAATCATAATCATTTAATGATTAGATTGCAAATTTTGTGCATTGTTTATTAGATAATTATTTTCTAAAATTGCATTTTTTTCATTTCAGACAAAAGACCTCCAATTCTGTCATCTCTGCAGGACAGCCAAGCAGGCGGGCAAAATCGGTAACACGAAGACTGAGGGCAGCGTCATCAAGCAGGGATCTCAAACTGGAAGGATGGTCCCCAGAAGTTCCGAAAGCACAAAGGAAGCGACTGTCACAAGGAGGCCGTCGAGCGGCTCGTGACGCTGCCAGCCACAACATGCGACGTCGGAGAAATGTTATCGACCGCACACGCACAGGAGAAGGCGAACAACAGGACCGAGTTGCTGCACATTCTTCGGATTATACATTTTCTAGCACGTCATGCTCTAAGGGGCCATGACAACGACAAGGGCAACTTCATGCAGCTCTTGCAGCATCACGGGGAGATGGACAGCTCCATCCTGGCGTGGCTGGAACGCAAGACGGACAGGTTCACATCCCCTGAGATTCAGAACGAGGTCATACAGATCACAGCGCTGAGCATCCTGAGGAAAGTGGCCAGCGACATCAAAAACAACGAGTTCTTCAAGATAATGGTCGACGAAACAACAGACAAGTCCAACAGAGAGCAAGTAGTGCTGGTGTTTAGACACGTTGACGACAAATTTAATGTACATGAGGACTTTGTAGGGTTTCATCGGTTGATTCCATTGATGCCACAACATTGACAGCTGTGATAGGACACCCTCCTTCGTATGAACTTGTCATTGAATAAGTGTAGGGGACAGTGCTACGACGGTGCCAGCAATATGACGGGATCCAAGCGTGGCGTCGCAACAAACATCTTGGCCAAGAAGGAGAGAGCAGTGTTCACCCACTGCTACGGACATGCCCTCAACCTAGCTGTTGGTGACTGTGTGCGTGAGTGTACACTATTGAGAGACACTATACATGAAGTGTCGAAATTGATAAAGTACTCTCCAGTACGCGACAACTCCACCCGTGACCTTCTGGCTGTGCTGGAGTTGTACAAGGACGACTTCATCTTGTTATGCAGCTTCTCGTTATGCAGCTTGAAACGTGTTGCAACCCGGGTGAAGAAAGTCAAGACGGTTGCTGCGGTTGTAGAGTTCTTCCGTGACACGACTCTCGCCTCCTGTTCTCAGAGGTCATCCGCATCCTCGGTCACGTTCTGGTAATGCCGGCCACGAACGCTATGAGTGAGAGATAGTTCTCCGCCCTAAGACGACTCATGATGTACCTTCGGACGTCCATGACACAGGAGTGACTCACTCACCTCATGACGCTCCACATTCACAGAGATGCATTAGACAACATGAACATGGTGGACATTGCCAACGATTTTGTTAGCGTGAATGAGTCACGACTGAGCATATTTGGGAAGTTTTCTTAGAGTATGTAACATTTTGTTTTGTTGAGTTGCCTGCATTTCGCCGTATTGCTGTTGTTGTTCTTATGGTAATTATTGCAGAGTTTCAATTAATAATTTACTATTTAAATTAAGCATATATACCGGTATTCAAATAAAACAGTAGTATCAAATTATTACGTCTTTGTGTATTTTTGTCTATTTTTCGCCGCCCCAATGTTTGAATGTTAGCTATGCCCCTGATACTACGTACATGTGCTCTAAAACAACACATAAGAGTCCATAGGTAGTCAGTTAAGCATGAGTTATATCAATGCTTTCTCAAATGAAATTGCAAAATCACAACATAGTTCTAATATGAAGCAATATGTCCATGTATTGCCGCAGTTTTCTCACCATACATTTCTATTTTCTATGTACCATACGATCACATCTTTAAAAATTTCCATAATCTTACATCCGGTGATTGAATATTAGAATATTATAATACTTTATTAATCAAATATTTGAATATCAATTTTGGTTTTCGTTGCCATCCCTAAATGTAAGTATAATTTATTTTCTGGTGGAAAGTTGGTCACATACCGCTCGGGCTTTTTCTTGGGCTTCTTTGGCCTTGCTGAACTTTTCTTTCCTTGCCTTCAGCTGCCGTTCCTCCCGCTTCCTTTCACATTTGCGTTTGTGCTCAATGATCTTCAATGCCTAAAAATGATCACATATTGTACTTATTGTACTTCATTTCTTACAGTGAACATGCCAATGAGATGGCCATGTATGGCAACTGGGAGAAACTAACAAACAAACAAGAACTATAAAATGTCAGTGATAAATGCACACAAGACCCACCTGCCCCCCAAAATGTCTAGAAGCATAAATTTTAAATGACATGAAATAAAATGAAATAAGATTTTACACAGAAATCAACAAATTTTCTTTGTTATATTTTCATGTTTTTTGTAAAAAAATATATATGTAAACCAGAGTGAACTGATCATGTTGTCATTACACTTGACCCACAGTGAACTGATCATGTAATCACTCACTGGTATTTTCCACTATTCCACTGGATAGCATGAAATAAATAAGGATCCACTTCTAGTCTTAACCAACCTACCTACCAAATTTTATGAACCTAGGTCTAAAGGGTTCCATAGTTTTTGGCTGTACAAGATTTTACAACTATTGGTCGACCTGACCTTGACCTTTCACTCAATAGGGACCCACTACTGGTATTGACCAACCTACCTTCCAAGTTTAAAGAAACTAGGCCTAAGAGTTGTATGTTGTTGCTTGGAGAAGCTTTTGAAGGTTTTGCAACTACATGTCGGGTTCTTTAGTTATTGCCTGGAAAAGTTGTACAACTTTGGTCAATTTGACCTTGATCTTTAACCCACGGACCCAATAATCAATAGGGATCCTCTCTAATATGACCAACCTACCTACCAAGTTTAAAGAATCTAGGCCTTACGGTTATGTAGTTATTGTTCAGACACGGTTTTACAATTATTGGTCTTTTTTTAATGTTTTGGTCAGTGTCACCTTGAAGTTACTACTTCACAGATGATTAGACATATATAACTGAGACCAAAATTGTTGTTTTTAATGTAAATGCCACGATTCTCATCAAATGCAGTCAATTAAACATCACTTAATTCTATAACAACAGTACAAACTAGAATTATCACATGAGTGACCGATATACCCCCACAATATGGCCTTGTCACAAAACTATGGCATCCATTTGAAAGAAATAGACACAGAGAGAATGTTTAATTTGTGAATGTTTAACAGTGTATTTGGAAAAAATTAATTTCAATAGGAGCCATAATTCTGTCAACATTTAGTAGTTTGTAACTGAAGTTGAACTTGATCTGTATTTTATGATGTTACACCTGTGTACCAAACATAATTTAACAAGAAATGTGGAAATTTAATGAAAACCAAATTTTTCTAATGAAAAAATGCATAAGTCAGCATAATAATGAAAGGAAGTTCTGGGTGTAAGGTGAAGGTCATACACCTATGGCTAGGAAATGGTGACCTTGATCTTGCAATCCAAAGCGAGGTCTCAATATAAGGTACCGGGGTATCTACATATGAAGTGTCATTAAAATATCTCAATTCATTCTCTAGGTATTGAGTGGAAACTTTTTGTCTATTTTTAGTAATGGTGACCTTGACCTCATCCACCCCATATGCAATCCCAAGGTCTCAATATGAGGTATTTACATATGAAGTTTCATTTAAATATCTCAATGCATTCTCAATTTATTGAGCGTAACCTTTTTTTCTATTTTTAATAACGGTGATCTTGACCCTGAAACCAACCACCCCATATGCAATCCCAAGCAAGGTCTCAATATCAGGTATCTATGTATTAAGTTTCATTAAAATATCTAAATGTGTTCTCAAGTTATTGAGTGGACACTGTTTTTCTATTTTTAGTAATGGTGACCTTTACCCCACACAACCCATATGCATTCCCGATATAAGGTATCTATGTATGAAGTTTCATTAAAATATCTCAATGCATTCTCAAGTTATTGAGCGGAAACCGTTTTTCTATTTTTAGTGACAGTGACCTTGACCCCATATGCAATCCCAAGCTAGGTCTCGATATAACGTATCTATGTATGAAGTTTCATTACAATAGCTCAATTCGTTATCAAGTTACGGAGCGGAAACAAAAAGTTGACGCCGCCACCCCTCTGTCAAAATTTAGTGGTTTGTAACCAAAGTTGAACTTAACCCGTATTTTATGATGCTACACATGTATACCAAGAATTATTTGAATATGTCAAGCAATTGTTGAGTTATTGTCAGGAAACCATAATTTTAGGGAATTTAAGTCGAAAAAGGGGCCATAACTCTGTCAAAATTTAGTGGTTTGTAACCAAAGTCGAAAAAGGGCCATAACTCTGTCACAATTTAGTGGTTTGTAACCAAAGTCGAACCTGACCTGTAGTTTATGATGTTACACATGTGTACCAAAAATTATTTGAATATGTCAAGTCCTTCTTGAGTTATCATCCGGAAACCAAAAAACCAACAGACCGACAATCTCACTCCTACTTCATTTGTGGGGGTATAATAATAGCAGACTTTACAACTCCTTTGGGAAATCCCTTCTAAAAATAGACTACCACTTTTAGGTGTGTGATATTGCAGATGCTATGTTTATTTTGCGGCACATAGTTATTGAAATTTTATTACAAGAAAGTGACAAGCACCCACGGGGGATTGAACCCAGGTCCTCAATGTGAGAGGCAGATACTCTAACCACATCACTAAATATTTTCTTTAATTTCATACATGAAAAGTTTTTATCGCCTTTTGTTATTTTGGGTATATGCTTTGTAAACAACTGAATTCGGGAAGTGAAATTGGTTGGCTATATGGACCACGTAATTTCACAACAACCTAAGAGTTATTAATACTGGTAGTTAAAAAAGGTCTTGAGTAATCATGTTGAAACATTACATTCTAATGATGATAGCAGGGTGTTTTGAACTTTTGGTTATGTATTAACAACGTTATTTCAGTCAATTTTATCTAATAATCTTTTATTTTTACGGGATTTAACATGTTTTCATTTGTTGTCAATTTCCTCATCTGTGATGTAGCAGCTTTAACATTTGACCCAAGAACCCAACAATCAATAGGGATCCTCCACTAGTCTACAAGAACCCAACAATCAATAGGGATCCTCCACTAGTCTACAGAAGAATATGTGGAACCCAACAATCAATAGGGATCCTCCACTAGTCTACAGAAGACTAAGTGTACATTTGGTTTGACTTGTTTGAGCATCTCATGGATATCCTCGTCATAGTCCAGTTTCTCCGCCACAGTAAGGTCCTTGTATGCATCCTCCCACTCTCCAAGCAATCTGCAATCAAACAACACATAAGAACTCATTCATCATGAAACACTCATGTAGTAGAGTACCAGTGTTTGTAACAGATATAATGGACATGCTGATAATGAAACACAAGTGTGCTTGAAAACCATAGTTTATAACTGATAAATTATTCTACATTACTGTAGACTATGTCTGGGACCTATCCATCTCATTATGTCAAGCTGCGCAGCTGCAGAACAGCAAAATAAACAAGAAACATGGAAACACCAAATTTTTCGAATGAAATGCATAAAAGTCACCACAATAATCAAAGAAAGTTCTGGGTGCAAGGTGAAGGTCATACACCTATGGAATTGCACTGAAGTACAACTTAAGTTAAGAAATTGCTTTTTTAGTTATTAATTAGGACATTTAAGAATACTGACCGTGAACAGAAGTATGTTTATGTAAGTGAAAAAGTTTTACTGGTATAACAACAGCCCAATCCACTTTTGAGTTATTGAGAAGAAAGCATCTTATCTATTTTAAGTAATGGTGACATTGACCTCATCCATCCCTTAAGTAATACAAAGTGGCATCTCTTGATCTTGACCCCACACAAACAATATGCATTCCTATGCAAGGTCTTGCTATGATGTATCTATATAAGTTTTATTACAATAGCTCAATTTGTTCTTGCGTTATTCAGCTGACACCATTTTTCTATTTTTAGTTAGAGTAACCTTGACCCCTCCCTATACCAAGTTAAGTTGCAATACTGTGGAATCACTTGAATTCGCGGGGTACACATTTTGCGCACTTGCGATCGCGGACATATTCACGTGGTCTTAAATTTGCGCAACTACGATTTCGAAAAAAATACGAGAATTGGTTTTTACTCAAAATACCTGTCAATAATGCAATAAAACGACCAACCAGACATAACGAGTCCTATTGTGACAGCTTGTTCGTTGCAATAAACACGTATATTATTACCGGATTAGGTTCTTATTTGACAACAGTGGTTGCAGATTTAGGCGAGACAATAGATACAATATATCACGTTATGTCAAACTAACACCTTGTTGTTAATTAAGTTGGGATTGAAATACTCTTTTCGGCTCCACATCGCTGGTGCTAATTCTTTACTCAAAAGATCAACTTGTGAAAAGTAACATCTTCATGAGCCTTTTACTAATTTTATTACTAGTGTTCAAAATCATGCCTTTGCGTAACTGTGTTATAGAAATACAATTTTGTTGTTATGTGTTATGAAATTTTTATAAATAAGTAAAGATCTCAATGTACTCTGCGCTACAAAGTGTTTTTATGGCAATCAATGCACCCATGCTTTCCATGCAGATGACATGACGTTGCACATGTTGGCATAATTTTCACGGGTTTTTAGACTGTTGGCGAAAGCCAACAGTCTATTGAGAGGGGAATTTCGAAAACAGGTATCGCGGAAAACTACTTCTTTTCTTTGCAGGCTATTAGTCAGTAAATCAAAACCAGAATGGGTCCTTCTTAAAACAACAAAATTTCACACTCGTTTTCTTACATTTTAATTATGTAAGATTATGCCTGTAATATGTATTATAATGTGTATATCATGTGATTTATTATAATTACAGCTTGTAAGAAGGTCAATTTATAACAAAATAACTTAAACTAATGACATCCCTATTTTTGCTATTTACTTGTATGTAACCTAACTATTTACCGCAGTGTCCTGGAATAAGGCCACCAAATAAATGCGCTACATCAGTTATTTTTGACTCGTTGCGAAAGTGTTTTTTCTTGCTACCAATTCTCATTCTTAATATTTTGACAACAAATTACTGTAATTGATTAATTTTAAACTGTACTGAGGACAATCGAGAGCTTTCATCGTATGATCTATTTTGACTCGATAGGATACGAAAAAAGATCTATAAAGAAACATTGTTTGTCTAAGAAGCACTAACAATCGCCTAACTACTACGCTTTATTGGTTATTCTGGCCTTGCAGACTGACTTGTTAACCGGCCTGCATATAATTCCGTTTGCATAAGATAATTAGCTCGAACAAAATAATTTTTCGTTACTTACAAATTAGTTTTCATTAAGATGTCGAATACTATTGAATAAGAAGCCAAATTATAAAGTTTAAAGGTGGGACATTGAACTTCATTCAAACAAATGTTTCCTTTTAGCAAAAATGCACTCATAATTCACATGCTTTTAGTTTCTTCTGTCGCCAACAGTCTTTCTACGCTGTCAGCGTTTTGATTTTTTTTTAGCAGAACAAAGGATTAACATGAAATACATGTGCAGTTTAATTGTAAAATAAATTCGTGTTGACATCTCATTAAGGATGTTAACAACAATGAACAAGAGGGCTCTGAGGACCCTCACCTGAGACCTTGTAACCGAATTGAAATTTGCATTCTAGAGGCATGGCTTATTTTTATCGCAGGGGCATAATTTGAACAATCTTGAACAAACCTCTGGGCCTTGGGGTTTCAGGTACAGATTTTTAAAGTCATTTTGCTATTTAAGTCTATATAAACCATGTGACCCCTCGGGGTGTGACCAGATTTGACCCCAGGGGCATAATTTGAGCAATCTTTGGAGAGGACCACTATGCAATGTTACATATCAAATATAGGAAAGCTGTGGGCCTTGCCATTTCAGAGGAGAAGATTTTTAAAGTCATTTTGCTATTTAAGTCTACATAAACCATGTGACCACCGGGGCTTGACCAGTTTTGACCCCAGGGGCATAATTTGAACAATATTTGTAGAGGACCACTATACGATGTTACAGATCAAATATGAAGCCTCTAGGCCTTGCGGTTTCAGAGGAGAAGAATTTAAAAATAATTTTGCTATTTAAGTCTATATAAACCATGTGACCACTGGAGTGTGGTCAGTTTTGACCCATGGGACATAATTTGAACACTCTTTGAAGAATATAGGATGTTGCATTCCAAATACGAAACCTCTGGGCCTTGCGGTTTCAGAGATGAAGATTTTTAAAGACATTTTTTTATTTAAGTATACCCCAGATTTGACCCCAGGGGCATAATTTGAACAATCTTTGGATAGGACCATTATGCAATGTTACATATCAAATATAGGAATGCTGTGGGCCTTGCCATTTTAAGAGAGGAGATTTTTAAAGTTATTTTGCTATTTAAGTCTACATAAACCATGTGACCCCCCGGGCATGGCCAGTTTGTACCCCTGGGGCATAATTTGAACAATCTTTGTAGAGGACCACTATATGATGTGTTACATACCAAATAAGAAACCTCTGGGCCTTGTGGTTTCTGAGGAGAAGATTTTTAAAGTCATTTTGCAATTTAAGTCTATATTAATCATGTGATCTCCGGGGCGTGGCCAGTTTTGACCCCAGGGGTATAATTTGAACAATATTTGTAGAGGACCACTATACGATGTTACAGATCAAATATGAAGCCTCTAGGCCTTGCGGTTTCAGAGGAGAAGAATTTTAAAGTAATTTTGCTATTTAAGTCTATATAAACCATGTGACCCCTGGAGTGTGGTCAGTTTTGACCCATGGGACATAATTTGAACACTCTTTGAAGAATATAGGATGTTGCATTCCAAATACGAAACCTCTGGGCCTTGCGGTTTCAGAGATGAAGATTTTTAAAGACATTTTTTTATTTAAGTTTACCCCAGATTTGACCCCAGGGGCATAATTTGAACAATCTTTGGAGAGGACCATTATGCAATGTTACATATCAAATATAGGAATGCTGTGGGCCTTGCCATTTCAGAGGAGGAGATTTTTAAAGTTATTTTGCTATTTAAGTCTACATAAACCATGTGACCCCCGGGGCATGGCCAGTTTGTACCCCAGGGGCATAATTTGAACAATCTTTGTAGAGGACCACTATATGAAGTTACATACCAAATAAGAAACCTCTGGGCCTTGCGGTTTCTGAGGAGGAGATTTTAAAGTCATTTTGCAATTTAAGTCTATATTAATCATGTGATCTCCGGGGCATGGCCAGTTTTGACCCCAGGGGCATATATTGAACAATATTTGTAGAGGACCACTCTACGATGTTACATACGAAACATGAAACCTCTTGACAACTGGCGATCACATAAGCTCACCATGAGAACTTTGTGCTCTGGTGAGCTAAAAAGGCAAGTTAATTACGTTTATGTTTTCTTTTAACGAAAATGGGCTATAGTGTATACATGTATATTTATATATGTGGACCCCGCGAATCGCAATATAGCGGATCTGCAGTGAATGATCGCATTTAAAACGCTCACAATTTAATTTAAAAGAAAAAAAAAATGCATTCATTTAATCAGAATGAAGCCGATGAAGAAAACGTTCAAAAACGTTCTTTAAAAACATTTGCATCGTAACACATAGGCCTATCTGCGTATATTTACAAAGGTTTACCAACGTTCAATTGAACGAACATGTAAGCTCCCAATGTGTTGCTACACTACAAAATTGGTAAATATTCGCAGTGGTCATAAATGTGCGCAATGGCGGGAGCGCAAAAATTAGTGATTCCACAGTATAAGGTATATTTATACTTGAAGTAACGTTACAACACTTCAATTCCTTCTTCAGCTGTTGAGTGTAAACTGTTTGTTTTATTTTTAGTAATGGTGACCTTGACCCCAGCCAACCCATATGCAATCTAAAGTGAGGTCTTCATGCTCAGGTGAGCTTAAAAAGGCCCCACCCTCTGGCGACCATGCTTTTTTAACATATAGAAATAATATTATGTATTCTGGTACAGAACGACCTGAGAAACATTTCTGTGAAATTATTTTGAAATCCAAGCTGTAATTTCTGACATGAAGATTTTCAAAGTTTTACATATAGCTACATTAGGAAAAATGGCACCGCCCGCTGGCTGTCATTTTTGTAACCGACCGGAACCGTTTGAGCAATTTCGGAAGAAAACCACCCATGGAACATGCCTGTAAATTATTTTGAAATCCAACCAGAGGTTTCTGACAAGATTTTCAAAGTTCTTAATATAGCAATGCTGGGAAAAAAGGCCCCGCCCCCTGGGGGCCATGTTTTTTACGCTATCAAAATAATTTAAAATATTTTGGTAGATGACCACCCAAGGAACATTTTTGTGAAAGTTTTTTTAAATCCAACCAATAGTTACACTGCAGAAACTTTTATTCCAATGTAAAGTTCTCAATGTTCTCTGCGCTACAAATTTTACGGCAATAAATACACCCACGCTTTCCATGAGGATCATGTGACGTTGTACATGTCAGCATCATTTTCGCGCGCTTTTCTAGCAAAACAAAGGATTTACACGAAATACATGTGCAGTTTAATTGTAAATAGGATTCGTGTTTACGTCTTGTGAACAGTTAAATTCCGATAGGCGTTTCGGATACGGAATTTATTATACGCAATTTGAAATTCATTACAAGGAATAATATTATATTTTTATTTACAAATGGAATATTTTACATATGGATATAAAACATTGTGGATGTTAACAAAAATGAAAAAGGTGAGTTCATTACGTGTATGTTTTGAGATCATGAAAACAGGCTAGTATATACAAGTATATCTATATGTACATGAAAGCCGTGACAAGTTATATCGCGATCCGGCTGTATCGTGATTGCGATCCATCGACCCCGCAAATCGCGATATAACGGATCTGCAGTGTACTAACAAGAAGACTTTTTAAGTTTTCTATTTAGCCATATAAGGAAAAAACGTCCCGCCCCCTGGCAGCTATGTTTTATAACGAATCAAAATAATTTGAACTGTTTTAGAAGAGGACCACCTAAGGAACATTTCTGTGTAATTATTCAAAATCCAACCAGTGGTTTCTGACAATATGATTTTTAAAGTTATCAATAAAGCCATATAAGGAAACAAAAGCACCGCCTACAGGTGCTGGACAATCGACTTTTTCGTATTTGATAGTAGTTTGGCATTTTGTTAATAGAATGTGTTAATCACTGTGATGAAGTGTCTTAAATTTCACGTAAATACCTCATAGATATTGGGAAATTTGCCCTAAAGCTAAAATTCTAAGTTGAAAAAGGGCAATAACTCCACCAAAATCCTTCATATTGTTACCGCATCTTGTCTACAGAATAGGTTCATAACTGTGATCAAGTATTTTGAGTTTCAAGTCAATACCTCTTACAGTTATTGTGAAATTTGACCTAAAAAATGGCAATTACTCAAACGAAATCCTTGATAGAGTTACCTCCTCTTGTCTAAAGAATAAATTTACATCACTGTAATCAAGCATTTCTAGTTTTAAGTCAATACCGCATACAGGTATTGAGAAATTTGACCTCAAGCGAAAATTGTGTTGAAACAAAGGGTAATAATTCCAACAAAATCATTCAAAGAGTTATCTCCACATGTCCGCAGAATGCGGTCAGCACCATAAAGTATCTTGAGTTTTGATTTAATGTCTTTGATAGTTATTGAGAAAGGTTATATTTAACAAAAAAAAGGCAAAATATTCAAAGTTAAGTCCAAACAAGGGCAGATAACTCTGGAAATACAAATCACAGGGTTACCTTCCATGTTGTTATTAATTACCCTTTTGATTGTGAACAAGTATTGAAAGTTTTAAATGGATACCTTTGATAGTTTGTGAGAAATGGACTCTGACAAAAAACTTTAAAAAAAAACTTAGCTAACACAGACGCTGACTGAGACGCTGACGACAGAGCGACAACAATAACTCGACTTTTTTTCTTCGAAAAGTCAAGCTAAAAAGGTCGTATTTTACCAAAGGAGCATTCATAACAAGTTCGGTTAATTTCCCGCAAGCGGTTTCAGCAGTACATTACAACATGTTCTCTATTTAGTACCACTGTCAATATCTATTTGTATTAAAACATTTTACTGTAAATTGTGTGGTCTAATTTATTTAATCAAAAAGAATTGCTTTTTAAAATGTTATTGTGTTATAAAACGGCAAATCTGTAAGTTTCAATTTAAACTTACTTACAACAAGAACACATTATAAGAGCATACAGTGACTTTAACACATAGTTTTCCTTGGGCAAAGTGCAGAAACAAACAAGACAGATTGGCGGAAAAAGGATGTCTTAATGGTCCTGCGCTATATTGTTCAAGAGTACTTACTTCTTAGCTTTCCCACGGAACTTGTATGGCTGTGCTGTGTCCGGATTTAAACTAATGGCTTTGTCACAGTCATGTATAGCTGCTTTTAGCTTCTGCATGCGAATGTACACGCTGCAAGAATACACAGTACTGCAAGTTTTGTTACAGAGGTTTAAGATTACCCAAATAAATATGTTTTATTAACATTGAAAAAGAAATTAAAATCCTTAGATGGGCACAATAATGTAAACCCTTGAATCAGTGATATCAATAAATGCCAAATTAGTATCAGGACGGTATTTTAAAAACAAAGGGAAAATGCAGGAAACCGTATTAAAGATGGATTCAATAATTTGCTGACAGTATATATGTGTAAGTAGAAGAAAGGTAAACTATTTATGTAGATGCTCCAAGGCACATTTATGTCCAGTCAGCTTGGTGATATCACAGGAAACTTCATTGAAACAAATTGATAATTTTAGCTGTTGTGGCTATTGTGTTTCATGATGCTGAGAAAGCATTTTTCATTGAATAAAGGATTATAACTCTGGAGAAAATTGACTGATCCAAGTAAAACTTGACGTGCATCAGTACACTATATTAGTAGATATTAAATTTAAGTTTCATAGAATTCTACCAGCCAGTTACTGAGAAAAGGCAGAACAGAACAATACTTTATTATTATTATTCAACTGTAGACTGAATCACTAACACATCAGTAACCCTGATTGCTTACTTCCCCTGTATCTCCTCTAAACCTGACTTTTTTTCATGGTCCCAAGGGCATCCCGTTTAGAGGGTTTCCACTGGTAATGCAAACCGGAAGAATGCCACCCGACAAAACTGGGGCTACCAGGTGCCTGTACAGACATGACCTGATACCCTGGCGATAACTGTACATCGGGCAGTGACATTCTGAGCACCCAGGAAGGTGCCTGCATGTTGCCATTGAAATCGGACTATGTTTTTAAAGTAAAAATATAGTGGAACCACTGCCCAATCCAAGCCTGTCTGGAGTAAGAAATCGCCTGGTCGCTGTTAACTTTTAAGTAGTCCTAAACCTTCGACGGGTGCTGGCAGATGAGCAAAATTTTAAGCTGCATCGCCCAGTTGCAAGTATACCCGACTTTAAGTAAAACAGACGTTCCCTGGCAGCATTTACTTATTGGTGACCAGGGCATAACTCAGACTTGCAAACTCAACAGAAAGTGACTTCTTGACCTAGTTTCTAACCCCACAAAACTTATTATCGAAATTACTGGTAACCTACATTTCATGGAGGCAATTTGGTCAAGTCTAATGTTAATCTGACAATGAGCCACCTAGAAATATTTTTGTGCAACAATCTTTTCATACAATTGAGCACACAGCAAACTAATTGCCTTCACTTCATTGAGGAAAATATATAGATCTGATGAAAATCAGACAAAATTCGACCTACTAGCCTAGTTGTGTACTGCACATAATGTAATATTGATTGTAAAAGGATCCATTTTGTACAGAGTCTGAGTTAAATAGAATTAATTTGGTAAAATAATTGAAACATGTGCATGTTTTTAAATTTACTTAACAAGTATGAAATTTAAAGTTCAGGCACATTGTAAATATGATGAGAAACATATACCTGTACTTGTAAGCAAAACAATCCACACTGTAATTCAGAGTTTCAAGCTCAAGTACTTTCTGAGTTGCAGGACAGACAGTGAGACAGACAGAGAGTAAACATATATTCCCCACCGGCGAAACTGGCAGGAAACTAACAAGGCTGGTTTGGCCCCTATCCGGCAGTGCCAGATGCAATATGGTCCTTAACAACTGCATATTCAGTTTCCATTATGTTCACTTTATCATGAATGCTTTACCCCATTAAAATCAGACCATAAATTAAGTTTTTGCATGATATTTAGGTGCTATTTTCAACACTTTTGTTTCCTTATCATAATGACTGGACCATGTTCAACTTAAGACATCCCTCTCATGAAGTTTCAGGCTGATATGAAAGATTTGTTTACAAGAGCATAAACAAAATGTTTGCATATTTTAACTTACTGTCCTGGTTATTGATTTTTAAGTTGATCTAATGTAAACAAGAGGCACCTAGAATGATTAGAAAATTATTATCTGACCTCTTGACACTATATAGTATTTCTTGCCATAATTTGTTGACAGTGCAGTGGATTGAGCCTTTTCACCAAAACATTCTATTTGGAACCCCTGCACATCACATTTTAGTTTTTCTTATATATATCTTACCTTGCTCGCTTTGCATAAAGCATGGCTGCACCTGGATTCCTCTGAATGGCTTCGTTGAACAATTTTAAAGCTTCATCCAGATTTCCTGCAACCAAAACCAGTAGGTCATACCAGCTGAAGTTTGCGCCTTATGCCATATTTCTCAGTTATAAAAGGAAGTTTTTAATATACACATATAAGAAAAACTGTCTGGCCCCTTAGCATTCATGTTGTTTATTCAATCTAAATTAGTTTAAGAAATCAGGTAGATGGTCACCCAAGGAACATTTCCATTAAATAATTTTTGGAAACCAACCTTGTTTTTGAACTGATGAAAAATGTGGCTCCTAGAGAGTAAAATATTAATATTTATATATTTTATTTGACCAAGTGACCTTGTTTTTCAATCAACCTTTCCCATATTAAACTGTGTCCTGATTAAATCAAGGTTACCCTTCTGACAAAGTTTCAATCTGATCAGAAAAAAGAAGCTGCTATGTAGTGTCACTTAAGTCCAAAAACATGCTGTTATGTCAACTGACCTAGTGACCAAGTTATTGACCCATATATTATCAAAGTATACATTTCAAAGAGGACAACATTCGGGCTCCTGC
Source organism: Congeria kusceri (assembly GCA_027627225.1). Classification (NCBI taxonomy): domain Eukaryota; kingdom Metazoa; phylum Mollusca; class Bivalvia; order Myida; family Dreissenidae; genus Congeria; species Congeria kusceri. The sequence goes on from CM051025.1 coordinate 39,925,562, forward strand.
TGTTATGTCAACTGACCTAGTGACCAAGTTATTGACCCATATATTATCAAAGTGTATATTTCAAACATTCGGGCTCCTAAGGGGTACAAAGGTTTTTAGTATATTTGACCAAGTGACCTACTTTTTAAACCAACATAAACCAACTCTAGTGTCTAGTGTGGATGACAGACGCCATGCCTACATCGCTACTCTTTCACTTACACTTGTGTAGTGCGACAAACAATACCCTGATCCGCTAAACATCAAAGTGTAACAGTTTGTTGTCATCAGCTTACATTGCGTGTGCCACCCATGACAACGTCAATTAGCAGCCGAATTACACACCGTCCATGTGGAGGGTGTATACAGTAACTGTATGTCATAGATAGATACTGACCTATCTGAACAACAATAACGTTATTGCTACATCGTAACTGTATTCTTTAAGAGGTAATGTTAACTGCCCATCGTTAGCGATATAGATACCTAGATTCTAATTTTGTTGTTGTGTGCTCCGAAACTTTCATACAATAGACAAGATCTCAATGTTCTCTGTACTACAAAGTTTTACTTGGCAATCAATACACCCACGCTTTCCACGTAGATGACGTGACTTTGTACATGTCAGCATAATTTTTTGCGCGCTTTTCTAGCAGAATGAAAAATCACATGTAATACAGGAGCATTTTAATTGTAAATAGAATTTGTGTTTTAGTCATGTGAACAGTAAAATTCGGTGAGGCATTTCGATTTTATTATATGCGTCGTTTTAACGTAATTTGGAATTAATTACCGAGCACACGGAACTAAAGATCAATAATATGAATATAGGTGCTACCTAGTTTACAGTCAAAAGAATATTATACAATATGTGTAGAAGTATAAAATTAAAAAACAACACCATTTGTTGCGTGGCATTGTGGAACTCTGTAAATTTATTCACCACGCTATGAGAAGCAAGGGTGTTAACCACTGTGTTAGCCCGGACAGCTATCACTTAATGTCTGTCACTGCTTATTGATAAATAAACATATAAGACCTACTTGTATACTCAGATATAGAGCATATTGAAATAAGCTTTAATAGTGTTTTTCAGATCATCTGATCAATTTAAGTTATCCTCGTGTTTAATGAACTGATATTAATCACAGGAGTTAGTTAGTCTAAAAATTCTATCAACTATATATATATAAACTATTTAGTTGAATTTAGGATTTAGTTGAAATAAAAAAGGTCGAAATGATGCTCGATAGGGATTTAAATGCTAAATTGTAACAAGACAATGTCATATGAATTATATATAGTTTTTTGCTATTTGAAATATTCCTAGATGTTTAAATTGGCAAAATAAAGACAACAATAGAAGTTTGCCCTCCACACCTGCAAGTTCATCTCAGTTATGCCAAAGTCTTCAATGTTTCCACAAAATGCTAATGACTGAAGCCTATTTGAAATAATTCAAGGCCAATAACCCCACAATTCCTTGGGCGATTTCGCTGATTATTGAACTTGGTCAAGATATATTATTATTATTATATACATTATTTTGTGATGTGTATCATATTGCTTGTTATGTAATATTATAAAGTTAAATAAAGATTAATAATATTTTTGTGTTGTTTGCACTCAAATTTAAACCGCTAAAAAGGGAGCGGTTTTGATCTCATGTTCAATAACTGGATCAGTTTTAACTATCTGGGGCCGTTTTAACTAAATGCCATTTTAACTTGCTAATAATCAGTGCATTTTAGTTCTCCTTCTTTAAAAGGGATGGCTTATTTACACTTAAACATTATAAAAACAACAGGAACAACAAATTTACACTATATCCGTCTGTACCAGACAACATGCGCTTTCAGCGTAATTGCGAGTGCATTCTGTGTTTCTTACGGGTGACTACAATCAAGTGTGATAAATTTTCTTAGAAAAAGCATAACATATCTTTTTTATTTTAAATTTTGTAAGCAGAGGGAACCATCTTTCCAAAGAGACCAGACTCACAATATCTGAATCAAACCAGGCGATTTTGCTGTTTTAGTACGGAATTTGATTTACTGGAGGCCGTTTTATTTTACAGATCCTATCTTAAGTCCGGGGTTAACAACCGAACTTGTGACCAGCGCACAACTGTTTTATTAAGGTGGTCGTAAGTGTCCGGTCGCAGCTAAGATTATTCATGTTCTTACGACGTGAAAAGCGTGAAACCAGTCTGAAATCATGACTTTTTCGCGATTTTTTTACGTTTAAAATCTGATTAGTTCCAAGAACTAGATCTAGCTAGATTCATTAAGATAAAATCGAGTTTTCACTGTTACCACTTAAATGCATATCATTTTTCTGTGTTACCATTTACATGCATAACGTTGAAAGTTGTCAATCTATAAATCTTCTTTAAAATGTCACTGTAGAATATTTTCAAAGTCAACAATTCTTAGAAGCGATCAACTGAATGACGCAACAGAGTTTACACTAGCATAGCTGACCATGTTACTCCTGGTTATCTATACAGTATAGAAATATTAATTTCTTTTAAATTATGAAAGTTGCAATGTTTTAGACAAATAAAATTAACGATATGACATTTTGAAGAATATATTTTCATTCTTAATAATAGTTGCATTGTAAACGGGTACGTCCATTTATGTACTGTAGCTACGCTACTGTAGATGATTTTGAAAGACAACCACGTCATCTTTATTCCGGGATGTCATTTTGATGACGATCTGTACATTTACGACAACCTTTCAGGTTACGTTTTAATTTTATGAAATGAATTCTAGATAGATCTAGATATATCTATTAATTGTAACTGGATGTATGAAAATCGATTGATATTTTTGTTGTACACGTTGTATTACGAACGATGGCTTAGTTTGGATTTAAAACTTTCGAGGCAATACGATTTCCGAATCTCGGACAAGCAGCAACATTCAACCTTCAACTGGATGTAAACTGTTAAATCTAATTTTTCCAGCAATGCACCCTCATTACTTATAAATGATCGGTGCTTGCTGAGTTAATCAGTCGAAAAAACACTGTTTCCTGGTGGCACAGGTACTATTTTATTGGTTTAAATTATGTTTCATGTTCTACAAGTTTTAAATGCATTAATACTTTGCCTGTCATTTGACATGAAGACTCCATATTTACGACCACTAAGACTGCCTTCTACCAGTCGTAAATTTCAGCGAAAATCTTACGACATCGAAGCTGCGATTGCGCTGATAAAATGGTCCACCGATCTTAGACAGACAGACAGACGTACGACTGAACATTACGTACGACCGCCGTACGACCTATTGATAAAACGGCCTCACCGGTTTTTAACCTCTTAATGACGTCACTCAATATCCTACGCAGAGTGGTCTCCCTTCTCTTATGCTCTCAAGTTTTGGAGGAACAAATAATCTATTATATAATTCAACCGGAAACAAACTGTTTTTAGTGTTTTGTGGAAATATTGATGATAATTCGCTATAAATCAGGAGAAAATATGTTATGTTTCTACGTACGTATGTATACATATAGAAATTGGTATGTGTCGGTCACTTATTTTACTTCAATTCCCCCCAAAAAATTATGGTCGCCATTTCTGGTGATTTGTGTCAACAAAAAATAGGGCCCTAGGACGCTCACCTGAGACCTTGTAATCCAATTGGAATTTGCATCCCCGAGGCGTGGCTTATTTTTATCCCAGGGGCATTATTTGAACAATCTTGGGCCTTGCGGTTTCAGGTAAAGAGGACCACTATGCAATGCTACGTACCAAATATAGGAAAGCTGTGGGCCTTGCCGTTTAAGAGATTTATACAGTCATTTTGCTATTCAAGTCTATATAAACCATGTGACCCCCGGGCGTGGCCAGTTTTGACCCCAAGGGCATAATCTTAAAAATATTTGTAGAGGACCATTATATGATGTTACATACCAAATATGAAACCTCTAGGCCTTGCGGTTTCATAGGAGAAGAATTTTAAAGTCATTTTGCTATTTAAGTCCTTATAAACCATGTGACCCCTAGGGTGTGGTCAGTTTTGACCCATGGGGCAAAATTTGAACAATCTTTGTGGAAGACCACTATAGGATGTTACATACCAAAAAAGAAACCTCTGGGCCTTGCGGTTTCAGAAGAGATTTTTTAAAGACAATTTGCTATTTAACATTGTGACGCCCGGGACGTGGCCAGTTTTGACCCCAGGGGCATAATTTGAACAATCTTTGTAGAGGACTACTATATGATGTTACATACCAAATAACAAACCTCTGGGCCTTGTGGTCTCTGAGATGATTTTAACGTCATTTTGCTATTTAAGTCTAAATTAACCATGTGACCCCTGGGGTGTGGTCTGTTTTGACCCATGGGGCATAATTTGAACAATCTTTGTAGAGGACCACAATAGGATGTTAAATACCAAATACGAAACCTCTGGGCCTTGCGATTTCAGAAGAGAAGATTTTTTAAGATATCTATTTAAGTTTATATAAACCATGTGACCCCCGGGGCGTGGCCAGTTTTGACCCCAGGGGCATAATTTGAACAATCTTTGTAGAGGGCCACTATACAATGTTACATACCAAATAACAAAAATCTAGATCTTTCTAGATTTTAAAAGACATTTTGCTATTTAAGTTTATATAAAACATGTGACCCTGGGGCGTGGCCAGTTTTGACCCCAGGGGCATAATTTGAACAATCTTTGTAGAGGGCCACTATAGGATGTTATATACCAAACATGAATCCTCTGGGCCTTGTGGTTTCAGAGGAGAAGATTTTAAAAGTCATTTTGCTATATATTCTATATAAACAATGTGACCCCCAGGGCGTGGCCAGTTCTGACCCCATGGGCATAATTTGAACAATCTTTGTAGTGGATCACTATAGGATGTTACATACCAAATATGAAACCTCTGGGCCCTTGGTTTCAGAGAAGAAGATTTTTAAAGTTTACACTTTTAAAATCTATTTTTAGCTCTGGTGACCTACATATGCAGCGGACCGGAAAGATTTGAACAACTTTGAAAGAGGTTCACCCAAGGATCATTCCTGTGAAGTTTGGTGAAAATCTGCCAAGCGGTTTAGGAGGAGATGTTGTTTGAATGAAAAGTTGACGACGCACAAACGCACGCACGACGGACAACGGGCGATCACAAAAGCTCACCATGAGCACTTTGTGCTCAGGTGAGCTAAAAATAAAGATGGAGTATGGTAATAAAAATCCCGATGGGGTATGGCGATATAAAAATCACGATGGGTTAAAATAAAGATGGGTTGAACAGTAAAATTCGTAATTTTAGGTGGTTGGGTTTCGAGAAATATCATCAATATGGGTGGTGGGTATGGAACTTAATTAATCAATATGGGTAGTAGGGTCTTCAAAGAAGAGGGCCATGATGGCCCAAAGCGCTCACCTGAAAACTGGTACAGATGAAGACCATACTGTTGTGACAGGTTTGAAAATTAAGGTATCTGAACAATACGCAGAGGGGAATTGGATCAAGTTTGATTTAAAACATTGGTTAGTGCAATGGGCTAACTAAAGTATGCGTTGGGTAGTGGATGTACGTCTTTTTGCTAATGGTTCTCAAATCATTTTTCTCGATATTCTTACCTGACCATTTTTCATTTAGTCATTGACAATTCTGGAAAATGCAGAAACAGTAGATTTTGATGACTTTTTCGCAAATAGTTTTGGAGAACTAGTTGCAATGCGATAATTGCGATGGCTGTGCTAAAAGGTAAAGTTTTGCTTTTTCTTTGATAATTTTCTGTCTAATGATGATAAACGATGTTAATGCAGGCTCTGAAGACATCAATGTTGTATGTACAAATAACTGCATGCAAGTCTTGCAACTGTTGGAAATCAAATTTTATCAATCAATTTTTATGGTCATGCGCAAACTGTGCAAGTTTAGTCAACATAATCAAAAATTGTGTGTGCAAGAATATCATTGATAACTTGTTGATGTTTTTTTCCAAACAAAAGGGGCAAAAACTCTGGTTTTTCTGGCCCGATCATGCTTATAGTCGACTTCACCTGTAGTCTTAAGTTCATAGAGAAACTGTACACGATTGGTGAAGATTGGATGAAAAATGAAGTCTCCATCCTCAATAATGTCCATTTATATATATTTTTTTCCACAAACACAGGGCAATAACTCTGGTGTTTCTGGTCCGATCTTGCTTATATTCGACTTCACCTTTAATCTTATGGTCATAGACAAACTGTGCAAGATTGGTGAAGACTGGATGAAAAATGAAGTCTCTATCTTGAATAATGTCCATTTTTTTTGTATATTTTTTTAAATAAACAAAGGGCAATAGTTCTGGTGTTTGAAACACAATGTGGCCCATTGTTGGCGTCTGCTGAGATCTGATGGTCATACACAAACTGTGAAAGTTTGGTACAGATTGGATGGAACATAAAGTCTATACGTATGAATAGGGCATTTTTGCACTTTTTTTGCATGAAAAAGGGGCAATAACTCTGGTGTTACTGGTGTGATCTGACCCAATAACAATCCCATCTGAGATTTTATAGTCATACACAAACTGTGCAAGTTAGGTCAAGATTGAATAAAAAAATGTAGTCTTTATCGCAATAACTGTCCGCATTGTTGACAGCATACGGACGCCAGAGAGGTCCCCTCACCGAGCACTTCGTGCTCAGGTGAGCTAAAAAGTGCCTTCCCCCTCCCCCATCCAGTTAATAATGGAATTGCCCTATGGAACATTTCCAGTGGCTTCCAAAATGAAGATTTTCAAAGTTTTAAATATACCATAAATTCTCGCGTATAGGACACCCCCGCGTATAAGACGCACCTAAAAATTAAGATCCTAATTTGTGGAAAACAAATCTGCTATTTGAAAGCTTCTAAACATCAAAATCGTAAATTTCGCGTCCATTGTTTATTGACACTGAAAATATTTTTGTTGTGAAAATCGCAATGCGGATACATTACACTAGATGTGTTTTCGCTCTATTGAGAGGTGTTGAGAAGTCTCAAGTGTGAACACCTTTAATTATACCATAAGCGCTAATTGTCTGACAAACACGGTCAGTTTTGCAAGTATCATCAATGACACCATCCTTTTTGTTTGCAGAGCATTATAATAAGTGTGAAGTAGTTTGTCAGGTGGTGTTTACACTACGGTTCATTTAACCCTGGTTCTTATTTTTTATGTATTACGTTTTATTTGGATATATATTTCGGAAAAATAAGAATTAAGAATATAAAACACACAAAATAAGAATATATATTATATAATACTATATTTTTTAAAAGATCCCAATATAAAACAGTGCGAAACGTATCGGGTACGAATACTTGCTTATATAAGCGTCTAAGTGATGTCGATCAGCGTCTATCCAAAATGGTGCCCAAAACACCACAGTTGATATTTATGATAGAAAAACTAGGAGTTTTTGCTTATATCCGCGTATAAGACGCACAGGAAAAATGCTACGATTTTTGGCTGAAAAAAAGTGAGGCTTATACGCGAGAATTACGGTAACCATATTAAGAAAAATATGGCAACCCTGATTTTGTTTAATGGACTTGAACCATTTGAGCAACTTCGGAGTGAACCCCTCAAGGAACATTTCTCGGAAAAGAAAATTTGTAAAGCTTTCAATATAGTCAAAATTAAAAATAGCACAGTTTTAAATATAGCCATATTGGGAAAAATGGCTCCTGGTATCCATTTTTTTAATGAACCGGAACTATTTGAGCAACTTTGGTAGAGAACCACCGCAGAAACATTGAAAGGAAAGAGGTGGATGATGCCAGGAGGCTTTACTATGCTCCACCACCTAGACACAGTGACCAGTGTTCTCACCCTCACTCATAGCGCTGGTGGCCTGTGACCTAAGGATGTCTGCCTGGTCCAGCATCTCGTCTGTCAACTCCATGTCCATATCCGGGTACTCGGGCACCTCATCTCCCGCATCCTCCACCACACCACTGTTGTCAAGTTCTACAAGCAAACAACATCCAATACTTGAAATCAATAATTTCGCAGAGTTCTAATTTTCAAACTTTTTTTGGTCATGCCATTGCATGAATTTATGACCACAGCGAATATTTACCGATTTAGTAATTCCAGAATGCCTCCAGAGCTTAAATATTTGTTCATATGTATGTTGGTAATCATTCATAAACATACGCAGGTATATGTGAATGAGAATGTTTTAATGAATCAAACCGAAGTTTTCAGAGTTTAAATATTAACATTTGTAATTTATACTTATTGATTAATTCTGTCATTTGAGTCAAAACCAGAATGAAACGTTGAAAACGCTTGTTATGTATGCATATCCTATGTTTTAAAACCATTTTATTTACTTCCTAACCAGTTTAATACATAAATAATTTACTATTACATTCTAATTAATGAATTTATCATAATCCATTATATTTACAGGAATATTTTGATCGCTTTTGTATAATACAGTGCCATTATATTTTTTTATAACACAGTAATGGGGGCATATAAAGTAAAGATTACTTCCCTTTGCAGAGTGTTAGTATTACTTACAGATAATATATCTAAACATTGTGTAGATTTGTATTATATAAGCCTCATGTGTGCAATAATAAACAAAACAAAAGAAAATATTTATCAACATGAAAGAAAATATTTATCAACCATTGTATTTATTTATACGTAACAGTTCCATCAATCATATTATAACAGTCATAATTTAATCAAACAGAACCAAATGTTCACTGGCTAGCTGTGTTTGAACATTGCAGCAACAACTGTATTTAAATCATCCTTGTTTTGCGTGTCATAAATTCAGCTCTGGATTTGAACATCTAGAACTTTCTATATAGTTTTTATTATGTTTATGTCTTTACTTTCTGGTGGCCACCCTAGTCTAATTCATGAGACGTGCAGCGAATTTAGTTTTACTTTTTATATAGGGCTAAATTCGCTGGGAGGTCTCATCGCCGAAAGACCATTTATGTGGTGGAAACCTAAACGTTTAAATTTTCATAAATTTCCATTATTTGCGACAAAAAAAGTTATATATCAACGTATTTAACTTACACAACACCAAAACTGCTTAAGATGTGCCTAAATTTACCTAGGAAATGCGTTTAATTCCGATTTAAACTGTCGTATAAATCTATATACATGTACAGTCCACCATGTTTACCTTGCCTTGTTTAACCCTTCAAATATGCTTCAACCAATCGAATGATGAATGATAGAATTGAATGACCAGTCGAAATGAAGCAATCGTTTCAGTGTAGCAGAATATCGATTAAAGTTTACACAGTGGAGGACAGCGAGATGTGTTGAAAATGCAATAGTATGTAGGTTTAAATTGGTGTTGCATCCAAAATGGAAGTGTTATTTTGTACAAATCTTTATGACACATTATTGAGGAATAAATTATCTTTGCAGGTATGTACATTTTATTAAGAAATATTAATACTAACCATGCCATTTCAGCGCATGAAAGTAGCGACGAAAATCCTGTCGCTACTCTATAGACATATAGGGAGAAATTTCCACCACAGAATTGGTCTTTCCCCCGTTAGGCCCCACCAATATTGCCCATATAAAAAGTAGCTCAATATTGGCACATGGCCTAACTTGTTATGCTAGTGGCCAACCTCAAATTCAGTTCTTTTAAGTTCAACTTATGCGACTGTCGAGACATGGCAAAGCATGTTGTCTTCCTGGCATATGAACTGGCTGATCAGTTAACAGGCCGGCCTTCTCTAAACCAGTCCTGATAAGGCTCTAGGCATGCTTAGCTCTGCATGGGCAGCAACAATCCAGGATGTGTGCACACTTTTAAAGGCCACTGTGCATGTGTCTACTGGATGCTCACTAGTTGTTTCAGCACTTGCTGGGTGTACCAAACCTGGAACGAGTTGTTTCAGCACTTGCTGGGTGTACCAAAGCTGGAACTTGTTGTTTCAGCACTTGCTGGGTGTACCAAACCTGGAACGAGTTGTTTCAGCACTTGCTGGGTGTACCAAACCTGGAATTAGATGTTTCAGCACTTGCTGGGTGTACCAAACCTGGAACTAGTTGTTTCAGCACTTGCTGGGTGTACCAAACCTGGAACGGGTTGTTTCAGCACTTGCTGGTTGAACCAAAGCTGGAACTAGTTGTTTCAGCACTTGCTGGGTGTACCAAATCTGGAACTAGTTGTTTCAGCACTTGCTGGTTGAACCAAATCTGGAACTAAATGTTTCAGGACTTGCTGGGTGTATCAAACCTGGAATTAGTTGTTTCAGAACTTGCTGGGTGTACCAAAGCTGGAATTAGTTGTTTCAGCACTTGCTGGGTGTACAAAGCTGGAACGAGTCGTTTCAGCACTTGCTGGGGGTACCAAACCTGGAACTAGTTGTTTCAGCACTTGCTGGGTGTACCAAACCTGGAGCTAGTTGTTTCAGCACTTGCTGGGTGTACCAAACCTGGAACGAGTTGTTTCAGCACTTGCTGGTTGAACCAAAGCTGGAACTAGTTGTTTCAGCACTTGCTGGGTGTACCAAACCTGGAATTAGTTGTATCAGAACTTGCTGGGTGTACCAAACCTGGAATTAGTTGTTTCAGCACTTGCTGGTTGAACCAAAGCTGGAACTAGTTGTTTCAGCACTTGCTGGGTGTACCAAACCTGGAATTAGTTGTTTCAGCACTTGCTGGGTGTACCAAACCTGGAATTAGTTGTTTCAGCACTTGCTGGGTGTATTAAACCTGGAATTAGTTGTTTCAGCACTTGCTGGGTGTACCAAACCTGGAACGAGTTGTTTCTGCACTTGCTGGGTGTACCAAACCTGGAACGAGTTGTTTCTGCACTTGCTGGGTGTACCAAACCTGGAACGAGTTGTTTCAGCACTTGCTGGGTGTACCAAACCTGGAACTAGTTGTTTAAGCACTTGCTAGGTGTACCAAACCTGGAACTAGTTGTTTCAGCACTTGCTGGTTGAACCAAACCTGGAATTAGTTGTTTCAGCACTTGCTGGGTGTACCAAACCTGGAACGGGTTGTTTCAGCACTTGCTGGGTGTACCAAACCTGGAACTAGTTGTTTCAGCACTTGCTGGTTGAACCAAAGCTGTAACTAGTTGTTTCAGCACTTGCTGGGTGTACCAAAGCTGGAAAACTAGTTGTTTCAGCACTTGCTGGGTGTACCAAACCTGGAACTAGTTGTTTCAGCACTTGCTGGGTGTACCAAACCTGGAATTAGTTGTTTCAGCACTTGCTGGGTGTACCAAACCTGTAACAAGTTGTTTCTGTACTTGCTGGGTGTACCAAAGCTGGAACTAGTTGTTTCAGCACTGGCTGGGTGTACCAAACCTGGAACTAGTTGTTTCAGCACTTGCTGGGTGTACCAAACCTGGAACTAGTTGTTTCAGCACTTGCTGGGTGTACTAACCCTGGAACGAGTTGTTTCAGCATGAGCCCCAAGTAATTTACACCCCGCTAATAGGTCCTGTGTAGTGACTAATCTGTCGGTTTCTTGATAGCATTTATGATTCTTTTAATTCTAAATTTTCGTCTTAATACAGTGCTAAGGTATCAATACAAATTATTATTGACTTGGTTTGATAAATAATAAAAAGAGAAATAAACTGAAAGCTTTTATTGTCATTTGTTATTTGATCTGACAATGTTGACAGATGCATGTTTCTTAATGTTAATAATGAGTATTCCTAATAACCAAGAAATTTCTCTTTTCCTAAGCGTACATTTGGAAAGACGAAGCCAGAACAATGTTCATTCAGTCTTCGTGGTTTGATACGGTTACATGGCTCCATTAATGATAATGATGAGATTTGTGTAGTTCAAAAGGTGGTTCCTCATGTTGGATTTCAGTAGTCAAACAAAGGTATCATAATCGTAGTTGTTTCGAAGATAAATGCATGTCTACTTTTTGCCGCTCCAATATTTGAATATTAGCTACGCCCCTGTAAGCCAGTGACCTTCACTTGCTCTCTGCTCATAGTCCATTAACTCCCTGGGGCCATATGCACACCTGTCTGATCCCAGTTGATTCTGACACATTTGATGACATTGGTCACCTAGGTCATAAACTCATTCACAGTCTCAAAGTAATCTTTCAGAGCTTTAGAATCCTTCTCTTTCAGTTCATCTTCACAAATCTACACATGTAATCCTGCAAAGAATTAAGCCTGCAACATCCTTCATCATCGCCATGGTTGGTGTGTTGGAGGCGTACTTCAGCACAATGGCGTTCACACTGCTGATTACCGTCGGTTCACTTACTGAGAACTTCCAGATGGCGTTCATCATTTTCTTTATATACTGCATACCATGCAATCTTGACCCATGTTTCATCATCATAGCAACAGGGATCTACTAGAAAAAGATCTATGACAGCTAACATTTTTTGGTTTGACCAGCCCTGAGGGGTACTGTGGAATCACTAATTTTCACGATTTCGTAGTGTAGCAACACCTTGGGAGCTTACACGGTCGTTCAAATGTACGTCGGTCATCATTCGTAAATGTACGCAGATAGGCACGTATGTTACGATTAGAATGTTTTTAATGAATGTTTTAAATGTTTTCTTCATCTGCTTCATTCTGATTTATGAATGCATATTCTTTTTCTTTTAAATTGCGTGCGTTTTCGTACATTTAAATGCGGTCATACACTGCAGATCCGCTATATCGCGATTCGCGGGGTCCATATATATAAATATACATGTATACACTATAGCCCATTTTCGTGACCTCAAAACATGAACGTAATTAACTTGCCTTTTTTATTGTTGTTAACATTCTTTATGTGTTATATCCATATGTAAAATATTCCATTTGTATTTAAAAACTATAGAGATCTAATATTATTCCTTGTAATTAATTTCAAATCGCGTATAATCAATTCGAAATCCGAAACGCCTTTCTGAATATTACTGTTCAAGTGATGTAAACACAAATTCTATTTTACAATTAAACTGCATGTGTATTTCATGTTAATCCTTTGTTGTGCTAAAAATGCCGACATGTTGAACGTCACGTACGTCATCCGCATGGAAAGCGTGGGTGCATTGATTGCCATAAAATCACTTTGTAGCGCAGAGTACATTGAGATCTTTACTTTTGTACAAAAATTTCTTAACGCATACCAACAAAACTGTATTTCTGTAACACAGTTACGTAAAGGTATGATTTTGAACACTCGTAATACGATGAGTAAAAGGAACATGAAGATATTTCACAACTTGATCTTTTGAGTAAAGAATTGGCGCCCGCCATGTGGAGCCGAAAAGAGCATTTCAATCGGCCTATAATTAACAAGGTATCAGTGTGACATAACGTGATATATTGTATCTATTGTCTCGCCTAAATCTGCAACCACTGTTGTCAATTAAGAGCCTAATACGGAACTATTATAAGTGTTTATTGCAACAAACAAGCCGTCACAATAGGACCCTTCATTGGCGTTCTGGCTGGTTGGTCGTTTTATCGCATAATTCACACATATTTTGTGTAAAAAACAATTGTTTCTTTGTTGCTTTTTAATAACCGTAGGTGCGCAAATTTAAGACCGCGCGAATATGTCCGCGATCGCAAGTGCGCGAAATTTGTACCCTGCGAATTCAAGTGATTCCACAGTAACAGGGAAGGTTAAAAAAAGGGGGCCAGCATGTTTAGCACCCTGCAACTCGAATATTTCACTCTGTATCTTTCCATAAATCTTCATGGTAAAGAACCAAATACGCTTTGAATTTGAAGACTATCAATGTACTGGTACACTTTTGTTTTACCGAGTATAACTTTAAAACGTTTGTTAAAATCTTCTGACCAAATGAATATTTCAATTAAATCTAAGTAATGATATCTCAGACTATATGTGTATGGTAATATTTCATATTTGTTTGCCACCCCGTCCAACAATGTGTGAAGAATGCAGAAATGTTGAAATGTAGGTACTGGCCCAATTGGCATGCTGTATCTGTCTAGTAGGTCAGCAAATGTTGTTAATCGTAAGTGTTATCTACAATGACAAAATTAAGCATTTAGTATACAAGTAAGGTGCTGCCAGTCAGATGTCATAATCAAGGGGTTTTGTTTAAAGGAACTAGTTTTTACGTTGTAGATCCAACAAAACTACAATGTGGGAACTTATTTACTTTTCGAGAGAATTCCATCTTGTTTAACTGAACATGCAAAAGAATGTTGGAAGTTCAGCTTAGCTGTGTTACGCCAAGTTTCTTTGAATATAAAGTCTTAAATCTAGTCACACATTTAGATGTCGATACACTAAACAGTGCCAGGATTTTGTATTATACATTGCATCTTACAACTGTTTTATTTGTTGTTGCTTTATACTTTGCAGATTTACAACATGTTGACGATCACAGTAATATTAGTGTTTTTGCTTTATACTTTGCAGATTTACAACATGTTGACGATCACAGTAAATAGTGTACACACCAGCTTTAACAAAAAAAGTTAAATCATTGGTAGTACTGTACAGTTTTCTTTCATTAATCTGCCAACACGATGAAAACATGCACATCACTTAATGCACATACTTGTGTTTTATTGAGATCTATACCATCTTAACACATTTTTACCAAAATCGAATGTTCATGTGCGGCTTAAACCTTATTTTCTTCCATGCAACTCAGGGTTTTATTATAGAGTATATGAATTGTAAATTGACTGAATTAAAATAAAGATATCTCTTACCTGTTTGGCGACTTTTACCACAGACTATATTGTGTTTTCCACTCAATATATGGAGCCTTTCCAATCATTTCAAATGTAACAACATTTTGGTTCAGTGGTTATATGGTGACCGTATATACATTAATAATTATTATAATTCCCGCCAAATTATCTCAAGACCAACAGAATTATCTGTACTTTAAAGTTAAAACTCACAATTACACTGTTTCCAATTACATGTGTATGTTCTTTCGTCAATTTATTGTAAGTTAGCATACATGTTTTGTGGAATTTTCACAAAATTGTTCCTTTTTTGTCAATACTGCATCTTTCTGATTACGCACAAGGAACAATGGAAAAATGTCTTAAAGTGTGCAACTTTTGATTGAACTGAATAGAAAGAATGAACACTTTCTAAAGCAATCTAAACAAGAGGCACATGAGTGCCTGTATCGCCCCACTGGTTAATTAAGTAAAGAGTGTCAGAAACAAAGGAACCCTAAAATGCTGAGGAAAAAAAGGCCCTGCTATCGGGTGTCCATGTTTTTTTTAATCTGTTGGTAGAGAACCTCCTAAGGAGCATTTTTGTGAAATTATTTTGAAATCCAACCAGTGGTTTCTGACATGAAGATCTTCAAAGTTTTAAATATAACCATATTAGGAAAAATGGCCCCGCCCCCTGGTGGGCCCTTTTTTATGGATCCAAACCATTTGAGCAACTTTGGTAGAGGACCACCCAAGGAACATTTCTTTGAAATTATTTGAAAATCTGGTGACCATCTTGTGCAGCTGACCAGAACCATTTGAGCAACTTTGGAAGAGGACCACCCAAGGAACATTTCTGTGAAGTTTCATCAAAGTCGGCCTAACGGTTTGAAAGGAGATGTCGTTTTTATAGACATAGTTTACACATGCACGCTTGCACACACTGACGCATGATGGACGGACCAACATTCTCAAAATTCCTGCTATGACATGGATTTTCCCCTACCAAAGGGCCCTGCAACCACTCCTCCAACCGATGAAAAACAACAACTTTAATTTCCAAGCAAGGTCTAGAATCAAATAATTTGGCATTCAGACAGAAAATTGTCGACCAACTGCCAACATATATCCTATATAACAGTATTAATCATTTTCATACAATAGAAGTGTGTACTTTACCAATATCACTCTCTTCGCTCTCTTCCTCTGGCTCAGAACTTGGAGCTGCAGGAGTCTTCTCTGGACCTTTTGGAGCATCCTAAAATTATACATTGCATCCTTCAAGTATACATTGCATCCTACAAGTAAAAAATTGCATCCTACAAGTATACATTGCATCCTACAAGTATACATTGCATCCTACAAGTATATATTGCATCCTACAATTTCACATTGCATCCTACAATAATACATTGCATCCTACAATAATACATTGCATCCTTCAAGTATACATTGTATCCTACAAGTATGCATTGCATGCTACAAGTATACATTGCATCCTACAAGTATACATTGCATCCTACTACAAGTATTTATTGCATCCTACAAGTATTGATTGCATCCTACAAGTATTTATTGCATCCTACAAGTATATATTGCATCCTACAAGTATTCACTGCATCCTACAATAATACATTGCATCCTTCAAGCATACATTGCATCCTACAATAATACATTGCATCCTTCAAGCATACACCGCATCCTACAATAATACATTGCATCCTTCAAGCATACATTGCATCCTACAAGTGTACATTGCATCCTACAAGTATACATTGCATCCTACAAGTATACATTAACATCACACAAATATACATTACATCCTACAATTATACATTACATCTTACAATTACACATTAAATCTTACAATTACACATTAAATCCAATAACTGTTACTCAATTATACTGCATTCATCGGGGGCCAAGAACTACGATCGTGATATATCAGGATTGCGATACTCCAGATGGCCAAGAACTACGATCATGATATATCAGGATTGCGATACTCCAGATGGCCAAGAACTACGATCGTGATATATCAGGATTGCGATACTCCAGATAAGTCAATTTAATCACATACATGGCATTTTTATTTAATTGCGCAGATGTTTTCAAAAACAGAACAATTTTGTAAAATAGTTTAATAAATAACAGCAAATCAAATTTTTTTTAAATTCATTGTAAGTATGAGTATGTAACAAAATGCAAAACATAACATAATTTATTTATTTTCTTTATTTTCAGATACGAACAAAAATCAACAAAACCGAAAATAAGCACTGAGAATATTAAATGGACAGGTACATCCATAAGTAACTACCCTAACAAAAAGTCTGTTAGAAAGAAACTGGAATGCAATTAACAATGTTTTGTTCTTATTAAAGACATGGCCAAACATCAACAGAATACAATAGAGCGACAAGGCAGTCCAAAGGACAGCTATATTCCCCCGCCGTGATCCTTCATTACATTTTAAAGGTGACTTTGAAGTATCACACTGACCTTAATCGGTTTCATGAAAATTCCTTAAAGGGCATAGGAGATATGGAGCTGACACGAAAATGGAGGCTCAAACACTTGACCTTTAAGTGTGACCTTGACCTTGAGGTGGCAAGACTGCTCTATGCCTTCTGCACATGGCCTCAATGTGATAAACATTTGAGGCAAGTTTCAGGAAAATCCTTTAAAGGGCACAGGAGATATAGAACGGACATGAAACATTTGAGCCAAGTTTTATGAAAATCCTTCAAAGGGCATAGGAGATATGGAGCACACAAAAATGGAGGCTCAAACATTTGACCTTCAAGTGTGACCTTGACCTTGAGGTGGCATGACTGCCTCATGCCTTCTGCACATTGCCTCAATGTGATAAACATTTGAGGCAAGTTTCATGAAAATCCTTTCAAGGACACAGGAGATATAGAACGGACATGAAAATACAGGCTCAAACATTCAACCTTCAAGTATGACCTTGACCTTGAGTTGGCGTGACTGGCTTATGCCTTCTGCACATGGTCTCAATGAGCAAAACATTTGAGGCAAGTTTCATGAAAATCCTTTAAAGGGTATAGGGGATATGGAGCGGACACGAAAAACGAACACGAAAATGGAGGCTAAAAAATTTAACCTTCAAGTGTGACCTTGACCTTGAGCTGGCGTAAAAGGCCCATGCCTTCTGCACATCGTCTCAATGACCTATGCATTTGAGCCAAGTTTCATGAAAATCCTTCAAAAGGCATACAAGATATGGAGCGGACACGAAATGGAGGCTCGATTATTTGACCTTCAAATGTGACCTTGACCTTGAGCCGGCGTGACTGACTCATGCCTTCTGCACATCGTCTCAATGACCTAAACATTTGAGCCAAGTTTCATGAAAATCCTTCAAACGGAATAGGAGATATGGAGCGGACACGAAATGGAGGCTCGAATATTTGACCTTCAAGTGTGACCTTGACCTTGAGCCGGCGTGACTGACTCATTTCTTCTGCACATCGTCTCAATGACCTAAATATTTGAGCCAAGTTTCATGAAAATCCTTCAAAGGGTATAGGAGATATGGAACGGACACGAAATGGAGGCTCAAACATTTGACCTTAAAGTGTGACCTTGACCTTGAGCTGGCGTGACTGACTTATGCCTTCTGCACATCGTCTCAATGACCTAAACATTTGAGCCAAGTTTCATGAAAGTCCGTCAAAGCGTATAGGAGATATGGAGAGGACACAAAAATGTTATGGACAGACGGACGAACAGACAGACGGAGGGACAGACGGACGGACGAAGGGCATTCGCGGCGGGGGATTAAAAACTGTGCATTCGTCAAGTGCCCTGTTTGTGTAACAGTAAATATCTTTTCCTATAGACAGTCTAACTATTTTGATATGTGTCTGGAATATTTCACTAAATGTTAACCCCTAAATTGCCTGGTAAACTTTGCATGGCCTGGAATCTATAATGGGTGTTGACAGTGCACGGCAGGCGTAAAAAAAATTATGTTTGTTTCATGTTACTTGCCAAAAAAATTAGGGTACGTAGGTCGAGATTTTTTTAAAACTATTTTTTTATTTGGAAAATGGTCAACTTGAAGAATCTAAAACTGAATAAATGATCAAAACATGAGTGATATCCTGGAACATTGTTTATAAGTGGATGCTATCAAAGCAAAACACTTAATCCAAAAACACATTCAATTATTGGAAAAGGTAAATAAAACACAAATATATCTGACAAACCCAATAAAATGTTCAAGGGTCGGAGTATTTTTTTAGGGTAGGTAACCTGAAACAAAAATTGTTTGTTTGTGCCAAATTGTGGTGTTCAGGGCAGAGTGCTGTTGTCGCTTGGTAAAGCAGGACGTATATCTGTATATCGAAAATCCGAAGCGGGTCATAGGATATGTTAAATCCCAAGGGAATTATTTAACAACAAATGTCACTCTATTGTTAAAGGGACTATGTCGTCGTCGAAAAATTGGGTTCCTATTACACTATAAAGACATGTGCATGAAATAAATAAAACATTATTATAAACAGTAGGATATTTGATAAAAAATAGCAAAAAAAGTCAGAATGATTAAAACCCCAAGCAGGGATCGAACTGTCGACTTATGAGTCATACGAAGAAATGACAGTAGACAGTGCTTCAACCAACTGCGCTATCATGCTTGGTAAGAAGTAGATTGTAAACTTAGAATGGTAATAGAAAATACTCACAATTATGACGTCAAAATGTAAACAGGAAAAGGGCCAAACAAACAAAACCCATATTATAAATTTATTTTTATCTCAGAATGCGTGCAATCGTTTTTCAGTATGTCCTGTTTTGACTATTATTATATGTCAGTATTAATATCTGAATTTCATAATTTTTTAAGAAATTTCCCCCTTGAGGCCCTTTTCGATGACATAGTCCCTTTAAAAACACTGTGTTGATTTTCGCATGTTTCATGCTTTCCATGAATTATTGTACTTCTCACGTTCATATTAACTGTCATCAAATGGACAAGTCATTTTAAGGGCCGTCTATGAAACATGTTGAACATTATTAGAAGTTTACAATATATAATAAATTCAACAATTTACTAACTAAAAATCACTTGGTAAGTTTTTGTCCACCAATAAGTAAATTTGCATGAAAAAACCATGCCAATTTGTTTATAATTACCTATTTTTTCTCCAATTGCTGTACCAATCTTTTTGTTCAATTTTGGATACTAGTATAGATTTATGAGACGACCCTGAAACTTGAAACACTTCACCGACCTTAATAACAGGATTTCTCCATGCAAAAAAAAATCATGCATGGGATTAACATTCCTTTGACGGGAAACTAGGACACCCAATGTCTTTAACTGCTTTACGGTTGTGTGGTCCGAAGGGGACATTTGTGAAGGAAGTTTGATGGTGTGGTGCATCTGTGTAGGAGTAAAACGGAAGAGTATTGGGTTGGTAAGCGTCCATTGAAAGGGTCTGAGGTCGATGGTTATCGATCGAAGGTCAGAAGTCAAAAGTCAAAGACTGAAAATCGAAGTTCCAAAGCCGAAGGTCAAAGGTCATTATTCGTATGTCATAGGGGCAGGAGAACGTATCGTTGGAACATATAAACGCAAGACAAGTGACTAAAATAGAAAGTCTGAATGCTGATAGAAAAACAAGATGACTTCAATGGTGAATACATATCTTTAAATCATATAACAAGAGATTCAATTGAGAAAATAAAGTGTGAAAATAGCAAAACACCAGCCGGACTAATATTGTGACATCATGGTTATTTTATGAAGTGTTATATCAATGTTTTAAATTTAAAGCATGCATGTGGTTTAATTATATGTAATGCATGTACTTAAGTGTAATCCTTGCTGCTATATCTTAGATTTTTTGTAAACATTCTTTAAATTTATATTTGTGTTATTACTACAACATTTTCAGAGGCAGGGACTCGAATCGAAATTGTCACTTAGTGACAGCATTACAAAATAGAATCTACACAGAGTAAAAAATATTATTATTTAAGTTGAACAAGAAACGTGGAAATTCCCCCAAAACCAAATTTTTCTAATGAAATGCATAAAAGTAAGCACAATAATGAAAGAAAGTTTGTGTGCCATAAGCATTCCTAAGCGAGGTCTCGTTATAAGGTATCTATGTATGAAGTTTCATAAAAATATCGCAATGCGTTCTCAAATTATTGAGCAGAAAGCGTTTTTGTATTTTAGTAACATTGACTTGACTTTGATCTCACCCACCCCATATGCATGGTCTAGACACAAGGTATCAATGTATGAAGTTTCATTCAAATATCTTGAAAGGAAACCATTTTTCTATTTTTAGTAATGGAGACCTTGACTCTACCCACCCTATATGCAATCCCAAGCGAGGTCTCGATATAAGGTATCTATGTATAAAGTTTCATCAAAATATCTCGATGCATTGTCAAGTTATTGAGCGAAAACCGTTTTTCTATTTTTAGTAATGGTGACCTTGACCCCACCCACCACATATGCAATCCCAAGAGAGGTCCTAATATAAGGTATATATGTATGAAGTTTCATTAAAATATCTTGATGTGTTCTCAAGTTGTTAAGCGGAAACCATTTTCTATTTTTAGTAACTGTCATCTTGACCTTGACCACCCCCATCCCATATGCAATCTCAAGCAAGGCTTCGATATAAGGTACATATGTATGAAGTTCATTAAAATATCTCGAGGCTTTCTCAAGTTATTGAACAGAAACCGTTTTTCTATTTTCAGTAATGGTGACCTAGACCTTTACCCCACCCACCCCATATGCAATCCCAAGCGAGGTCCCGATATATGGTATCTATGTATGAAGTTTCATTAAAATATCTTTATGGATTCTAAAGTTATTGAGTGGCAACTTTTTTTCTATTTTTAGTTACGGTGACCTTTACCTTGACCCCACCCCATATGCAATCCTAAGCAAGGTCTCCATATAAGGTATGTATGTATAAAGTTTCATTAAAATATCTCGATGCATTCTCAAGTTATTGAGCAGAAACCCTTTTTCTATTTTTAGTAACGGTGACCTTGACCTTGAACCCACCCACCCCATATGCAATCCTAAGCGAGGTCTCAATATATGGTATCCATGTATGAAGTTTCATTAAAATATCTTTATGGATTCTATAGTTATTGAGCGGAAACCGTTTTTCTATTATTAGTAACGGACACCTTGACCCTGACCCCACCCACCCCATATGCAATCCCAAGCGAGGTCTCAATATAAAGTATCTATGCATGAAGTTTCATTAAAATATCTTGATGCCTTCTCAAGTTATTGAGCGTAAACCGTTTTTCTATTTTTAGTAACAGTGACCTTGACCCTGAACCCACCCACTCCATATACAATCCCAAGCGAGGTCTCGATGTAAGGTATCTATGTATGAAGTTTTACCAAAGATTCAAATTTACAGTGGTTACAATATAGAATTATACACAGAATTCTAGGTACCAATTCGTTTTTATTTAAAATCCATTACACAAATTCGGCCAACTGCTCTTTTTGTCAAAATATGTGCGAAACAATTGAGCATATCTTTTGGGAATGTAATCATGTTCAAAGATTAATAACAGAACTATTTGGCCAATTTGAAAGTATCGCAGATCTTATTAACCCGTCTTCTTTTATTTTGGGTCATAAAAATCAAAATGACCGTTTGAACTTAATTTTTGTTTTCACTAAAATGTTCATTTATAATTGTAAAATGAACAAAACCATCCCTACATCAAATACGGCAAAGGCATATTTTGCTCTACACTATAATGTACTAAATGAAATAAATTACTTTAATACTTCAAGTGATAATAACAAATGGGGCATATTTTTACCTCTTTTTTGTTAGAACAAAAATACTGTGCTATTAGGTGACTGTTAATAATAAAGTTGTTGTTTGTAAAATAAAATGTTTATACATATATAGGTATTGGTTTTCGTGGAGCACTTGGTAGCATTACACATTATAAACGACATATGTATATACATGCATCTAATGTACTTTTGTACGGTGTGGAGGGGGATGCCCTCGACCCCCACACACCTATTGACGAGGAAAATAAAATATACGGAAAAAAAAAAAAAAAAAAAAAAAAAGTTTCACCAACATATCTCGATGCGTTATCAAGTTATTGAACGGAAACCGTTTTTCTATTTTTAGTAACGGTGACCTTGACCTTGACCCCACCCACCCCATATGCAATCCCAAGAGAGGTCTCGATATAAGGTATCTATGTATGAAGTTTCATTAAAATATCTCAATCCGTTCTCTAGTTAGAGAGCGGAAACGAAAAGTTGACGCCGCCACCACGCCCGCCCACCCGCCTGCCGAACAACATACCCCGATCTAATAACCAAAATTTTTCTTCAAAAAATTTGGTTAATAACACATATGTTATATTTATATGGGGTTTATATATGAAGACATATTAAATTCTATGCACACCCTTTAATCAACTATATGTTTTAATTGTCCGTTAAAAAACGAAATCTGCCATTTCACCTATTGGGTGACTGGTCTTCACATACATATTAAAAGTATCTGCATATGTCATCGGAAGATAACATTGAGCTTGTCAGTTTTTTTGCTGGAAATTTGTAAATCATTTGTAAATAACTGTAACCTGTCCAAACCGAACCCTGTGAAAACCGAATCCCTGTGAAAACCGAACGGCTGTGTCGGTCCCGATTGTTTTTCTTCTTATTTTATATATAAAAAAAACTTAATAAACCGAACCCTGTCAAAACCGAATACCGAATACCGAATGATTTTTTGCACAAATTTGACCTCATTCAGCCTTAAAAACCCTGAATAAACCGAACAGTGTATCCTGTTAGGTGTCACATCGCGATACTGCGAACCCGATAATTGGTGACACAAGTACACACAAAGGGCATACTTGCCGTGGTGATAACGGGGCAGTGGTGCAATGAGCGATCAGCAATTTGGTGCATACGACAGTAGTCAACTTGTGAAAAACAGATTATTCCGTCGTGTTTTATGTTGAAATTCACGTACACGGTAAAAAATATTATGTTACACAATGATGTAGTTAATTTATACATATAGTAAATGTTGGCACTGATCTCTTTAAGCCTAAGGCTTGCGATATAATCGTTTAAACTAATCAAAGCAGTCAACAATTAGTGATTTCTTTAAACAGATGTAAATAAGTTGTACGTTAAATACATTCATGAACTTGCTTGATCGATAATTTGAGTGTCGTTTTATGTATAAATACACATTTTTTTAATTGCAAATAACAAAAATAATAAACAATTATAAAAGAGTAAACATTAACATGTTGTGTTGTCTTATTATATACTCGACTAAACATATATAATAGAATGTACATTTTTAAAGGAAAATGACATGTAAAAAAAAAAACTCGTAAAAAAACCCCTGGGTAAACCGAACACCACTGAAAACCGAACGATCGGCCCAGTCCCGACGCCGTTCGGTTTAGACAGGTTCTACTGTACATTGTTTTGTTTATTGTGTATGAATAGAGTATAATTATACATATATTGGAAAAATAAATGCATGATTCCAATAGGCTTCTTTTTATAAAATCACCCATATGTTTTCTATTCAAAAGTTTATCTTGGAAGATCATGTTTAATTTGCAGGGTTTTTATGACCCTTTTGGGACCGACATAAGGCCACATTCCTCTCCTGGAAAAGTATATATATTTCCCCTGGTTTTGCAAAAGAAATCCCGTCCAGAAGCCGGAAGAACTAGATGTGTCACAGAAACTGATGCCCCATGACACTTGCTTGGACCGAGACAAAGAGCGTGTCGCCAACTCTAATTTTTGCCAGCACAAATTAATTTTCATATAATATACTTGAGCGGAAAAATGACAAAAGGCCATAATTCGGCTTAAATTGGTCACAGCCAGAATTCCTTCCTTTCACCTATACGATCAACTTTTCATAAAAAATGACAAAAGGCCATAATTCGGCTTAACTTGGTCACAGCCAGAATTCCTTCCTTTCACCTATACGATCAACTTTTCATAAAAAATGACAAAAGGCCATAATTCGGCTTAAATTGGTCACAGCCAGAATTCCTTCCCTTCACCTATACGATCAACTTTTCATAAAAAATGACACGCTACTTCCCCCCTGAACGGCCCCGCTACCATTTCCAATTAGCAGGGCTCAACGTTAACTTTTGAAACCACTTGTCCGCTCGGACTAGTAGCCCGACATTTCACTTGTCCTGACCAACGAGTTACTTGTCCTGACCTTCAAATGTAATTATACAATATTTCTCAACAACAATTAAGTGTTTAAAAATATATTTATTAAAAAAACATTTATAGACACAAAAACTGACTAGAAGGGTTGTCACCTGCGACTGTCCCCAGAATCATTCACTATAATTAATACAAACTAATGATGCATATGGTCGATTGGAAGCTATCATTTTACTACTATATTTTTGGATGTTTCTGCTGATTTTGACGAGGAAAAACCAATGGAAAATAAACCTAACATTTTAAGCAGACGACATGGTACTTGAATGTGTAACTAACGTAAATAAACCGCAAGAGAGAATGATGACGTAAAATAATATATAAGGGGAGTAACGATGTCAGTGCGGCGAATTAAAAAATGTAAGATTTATTTCCCTTGTCAACAGTACGGTGTAGTGTTACATGTAAGTATCGGAATACCTCGCGCTTTATCGTTGGAATGTAAACAATAACTTTTCGAAGGCAATTCAGCGAAACTACTGGATTTTGTAACCAATTTTGTTACTACGTAATTAGAGATAAAGAACACTTGTCCCGTCGGACTAGCAGATTCTTTTTTAACTTGTACTGACCAACAATTTGGTTGTCCCAGACAGTTGGACTACCGTTAATGTCGAGCCCTGATTACGGAAAAAAAACACCGATTTGGTACCTTATCTAACAGTTAATGCTAGGTTTCCACAATCATTATTGAAATCGTGGTCTTAATCATGGACCAATCATGGTGATGGTATTACATCTTATCAGATCTTAACAGATCTTGAGGTCAGTCGTGGTGATCGGGATCAATCGTAGACAAGAAAAAACACCACGCTCTGTTAAGATGCGTTGCGATCTCAAGAAACGATGAAGTCAATAGTCAGTTGGGCTGTATTTATATCATTCCGGTCCAGTCATAGCTCCAATCGAGATCTCCGTCGATCACGATCGTGAAAGACATCGCTAACACAATCGTATCCTAGCGTAATGGAGCACATGTATTCGTGATAAGGGTATCGGAACTTATCTGTACGTACTAGAATGTCCTAATGCGGGGAACCCGATCGCGATGATCGTGGCAGATCGAGACCCAATCTTGGACTCGACTGAAACAATCCCAACGAAACGTATGTAATCGTATCTGAACTGGAGATCAGACCGTGACACCTGTAATTGACAAATCGTGACCAGATCGCAACACATCGTATCAAAACGTATGGACTCGCATCACATCGCATCCAAGCCTGAAATCTCAGAGAAATACCACCATCAGCTACGAGTGGTCAATCACGGCGTTCGTGACGGATCATACGAAAGTAGGAACCTAGCATTAGGTAAGAAGAGAATTACGCTTGCCTTTCTGTAACTAACATATTCATTATTAATTTCCCTTTCAGAGTTTCTTTTTGATGGTAAAAGTTTTGTTTGCTAGAAATTTAACTAGGAAACATAACAAATTACTGTTAATAATTTGTATGTTACATGCTTAGCTTGACATAATTTGTTAATATATGTTGTATGCTTTGCTTGATATTAGTTGCTCTAACATAAATTGTAAATTTTATACTATACTTTGCATAGCTTTGACGTAATTGCCTGCTTGCTTTGAAATTATATCCTTGCTTTCAATTATTGCCTTTGCTTACTTTGTTTGCCTTTCTTTGTATGTTTTTAGATTTATGTCTTTAGTATCATCAATTACATTGTAGTTTGTGTTATTTGTGTATTAATGTTGATTACATGTTGATTAAGGGCGCTTTTCTATATGTCAGTATCCGCATCCGCATTGGGCAAATCCGCGTCCGCAAAAAATCGAACAAGTTGAAAACAGTTGGACCTTTTCCATGTGTCCGCAGACCGTATCCGCAAAGCGCATCCGCAAAAATTCACGCGGTGAGCGATTTTATGTGGATGCGGACGACATGGCATCTAACTTCGTATGTTAAACAAAAGGCTGTTATACATAAAACATTGGGAAAATAAAAAAATAGTCTAGATTCACCCAGATAACTCAATTTAAAGTGGGTATTCCATGTGCACGAAAACATGAACGTGAACGCGAACGTGAATGGGTCCATGTACGTGAAAAAAATTGCTTACCAAAGATACTGTTGGTCCTATTCCATGTGTCCGTTGCGTGAACGTGAATCCTATCCGTGTATGTGAAACTTCGCTCCTTGAGCGATTTTTCACGCAGGACAATCATTGCAAAAACATGCTACAGGGAAGTCTTTTTACGACCGAAAAAACTGAAGAACAAATCGACTTAATTCGCCAACACCCAGAAATATATGATGTGACACTGTCTGACCACAAAGATGCATCAGTCACACGAAATATATGGCGTTCAATAAGAAACAGCCTGAATATTGAATGAGTTTCTGGCACATTTGTTTATACATGTGGTTTGATTTTGTTATTGCCTGTTCATTGTATGCCACAAGCTGTGAAAATGTCGACATTGAAACAACCATTTGAAATCGTCTGTCTGTCCGTCGTCCGTCTGTCTGTCAGTAGCATATCACATTCCTTTAAGAAGGTATTTGGCATAAGATTTATATTTGGAATGAATGGTGGTCTTGCTAAAATCTCATCACAGAAAAAATACACTTTTTCATTTCAATATATCGCCCAAAAGGTTTATGAATATAAATTCGCAATATAACTAATCATATATTTTCATATACAAAACAATTGTTTCACAATGTCAAAATACACAGAAAATGACATCATGACGTCAAGTATTATCAAAATTGCGCTAAAACGACCTTAATAATATTAAATCACATGCTGATAATAAAGGGTGCACTTAAGGTGAAAAAAATGCCGACGACGACCAACACGACGATGATGATAATTATACAGAAGAGTATAATATTACTGCAACTTTCTATAATAATGCTTCAAGTAAAATAGTAATAATAATAATAATGAACACATTAAATCACTTGCTGATAAACATGGATGTACTCAATCTCATTCAGGTCAGAGGATCAAATTTCAAGGTCACTCGCAGGCGACATATCTATCCCCATAAATATCTCGGTACAACTATTCACGACAGTTAAACTATTGATTGTAGAGAATGTTTTTTTATTACAATTATAACGCATTATTCAAGTGTCACAAACCTTCTGGTTTTGATTTGCAGTTGATGACATCAAAGAAAGGTGGTGAACCTTGCGGGATACTTATGTCAGGAAGAAAAAACAGGTCGCTGGCCAAAAGAAATCTGTAAGCAGAGCTTCCAAGCCAATCAGATGGCAATTTATGGACACAATGGGCTTTCTTGAACATTCATTCGTGAGGCCAGGTATTCAGCGATAAAACACTTAAAACAAAATAATAGTTTGTTGGTCAATTTACATTGGCCTTCATTATTAACAATTTATTTCTGTTATTACTGTTTTGGTATAATTCGGTATAGGCATGGATTTTAGAATAAAATACAATTAATTCCGTCAATATATTAATTCTTACCAACATCAAAGCATGCAATGAATCGATCAAATCACATACTTTAAACAAATTAAAGATAACATGCTTTACAGTAATATTGATCATTATATGATTGTTTCACAATTTTCAGTACAGAGAGTAACATGGGTCGGGCCAGTCCATGTTGATGAGCCTGTGTCGGATGACGATGCTTTAACGGCGAGTATAGAAAGTCAGGAGTCATATGCACGGTACATTTCTTTTTTTACCCAAATGGCGACTGAACATGGTAAACGTTCTTTGATCGTTTAAGGACCAAAACGCCCCCTACTGACGCGTGTTTCTTGCCATGGGACTGGTAGAACTTGCATAAATTATCTCTGAATTTATCTCTGATTTGGGCTGCATGCGTTGATCCTCGATTTCCCATCCTGTTAAGAGGACCATAACCATCCACTGCATTCTTGTTAAAGTTTTTTAGAAGTTGGGCATTCTGTGCACCAGTTGTCTCCCTCTGTAGAAGGTTGTGTAAGACAACAGTAGCTTTTACGACATCTTTAGTGGTCTCAACTGCAACTTCAATTTTTGTGTAAAATATTCTCCAACGCGTGGCAAGTATCCCAAACGCATTTTCAACAACTCTTCTGGCTCTGGATAAACGATAATTGAAGATCTCTTGAGCCTCTGTAGTTCCTCGCAGAGGGTATGGGCGCATGATTATTTTTATGCTGTTGAAGTGGAAATGCCTCATCAGCAACTATAAAATACGGCATTGGACCAAGCTGCTCCGCACCTGGTAGTACTCTAGGTTTGGGTAGATTAAGTTGATCCGCTGCTAAAGCCCCGCCGAAATTGGAGTTTGCAAATATCCCGCCATCACTGTTGCGACCATAGGCTTCTATGTCAACCATGACAAACTGAAGGTTTGCATCAACGAGTGCTAGCAGCAATATTGAAAATGTGCCCTTGTAATTAAAGTAGAGTGACCCCGAGTTATTTGGTGCCTTTATCATAATATGTTTTCCGTCCATGGCACCAATGCAATTCGGAAACTGCCATTTGTCCATTAAGTCTCCGGACAGCGACTGCCAATCCTCAGAACTTGACCGCATCTCGAGATAAAGAGGGACCAGTTTGTCCCAAATAATCTTGCAGACGTCTGGTATTATCTTTGATATTGTTGGCTGAGCTACACTGTATGAATATGATCTATACGACTGTACGACTCCCCGTTTGCCAGGAATCTGAAAATAGCAAATTTTAAGAATATTACACTATGATAATTATGGCATAGTTACTAAACATACTAATGAGTATCGTTATTTTCAGAAGTGCCGCAAGCGATGATGACGAAGGCTCAACCCAGATTCCAAGTTCGGTCTTAAGTGAACAAGGCTCTTCTCGGAGGGTGTCAAACTCACAGGACACCACTGCAACCAGCAGAACCCCAATTGTATCACGCAAAACCAAACGGAAGAGACCCGAACCACTATCTGAATTTGAGTCGTCGTTTTTAGAGCTGGCCAAAGCTCAGTCAAGCAGGCTGGAAACTCAGAGCAACCAAGTTAGAGAGATGCCATGGATACATTCTTTGACAGCTGCTCTCTGAGAGCCAAGCAGCTTACCAAGCCAAAACAAGCGTGGCTTCAAATGCAAGTATCTATGCTCCTGTACACAGCGGAGACAGATGACACCAACGTACAGCAATATATCCAATCTGGACCTCATAATACTCACATGACCTTTCCAACACCCTACTCAATGCAGAACCAAGTTTCCACGGTCCCACCAGGTAGCAACACTTACTTGGTAAATTCCAGTTCAGACGTACCAGTCTCTGACATGACTGATAATAGTCCTCAGTCTGGACAAAACAGTGAATCAATAAGGACGACAAGTCACAAAATGAAAGATATCATTTGTAATATTTAGTTTCTTTTTATATCAAATTTCAGAGTGCATATTTGTTCAGTTGGTTGGTTTTTTGTTGTTGTCATAATGTGACATCATGGTAATTGTTCAAAAATCCGGTTGGTACGGAGAGATGCTAGTATACCTCTACGAGTATTTGACATAGTTTGCATTATTTTGTTTGTTCGATATTCTATGTCGTTACATAGTTACACGAGTTTGGTGATACATGTCGTGTATTTCACTTTTTTTTCTAATTAAACTGTTGCTAGTTATTTTTATCGTATCTTTGATACAATACAAAACAAAACACTATCTGCTATTAGTAACTAAAGAAATTGTATCACAACATTGTAGTATGAGCAAATATACGAAAATCATTTATGTCTCATCAACTAGTAATCAAATATACACATTTCATTTTACACATAATAAATACATACCGGAGGCAAATGGCCAGTCGTTGTTTGGCACATATTGCTGCTCTTGTGCGGCTCTGTCTGTAGAGAGTTTCCTCTACTAGAGCAAGCATGTGGCCAAATTGGTCCTTGTAGAGACGCAAGTAGGTCTGGAATTCTTCAGAACTCAGTTCTAATTCCCGTACAAGATGATAAAAGGTACCAAACGTTTCACGATTTCTCATAATAGGTCATATCCACCAACGGTGTACACGCCTGCGTCTTTGTCTTCGTCTATATACAGCACCAAGCATGAATAAATTATTAAATATCTCTTCATCCATCGTTATCCTACGAAACCGACACGAGAAAAGAATTTTAACGTACAGCAAATTTGCGGACACATGGAATCACCTTTCGTGGATCACAGATCGCAGATCACGTAGACTTTCGTGTTCACGTTCATGTGCACATGGAATATGGGCTTTAGGCTCACTGAGTACAATAACTCGGTAATAACAGGTAACCTTAAAATGAGTCATGACTGACTGTAGATATAATTGTTGGATGCTTTATATTGTTTAAAATCCATCATATGTGAATGTTTTCACATACCGGCAAAAATATTTGCAGCCGACGTAATTAAAAATGTTAAAAAGCTTCTTACTCAGACATTGTAACTAATCGAAAATAAAAAGAAAACTAAAATATTCAATGTTTATTTGCGGATTCATGGAAAAGCGTGTCCAATTAATATTTATTTGGATACGGGTACGGATGTGGATACGGACATATGGAAAAGCCGCCTAATTAGATATCAATATTGTGAATTGTTATTTCAATTTGCTGTGCTATAAGGGTATTGGGTCCATTCGCACTAAATACATGTTTTCCCTCGGTCCGTTGACTTCGTTCATATATTGTTAGGCCGCATTTCCATGAGTCGATCAGTATCCGGGTCCGTATCCGCAAAATGTCAATTCGGAAGCCCGTCTCCATGTATCCGTATATGCGTATTTATTATTGCCTTTCTGTTCGATCTTGGCTATCGAATTTCAATATTAGATGAACATTTTCATTTTGAATGATAGTTACTGCGGTGAAATCAAACAAATTCTCTACAATTAATGATCATTTAACCAATTCCAATGAAGTCTCTAGATTTGATAGCATTTTTTCAAATTCAGCAAATTCCTTTCAGTTTGTTAGCATTTAACAAATTCCCTACTATTTAGAATATATTAGTAAATATATATATATTTTATTATAGTTTACACAGCATGCAAATTGCCAGTCATCTTCCTGCATGGCGTCCGTATCAGAAAAAATCGTTCAGCGAGCAAGTTACTAATTACCTGTACAATCTATTATTAACACATTGATGCAGTAATGTGATACGCAATTGTAATAGCCTAACACCTTTAATTATATATCCCCATGTAATGTTCAGACTGTCAAGATTACTTCTTGGAAAAAGTAGGGCTATTTTTTCTTAAAAAGTAGGGCAAAAGTAGGGATTTAGCTCCAGAATTGTGAAAAGTGTTCTTGTTAAAAAGTGTCGGAATAATTATAATAAGGACGCAACGTTCCAAGGAATGTTTAAGTTTGGAAAAGAATGAATTTAATATTTCTGGCACATATTTTAAAATATTAAAGACTTTGTTCACATATACAGGCATGATCAAAATCATATTCGTTTTATTTGACTTAAGTTTTTTTCATTTGGACGATGATGCGTGACAATTCGCGGGCTCAACGCAAAACATTCGTAACTGAAATTTTTTACAAAAATGACGTTATTGCATATTTTGTATTGATTTACCAATATTTATAACCTGTAAAAATATTAGCCCAATATTCTACCTTAAACTATAAGAAAAACATTAATTGGCATAAGGTCGTATCTGAAAATGTAATAATTTTTTAGCGCAAAACGGTCGTAACTGCAGTTACGACTGTTTTGCACACAAATAAAAACATAAACAATCTTATGAAGGTGGTTATTTTATATGAGTAATTATATGATATAACAGAATACATCATTTTATCTGTGTTTTATAAACTTTATACTGATAACAAAGTGGTATAAAAGAAAAAAAACTAATGTAGAGGGTAATTAATTATAACATTCTATTATGTGATGATATAATACGACATCAAAACATAGAATCGACCTGTTCTGTTTCTTGACTGACATTGGTGATTCATGAAGTTTAGGCATGTTTGTTAAATTTAGATGATTATTTTATGCATTTTTAGTTTAAATTTTCTTTAAAAACAATTTTCTTGTCACAGTGCATAACACGGTCCTATTTTATTGTGAAAAATGTGTTAGTGCAAAAAAAAATCTGTATGGTATTTATTACTGATACAAATTTGATTTTAATATTGGTGATCTTGTCAGTATTTTGCTAAATATGTTGGTCTAAGCTTAGCTGTACAAATTGAATTGAACAGAAATATTTGATAAAATACCAACATTTGGTGTGTAATACTGACCAAACGGATATTTTAAAACTGTATGATAGTTATACAAAAAAATCTAACATTCAAAAAATGGTTAACAATTGTAAAATAACATTGGACGCTGTATTGGGACGCTAACTTAATAATACATCCCAAAGTTTATACATACTACGTTTACAAACTTTATCTGCATTTAAAATTAAAAAAATGTTAAAAATGCATAATTTTCATTTTGAAATGTTTCAAAAAATTGCAAAATATGACTTCAGTTGAAAATAATAGCGAACAGAACTATTGTTTAGTGTTTAACTTTACAAAAGGATGTATTTAAAATTAAACACTGTGGCAAATTTGAGCTACGAGCTCGCCACAAATTGTCTGTAGTTGAGTAGAACTTGTACACATTACCATCTATGTCGCAGTGATGTCTTTTAACGTCTTCTTATGTTGCCAGAACTTGCCATGTAACTGCGAGAATTTTACACCATTTAAAATTCTTGCCGCTCCTCTGCGACTTTTTTCTCGTACATGTTTGGAAGACATGAAGGAATGTCGCGCACTCTCGAACACATTCCATAGACATGTCTTCCCTTGTTGTTGAGTTTGCTGTATATTATCGTTCCATGACTTAACATGACTTTGCTATGGAAACCAATTAACGTTTCCATAGTTTGCTGCGAGTTTGGGAGACTTGTTACAACATCTGCTTGTGCACATGTCGTCAAAAGTTGTAAAGCCTTTTACATTCTCGAAGACAAGTCTTTGATCGTCGAAAAGATATTGTACGCATATCGTACTAATATGTTGAAGAGAACTCAAACAAATGTCGTCTCGAACAAATTCCGTGACCAATTTGTCCACTTTACGGCAAGTTATAACTTGCCAGAACTCGTACAAAACTCGAAGCTCAAATTCGCCACAATGTGACAGGGCCTTTAGTGATGAGAAGTGTGTAGATGTTAGTAATGGGAAGTGTGTAGATGCTAGTGATGACAAGCGTGTAGATGTAAGTTATGAGAAGTGTGTAGATGTTAGTAACGGGAAGTGTGTAGATGTTAGTGATGAGAAGCATGTAGATGTCAGTAATGTGAAGCGTGTAGATGTTAGTAATGGGAAGTGTGTAGATGTTAGTGATGAGAAGTGTGTAGATGTTAGTGATGATAAGTGTGTAGATGTAAATGATGAGAAGTGTGTAGATGTTGATGATTATGATATGTGTGTAGATGTTGATGATGATGATGATTAGGTGTTGGTGATGATAAGTGTGTAGAATTCAGTGATGATAATGGTTAAATGCTGGTAATGAGCATTGTGAAGTTGTTAGTGATGATATGCACGTAGATGTTGGTGATTATAAGTGTGTAGAATTCAGCGATGATAATGGTTAAATGCTGGTAAAGAGCATTGTGAAGTTCTTGGTGATGATATGCATGTAGATGTTGGTGATTATAAGAATGTATGTAGATTTTGTTGCAAATAAGAATGAAGATGTTGGTGATGATATGCACGTAGATGTTGGTGATTATAAGAATGTATGTAGATTTTGTTGCAAATAAGAATGAAGATGTTGGTGATTATTATAGTTCAGATGATAAGAAGTGTGTAGATGTTGGTGATGAGAAGTGTGTAGATGTTGGTGATAATATTTGTTTGTTTGTTTGGATTTTTTCGCCGTTTTTAACAGTATTTCAGTCATAATACTGTTTAGCTGATCAAGATAATAAAGGTAAAATGTTAGTGATGAGAAGTCTGTATATGGTGATATTGGTCATGTTGCTAATGATAAAGATGTAGATGTTGATGATTTGATGCTGATAAGGGTGTAAATGTTGGTGGTGACGAGTATGTTGCTGACGATGATCAAATCATAATGATGTAGGTTTGATTGACAATAACCATTGATGAGTCAATGGTGTTAATGATTTTTATGGTGGTAATCTTATAGATAATAAGGATGATATAACTGTAAATGATGCTGATAATGATGATGAAAATGGTGGTGGAAGTGACAGTGATAAATAATTTATAGCGACTAATTGATCGTGAAACCAGGCCGGCATGTTCTTGGTATTACATTATCAACTGTTTTGTCAAGCACAACCAATCACTGTATTTCAAATAACCGTGATCAACCATTTAGTATATGCATATTGTACCAACAACAGATTATACAAAATTAAGGAAACATGCTTTAATTTCCCGATGATAAAAATACAAAATTAATACAAAAATAAGCTAGAAAGAACTCTGAGAGCACGGACCTTTGCCATGACAGTTTAATCCCCCCACAATTGCAACAAACGGATACAGCATGATGAGGGAATTTGTCCCTATAATAAAGGATCCTTTAAATTCTGGATCAATACAGTGATCCAGATCACCAATAAATGTAATCATTTGTTCACTTGCCTATATCCAACCTTCCATGAAAAATTCCAATTACAAACAGACCAAAAAACCAACAATGGCAAATCATAACCCCTTTGGCGGAGGTACTAAACAGATCATTGGAATTGCTTTTCACTTTTAAATATTCATATAATAATGTCATATTGTGTCATTCTGAAATTACATATATTACTGCTCACTGATCAATATTCATATTATGTTTAAAATAGTTAAAATGTTGTTTCAAGAGATGCAAAATTTGTACATAATTGCATGTAACAGCTGTATATTAATGAAAGTCATAAATGCTCATCAGGGTATGTTCATATACCATGTTTTTTTCCACTAAATTCAATAAAAACATGCATAGATTATATTTTCAATATAAACCAAAAAGAAATAATAATAAAAACTTCAATGATTTTGATCTTTGAAGGAAAAAATCTCATTCATTTTTCAGATACGACCGTTTTGCAAAAAAAAATAAATCCAACATTTAACCATTTTAAGCGCATTACGTTCGTAACTGGATATTTTTCAAATATCTCAGTAAACAATAATAACAAAAATTCTAAACTGATGTTTACTTCAAATTAGTACAAAAACCATACTTCATGCAAACGTTTATGTCTGTATTGATGAAAACAAAAGTTCTTATTCGTTTTTCTGTTCTCCTGAAAACTCTTCAGAAAGTCAGTTACAACCGTTTTGCGCTAAGCCCGCGAATTGTCCTTCGCCTAAATACGGTGGTAATATATTACGGTAGACTAGAACAAACTTCACATCAATGAATGTGAATTCACCTAAAAGGTGGTTTGAATATTTGCCAAGCTGATAATGGGTACAAATTGTACCTTCACCTTAAAGGTGGGATTACAGTAGCGACAATTTAAAATGTCAGAATTCTGACAGTTTCACCTAAAAGGTGGTATACGCTAAATGTGGCATCACCTAAAAGGTGGAATATGCGAGATGTAGCATCAAATAAAAGGTGGGATATGCGAGAAGTGGCATCACCTTAAAGTTGGGATATGCCACAGCTTTGCTGTATACTGCAAAACCATTTATATTCGTCGGCATGAAATTTCGTGGTTTGTTGAAAAATGACACTTGGATTATCAATTTTATTAATTAAACAAGAGGGCCCTGAGGGCCCTAGGACGCTCACCTGAGACCTTGTAACCCAATTGGGATTTGCATCCCCGAGGCGTGGCTTATTTTAATCCCAGGGGCATAAGTTGAACAACCTTGAACAAACCGCTGGGCCTTGCGGTTTCAGGTAAAGATTTTAAAAGTCATTTTGTTATTTAAGTCTATATAAACCATGTAACCCCTCTGGGGTGGCCAGATTTGACCCCAGGGGAATAATTTGAACAATCGTTGAAGAGGACCACTATGCAATGTTACGTACCAAATATAGGAAACCTGCGGGCATTGCCGTTTCAAAGGAGAAGATTTAAAAAGTCATTTTGCTATTTAAGTCTATATAAACCATGTGACACACCGGGCGTGGCCAGTTTGACCCCAGGGGCATACTTTGAACAGTAGTTGTAGAGGACCACTATACAATGTTACATACCAAATATGAAACCTTGCGGTTTCAGAGGAGAAGAATTTTAAAGTAATAAGTAATTTTGCTATTTAAGTCCATATTAACCATGTGACCCCTGGGGTGTGGTCTGTTTTGACCCATGGGGCATAATTTGAACAATCTTTGTCGAGGACCACTACAGGATGTTAAATACCAAATACGAAACCTCTGGGCCTTGCGGTTTCAGAAGAGAAGATTTGTTAAGACATTTTGCTATTTAAGTTTATATCAACCCTGTGACCCCCAGGGCGTGG
The DNA here is from genome assembly GCA_027627225.1 of Congeria kusceri. Lineage (NCBI taxonomy): Eukaryota > Metazoa > Mollusca > Bivalvia > Myida > Dreissenidae > Congeria > Congeria kusceri. The sequence continues at coordinate 39,962,893 of CM051025.1, forward strand.
CCAGTTTTGACCCCAGGGGCATAATTTGAACAATCTTTGTAGAGGACCACTATACAATGTTACATACCAAATAACAAACCTCTAGATCTTTCGGTTTCTGAGAAGATTTTTAAAGTCATTTTGCTATTCAAGTCTATATAAATCATGTGACTCCCGGGGCATGGCCAGTTTTGACCACAGGGGCATAAATTGAACAATATTTGTAGAGGACCACTACAGGATGTTACATACCAAATATGAAATCTCTGGGCCTTGCGGTTTCAGAGAAGAAGATTTTTTAAGACATTTTGCTATTTAAGTTTATATAAAGCATGTGACCCCGGGGCGTGGCCAGTTTGACCCCAGGGGCATAATTTGAACAATCTTTGTAGAGGACCACTATAGGATGTTACATACCAAACATGAAACCTCTGGGCCTTGTGGTCTCAGAGGAGAAGATTGTTAAAGTCATTTTGCTATTTAAGTCTATATAAACCATGTGACCCCCGGGGCGTGGCCAGTTCTGACCCCATGGGCATAATTTGAACAATCTTTGTAGAGGACCACTATAGGATGTTACATACCAAATATGAAACCTCTGGGCCTTGTGGTTTCAGAGAAGAAGATTTTTAAAATAATTTTGCTATATATTCTATATAAACCATGTGACCCCCAGGGCGTGGCCCGTTTGACCCCAGGGGCATAATTTGAACAATCTTTGTAGAGGACCACTATAGGATGTTACATACCAAATATGAAACCTCTGGGCCCTGTGGTTTCAGAGAAGAAGATTTGTAAAGTTTACAGTTTTAAAATCTACTTTTAGCTCTGGTGACCTACATATGCAGCGGACCGGAAAGATTTGAACAACTTTGAAAGAGGTTCACCCAAGGATAATTCCTGTAAAGTTTGGTGAAAATCTGCCAAGCGGTTTAGGAGGAGATGTTGTTTGAATGAAACGTTGACGACGCACAAACGCACGCACACACGACGGACAACGGGCGATCACAAAAGCTCACCATGAGCACTTTGTGCTCAGGTGAGCTAAAAAAACAATCTAGAAAATGTGTCAATTGTATCGCTTTTTTCTGTTTGTAACACCTTACGGCCATAAAGTGGGCCCTATTATCGACCTGTCAAACAAGCAATAGACCCTTGTTATGAAATAAACATGGCATGTCACTGTGGGAGGTAGGGTCCGACTACAAATGGGTGAATTAAACAATGGGCCCGTTGTCTGCCAAAAACCGAATTCGTAAAACATGGTCCACACTTTTTGAATGGAGAGTGTTTACTATGCACACAGATCTTAACTAGTCTATCTGAAAGAAGATAGCAATGCATATACAGCATTACTGCATAGGCAGATAAATCTGATATGTCAAGTGTCAATAAGGTCCACAGTATATTACACTGAAGCCTCGTTTGGAGTGTATGCAGATTAGATAGGGGCTACTTGTCACACACATAATAAACTGGATATTAAACTGATTCATTTATTATATAAATGCACATCATGTTTCAGGTAATGTATTTATCATAAACAAACTGTTATACTTCATTTAACTACTATAAACATTATATTAACATTTTCTTCATGTAGGTATACGTACTAGAAAACTACATCTTAGAGCGCAAATTCGGCTGAAAAAAAAAAGCTAGCCAAATAATTATTCGTTGGAAACTTAAATGCGTGGATTGTTCCATCCTAAAAATCCCCGAAAATTAGTGCCTCACGATTATTAATGGTTTTGCAATATATTGAACCAGTAACGGTTTAACAGTATATTTGCAGTGACTACCTGAAAGGCATTGTATCGCAATGTTGAAAATTGTTATTACGGCGTTTGATCTACCCCACACTAACTGCATGTTCCGTTTTCAGGGTATCGTTCGATACAGGATCGAGCAATAAATCAAGTGTGAAGCGGTCACGGATCAATGTATTTGACCAGTTTGAGGTCCCGGATGTGACCAATAGCATCCAAGCAACGCTAAAATCTTTCGCTGACTCGCTGAACAATATTAGATCAGAGATTAATTCGCTTAATCGATCGGCGCCCCTTGATGAGCAACAGAGCATGACGAATGCAACCCCGAGCTGTGCATCGAGTTCTGCAGGGGAGCCATCCTGCAAGCAAATATGTTTAGAGGATGACTCGTGCTCGGCTCCGGACGAAGTGCACGATTTCTTTGATGATTAGGGGGCCGCAATGGGGAGCAAGGATGAGTTTGACTTGTACACTTTTACAAGGACAATACACAGTTTGGTCAAAGTGTAAGTGAAAAACTCAAAACTGCACTTTTGCCATCACCGGAAAAGCAAAAGATGACAAACTAAAAGAGCTAAAACAGAAATATCGGCGACCAGAAAACGTTGCTTATTTGCCGACGCTACAGGTTAATAACATAATTTGGAGTAAGCGATCGGCGGATTACATATTGCAGAAATCGCATGGCAATTACAGTGCAGCACTAGTGCCGGTGCTGCGCACTACGGACGCAGTTCAAAATGGTGAAACTAAAGACAAACGTGAGTTCTTGGGAAACGCGTTCAAAATACTGACATCAGCAATGTCCGCAACAACTAAATTGCGGCAACAAAACGACATGCTCCGGGAATACAAGCCAGCCTGCAAAAATGAACTGTGTCCCACACACTTGTTTGGTGACAAGGTGGAAGAAGACATCTAAAAGTGTAAAGAAGGAAAAGATAACCTAATGCAACAAGGTCCTTTTTCAGGAAGCGCCTGCCATGCTGGCTCATTCACGGTTTTAACGAAAGTCATACCAGCGTAAAGCAGGCAGGACAAGACAAATGCCAGCACAAACAACAAACCTCGACCAAAGTTTCAGTACAACTAAGCAAGAGTAAATGAGCCCGTAAGAAACACTTCAGAAAATTTCAAGGCCGGAAAGACTGCCAATGCATACAACGAATGGCGACAAATTACCAGTGATCATTAGTACTGTCTGTCAGGGTTATCAAGTACAAAACTTCACAAATAGCATTTCAAATTTACCAGCCAATGCCGTTTAATTTCACAACTGATGGACAAAAAAATATGAACGAAATTAAGAGATTTTTGTCGAGAAATATATTTGAAAGGGTGAACGATTCACCAGAAGGAGAATTTATATCTAACATTTTTGCCAGACCAAAATCTGGACGGGTTAGGATTATACTAAATCTTAAATCGTTTAATGAATCATTCGTTGAAAAAGTGCACTTTAAAAAATGGAAACTTTACAGTCTGTTATTACAGCGATGCGACACGACTGTTATTTTGGCTCAGTTGACATAAGACGCATTTTATTCTATACCCATTCATAAAGATGACAGGAAATATTTGGAAAGTATAAAAATATATAACTGATACAGTGCAATTATTGGACAAACTCGGTTTAACAATTTCGAATAAGAAGTCTATACTCGTTCCCATGCAGCAGATCGAGTTCTTAGGGTTTATTTTGGGCTCCAATACCATGACCGTGAAGTTGACAGCCACGAAATGTGACAAATTATCAGGATTGTATCGGGAAATACTAAGTAGAAGGCGAACCACAATACATGAATTACCACAGGTAATCGGAACTCTTTCTGCAGCCACACCAGGGTCGCACACGCCCCGTTGTATATCAGGCCGCTAGAAAAAGAGAAGGATAAACAATTAAAGAAACAAGGGAAATTCATAAAAGTTTCATAACAGTTACTAATGAAATTAGGAAATGCTTAGAATGGTGGATAAAAAACATTCGCTCGTGCAGTAAGCATGTATCGCTACCAAGCACTGATGCAGTAATGTAAACGGAAGCTTCCAATTTAATGTGGGGTGCTTTTTTGATGAGTATCAGGACCGGCATACAAATGGGTTTTGGTCACTGGAAGAAAATAAACAACATATTAACGTGTTAGAATTAAAAGCGTGTCAAATTGGGCTGTTCCTGTTAATTAGCCAAAAATCTGGCATACATATCAAACTCTTCATGGATAATACCACAAGTGTATCGTATACTAATCGGTACGGGCGGAAAATCAAGGCATTAGATCATATTGCCAGACCTATTTGGTTTTGGTGTATCGAGCGCGACATCACATTGACTGCCTATCATGTGAGTGGGAAACAAAATACCACCGCTGACAAACTAAGTAGGACAAGAAACGATTACCTAGAGTGGACGTTATCTACTGATGAGTTCCAGGCAATATGCCAGTCTTTCCCGGCTTTGAAGACTGATTTATTCGCATCTAGAATCAATGCAAAATTTGATTCATATGTTTCACGGTTACCCGACCCACATGCATTTGCAATTGATGCATTTTCTTTTGAGTGGCGTGATAATTACTATTATGCATTACCACCTTTCAGCATCATTGCAAGGAATCTGCAAAAAGTGCAAAACGACCAAAGAGAACAGTTGATTCTTGTCACCCCGTTATGGCCGCCACAAACATGATGGCAGATGCTCATTCAAATGATCACCCATCCATGCCTTCTACTTTCGGATCCACATAAAATACTGTCAATGATTCAGCGGCCAACAATAACGCACCCGTTAAAGAAAATGAAACTAGTGGCTTTTGCTATATCAGGACGGCACTCAACAGTAAAGGACTTTCTGAACATACTCAAACCATCATTATCAATTCGTGGAGAGAATCAACAAGACAACAATATGCAACGTATATTAAAAAATGGTTATATTTTTGCAATGGGAAGACAGATCCCCTTACAACGAATATGAGTTATGTTTTAGAATTTTTAACAAGTCTTTACAACAACGGATTAGGTTATAGTACAATAGGAATAGCTTGATCTGCTATCAATTCTTTAGTAAAAACAGTGTCCAATATAGATCTGAACAACAATATTTTAATAACTCGCTTTATGGAAGGGGTTTTCAATTCAAGACCAGCTTTGCCAAAATACAGTGCTATTTGGGACGTGAGCACTGTGAGCACTGTACTGAAATATTTAGTGAGCATGAAAAACAGTTCTCCATTACTGTCATCTGGTAAATTAAGCATATTGTTTCTGTTATTATCTGCACAGCGGTGTCAAACACTCCATTTAATTTGCATTAAAGATATAACATTGTCAACTGATAAGGTTGATATCAGTATAGGCAAACATCTCGGCCCAGACATCACCAGGAGCCTTTTATGTTTGAAAGTTACAGACCTAGCAAAAACATCTGTATTGTTCAATGTTTGAGAGAATATCTTTCACGCACTCAAGGAATGCAAACTACCAACAAATTGTTAATATCTACAATTAAGCCACATGGACCTGCATCTAAAAACACGGTTGCACGCTGGATTAAGCAGACAATGTAAACCGCTGTGGTCAGTGACTTTTTCAAGCCGCACAGTACGCTTGCTGCGTCCTCTTCAATGGCGAATATGAAGGGAGTACCGTTACAGGTGATCGCTAAATCAGCGGGCTGGGGAGTGCCAAAACGTTTGCTAAATACTATAATAAACCATTGACTGTTGAGGCTGTTGGAATGCACAGAATAATACAAAATATCGTAGGGCAATTTTGTGGGATACCCAAAATAATATGACATTCATTTATTTGACATTTATTCAAAAGTGTTAATGACCAATTTGCAAATTATTTTGTATATGTAAATTGCAAGTTTTGGATATTTTATGTCATGTGTGAAATACGATTCAAGATGTTGGTTCACGTATATATATAATCATTTCTGTATAAAGCTATCGTTCTTGCAGGTACAAGTTAATATTTCGTCTCATAAGTGGGATCTTACAATCGAAATGATCCATCACAATTATCACCGTGTTTTATTATACTGTATTTTTATTACAGTAGTAGCTACAAAATAAATTTTTAAGTCTCTGTGGGGCCCATTAAGGGGTTTATGTGTGAGATGAAATTTGTTTGATTAAGCTAGACTTACCTGCAAGGCGAAGGTTAATCATAATTTCATCCACACAAAACCTCTTAAGGGCTCACACACCCACCCTCTACCCCCCAATATTGACATATTTTGTAATACTACTTATACTTCCACTCTAAAATACGATTGTTAGCTGCTGACAAGTGCGTTCCTCTCTCTGTGTCATACCTTTTACATGTTTTGAATGTTTGAGAACAGGAATCTAGCACCTATTTTGAAAAATGCCTTAAAACAGTCTGTCGTAAATGACAATCAAAACAAGAGGGCCACGATGGCCCTAGGTCGCTCAACTGATATCTATGTATGAAGTTTCATAAAATATCTCAATACGTTCTCAAGTTATTGAGCAAAAACGGTTTTTCTATTTTTAGTAACAGTGACCTTGACCTTGACCGCACCCACCACATAACGTAAAGCAAGGTCTCGATATAAGGTATCTACGTATGAAGTTTCATTAAAATATCTCAATGTGTTCTTCAATTATTGAGCGTAAACCGTTTTTCTACTTTTAATAACAGTGACCTTGACCCCACCCACCCCATAAGCAAACCCAAGTGAGGTCTCGATATATGTGTATTAAGTTTCATTAAAATATCGCAATGCGTTCTCGAGTTATTGAGTGGAAACCGTTTTTCTATTTTCAGTAACGGTGACCTTGACCCCATCCACCCCATATGCAATCCCAAGCAATGTCTCGATATAAGGTACTTATGTATTAAGTTTCATTAAAATAACTCAATGCGTTCTCAAGATATTTAGTTGAAACTGTTTTTCTATTTTTAATAAAGGTGACCTTGACCTTGACCCCACCCACCCCATATGCAATCCCAATCGAGGTCTCAAAATAATGTATTTATGTATTAAGTTTCATTAAAATATCTCAATGCGTTCTAAAGATATTTCTATTTTTAGTAACAGTGACCTTGACCCCTCCCACCCCATATGCAATCCCATGTGCGGTGTCGATATAAGGTATCTATGTATTAAGTTTCATTAAAATATCTCAATGCGTTCTAAAGTTATTGAGCGGAAACTGTTTTTCTATTTTTAGTAACAGTAACCTTGACCCCACCCATCCCATGTGCAATCCCAATCGAGGTCTCGATATATGGAGGATATTTGTTTGTTTTCGGTGTGATAACGCGTGCAGTGTTCTGGCGAGGTATCACGTAAGGTGAGACATTTGTCTCACAGCTCATAAAAAATTGGGGACATTTCCAATTTTTTTGAGACACTAACAAAATACACCTACAGTTTCCTACAAATGATAAAATCAATAACAATATATATTTACCTTGACTAGTTGTGTCTTGTGTAAGTGTCAGTGGTTGGTATGAGTTTAACCAACAGCAGTTAACATTAGAAACACAGTTAATGTTATTTTTTTTTAAATTTTATAAACTGTTCAATACAAATAACTTTTTGTGCTTAATAAAAAGTGAACGCGTCATAAAATTTCCTTCACCATTATAGGCAAGCCAACTGTGCTCTTTAAACCAAGAATTTTGGAATTTTCGTTCAGGTTTTTACGTCAAATTCGTGACACTGTTACTTTGAGTTTCTGTCAAAGAAACTTCTAGATCGTCACTGGCTTTATTAATAGGGCTGCAGGCAGCATGCGAAGCGACGGCCTGACTCATATCGTTACCAACAAACTCTTATGTTTTGATGTTTTGCGAGGAGAAATTACTCAATATAACATTCGAGGCTTTTTTCTTACTCTTAGGTGACGCAGCAGAACACTCCATCTGGAAAACAAAGCGAATACTCTTCAATACGGAGAAAAAACTCGAACGCATTATGTTATCGATTGGCTAAGATTGTAGCGCCATATTTAATTAAACCAATCAGCAAGCGGACCTCAAGCTGATGTTTGATTCGTACTTGGTACACTTCGAGAGATTTGATATCCGTCCCCAAATTTTTTCGCATTTTTGACGATTTGTCCCATGAAATTTTGTATGCGACAAAAATCGCTACTGGACCATTTTTGGGCGACATTTGTGAAAAATAAGCGATAAAATCGCAATTTCGCGGCCTCGCCAGAACACTGCGCGTGATATCGTCACCGGAAAGGGAGACAATTAATATTTTCATGAGAGCTTGCGCAAGTGAAAATATGTATATTGTCTCCATTTCCGGTGACGATATCACGCGTTATCACACAGAAAACAAACAAATTTTCTTTTTATTTAAATGCTGTTTGAATATTCTTTACATTTGATTTTTATTTAGGAAATTTTCAACACGATATTTACAATATTATTTTCCGCACTATTTTCTCTATAATGCGTAGTAAGCGGGATAAACATTCCAGCGCCATCTTGGATTACGATCAAATGTGCTGTGGATTAGATCTAGTTAAGCAACTTAAATCGCAAAACATTTTTGCCTCAAGGCATTATCATGGCAGCGTGTTTACAGTTAGACAGTCTACTACGCTACACAGTATATTCATAGACAACGCAGAATCTGTGTTTCTAAATTTATTTAAGTTTAAATACAATTGGATACAAGTATTCGTCGAATAATGGTCAGCTTTTAAATCAAGAAGTTAACACATACTGCTAGCTTTAAATATATTTATGATAAAAGTACATATTGAATGTGAGTGCGTTCAGTTCTCCGAAATTCAGTTTTCTAAAAATAGCGTGTGCATAGGCGTTATTATGTACACAATAGTTAACACAGTCACGACATTAAAGTGCACGTGTTTTTGCAAGCAATTTAACCTGATTAAACTCGTAGATGCGCGTAAAAATGTAAAACAACAAAAGATGTACTGTTAGGAGTGTTCTGAAATTGAATACGTATACTCATAAAGTGTTTTCTATATTAATTATTCGGACTTAACAACACAATTGGATTAAAAGCTGGTCAAGAATTTGAAGAAAACAAGATGGCAGAGAATTAAATGCTGAAAAATACTTACAAGAACATTGGATACTTAAATACTCAAGAGTGGTTACTGGATATAAAAACTTAATACACACAAAACAATATAATTATGTGCTTAATGAACACAAATTATTACTTACGGCTACACTGGATTCTTGTTATATTTTGGAATTGGAGAACATGCAATACAACAATTATGTAAACAAAGGGAGACTACTGTTCATAGCAACAGTCAACAACAAGTGCAAGTGTAATATGCTGGGATGAATAAAGTGCTAAGGATAAAATAAATACTTAGCTGCTAGAATTAAATTTGGACCAAGATGACGAGCTCCAATACCTTGTGGGTAAAACTTGTACCTGCAAGGCATTGTCTGTTCTAGTCTCCTTGGCTCAATACGACTCAGGAAAATCCAAGAGAAAATAAGAGGAAAGACACTTCAATATAGCAGAGAGGTATTCTTAACATTTGGTGTTATTAATCTTCACTACTTTTCTTTTTTGGTAATTATGTATGATAAATGGTGACAACACCTACAATGAAATATTGTTCAAATCAAATAAAATTTAAAAACGTAGTCCATCACTGTGAGTGATATAGGGATATATCTCACTGATATTTTTCTATATTTCACTACTTAGCATTGAATAGAATAACATGCTTTAACCAAATATGAAACCTCCGGGCCTTGTGGTTTCACAGAAGAATTTTTATATCATTTTGCCATTTACGTCTATATAAACCATGTGAGCCCCAGGGTGTGGCCAATTTTGACCCCATGGGCATCATTTGAACAATCTTTGTAGAGGACCACTGTACAACATTACATACCAAATATGAAACCTCCGGGCCTTGCGGTTTCAAGAAGAAGATTTTTAAAATCATTTTGCTATTTAAGTCTATATAAACATTGTGATCCCCGGGGTGTGGCCAGTTTTGACCCCAGGGGTATCATTTGAACAATCTTTATAGAGGACCACTATACAATGTTACATACCAAAAATTAAACCTCTGGGCCTTGCAGTTTCAGAGGAGAAGATTTGTAGTCATTTTGCTATTTAAGTCTATATAAACCATGTGAGCTACGGGGGCAGTGATTTTTTTTTGGAATTTTTACAACTACCTGTGCCTTTGAACTAGGGGAATTTTAGCGCGACAAACCTCAAACAGGGGAAAATAGTAAATATTTTTATATTCTAAATTGTCAACTGTGAACATTTTATATTTTTATTTTTGTACTGATATATTTAACTTTTATACTGCAGTGACTGTGTGCACACCGTTAACACATGATCATCAGATGATATGATTCTTAAAGATAGATAATTCTTGTATAATAGGCAAAAGGACTAACGGATGGTAGTAAGTATTTCTCTCCTGATGATATCTCTGGAGTTTCATCATTCCTATATTAAAGTTGAACCAACAAATGTAAAACTGATATCAAGTAGAGTTACTTGATGGTCACAGCAAATGCTGATTTAAATTTTACAATATTTGAATGATGAACACAAGAGTCAGATTTCTTAGGGCAATTGCCTAGTCGCAATGCTTGTTTTATGGCCCTTGACTTTGTCAACCTATAGTTCAAGATCTTCATCTGTGAGTTCTTTGGTTGTGGCAATCCTCATATTGGCATGTAGATGACCTTGGGTTAGCCTGTTTCTCTTGTTAGTATGTATGGTGGCCATTAGAGAGAAACTTTTTACCCTATAATTTGGCTACGAAAATGTGGTGCACATTATACATTTTAACAGTGAAAATTTTTTAGGTGTTTTTTTCTATGAAAAATCGTAATATATTAATCATATTTTGTTCATAATTAATTCATAATGTTTTTTATAAACATAAACGTTGCATTAGAATAAATTGCAAAAATATTTCCGATTAGAACAGACGATAAAATCCTTGAAAAATGCGATTCGAATAATAAATATAACCTTTTAAAACTAAAGAATGACAGCGTGACGTCATCAATTAACCGGGCTTCCAAATCTGCAAGCCGTTAGAAACACCCATAGCAACGGTGTCGGTTTGACTTCAAATGGCTTTGATGTGACAGCCGAATTTGCGCCTATCGTCTAGCAGTTTGTACCTGAAAAGCGTGTAACACGCTGAGCACGTGGTCGGCGTCAAAAAGCATCGCTTGATGCTACTAAGTACTGTATACCTGAACAAAGCAAGTGCCGTCGATATAGCATTAATGCATTAGCGTTTAAAGAGAAATATCAAGGATTTAAAAATTTCAAACGTTTGTTTTGTTGCATTGGATAAATTGGATATTTAATTTCTGGGTGACGTACTATATATTGTCTGGATTATTTACAGGATTTAATTATATTTGGATTATAAATACGTGTTTCATGCATAAGGTAATTATATGTGCGTATATAAAATTTACTTACTGTAAATTACGTTTTGATTAAATGAGCGTTATATTACAGAATATCAACATTCAACAAACGCGGACAAAATAAGTGCAATATAACATCAACATTCATGGCAAAATCAGCTGCAAATGGTTACCAGATTTTAACCCTCAAATTTTACTTCTAAAATCGGGTCCGTGTTATACACGGTAGTACCAGAACTGTTTTTATCGATGTATCGAACGCTGATTTTTGGTCTAGTTGCAACCTAATATCGTGTGTAAGGAAGCAATAAAGTTTCATCAATTTTTGATTGAAATACCAGCCCAGTCTGAGGGGAAAATGTTTCTTATTTTGGGGAAAAAATGGGTCATTTTAGGGGAAATTTTGATGTTTTTTGGCAAGTTTTTACTGCCGTTATTCGGCAGTAAAAATAGGCCAAAAAAATCACTGCGGGGTGTGGCGAGTTCTGACCCCAGGGGCATAATTTCAACAATCTTTGTAGAGGACTACTATACAATGTTACATACCAAATATAAAACCTCTGGGCCTTGAAGTTTCAGAGAAGATTTTTAAAGTAATTTTGCTATTTAAGTCTATATAAACCATGTGACCCCCATAGTGTGCCCAGCTTTCACCCCAGGGGCATCATTTGAACAATCTTTGTAGAGTACCACTACACAATTTTACATACCAAATATGAAACCTCTGGGCCTTGCGGTTTCAGGGGACATTTTTAAAGTCATTTTGCTATTCAAGTCTATATATAAACCATGTGAGCCCAAGGGTGTGGCCAGTTTTGACCCCAGGGGCATCATTTGAACAATCTTTGTAGAGGACCACTATACAATGCTGCATACCAAATATGAAACCTCTGGGCCTTGCGGTTTCAGAGAAGATTTTTCAAGTCATTTTGCTATTCTAGTCTATATAAATTATGTGAGCCCCAGGGTGTGGACAGTTTTGACCCCAGGGGCATCATTTGAACAATCTTTGTAGAGGACCACTATACAATGTAACATACCAAATATGAAACCTCTAGGCCTTGCGGTTTCAGAGAAAAAGATTTTGAAAGTCATTTTGCAATTTAAGTCTATATAAACCATGTGATCCCCGGGGTGTGGCCAGTTTTGACCCCAGGGGCATCATTTGAAAAATCTTTGTAGAAGGCCACTATACAATGTTACATACCAAATATGAAACCGCTGGGCCTTGCGGTTTCAGAGGAGATCTTTAAAGTCATTTTGCTATTCAAGTATAGATGAACCATGTGACCCCCGGGATGTGGCCAGTTTGGACCCCAGGGGCATCATTTGAACAATATTTGTAGAGGACCACTATACAATGTTACATACCAAATATGAAAGCTCTAGGCCTTGCAGTTTCAGAGATTTTTTTAAGTCATTTTGCTATACAAGTCTATATAAACCATGTGATCCCCGGGGTGCGGCCAGTTTTGACCCCATGGAGATCATTTGAACAATCTTTGTAGAGGACCACTAGAGGATGTCACATATCAAATATGAAAGCTCCAAGCCTTGAGGTTTCAGAGAAGATTTTTAAAGTTTTCAGTTTTAAAATCTATTTTTAGCTCTGGTGACCTACATATGCAGCGGACCGGAACGATTTGAAAATTTTTGAAAGAGGGTCACCCTAGGATCATTTCTGTGAAGTTTGGTGAAAATCTGCCCAGCGGTTTAGGAGATGTTCTTTGAATGAAAATGTTGACACACGACGCACGACTGACAAAAGGCGATCCTAAAGCTCACCATGAGCACATTGTGCTCAGGTGAGCTAAAAATGCATAGACATGTGAGAGTTCTTCAGAATTCACGGCAAGATCAGTGTGTTTTTTTCACCTATGGGGGAAAGGTGGCGGGGCCCTTCAGATGGGGAAGTTTGCGGCAAAAGCGTATTGTTTTAGAAAAGCATTATTACCTGTTTATATTCTACATTGTAATAAAACATGAATGAATTGTTTTGCTACAAATGATAACTAGGATTAACTTGGTTTGATAAAAAATTACTGGGATTGTTTACGAAAATTCCAATATTTTAGTCAATTTTTTTTTTTAAATAAAGCTTTCATTCAAGGTAAAATGTATACTTTTTGAGCAGGGGAATGGGGCCGAATTTCGGCCCTAAAAAAAACACTGCAGATTAAAAAAAAAAAGTAGGGCTAGTAGGGCATTTTTTAGATAAAGTAGGGGAAAAGTAGAGAGGAGGTAAAAAAGTAGGGACAATAAGGAAAAGTAGGGCCTACTTGACAGTCTGAATGTTACATGTTTAGATATTACAATAGAAAGTGTGTTTTTTAAAGCTTATTAGTAAAACTCTTTAAAACAATATCTTTCAGAACTAAATAGACCTACTAAAATAAACAAGAGCAATGCATGCAGGTGCTAGACGCTCTACTTTGTTGTATTCAGTAGTACTCTGGCCTTTTGTTCATAGAATCGGTTCATCACTGTGATGAAGTATGTTGAATTTCAAGCCAATACTTCTTATAAATATCGAGATATTTGACCTAAAGCTAAAGTTGTACGTTGAAAAAAAGGGCAATAACTCCACCAAAATCCTTTATATAGTTACCTTATCTTGTCTACAGAACATAACTGTTCATCAGCTAATACACGTGTCAGTAGTCATACAATGTCATGGGGATATCGCTGCAAGAAATGGGGTGCAAAGTGTTGTTATAATAGGGGCCTCTAATCCTGTGTCCTTAATTTATATGACTAGGCATTTTCAATTACCCTCTACTTTATTGAAATATAAGACTTCAATTTCAACAGTTCAACGAATATTCCAGCTCTTAAACCACCATTAGCATACTTTAATGGTTCAGGTTGTTTTTATCCATTTCCCAAATGTTTGATATCTGGAAATAGACGAAATCTCAAAAATATCTAGGTTCAAATTGTATTCATTATTCACCGTTCTCATTAAAAATGTGTTTAATCGAAAAACAATGCATACATATTGCAGAATAAGAAAGTCAATATTTAACATTTGAATTAAATGTTGAATTTCAAGTAATGTTTTGAATTTGTCTTATATCCAGTAAAACTCAAAAATATTGTTTTGTGTATCTAAAACTTTCAATATCAGAAGCTGTTCTTGTGTATATTTTTGAACGAACGGACCCTGATTCTACTGCAAAGACGAATATCCCTTGTACTAGTCAATCCGGACCGTCTCATCAGTTCGGGCTATTGATATATCATTTTAAATAAACCACTATACATGCTTTACTGTGTAACTTATTAAACTTAAATGTTTCTGAGTAAGTTTGCTCATTTATTTGCGATTAAAGTTAGATTTTTCACGCGTTAACTGTTCATAAATGGAAAGTAGGTCATGTTTATTTGAGAGCAGTAAAGCAATTTATTTGAACAGAAAATGTATACTTACCGTATTAACCCTATGTATTGGGACACTTAAAAATAATTTTCTTGTCCCAATATAAAGGGTAATACAAAAATAATTCCCTAAAATGTGTCCCAAAATATAGGGTAATATTTGACCCAATGTATTTTCACACAGACACCGATTATCGTTATACGGCGTGCTTAACTGAGTGGAGCGTGTAAATTAAGAACACCGGGTAGTGTAGCGTGTTAGTACACAGTTTTCACCACGGGTCAATTAAACAGGCCCTAGACGTGTTTGTTTAGCGATAAGAACGCCGCATGTGGCACACTAGTTGGCTTCATGAGAGACCCGACAATTATCACCCTTATACTGGTAACTGTCAATTGACATTGACAATTTTATAGTTTGTTATAAGAAGTTAAATAAACTATTTAATATGAATATCATTTTACGCACGACTTAATACATGCATTACAATTTTGAAAACGGTAGTCTTTGTAGTTTTTATTATATTAAAAGGTACACTCTTATTATTTGCTGCATATCGATTGCAATATACGGTGTACAGTAGATCTATACTACTCAAATCATATTGAAATCGAGAGATATTTATTTTAAACTTGCAAAATTGAAGACAATTTACCATAATATTTTTGTGTCCCAATATTTAGGGACAAGAAAAAAATTTAAATTTCAAGTGTCCCAATATTAAGGGAATCAAAAAATAAATATTTTTCCGACAAATAGGGTGTCCCAATACATAGGGTAAATACGGTACATAATTCTTATAAAAATAAATTAGTAGGTTTGAAAACGGTGTTGGAAGTAGCTTATTTCTAACTTTTTATTCAAAATAATTGGATTAATACATTAAGCAGTCACACATTTACCTCAACAAACTAATTATAGAACACACACCTGCGCATAGCAACCATCCTTGAGAACCAATCAGAAGGGCCGGACAAATGGGTCATACTGTACATGAAAAAGGTCATAAGAGGAAGCTAAATTTAGGCTGTACTTTGGTAAAATATTGCCTATTTTCAGTTTTTTTTTAATGTGAAATATTACCAATTAAACTATATATTAATGGCCTAAACATATGTATTTGACAATGTTTAAACTATGTACAGATCGATTTATGCACTTACAGGGCCAGGATGATGGCCATACAAAGTCATGATACATCATTGATTTGCTTGGTATTAAAATTTTATTAATGGAAATTCATTCTTATGGTCATAAAACTTAGAGGATGAAAATGTGTAGCTGGGCAATACGCTGGAGGTCTAGAACCAACAAATGTCTAGAATTCATTAATAAGACTAAAAGTCTAAATCCGTCTCCAGGGTCCACCTTCCCAATAATGGGCCCAGCGACAACAGTAGTTACCTGCTTCTTCGTAGCTGGTGAAGGAAGTGTAGCACCCATCCCTTCAAGCCAGTTCTTAAAGAAGGCCAAGTCTTGTTTATGAAGCAGATCTGGTTGAGCTTTGCATGCTTCAACAAACTGTTTCAGTTGCTCCAGCTCAGCTTTTGGAAACCCGCTCATTGTCGCGACCTTAAATTAAAACGAAGCATCAATCACTGTCAACAATATTCAGTCAATCAAATAAAACTATACCGTAAAATTACCGCAAGCGCATGTCAACACACAACCGAGTTTTCTTTTCGTACTTTGCTATTCGGTAATTATGTGTTGGTTCTAGAATAATCCCGAAAACTAGTAAAGGTTACAAATCACTGAAACACAACATTTATTGGTTTGTAATCTAATGTCAAAAATCTGAAATCGTAAAATTTACAACAACAACAAACGTTATTTACGATGTTTGTCCTAACGCCGCTTAGAAAACTGTGTAGAATTTATTCCCATTTGTTGATTCTTTTACCAGGCTATAGCAAAGGTATTTTCAAAGTGGTAAAATTTAAGCAGTTGAATAATATTTTTTCTCCCCCTACCTCTGATTCAAGTATCGATAGGGCAGTTGTCAGTTACTGGCATAAGTACATGCACTTAGTACTGGTAAACCACCGAGGAAAAGTGTGAGTAGGTTAACTGACCGCCGTTAGACGGAAATACTGTTGAATACGGCGAAAAATCCAACAAGAAAAAGAAACAAACATATCGAGTGTCAGAGAGGTTTATTGATAACCGGCCCCAAGTCAAACCAGTCCCAGGTGAAAGCGCCCCCCCAAAGTCAAATCGGTCCCACATGGGTTTTTTTCCAAAATGACCAAACCACCACCACCGCCTTAAATGCAAAAGGGCAGTGACATATTTTATTTTTTATAGATCTATAATTCTCAATATTTTTTTAAACACGAAACATCTAAGGCTGCTGCATGCGCTGTTGTTCTTTATGAACTTCTAGAGCAATCTATGTTAATTTAATCTCAATTTTAGTGAAATACTTTTCAGTTTAAGTTTGAAAAATCGAGTGAATATCGATGGAAAAGGTGTACTGCTGTTAAACACAAGACCAGAATAGGTTTTCCATGAAAGTAGTGCATTTATTTAAAAGAGTGATTTTTTTTGCATATTAAACAATTTTGTGGCTCTATTTACTTAAAGACAAAGTCAGCTTAAAAAAGCATATATTTCCAGATTATCAGGTTACTGAACACACTATTATTCTACTGGTTGGCGAGTAGTATCCGTGAACTAGCAGTATCCGTGATTTGAATATTAAAAGGTGTAAAAGCTCACCAGCATTGAATGTTGAGTTTACACACATCACCTAGCAACTGTTCCAAACGCAGACTAAGTTGAAGTCTCCAAAACTTCATATTTTTCAAGATATTTACATGTTTGTTAAAACAAATCTCAAAACAACTTAACTCCTCGCGGGGCATTCACGTGCACGTCTTTGCGCATGCGCATTAATCTATAATTGGATCCCTATTTTTATCTTCTATTTCCCTATTTTCGGTTTACCAAGGGTGATCGCTAGGTTATTCACATAAAGCAGCAATTTTAGTATTTAAACACCACCATCCATTTATTCAACACGCATTCTTCGTGAAATAAATTTTCTTTAAAAAAACAAGAATTGCTGTCGCAAAATGTTTACTTAAAGAAAATAGTAACAAAGAATTGCAATTTTAAAATGTTTACTAAATTATACGGCTAGTTTCGGGACGATTTTGTCAAAATTTCAATGCAGGGGAAGCATCTACTTCGATAATAACAAGGTTATCTCCCATTTACAATCAGCAATTTTAGGGGTAATCAAAAGCGCATTTTTCGGCATCCACTTATGTTTGTAGTCGCATTATCACCGTTAATCTGGCATAGAATTTAATAATATTACATCATTATGATGTAGGTAATATAATGTAGAATAATATAGAGTGATTAAAAGCTTGAGGTTGTAGCACAAAAATCGCATTTTCAATTGAAAGGAAAAATCACTGATACTACTAGTTTTATTGCTTTAACGCTTATTGATTACCCCTTAGGAGCCCCTTATATGGAAAAATCCATATGACGTCATGACAAGATATTTACATCCTCGTAAACAGAAGGAGCCCAACTTTGTACTGCAACAAGCTTTTCATTAAAAGTATTACTTACGCGATTGAAAATAAAGAAATACTACTAAAAAATCACGGATACTACTCGCCGACCAGTAGAGCATCTTATGAAAAAAAAAAAGGTATCTAAGATAGAACGGTATCTGAAGAAGCATATTAAAGAAATAATATAATTTAGGCACAGGAAAACCACACAGAAATATTGTAAAAAATATATTGTGTATGTACCTGTTTATGCATTTCAAATAAATGTACATGTATATTTTCTTAAACCAAAAAGAGGTCCCTTATCAGATACATCAGAAATACACAGGTCAAAACATACACCTTGAGCTTGTTATTTTACACTATATTTTCATATAAAATTGTACAGTCCCTCTTTAATATCTTAGTTTCATATGTTGTTAACAGATTCACCAAGGCTCATGCTGCCATTCGCCAAAATTAGCCAATTGCTACAAATTTGAATATGTGGCTAAAGAAAATTCTATTTCGCTACAACTTTTTCTTAATAAAAACCTTATTTTTTGTCAAAATTAGGATTTTTCAATCTAAAAAGGTAAATTTGGCTAAAGAAAATTTTCGGCTAGGGTGAGCCCTGAAATTGCACCATTGAGGCCCTATTTGTAGACATAATCCCTGTTAGTGCAGTACATTCAATAACAAATTTTAGTTGGTATTTCTAATGCACTTGTTACTTGTAACATCTCAGCTTATTTATTCTGGGTATGTCCCAGGGTTTTCCACAGGTTTTCTTGAAGGTATGTGGGCACTGCTTGTCAGTCGCACAGTTGGAAGCAAGACCATATCGATTTGTATGCCCCCACAAAGTGAGAGGCATTAAGCATTGCACTTGTCCGTCCATACATACGTCCATACCTAAAGGAATTTGACTGAGACAAATTTAGGCAGAATTATGGCCCTTTGTCATTTTTTTATACGCCCGTTTGAAAAAACGTGACGTATTTTGGGAAGGGCCCTGGCGGGTTGGCGTATGGGCGGCCGGGTGGGCGGCGGAAAAACTTTGTCCGGAGCATATCTTTGTCCAGCATGGATGGATTTTCAAATAACTTAGCAGAAGTGACAAGCATGATGAGCTGTAGTGTCGCGCTTAAGAACCAGGTCCCTAGGTCCAAGGTCAAGGTCACAATTCAAGGTCAAATGTCAAATTCAAGAAATCAATCCTTAACACTTTGTCCGGAGTATAACTTTGTCCAGCTTGGATGGATTTTCAAATAACTTGACAGAAGTGACAAGCATGCTGAGACAGAGTGTTGCTCGCAAGAACGATGTCCCTAGGTCCAAGGTCAAGGTCACAATTCAAGGTCAAAGGTCAAATTTAAGAAATCTATCCTATACACTTTGTCCGGAGCATATCTTTGTCCAGCATCGATGGATTTTCAAATTACTTGGCAGAAGGGACAAACATAGGGAGACGGAGTGTCGTGCATAAGAAGAACCAGGTCCCTAGGTTCAAGGTCAAGGTCACAATTCAAGATCAAAGGTCAGATTTAAGAAATCAATCCTAAACACTTTGTCTGGAGCATATCTTGTCCAGCCTGGATTGATTGTCAAATAATCTGGCAATAGTGACAAGCATGGTGAGATGGAGTGTCACGCGCAAGAACTACATCCCTCTGTCCAAGGTTAAGGTCACAATTCAAGGTCAAACGTCAAATTTAAGAAATTAATCCTTAACACTTTGTCTGGAGCATATCTTTGTCCAGCATAGATGGATTTTCAAATAACCTGGCAGAAGTGACAAGCATAGTCAGGGATCTCGGAAACGCAAAATCAAGCGTATTTGGACGCATACTTTTTCAAAAGGACGCTTTTCAAAACTAGACAAAGAGTCCTGGGATGCATGCATTTCTGCTTACTGTGTATACCCTATTACATAAAACGTTGGTACTGTTCGAGCATTGGTACCCTGAGGCTACATAAATGCCTGCAATAAACTTGGCAGTAGTGGCGATAAAATCAATTATCGGCCCAGAGTACATACTGCAGCTGTCACAGTCAAATCACTTGGCTCCGCCCAAAGCAGTCCCTAAGCTCCGCCCACACCATTCAAGACAGTTACTGCTAACTTTCATTGGTTAATTCCTTTGTCACTCATCTGTTAGCTTTAATCCACAAGTCAATTAGAATGTGCGAAAATGTGACAACAGTCGTCCGCAATGAAGAACAATTAGCACATGGTTAACAACCTTAATCAAAGAATTGTTAAAATGAGTGAAAAACAGCTTCAGCACATTTAATTAACTGAAATTGCAAATCAAATTTAATGAATATCACTTAAATGTCAATAATACGATGATAACAGTTTTTGTCTTTGACAGATATTTCATACGAAAATCTAGGGCCGAATTTTGACAGGATTATAAATGCATTGATCAGTAAACATACACTAAGGAACATTCTAATGTATTATATATATATAACAAGACATAAATTAACAATATTGGTGATAATGTAAGTTCAAAATTTTGCAATCTCACATATTTTCGGGACCTCGCAAAAATTATCGTTGCCGATTCTTCATGTCACAAACATTTGTAAAACACCTGCAAACACACACTTTGGTGTTTAATATCCCTAAAATAACTACTCCTTGTCTGGTTTTTTGTGTTTTTCACATGTTTCCAATTACAAGTTTGACAGTAACTTACGATTTTGTGCATGCCTGCTGTTCTGTACTGTAATCAACCACATCATACATTTTTAATAACCAGGCCTTTCAAAGCAGCACACAAGTCTAGACCATCAATTACCTGCTTAAAATTAAACATTGGTGATAATATTGTTTTATTAGAAACGATCATTAAAGAATTATATATAATCATTATAATTACATAACCTAATACTAATAAATTATAAATAATAATTATTATTATTAGAACTGTCATATATTGTTTAATATTAAAAACATCATTTAATGTCATGCGTCACATGATGGACTTACTTTTTTTTTCTTTTTTATTTGGAACTCCTACTTTTTAGGGGGCAGGAGTCCCTGGACTCCTATTTTAAAATCCTAGTGAGATCTGTGATAGTGAGACGAAGTGTCGAGGGCAAGAACCAGGTTCATATGTCCAAGGTCAAGGTCACAATACAAGGTCAAAGGTCAAATATAAGAAATCAATCCTTAACACTTAGTCCGGAGCATATCCAGCATGGATGGATATTTAGCTCACCTGAGCACGAAGTGCTCGGTGAGCTATTGGTATAGGGGACCTCTCGGGCGGCGTCCGGCGTCCATATGCCGTCAACAATTTGGACCGTTATCGCGATAAAGACTCCTTTTTTTATTCAATCTTGACCTAACTTGCACAGTTTGTGTATGACCATAAAATCTCGGATGGGATTGTTATTGGGTTAGATCACACCTGTAACACCAGAGTTATTGCCCCTTTTTCATGAAAAAAGTGCAAAAATGCCCTTTTCCAACGAGTAGACTTTATTTTCCATACAATCTTAACCAAACTTTCACAGTTTGTGTATGACTATCAGATCTCACCAGATGCCAAAAATGGGCCAGATCGTGTTTCAAACACCAGAGTTATTGCCCTTTGTTTATTTAAAAATAAAAATAAAATGGACATTATTCAGGATAGAGACTTCATTTTTCATCCAATCTTCATCGATCTTGCACAGTTTGTCTATTACCATGAGATTATAGTTGTAGTCATATATAAGCAAGATCTGACCAGAAACACCAGAGTTATTGCCCTTTGTTTGTGAAAAAAATATGCAAAAATGGACATTATTCAGGATAAAGACTTCATTTTTCATCCAATCTGCACCAATCTTGCACAGTTTGTCTATGACCATAAGATTAAAGGTGAAGTTAAATATAAGCAAGATCGGACCAGAAACACCAGAGTTATTGCCCCTTGGTTTGTGAAAAAAATATGCAAAAATGGGCATTATTCAGGATAGAGACTTCATTTTTTTATCCAATCTTCACCAATCGTGTACAGTTTGTCTATGAACGTAAGACTGCAGGTGAAGTCGAATAAAATCATGATTGGGCCAGAAACACCAGAGTTATTGCCCCTTGTGTTTGGAAAAAACATGAACAAGTTATCAATGATTGGCTTGCACACACGATTTTTGATTCAATGTTGACCAAATTACACAGTTCGTGCATTACCATAAAAATTGATTGATAAAATTTGATTTTCAACAGTTGCGACACTTGCATGCAGTTATTTGTACATGCAACATTGATGTCTTCAGAGCCTGCATTAACATCATTTATCATCATTGAACAGAAAATTATCAAAGAAAAAGGTACACTTTACTTATAACACAGCCATCGCAATTATCGCATTGCAACTAGTTCTCCAAAACTGTTTGCGAAAAAGACATCATAATATACTGTTTCTTCATTTTCCAGAATTGTCAATGACTTAATGAAAAAGGGTCAGGTAAGAATATCGAGAAAAATTATTTGAGAACCATTAGCAAAAAAAAACGCACATCCACTACCCAATTCGTACTTTAGTTAGCCCATTGCACTAACCAATGTATTAAATCAAAATTGATCCTATCCCCCTGTGCGTATTGTTCAGATACCTTAATTTTCAAACCTGTCACAACAGTATGGTCTTGATCTGTACCATTTCTCAGTTGAGTGCTTTGGGCTATCATGGCCCTCTTGTTTAATAACTTGGCAGAAGTGACAAGCATGGTGAGGTGTAGTGTCGCGCACAAGAACCAAGTCACTAGGTCCTAGGTCAAGGTCACAATTCAAAGTCAAAGGCGTAGTGGCGGCGTCAACTTTTTGTTTCCGCTCTCTAACTCGAGATCGAATTGAGTTATTGTAATGAAACTTAATACATAGATACCTTATTGCCAGACCTCGCTTGGGATTGCATATGGGGTGGGGGTCAAGGTCAAGGTCACTGTTACTAAAAATAGAAAAACGTTTCTGCTCAATAGCTTGAGAATGCATTGAGATATTTTAATTAACTTATTTTTTAATACATAGATACCTTTAAGGATGGCAAAACTATTCGAATATTCGATTGAATGATCGCCATTCAAATAGTTAAAACGCCATTCTAATATTCGCAAATGTGTATTGCTTTTTTAAAAACAAATAATTTCCCGATTGTAGAAAGTAATTTTCAGAAAACATAAAGGCAGTTTTTCACAAATTGATTTCTTTAACCGTGTTTTCAATGGGATGGCCCGTGTCACGTGTCAGACTGAGAGTTATTGAATATACGGCTCGGTGTCAGTTGCCACTCGCATACAGTCCCCAGTAATACACAATTACACCAGACAGTAGGAAACCATAACTGTTAATTGGTAGTCAGAACGATCGCCTTTAGACTTGTGAAAAGAGTTACAAAATATTACAGAAGTGCGATCACACATTTAGCAGTCACAACTGAGAAACTTTGCAAAAATTTGCTGATAAACTAATGCTTATCGGAGCGTTTCACTACTGATAAAAATGTGTGGTGTTTGAAAACTTTTTTATTAAAAGAACAATTAAAATAGATTCTGCAGATTTTTATGCGTTTATATTGTGTAATTAATGCAATAATTTGAAAGTGCAATGTATTAATGAAAATACGACGCGACTGACTAATCGGTACTAAAATGCAAAAATAATGATTATGTCTCATAGGCCACAAAGTTTAAAGTAGTCAATACAAATCTAAGCGAATATTCGATTGAATGAAAAAGCGAATATTCGAATACCAATTTTAGTATTCTATGCCATCCCTAGACACCTTATATCGAGATCTGGCTTGGGATTGCATATGGGGTGGGTGGGACTGGGGTCAAGGTCAAGGTCACTGTTACTAAAAATAGAAAAACAGTTTCTGCTCAGTAACTTGAGCATGCATTGAGATATTTTAATGAAACTGAATACATCAATACTTTATTTTGAAACATCGCTTGGGATTACATATGGGGTGGGTGGGGTCAAGGTCACCATTACTAAAAAATAGACAAACAGTTTCCGCTCAAACGCTTGAGAAGACATTGAGATATTTTAATGAAACCTCATATGTAGATACCTTATATCTAGGCCTTACTTGGGATTGCATATGGGGTTGGTCAAGGTCAAATCACCATTACTAAAAATTTTATTTTTGTGCTGACTTTAATGCCTTTCGTTAGAAATATTTGATTTTCCATGTTTCTTGTTAATTTAGTGTTCATAATTATAGATTTCAGAATTTATATGGAATAGTTTTGATACCTCAACTCACCACACAGAGAAAGGCTTTGGAGATGAATTAGATGCACA
The DNA here is from genome assembly GCA_027627225.1 of Congeria kusceri. Taxonomy (NCBI): domain Eukaryota; kingdom Metazoa; phylum Mollusca; class Bivalvia; order Myida; family Dreissenidae; genus Congeria; species Congeria kusceri. The sequence goes on from CM051025.1 coordinate 39,987,250, forward strand.
AATACCATGACTCTACCTTATTGGTTTTAGAATTGTTTCTCTTTAGTCGTTGAATCTTTACCCCTAAAAAGCTTCTTTGACGGGCGTATCTTTGTGACAATGGCACTCTTGTTCCATTATAGAATATATACTTCACGAAATTTAATGGACAAAACTCCTCTTTAACTGCTTGGCAGATTGTGCTCAGACTTTCACAGCCGAAGGACCTTAACATGTAGGTGATCATAAAAGAAGGAATTTTGGCTACAACCAATTTTTGGCAGAATTATGACCCTTTTGTCATTTTTCCACTATAGAATATATATGAAAATTAGTTTGTGGAGGCAAAAATTAGTGTTGGCGACACGCCCTTTGTCTGTGTGCAAAAATGTGTGCTGGGGGGCATCCGTGTCTGTGATACATCTAGTTGATACACTGTTTGTTTAATGTTCTTCGAAAATATCTGTGTCATATATAGGGATTAACTTAGGGTGGCAGCTTTGAAAAGTTAGCCCTATCGGCCATCTTTAAGCCTGTTTGCAAAAGTGGTACTGCTTTAAAGGCATATTGGGCCCGACAAGCAATACAGGCCTGCCAGAGACCCTGTGTGCCACCTTCTTACTTGTAATTTCCATTATGTATATAAATGTTGTGCAGTATAGACATGTCTCCTCCATTCCATTCCCAACATACCATATCATACTTTATAGGTGTTGCAGTCAAGAAGTTCCCAGACTCCTTTTAAGTTTTGTCTATTTGACATCTAACAATTAAATTTTATATGATTCATTATTAGACTATTTTTACCTTATAAAGAATGAATCATTGAACAATATTCAATTATATTTTATATCGAAGCTGTTATATCTACATAATAAACAATGTATGGAGCACTTTGAAAAATTATGATTTGAATGTGTTCACATAACAGCAGAACCTTTATTTGTGCGCAAAATGTTGTCATATTTTACATGACTTCATTTTAATGTCCATTTCAAATAATGTGAAATAACCAGCACAAAGTAACAAAATATTAGTAACTGATGAAAGAAAATTGAAAGGCGCCTAAAAATTTCAGACGACAAAACGTTGATGTCAATTGAGCTTAAGAGCAACGTGCAGTAATAAAGTTTTGTGTGAAGGCGGGCTTGACCAGCGCAGAATTGTGTAAATTTCTTCCAAAACAGGAGGGAGCTTTTAATTAATGCAGAACAATTGTGTTTGAGTGGCACCGGCATTTCAGAGAAGGGATCCAACGATTCACGGACCGGGCAGCCAACCACGGAGCAGTGAACCAGAGATTGTGTCTTGAATATTGTTTCTGCTGATCGCCGGAAGTCTATTGATGACGTTTCAGACTGTGTTGGTGTGAGCATGGAACATTGACACAGGACTTAGGGATGAATAAAGTTTGCGCCAGATGGGTGCCCCACCGTCTGTGCGACGATGACAAGGAAAGGCATGTCACCACTTCCCAAGCATGTTTGATGAGATTGAATAGGGATGGCGATCACTTCCTTGATAGCATCACTACTGGCAAAACGTGGGTGAATGTTTATGACCTAGAGACAAAACAGAAATTGATGGTTTGGAAGTGCAGCTTATCTTCAACTCCAAAGAAGGCAAAGACATGCAACTCTGGCAAATGTTCATCTTCTTCTGTGACAGAAAAGGGATGTTGTTAACATGCTGTTAGACGGACAAAGACCGTGAACAAGGACTAATATCAAAAAGTAAGTAACACGGAGAGATCTTACCAACGCTATCCGGAAGAAGCGACCCGGGTGTAAGATCAAGAGCCTGTTATATCCAAGATAACGCTCCCCCTCACATAGCAGAGGGTACGGTGAACATTGATTTCCTAGGGCATGAGAGATAACAGCATCCTCTGTACAGCCGCCTTTGTCTTCAGCATATTTCCCTGTCTCAAGTCCATGATGACAACATTAAGAAGCGTCATGAGATGCTTTGTAATGACGTCAATGTGCTCCTTACATATGTGATGTGTCGTATTTGTGAAACATATTTGTTCCATGTTTATTAATACAGAAGTATGAACATTACAGATTTTGATCAGAAATGATTCTTCTTTCAGCTCATATAAATGTTAATATATATCCATGACAAAATCATAACTTATTTGCGAGTAGTCTGGGAACTTTTGACTGCACCTCGTGAATTTTAAAGGATTGAACTGTGAACTGAACTGTATGAATTATATGGTGATACATTACCACACAGTATACAATTAACATTTCTAATCGGTTCAGCTTGAAACTTGAGGTCAGAGTAGTAGCCTGTGTGAAATCTAGGCTTAATATTCTAATATGGGTCATGTGGGGTCATATCTAGGTCAAAAAACATTTGGCCCACTTGTAGTAAGTTGATGTAAGTAAAACTTCATAACTTAAAATTTAATTTTCCACCATACATATCTTGAGTTTTGTGGACATTTTGAAATGGAAAGTGTTTACCAGTAGTTTGTGAATTTATAAAGTGTTTGCTTTTAAGATTTACTTATTTTCTTTGAGTAATAGTAATTTACTGTACAGTTTATATCCTTTCTCAGTTAGTTCCTTGTTTCAGAGTTACTGATGAGAACATGCTATCAGCAGCGGCATTTTGGACAACCTGTGCATGAAACCCATCCCCACTTGATTGCAAGTGATGAGGTGACTCCTGGAATCACTCGTGCGGAATATCAACAGAGACGTTCAAGACTTGCAGCAATGGTGCTGGAGACAAAGAAGCAGTCCATTAAGCATAACATCATCGTTATACTCTCTGCATCTAAAATGTTCATGACGAACGATATTCCATACACATTCAGACAAAGTACAGATTTTTTGTACCTGTCTGGTTTTCAGGAACCTGACAGCATGCTAGTGATTCTCACCTCAGATTATGATTTTAAAGCAATACTTTTTGTCCCAAAACAAGATCCAGATCGTGAGTTGTGGGATGGTCCTAGATCAGGTGACAAGAAAGCTCTGCATTTGACTGGTGTTTCAGAAAGCTACAATTCTGATCAGTTGGAGAAATACCTATATGACTACTGTAAGAAACACAAAGAGTATGCTGTCTGGTATAATGCTAATAAATCTGAGAGTTTTCACATTGCTCACTCGGTTATAAATGAATTTCTGAAACAAGGTTATAAAAAGTTGGTACAGACTCCTTTGCCTTTAATTGAACATATGAGGCTTATCAAATCTACAGCGGAGGTTAAGCTAATGAGTCAGTCAACTCAGATTGCATCCGAGGCATTCGTAGAAGTGATGCGGGCTTCTACACCAAATGTAAGTACTTCCCTGTTTAGAAATCACTCAGCTACTATTTGAAAAAAACAAAACAGAAACAATATGGAAGTATGTCTTTCATGTTTATCCATATTGGAATCGATATTGTTAATTTCCAAAAATGACTCATTCAATGAAAACAGGTGATCTGACTTCCATTGACCAATCAAAATGCGAGTTACAAATATGATTAGATTCATTGTTCAATATAAATGTAGCTGGCCCGCTAACAAAACATAACATGTATGAATGTTCCATCTGTGGTGTTCTATAAGTTTTCTTCAATTGAAGGCAATATATGGAAAACTGTGATTGCCATGGCCATCTGGAAAATTCCTTGAAACCATTAATTTGGATGCGTTGAAAAACTTGGCTGCCAAGGGAGTGCATAACTGAAAACTTCTTGTGTATTTTTTTGGCTCACCTGAGCACGAAGTGCTCGGTGAGCTAATAGGGGACCTCTCCGGCGTTGTCCATATGCCGTTGACAATTTGGACCGTTACCGCGATAAAGACTACATTTTTTATTCAATTTTGACCTAACTTTCACAGTTTGTGTATGACCATTAAATCTTGGATGGGATTGATAATGGGCCAAATCGGACCAAGAACACCAGAGTTATTGCCCCTTTTTATGTGAAAAATGCTGAAATTGCTTTTCTTCCAACATTGTTTATTTTTCATCCAATCTTGACCACACACAGTTTGTATATAACTATAAAGTCTTGGCTACGGTCGAATATGGGCCAGATTGGACCAGAAACACCAGAGTTATTGGCCCTTGTTTGTGTTAAAAAATGCAAAAAATGGACCTTGTGCGGAATAGAGACTTTATTTTTTATCCAGTCTTAAGCAAACTTGCACAGTTTATGAAGGACCATAAGATCTCAGAAATAGTCAAATGTGGGTCAGTTCAGACTAGAATCACCAGAGTTATTGCCCCTTTCTTATTAAAACAGCAACATAGGACTGTGTTGATATAAAGTGTTTATTTTGCATGCAGTCTATACAAAACTTGCATGGAGTGTTCATTGAAATTATATCTCAGACAAGTTTAATAATAACCAGATCAGAACATACATACTTGAAATTATATCTGAGACAAGTTTAATAATAACCAGATCAGAACATACATACTGGAGCTATTGCCCTAGTTTGATTATAAAATTCAAACACATTTCGTTATTTTTCACCAATTTTTCCCAAGCAAAATATATATTCCTGAATTAATCTCTGTGGTCTAAGGGAGATAAGTAAATTGGAACAGGTGTAGTCTCCCTGGAAAATCTATATGCACCATCAAAATAGCACTCCACAGAGCAGTACATTAATAGCCATAACTAGAAACTTGCTAGTAGGCAGTGTAAGCACATGGCCTGTGGTTAGGGAATACACACCCTGATACTTCAGTGGGGCTGTTTACAGCATACTGGATTTAATTGTCCACTTCTGTGTATTATTTTAATGCACAGTATGTTAACTCTCTTATTTATTTGAATGTTTATACACTTCCGGATTTTGAATTCTTGCTAAGTAGAACAGAAAACTGTTGCAGTTAGGTTTAATTATATAGAAAGAGAGAAACTAAAGACTGTAAGTAGCAGTCACTGACAAGTTGTGAATACAGACAATTTCCATGCTATTCAGTTTGATTATCATCAATAATAAGACAAATGGTCAGCTTTTGATTGTCGAAACAAACATAATGCCAGCTACCGATATTTCAAATTTGGAGGAAATTTATCACTGAAATATGGGAAACCTCAATTGTCTGGCTAGTTGCAAAATTTTGAAGATAACTAGAATTAGGGATTGCTTTTGCGTGTGGCCTTTTGGGATCATGTTCTACTGGTTGGATCATATGCACACTACATACTAACAGCATTTTCGAGTGTAACAATTTTTTCATAGCTGACGGATCTGGTTAACAATGTCTTGGGTTATGAGATATTAGCAAGTGTCTCACCTGTAGACAATCATGTCTGCAAACACACAACTTGTACACATGATAACTGCATTTGTCTTGACTGACAAACTAATGTACAAATGACAATTTTTGTTAAAGACTGTCTGAGTTATTGGTAAAACACATCTTTTCAATTATTATTTTTTTTGTTAAATTACCAACATATTTAATTTGGATAAACATTTTACAGAAAAAAAGATACCAGAATTTTTTTTTACGGTCATTCTACTGGCCCTGCCTGTTTGCCCTAACTGCCATTGACTTACGGCTGTAATTTAAAAAAGTCCAAAACAGACTGTATAGAAACATGATCTGAGAACCATAAGCAAAAAGAAAGTAGCAGCACCACCCAGACAGGATATCACATCACACTGCCTGACGCAAGAAATCAAGGAGACCTATCAAACCCATTTATGTATTCTTCAGATTTCTTCATGAAAGTACAGTCCTTACTTGTTTATGTCCATGAGTTTTATTGTTGGTATTTGATATGCAAGGCTTAGCTGGAGATTTAAATAAATATTACAGTTTATAAGCTTGTTAAATGTTTTTATTACCATTATGGCACACATGCTTTGAATAAAAAAAAATCAAACCTGTCACAGCAGTAAGGTCTTCGTCATTGCCAGTACTCAGGTGAGCCCTTTTGGCCATCATGGCCCTCTTGTTTTTAAACAGATGGACCAATTTCAAAATCTGAATGTGGGACACATGTCTACCCAGATATATGCCCTCCTGAAACTCTGACAGACCTATGCCCTCTTGGATGACTATGCCATCTTGTAAATTTGCCACACAGTCACTTGCCCTGGAAAAACAATATTGTGTTAAAAGTTTTGATACACTTAATTATATTAACGTCTTCAGTAGTCTATATCAATTTACATCCATTCATTTAAAAATAATACAAAATGATACATGTAAAAATGACAATTAAAAGGAGGACAGCTAAGTTAAGTTTACATAGTTTATTCCAATCTGTTTAATTGAATTAAGGATTGAATTTAAGTTTGGTTGCGTTCATGCGATTATGAACGCAATGGTCAAACTGGCAAACCCATGATGCGCGCTAACAATACTGGTAATCAATGCAAACATTGTTATTTAAACATTTATGAAAAATCAACATGATTTACTTTGTCACAGTGTTTTTAGGTCACCTGAGCAGAACGTGCTCACGGTGAGCTTTTGTGATCGCCTTTTGTCCGTTGTGCATCGCCCGTCCTCAACATTTATCTTGTGAACACTCAAGAGGCCACATTTATTGCCCAGTCTTCATGAAACTTGTGCCCAGAACATTTGTACTAATTATGTCTTTTTAACGAGTTCGAAACTGGGTCATGTTGGGTCAGAAACTATGTCACTAGCTCAAATTGAATAATAAGCTTGTGAACACACTAGAAGTCATATTTTTTACCAAATCTTCTTGAAACTCGCTCAGAACATTTGTTTTAATAATATCTCGGACAAGTTCAAAACAGTGTCACGTGGGGTCAAAAACTAGGTCACTAGGCTAAATTGAAGAAAAAGCTTCTGAACACTCTAGAGGCCACATATGTAGCCCGATCATCATGAAACTAGCTCAGAACATTTGTCCCAATGATATCTCGTACAACTTCGAAACTGGGTCACGTGCGTTCAAAGACTAGGTCACCAGGCAAAATTAAAGAAAAAGCTTGTGAACTCTAAAGAGGCCACATTTATAGCCCAATCATCATGAAACTTTCTCAGAACATTTGTCTCAATGATATCTCACGATTTCAAAACTGGGTCATGTGGGGTCAAAAACTAGGTCACTAGGGCAAATTGAAGAAAAAGCTTGTAAACTTTCTACAGTCCACATTTATAGCCTTATCATGATGAAACTTGCTCAGAACATTTGTCCCAATGATAACTCAAAACGAGTTTGAAACTGCGTCATGTGTTGTCAAAAACTAGGTCACTAGGGCAAATTGAAGTAAAAGCTTGTGAACCTTCTAGAAGTCCCATTTGGTGCCCAATATTCTTGAAACTTGCTCCGAACATTTGTTTCAATGATATCTCAGATGAGTTTGAAACTGGGTAATGTGGGGTAAAAACCAAGTCACCAGGCCAAATTGAACAAAACACTTGTGAACTCTCTACAGGCCACATTTATAGGCCAATCATCATGAAACTTGCTTAGAACATATGTCCTAATGATATCTAGGATTAGTTCGAAACCAGGCCACATGGGGTCAAAAACTAGGTCACCAGTCCAAATTGAAAAACAAAAAAAGCCTGCGAACAATCATAAGGCCACATTTTTAGCTGAATCTTCATGTAACTTGCTCAGAACCGTTAAATGCCTTAGACCCTCAAGTGAACAACCTAGGCCCTTATGGCCCTCCTGTTTAAACCAATCAATTCCAATTGGTAAAACTTAAGAGACTGTCTTATCCAATCAGTTTGCTTCCAATGTTTACTAGCGATTCCCTAAGTTTTCTTTCTTTATACGTTAGCAAGCCAAATGTATTGTGCAGACCGAAACCATAACGCCGAACAAAAATTAAACACAGCACACACAACACATAATTTACTAACAAAAATAGACGTTGTTTAAGTAACATGTACTTTTTTGCAACTATTGTGTTTGTAAAATACAGTTTTCGTCATTTAGGGGTGGGGGGGGACCATAGAGTGAACGATATAGCTATTGTTATCGCTGTATTGGAGGACTTTTAAATGATGTTCTGTGCTAAACTGTAAATTTTTCATTTCAGATAAATGAATCTTATTTATGTGCAAAGATGGATTTTGAGTGTAGGATTCGTGGTGCTGAATTCCTTGCTTATCCACCAGTTGTTGCTGGTATGTTTATCAAATTTGATCTATCTCCACTTTCCAAAGGCCAGTGAGCTTATGCCATGGCGGTTTGTCCGTAGTGCATGCATCCATGCATAAACGTTTTCTTTTAACACCTTCTATGAAACTGTTAGGCCCATTTGATGAAACTTTACAGAATGTTATTTGGGTGGTCCTCTGCCAAAGTTGCTCAAACGGTTCTGGTCAAGATGGTTGCCAGATCTATAAATTTTAAAAGATACGTCTTCCTATAGCGCTTGGTAGTTTTCAAATAATTTCACAGAAATGTTTCTTGGTTGATTCTCTACCAAGGTTGATCAGATGGGTCCAGTCTGTTGAAAAACATGGCCACCACGGGGCAGGGTCATTTTTCCTAAATTGCAAGTCATGACTCATGAACACGCAAAAACAAGCCTGTTAAAAGGAATCGAATCAAAATATTAAACTAATGGTGTTTGAAATTGAAATAGAATCGAATCGATCCATGACTAAATCGTTGCAGCTCTATAGACTGCTACAGGTTACAGTTTTCATCTGATCACCATCTTACATTGAATGATGTCCTCTGTGAATGCACAGTGAATGATGAAAATGTGTCATGTTTGGTCAAAAACTAGGTCACATAGTCAATTACCCCATAAGACCCACATGTTTCATCAGATAAGTTGAAACATTGCCAAATTGTTGTCCACCATGAAATGTTGGTTATTGTAAAATATGGGTCATCAGCAATAAAAAACTAGGCCATAATTGCCTCAGATGTAAGCGACTTTTTAAATCATATTTACACTCTAGTGGCTTCAATTTTTATCAGATCACTTTGCAATTTTGTGAGGTTGATAAAGTCAATGAAATCTCTATTCAGTTTCAATATGGGTCACATGAGTTAAAAAATTTAGTCCTCCATGAAATTTAGATTTGTTGAGAATATGGGTTGTCTATGGTCAATAAGCTGTCACTAGGTCAAATAATCTAAACACATTTTACATTCTAGGAACCACATTTGTTATCACATCAGGTTGAAACGTGGTCAGATTGTTTTCAATGAAATCTAGGTAAAATATGGGTAATTTGCGGTCAAGAACTAGGTCATATTACATAAAACTTGTATAGTGCCTTTAAAAGGGCCATTATGTTATTATGATGTGAACTTCAGTAAAAGAAAACAATGAAATAAGCAGATTTTAATTGATTTACAATTAAAGAAAAGAAAACAGAAAAGTAAAATGCTGTAAAAATTAACCAACAATGGAGAATAAGTCAAATTTGTGGAATGTCTCCCTGAATGCTTTGATCCTAGTGATGTTTTTTGGTGGGTAAATGAGAGAACGTCTCGAGACTCAAATAAATTTGTTCCATAAGGATGTTGATACTAGTTTGGGAAAGTGAGGAGAAAAATAGGTTACTAGGTCAAATAACATTAAATATTTTAAAAAAATTACAATTAGGGTATTCATATTCCTTGAGATTAGGTTGACACTAGGTCATATTAATCCTTAGTCTAATTTATTTTCAAATTAATCCCTGGGCCAAAAAGAAAAAATTCTGAGTTTCAGGCAACCCGACCCTACCTATCAAAAACCACCTGACCCTAAAGTTTTTAGGGATGATTGTTTCCTTGAAATTTGTATTTGTCAGATTTTAGATAATTTTCAATGTTTTTTTTTTCCAAAATGTGTCTTTGAAAAAAAAAAAAAAATAAATCAATCCTGACCCTAACTAACTTTTTGGAGACCGTTGCCCGAAACACACAATTTTTTTTGCCCTAGTCTAATTTAATTTGAAAATGGTTCATCACATCCTGCTACTGAAGCCAAGTACCATATAGAGCTATGTTGGTCCTCTTGTTTGAATTTAATTGTGGTACTCTGTAGCCTGTTTACATTGTTGTACATGTAGGTGGTGACAGGGCTAATGTGATACATTACACTAGTAATAACAGTCTGGTATGTGATGGTCAGCTGGTCCTCATGGATGCTGGATGTGAATACCATGGGTATACCTCAGACATCACCCGCACTTGGCCAGTCTCAGGTTTGTTCACATCACAGTTCCAATTTATTAAGCTTGTCTCAGTAATGCAAATAATGTATTGTATAAAATTGCCATGTTTCGAAATGTTTGCAAAATATATCAAATACATGTAATACTATGAACACAAACTTTTATAATGGACCATAGTTTAACTATTTCTTCAGGACACTTTTAAAAAAAATAATTTAATTGCGTTCTGTGATTTCTGACAGATAATCTTGTGGCCTAATATTTACAGAAGGCATACAGTAACTAAAGGGTAAGCATTTCACAGTGAAAAGTATTGTGGTCACTAACCGTCTGCTGTTCGCCGTCCGTCGTCAACAATTACATTAAAAACTTCTTCCCTGAAACCACTTGGCTGATTTAAACCAAGCTTGGCAGGTTGCTGTGGCAACCCAAAGCTAAAAAACTGAAAAAAAAATTTTTTTTGTCAATAATCACTTGCTGAAATCTGAAATAATTTCACAGAATTTTCATTTAGTGACCCTCTTCCAAATTCCTTCAAATCCTTTTGATTCGTCAGGTGTTAACACTATGCATTATTAGAGTACTTCTATTGTCAATATTGCTAGATTGAATAGGTATTTGGTGAAACTGTCATGGGTGTTAAAATAAATGGTTATGTCACTGAAAGGTGTTAGGCTTAAAAATGGTTTTATTGCTTTGCATTAATTTAAGTTTAATTGAGTGCAGCATCTTCAGTTAAAATATAGAGTGATAAAAATCTATGTGGGTTAGACAGTGATTGTGGCTCAGACAGGTGGTACAGTGATTGTGGGTTAGATAGGTGGTACAGTGATTGTGGCTCAGACAGGTGGGACAGTGATTGTGGCTAAAACTGGTGGGACAGTGATTGTGGCTCAGACAGGTGGGACAGTGTGGCTGAGACAGGTGGTGCAGTGATTGTGGGTTAGATAGGTGATGCAGTGATTGTGGGTCCGACAGGTGGTACAGTGATTGTGGCTCAGACCGGTGGTACAGTGATTGTGGCTAAGACTGGTGGTACAGTGATTTGGGCTCAGACAGGTGGTACAGTGATTTGGGCTCAGACAGGTGGTACAGTGATTGTGGGATAGATAGGTGGTACAGTGATTGTGGCTCAGACAGGTGGTACAGTGATTGTGGATTAGATAGATGGTACAGTGATTGTGGCTCAGACAGGTGGTACAGTGATTGTGGATTAGATAGATGGTACAGTGATTGTGGCTAACACTGGTGGGACAGTGATTGTGGCTCAGACAGGTGGTACAGTGATTGTGGGTTAGATAGGTGGTACAGTGATTGTGGCTCAGACAGGTGGGACAGTGATTGTGGCTAAGACTGGTGGGACAGTGATTGTGGCTCAGACAGGTGGTACAGTGATTGTGGCTCAGACAGGTGGTACAGCGATTGTGGCTCAGACAAGTGGTACAGCGATTGTGGCTCAGACAGGTGGTACAGTGATTGTGGCTCAGACAGGTGGTACAGTGATTGTGGCTCAGACAGGTGGTACAGTGATTGTGGCTCAGACAGGTGGTACAGTGATTGTGGCTCAGACAGGTGGTACAGTGATTGTGGCTCAGACAGGTTGTACAGTGATTGTGGCTCAGACAGGTGGTACAGTGATTGTGGCTCAGACAGGTCGTACAGTGATTGTGGCTCAGACAGGTGGTACAGTGATTGTGGCTCAGACAGGTGGTACAGTGATTTTGGCTCAGAGACAGTTCGTCCAGTGATTTTGGCTTAGACAGGTGGTACAGTGATTGTGGCTCAGACAGGTCGTACAGTGATTGTGGCTCAGACAGGTGGTACAGTGATTTTGGCTCAGACAGGTGGTACAGTGTGGCTCAGACAGGTGGTGCAGTGATTGTGGGTTAGACAAGTGGTACAATGATTGTGGGTCAGGCATATGGTACTGTGATTGTGGATTACCATGAGTTCATTTAACAATCAAAATTTGCTTATCTGAATCACAAGGTGGTTGTTTGTTTTCGCACAGGAAAGTTTACCAAGGCCCAGCGTCAGTTGTATGAGTGTGTGCTGGAAGTACAAGAGGCTTTACTGAAGCTGTGCACTCCTCAGTACAGCCTTGCTGACCTGTACCTGCAAATGTTCCGCCTTCTAACACCCAGACTCCTCCTGTTGAACCTCATACCATCAGATGTGGCCGCAGATGAACACAAGCTCATAAAGGTATATAAACAGCTAGTGGCTACAGTTGCAGATTGAATATTTTTGGCTTATATAATTTAAATGGCTTATGTAGTTTGCACTGGCTTTTTATGCCCCCACAAAGTGAGAGGCATTAAGGATTGCACTTGTCCATCCATCCTTATGTATATCCGTACATACACCAGTACATCCCAACATTTTGTTGACTCGACCCCTCTTTAAATGCTTAGCGAATTTCGCTCAAACTTTTACAGCTGAAGAACCTTAACGTATAGGTGAATGTGAAGGAATGAATTTTGTCTGCGACAAATTTTGGCAGAATTATGGCCCCTTGTCATTTTTATGCCCCTACCATAGAGTATACCCTGTCCGTGGGTACGTACGTATGTATGTGTGTACATATGTACGTATGTTCGGATTCTTGTCCGGACAATAACTTTGTCCTGCATTAGAGGATTTTCAAATAACTTGGCAGAATTGTTAAGCATAAGGAAACGGTTTGTAGCGCGCAAGAACCAGGTCCATAAGGTCAAGGTCACACTTAAAGGCCAAAGGTCAAATATAAGAATTTAAGCCATGCACCCTGTCCGAAGCACAATTTTGTCCAGCATGGATGGAATTTCAATTAACTTAGTGTTAAGCATGGTGAGACGGTGTGTCGCGTGCAAGAACCAAGTCCCTATGTCCAAGGTCAAGTCACACTTGAAGGTCATATGTTAAATATAAAAATTTAAGCCATAGACCCTGTCCTGAGCATAATTTTGTCCAGCATGGAGGAATTTCAATTAACTCGACACAATTGTTAAGCATGGTGAGACGGTGTTTCACAAGCAAGAACCATTCCCTAGGTCCAAGGTCAAGGTCACACTTAAAAGTTAAAGGTCAAATATAAGAATTGAAGCCGTAGACCCTGTCCAGAGCATGGAAGGAATTTCAAATAACTTGGCACAAGTGTTATGCGTGGTGAGATGGTGTGTCGTATGCAAGAACGAAGTCCCTATGTCCAAGGTCAAGGTCACACTTAAAGGTCAAATGTTAAATTCAAATAACTTGGCAGAAGTGCTAAGCATGTTGAGACGGTGTGTCGCGCACAAGAACCATGTTCCTAGGTCCAAGGTCAAGGTCACACTTAAAAGTAAAAGGTCAAATATAAGAATTTAAGCCATAGACTCTGTCCAGAGCATAATTTTGTCCAGCATGAAAGTAATTTCCAATAACTTGGCACAAGTGCTAAGCATTATGAGACAGTTTATCGCGCACAAGAACCAGGTCCCTAGGTCCAAGGTCTAGGTCACACTTAAATATCAAAGGTCCAATATAATAAATTAAGCCATAGACCCTGTCCGGAACATAATTTTGTCCAGCGGGGAAGAAATTTCAAATAACTTGGCAGATGTGCTAAGCATGTTGAGACGGTGTGTCGCCTGCAAGAACCATGTCCCTAGGTCCAAGGTCAAGGTCAAACTTAAAGGTCAGTGGTCAAATATAAGAATTTAAGAATAAGAATATAATTACTTTTTGTCCGGAGCATAATTTTGTCCATCATGGAAGGAATTTCAAATAACATGGCACAAGTGATAAGCATTATGAGGCGGTGTGTGGCGTGAAAGAACCAGGTGCCTTGATCCAAGGCCAAGGTCACACTTAAATGTCAAAGGTCAAGTATATGTATAAATGTTAAGGTTTATAATGATTATTTGTCAGGAATATAAATATTGATGTGAAATTTGCGATACCTCAACTTACTTCACAGAAGAAGAGAATAAATTAGCAGAAAGTACAATATAAAAGGACATTCCTCCTTTTGCAAAATATTTTGTATGCATACAGACAAACTGGGGCCATATAGAACAGGCTGCATAGGTGGGGGCATCCGTGTCTGTGGACACATTTCTAGTTTCCACTATAGAATATATACTTATATACCCATATACATAAACTATACTTGAAAAACCATTTGTGGAGGCAACTCCTCCTAAAACTTGTCAGTGGATTTTGCTCAAACTTTCACAGCTGAAACTCCATAATTTTAAGATGATCGTAAAAGAAGGAATTTTAGGTGCAACCAATTTTGTGGAATTATGGCATTTTTTTTTAAGTATTGAGTATATATAAAGATGATTTTTTTTGTGTAGAAGCAATTCTTTAACTGACTGGTGGAATTGTCTCAAACATTCACAGCTGAACAACCTAAATGTGTCGATGATCCCAAAGGAAGGAATTGCGTCTGCTACTGATTAGGGAGTAATTATCGTCCTTTGTCATTTTCCCACTTAAGAGTTTGTATATATAATGTTGTTTATTCCCCCACTAAAAATGGGAGGCATTAAAGTCCCAGCATGTTATAAAAATGGGCTTATATCTTCTGTGAAATGGATTCAAACACGAACCTAACATTTTAAGCAATTTAAAACTGTATAAATTAGCAAATTTAGGCATTTAGAGCAACCCATGAAGTGAAAGTAAAACTTAAAAATAGATCTCGGTTTCACATGTCCATGTGACCATGATCTACAATACACAACAGACATGACGGACTATGACAGACAGTGTTACAGAATGTGTAAGTTATCGTTTTATTTGCGCTGTATTGTGTTCTAACAATCAAATTATAGTTGATTTGGTAGCATTTCACGGGATAATCCGAGGGTATGTTAGAACTGGAAACTGCTTATTATCCTCATATCTTTTTATATTGCTACAAGAAAGTAAACCGAAAGTAAGTCATTTTCTACACCGTGTATTATGTACAAACATGCTTCAATCGTGATAGATCACACAGTGAAACAAATTAGCATATTAAGTCGCCAGCCTGGCGTGTTAGTGCTTTTGATGGGGTTTCTCCAAGATTTCTCTTATTTGATGTAATGGCTTGCGGAAAACAGACCGAATTATCTAGTCTGAATATATTACGGATTCAATTAAGGGTTTCTTTGTGTTTAGCCTATATAACTTGACTGTAAAACGTCCGGGATCTTTAAGCATTGCACTTGTCCATCCGTCTGTACGTCGCGAAATTTCGCGGACTCAACTGCTCTTTGACTGCTTGGCAGATTTCGCTCAAACTTTAACAGCTGGAGAACCTTAACATATAGGGGATCATCAAGGAAGGAATTTTGGCTGCTACCAATTTTGGCAGAATTATGGCCCTCTGTGATTTTTTCCACTATAGACTAGTCACTTTCCAAAATTTTGTGGGCTCAACTCCTCTTTAACTGCTTGGCAGATTTTGCTCAAACTTTCACAGCTGAATAACCTTAATGTGTAGGTGATAGTAAAGAAAGGAATTTCGGCTGCGACCAATTTTGGCAGAAGTTTGGCCCTTTGTCATTTTTTCCACTTTAAAATATATACTTAAGTTTAGTGGACTCAACTCCGCTTTAACTGCTTGGCGGATTTCACTCAAACTTTCACAGCTGAAGAACCTTAACATGTAGATGATTATAAAGGAAGGAATGTTGGCTGAATTAAGGCCCTTTGTCCTTATTATGCCCCCCGAAAAAGGGCATATATTAGTCGCACCGTCCGTCCATGGGTGTGTGTGTTTTGGGTTGGTCCGTTCGTCTGAATTTAGTTTCTGCTCTGTAACTTTAATGCCTGGATGGATTTCAGTATATCTTGACACTGTCATTCCCCATGACCAGACGATGTGTTGCGTATAACACCCATGCTTGTCTCTCAAAGGTCAAGGTCACAATTCAAGGTCAAAGGTCAAGAAGTTTTGTTTCCGCTCCATAACTTCTAAACGCCTTTTATTTTAATATTACTATATGGATTTTTATATTACTTCAGATTATTATTCCCCATGACCAGGCAACGTGTCGCATATAACACCCATGCTCGTTTGTTAAAGGTCAAGGTCACAATTCAAAGAGGTCCAGGATTTCGTTTCCAGTCCATAACTTCTAAACACCTGGCAGTATTTTAATATTACTTCAGATTATTATTCCCCATTACTAGATGAATCCTAGCCTACAGTCAAGGTCACAGTTTATGGTCAAAGGTCATTATTTTTGTTTCCACTCCATGACTTAAACGCCTGGCAGGATTTTATATCGCGTCAGATTATTATTCCCAATGACCAGATGGTTTGTTGTGTACATCACATATGATTGTCAGCCAAATAAAAAATAATAACCATCATTAGATGTTATGCGCAAAAACCAGGCCTTTAGTTCAGAGGTATTGATCACACTGAGAAATCACAATATTTGTCCATCACATATTAATATACTCTTTTTCTGACATTGCCTTCCTCCGACTAGTAGATGCTTTGGGAACATATGTCACATCCTGTAACAAGCCTCGTTTCCACTTTAGAATATATACTTCACATAATTTTGTAGAATCAACCCCTCTTTAACTGCTTGGCAGAATTCGCTCAAACTTTCACAGCTTAAGATTCTTCAAGTATAGGTTATCGTAAAGGAAGGAAATTTGGCTGTCCAAACATGTGTCGTTGGGGCATCCGTGTCTGTGACACATCTAGTTTAGGGAGTTATTGCCCTTTGATTATAAATTGACTTTTTGTTTGTCTGGACTATAACTTGGCCATGTATGGTGAGATTTGAAAATTACTTGGCATCAATATTTGCCTCGATGACACAGAATGTCATGCGCATGAATCAGGTTAAAGGTCATGGTCACACTACTTTGATAATGGCAGAAATGTTCACATCAATAACATTGCATGACATGAACATGAACCAGGTCCATATGTGAAAAGGTCAAGGTTAGAGGTCAAAGATCGAAATTGGCACTTTGCTTTTCCATGATATAGACAATGGCTAGAGGTTTTTTTTAAATTACTTGGCACAAATGTTTGCCTCAATGAGATGGGATGTCACAAGCATGAACCAGGTCCATAGGTCAAAAGTCAAGGTCATTCTTAGAGGTTTAAGGTCAAAATTAGGAATTTGCTTGTCCAGGCTAGAACTTAGACATGGATATAGCAATTTTCAGATTACTTGGCACATTGTTTGCCCCCAATGCAGAGCTCCAGATAACTTTCTAGGGCAATGCTTATTTTACTCCCTAATTTAAAACTGAATTCTAAAAACCGATTGATCAAATCATTTTTTACAATTGAATATGACACATCAATACTTAGTTCTAAATCGGACACTTAACCACCATGCTTGTTGCCATGACATGTGAAGATTTCATACTGGTTTTCAGTGTGCAGATAACACTATTTGCCCTACCTATGCAGGTATAGTTAATAAGTAACTCAATACATCAGAACTTATTGAACATACTCCATATTTTGACTGACCACAATAGCTAACCGTTGAGTACTCTTTGCTCAGGTCATCTGAAATGGTTCTGAACGATTGCTCATCATCTGCAGTGACAGAGACTTCAAACATTAAGAAAACTGCTTTTTGCCGTTAAAAAGTGTATCCATGTTTCAAATGTTTTGCTGACAGTACCACAATGCTTTATGGTAGCTTTTGATTCATATATGTCTTTTATATTGGGTAGAACTCTGGTTTGATTACTTATTTCTCGTACTTATGATTATAAAAAAGAAAGCATTAGCATAGTTTTCTGGCCACTGACTGGCTTTTGAAGCCTTTCACGCTTCCATGAACTGGTGTTCTCCACCATTTTGATTTTTGTTTACCAATTGCACAGAACGGTCCACTTCATTTCGGCTCAGGACAAGATGGTCACGTGGCCGAAGTATAAACCTAATAAAACGTTCGTTTTATTAAACTTTCTATCTTTCCAATTGTATGATAAATGTATTAAAAGTATTATACTACTATGATATTAACACGCATAACAGTCAGTGAACATCGAACAAGTGATTATCAACTGTCTACACTATCGCCCGTTTTGAATTTGGGCTCTCATTCCAAATAGAAAGCGCTGATACAATTAGTGACGTCATGAATCACAGTGAATTTTGCTATATATCTTGTATTGAGTGCCTAGATGATTCAGTCCTCATGAGTTTCCGACACTGCCAAAACTGGTTTACTCACGTTACACTAATTTTAAATTCTTGTTTTCATTTTTTCAATGCGTAACTTTACGCACAGATTTTAAATCTAAATCATTTTGTGTTTATTTAAATGCGTATTTACGCCTTTACGCACCTTATCTGGAGCTCTGGCCCCAATGAGACGGTGTGTTATTCATATGAACCAGGTCTGTTGTTCAAATGTCAAGGTCACATTTAGAGCTCCAAAGTCAAAATTGGCACTTTGCTTGTCCATGATATAACTTGCCATGGATGGAGGGATTTTAAAACTATTTGGCAGTGATACGAAATGAAGCGCACATGAACCAGGTCTGTAGTTCAAAGGTCAAGGTCACATTCAGAGGTCAACGTCAAAATTGGTTTGATTTTCTGGGCTTTAACTTGGCCATGGATGGATAGATTTTAAAATTACTTGGCAGGAGTGTGGGCCTCAATGACATTAGCATGATCCAGGTCTGTAGGTCAAAGATCAAGGTCACTCTTAAAGGTCAAAGGTGAAAATTGGCACATTGTTTGTAAGGATGAAGTGATTATAAATTTCTTGGGACATATGTTTGCCTAAATCAGACGGCATGTCACAAGCATTAATCAGGACTGTAGGTCCAATGTCAAGGTCACACAGAGGTCAAAGTTTGAAATTGGTTGTTTGCTAGTCTGGACTGTAACTTGATCATGGATGGAGGGGTTTTCAAATTACTTCCTACAAATGTTTGACTAAATGAGAAAGCTTGTAGTGTGCATAAATCAGGTCTGTAGGTTAAAGGTCAATGTAACAATTAGATGTCAAGTGGCATAGGGTACCATCTATCAGTTCTCCAATATTCTTGTTTTAACTTAAGTATTTCTTTAAGGTGCACTTCTTTTCAACAAGCTGTTGTATTGGAGTAACAGCTTTCAGACTTTGTATACTTAATACTGATTTTTTGCAAAAAAAGAACAAGAAGATATTGTCTTCACTTGATCTTTTAATCAGACATGGCATTTGTAATTGGCGGTGCTCTTGTTTATTAATAAATGTGCTAGATACATAATTATCCAATTTTGTCATGGTGACAGTCTTTGTTCATTTAATTTTTTAGGACTGTTATGTGAATGTTATGCAAGTTCATGTGGATAATTACATAAAAATATTAAACAGAATATAATTTTCCATTGTTCTGTTTGATTTTGATAGAAAATGTAATTTAATATGAACTATTGAAGTAGAGCTTTTGGCAAGCTGCTTATGTATGCTATTAAAGGACATCATTTTTAACTGAAGCATTAATAAATTGCCAGCATAAAAGTACATGTTGAGGATATGGACAAAACAGTATTAACATGTCAAATGTTGTCCCATTATTGTATTGACAATAGTAAAATCAAAGATATTTAAAAATAGAAAAATAGTGAAACTGAGTTACAAGCAAGCACAGTTGACTTATATTTAGCTCTACTGGCCAAAGGGCAGGGAGCTTATGCAATGGTTTATGAGTGTGTATGTCAGTGCGTCCGTTAACACTTTTAAGCACCCTTTAAACTACTGGGCAGAATTCAACCAAATTACACAGAAATCATTATTGGGTGATAAAGATTTGAATTTGTTCATATGGTTAGTCTATTGCATAGATCTTTTTGTTAAAAAAAATTTCATGTCTGAAACTACAAGGCCTACGGGCTTGATATTTGATATTAACATCACCTATACATGGTCCTTTACCAAAATTGAAACTACAAGGCCTTTGCCTTAGATATCTGGTGTGTAGCATTGCCGTGTTGGGGGTAGCATTGCCGTGTTTTTCTTGGTGTTTTTTGTATGAACTTAAAATGGGACAACCTTCAAAAATGTTCATTTCCAAAACTACTTAAACAAAAAAAAATTCTAAGCCTTTTATATTTGATATGTATCCCTGCCTTGTGGTCCTGTTTAAAATTGTTTAAGTCCTGCTTCTGGTCTATAACGTAGCCCTGTTGGACAGTCCTGGGGTCAGTAGATCGTCTGGTCTTCCTGGGCCTCTTGATGAACCTGACAGGCTTCTTGTTGAGTCCAGTCCAACTTGGCCTACCGATTAATTTGGCTTGGTCCTAACTTGGCCTACTTTGTTTGAATAATGGATTTATTTAAAGTTTGTATATAGAAAGGATTAACAGAATTTAATTAGATGACATCTATAAATTAATAAGTATTTATTACTGCTATAATATTATGGTGATAAAATAATGCAATCAGATGTTAGATAAATGTAAACTATATACGAGGCATGTCGTGGGAAAACCGGGCTTAATGCCTGTGCGTCAAGTGTTGTCCCATATTAGACTGTGTAGTCCGGACTGGCTAATCCAGGATGGCAGTTTCGGCGTTTATGGTATTTTCTGTTTCAAGGAAGTCCCTTCTGAACATGAATCCACTCGTGTCGGAAAGTGTCATCCCGGACTGCACAGGCTAATCCGGGACGACACTTTACGAACATGCATTAAGCCTGGTTTTCCCATGACATGCCTCATACGTTTATTTACAAACAGTTTCCAAGTATACACAATGACAATTTATGTATGCAGGCCGAAGATCCTCCGGACTGTGGCCTGGAATGTTAAGATTGACCAATATTGAAGTATTGAGGTGCTGGGGTAGTATGGAATGCTAAGATTGACCAATATTGAAGTATTGAGGTGGGGGGGTAGTATGGAATGCTAAGATTGACCAATATTGAAGTATTGGAGGTGCCGGGGTAGTATGGAATGCTAAGATTTACCAATATTGAAGTATTGGAGGTGCCGGGGTAGTATGGAATGCTAGGATTGACCAATATTGAAGTATTGGAGGTGCCGGGGTAGTATGGAATGCTAAGATTGACCAATATTGAAGTATTGGAGGTGCCGGGGTAGTATGAAATGCTAAGATTGACCAATATTGAAGTATTGGAGGTGCCGGGGTAGTATGGAATGCTAAGATTGACCAATATTGAAGTATTGGAGGTGCCGGGGTAGTATACACGTTTAAAGGCCCAAGGTTACTGCAGTAACGATGCATGGATAGTTATCTTCTTTTAGTTAAACTACTAAAGAACTGTGCTAATGGTAAACACCCTCCATGCACAATGCATGAAGCATGTTTTCTCTACGTTTTTTTCACTGGACAATGCTCAGCTGCAGAGCAAGGAGAAAAAGTCTGTGAAAAGTGATGTTAAGCGGCTAATTGTTAACCATAATCGTTTATGTTAAACCCTTTTACCTGTTTATTCGAGCCTTTTGCTTAATTGACACATTGATAGTCCGACCCCACCTCCTGCAGTGACGCTCCGTGTTTATATCATAACAAGGGCCTATTGCTTGACATATCAATAATTACCCATTATGATTTTACAATCTCAGTTGGGATCGATAATGAGCTTTATCAGACCAGATGCATTAGAGCCTTGTTTTAAACCATGCTGTTGCACAAAAATGGGCAGGTAAATTGCATTGCTAAATTTTAGGTTTTACGGGAGCTATGTCCTCACGATGTTGGTCACTACCTAGGAATGGATGTTCACGACACTGCTTCAATCAGCAAAAGGATAAAGTTGCAGCCAGGAATGGTTATTACTGTTGAACCAGGTCAGTCCAATACTCAGATATTTACCCATTCAAAGCTTCTATGAAGCAAAACAGTCAATCCATTTTCGTTGATGATTATTTTCCAACTCAAACAATGCTTCCAAGTAGAGCTAGAACTTGTAGCAACTGATTACTGGGATACCTGTCGCTGTATGACAAGTACCAGCGTGTGCCAGCAATACCAGAATACTTATTTCCATTGAACAACAGCTTATTTAAGACCACCGATATTACTTTAAAATAAAAGCAACATACAAAAGGGAATTTAAGTTTATGTAAAAGCTTACTTAAATGTCAAATAACATTTTACACTGGTACCAGGGAAAAGTTCGTAATGTTAACAGATTTATTTTTAGTTTACCTGGCACACTGAATATTGGTAGTTTGAGTCTTCCTCAGTATTGTGTTTGAGACTTCCTCAGTATTGTGTCTGTCCAGGTGTGTATGTGAAGAGCAGCAATACGGTGGTTCCAGAGCAGTACCGAGGTATAGGCATACGTATAGAGGACAACGTACTCATCACGGATGGACCGCCTGTTGTGCTGACAAGTTCCTGCCCAAAGCATCCAGATCACATAGAAATGTTGATGGCTTCCTAGTGCCATGACAGTCTCAAACAATGAATTTTAAATGCTACCTTAATTTGAACTCAAAATGCCACAATAAAATATTGTAATACAGTTTGCATTAGAATTATTTCTTTCAGCATTAAAATGGTGAAAGTTACAGAGTAGAAATATGGAGTAACCAGGCTATGACCCTGATTTTTGTGTACTGGTGGTTGCTTCCATTGTATATTTGCCATTGTAACTAAATGTTTGGTACAGGAAAGTTGATAAATGTGTCAATTTGTAAAACCTTTGTAATTTTTAGCTCCACTGACTAAAGGCCAGTGAGCTTATGCAATGGCTTATTTAGCGAATTGTTTGTTGTATGTGCATGCATCTGTCTGTAAACTTTTTATGCCCCCCGCATCTTGATGTGGGAGGCAAATAGTGATTGTCCCATCCGTCCTTCCTTCTGTCTGTGACAAGGTCAAGTAGATTTTACCGTTTCGTCTAACACCAACACCGCTTACTACAACACTTGGAAACTTACACAGTTCTTGCTTATGACCATTTCCTATCCACCCAGATCACCCAGCTCATTTTGACCTTGACCTAATTTGCACTTATAATTTAAATGGGCTGTTTCTTGGTTAACTTCATTTTACCGTTTCGTCTAGCTCCAACACCGCTTGCAACAACACTTGGATATTTACACAGTTGTTACTTATGACTGTTCCCAATCCACCCATATCACCTTTGACCTTGACCTAATTTGGACTAAGGAATGGGCTATCCAGCTATCCACTTGGATACTTACATAGTTGTTGCTTATGACCATTTCCTATCCACCCATATCACCCAACCTCATCTTAACCTTGACCTAAATTGCACTTAGAATAATTCAAATGGGCTGTTTCTTGGTTAACTAGATTTTACTATTTCGTCTAGCACCAACACCGCTTGCTACAACACTTGGATACATACACAGTTGTTGCTTATGACTATTCCCAATCCACCCATATCACCCAACCTCACTTTGACCTTGACCTAATTTGGACTAAGAAATGGGCTATCCAGCACCAACTGGGGGCAGTTGTGTTTATCAAACAGACAAACACAGAATCTTGTTCTTTAAATGACATCTCATCTGAAACCATTAGACCGACTTTGATGAAACTTCACAGAAATGTTCCTTAGTTGGTCTTTGCTTAAGTTGTTCAAATTGTTTCAGAGGAGAAGATTTTTGAAGTCATTTTGCTATTTAAGTCTATATAAACCATGTGACCCCCGGGGTGTGCACAGTTTTGACCCCAGGGGCATCATTTTAACAATCTTTGTAGAGGACCACTACCGTAATTACTCAGTCATAAGTCGAGATTTTAAGCCTCTTAAATTGTGGTTGTAAATTACATTCGACAAAAAATCGTAGCATATTTTATTGAAATATTTGTCAAATACATTTTATTTCTTACCTGCATATTTGCTAATCCACACACTATAATCCATTCATAATTATCACAGTTTGCCCTTTCTATTAATTACGGACAATAAAGACAAAATGCATAACTATTTCATTATTAAATAAGATGCAAACTGTGAATGAAACTATCTACCGGTACTCTATTTTAATTGACTTCCCCACTTTAAGCCCCAGCTAGACCATCAGCGACCAATAACAAATCAATAAATCTGCAGACGAAACCCATGATTTTTGTGTATAGCATGTTGCTAATTAAACTGGCTGGAACCGGTTTTTGTGTACATCAAGATCTGTTAAAGAGGATTTGGCAGTGATTTCAGCTTTAAGGCATTTACTGCAGACTGTACCATATACCTACTTATTAGGGCATACTCTGGCCAATTTTCAGATGATGTTTTATGATCATTCTAACTCGACTTATGGAATGGCTATTATTAGAAATACGTTTCTGGAATGATTTTAAATTCTTGACTTATGAGACGTTTACACTTATGACTGGGTATTTACGGTATTCAATGTTACATACCAAATATAAAACCACTAGGCCTTGAGATTTCAGAGATTTTTTAAGTCATTTTGCTATTTAATTCAATATAAAAAAAACCATGTGACACCCGGGGTGTGGCCAGTTTTTACCCCAGGGGCATTATTTGAACAAAGTTTGTAGAGGAGCACTATACAATGTTACATACCAAATATAAAACCTCTGTGCCAAGCGGTTTTAGAGATTTTAAAAGTTTGTTTGCTATTTTAAGTCTATACAAACCATGTGACCCCTGGGGTATGGCCAGTTTTGACCCCAGGGGCATGATTTGAACAATCTTTGTAGAGGACTACTATACAATGTTTCATACCAAATGTAAAACCTCTGGGCCTTGCAGTTTCAAAGGAGAAGATTTTTAAAGTCATTTTGCTATTTAAGTCTGAATAAACCAAGTGACCCCCGGGTTGTGGCCAGTTTTGACCCCAGGGGCACAATGTTAAATACCAAATATGAAACCTCTGGGCCTTGCGGTTTTAGAGATGATTTTTAAAGTTATTTTGCTATATAAGTCGATATAACCATGTGACCCCCGGGGCGTGGCCAGTTTTGACCCCAGGGGCATTATTGCAACAATCTTTGTAGAGGACCACTATACAATGTTATATACCAAATATGAAACCTCTAGGCCTTGCTGTTTCAGAGGAGATTTTTAAAGTTATTTTGCTATACAAGTCTATATAAACCATGTGACCCCTGGGGCGTGGCCAGTTTTGACCCCAGGGGCATTATTTGAACAATCTTTGTAGAGGACCAGTAGAGGATGTCACATATCAAATATGAAAGCTCTGAGCCTTGCGGTTTCATAGGAGATTTTTAGTTTTTACTTTTTAAATCTATTTTTAGCTCTGGTGACCTACATATGCAGTGGACCGGATAGATTTGAACAACTTTGAAAGAGGTCCACCCAAGGATCATTCCTGTGAAGTTTGGTGAAAATCTGCCAAGCGGTTTAGGAGGAGATGCTGTTTAAATGAAAAAATGACGACGCACATACGCACGCACGACGGACAACGGGCGATCACAAAAGCACACTATGAGCACTTAGTGCTCAGGTGAGCTAAAAACTCTTTTAAACAACATCTCCCCCTAAACCCCGAGTATATTTTCAAATAATTGTACAGACATAATCATTGAGTGATCCCTAAAACTTGTTCAAATGGTTTCGCTCAGTTGAAAAACATTGCGGCCGGGGGTGGGAGGGCGAAGCCATTTTGCCTTATGGCTAATTGAAAACTGTGAAAATCTTCTTGCCAGTAAAAACAAGATGGATTTCGAAATAATTTCAGTTTCACAGAAATGTTCCTTGCATGGTTCTCTACCAAAGTTGCTAAAATGGGTTTGGTCCATTGAAAAAAATGGCCGCCAGTAAGCAGGGCCATTTTTAGCTTGACTATTCGTAGGTGAGCTTTCCTACTACGTAAGTCAGCGTCTGATTTATTCAAAAGTGGACTTCAAAAGTACACAAGTTATTCAATTGAAACTTGGAATATACCTTTGTCATCAACTCCAGCATCAGTGGCAACACACCCCAGAACTCTGTATTGTATTTTGATACAGTTATGCCCCCTTTTCACTTAGATTTTCTGGTTAGTTTATATTCAAAAGTTTTTAAGTTATTCACATGAAACTTAAAACTAACCTTTGTCATCAACTCGAGTACCAGGGGCAACAGTCCCCATAACTCTCTTTTGTATTTTGATAGTTATGCCCCCTTTTCACTTAGATTTTCTGGTTTAAGTTTATATTCGAAAGTTTTGTAACTTCAAGACAACACAAGTTTTTCACTTGAAACTTGGAACTAACCTTTGTCATCAACTGAAGTATCAGGGGCAACATTCCTTACAACTCTGTTTTGTATTTTGACAAAGTTCTGACCCTTTTTCACATAGATTTTCTGGTTAAAGTTTATATTCAAAAGTTTTGTAACTTCAAAACTACAGAAGCTATTCACTTGGAATATTCCTCTGTCATCAACTCCAGAATCAGGGTGAACATTCCCCATAACTTTGTCATCAACTCCAGTATCAGAGGAAACATACCCTATAACTCTGTTTTGTATTTTGACAGAATTATGCCCCTTTTTCACATTGATTTTCTGGTTATAGTTTATATTCAAACGTGTTGTTACTTCTAAACTACAAGTTATTCACTTGAAAATAAGAACATACCTTTTGTCATCAACTGCAGTATCGGGGGCAACCTCCCTATAACTTTGTTTTGTATTTTGTCAGAGTTATGCCCCTTTTTCACATAGATTTTCTAGCTAAAGTTTATACTTAAAACTCTTATAACTTAAAAACTATGCAAGTTATTAACAACATAAGGTTTTCACTGAATAATTTGATGAAATAATTGCCATAACACAGTTTTGTATGTCAACAAATCTATGCCCCTTCCACTTTCCAAATATGTACCAACTAAAATACTTTAAAGTATAAGGAACAAGAGCTGTCAGAGGACAGTGCGGTCGAAAGTATAAGGAACAAGAGCTGTCAGAGGACAGTGCGGTCGACTGTTCAAATTATTTTGATTTGTTAAACAATCATAGCTGTCAGAGAGCGGGGCCTTTTTTCCTTAAATAGCCTATCAGGGTCTATTCGCTTATGACACTCTTAATAAGCCAGTTGAGTGATACATGCACTCATGTTCCTCTTGTTTGTAGGTATTGACATGATGCCTGCTGTCAATCAAAATCTTATTTATAATCTTATCAGCCAATCAGCGCACAGCATTGCGTTTCTCACCCATTACCATGGACTGTCCATTTTCCTAGACAAGCAACTTGTCTAGATATTATTTCATATCAATATTTGATATAGTTTGTGGTTTGAATTTGTTTTTGTCATAAATTGACCAGTTACAAAAAGATAACACTCGTAAAATGTGGGTAACCATTAAAACCATAACAAACACATTGACAAAGTCTCGTTTTTAATAATAAATGAGCTCGTATTTGGGCCTAGAACTTGAGTAAATTGTGTGTAAAAGATATTGAAACTACTTCTGATATTTATTTAATCATGATTAAATACAAATAATAGGACAGTACATGTCTATCGTTTTAAAAGTTTATGAAACTTTACAACTGCTAGTGATTATGATCATTCTCTTTTATTGAACAGCTCTTATCTTAATCTGATTTGCATATCTTATCACTGACACTTTCCTGTGTATTGTTACACCATCTGGAATAGTCGTGTATAGCACTAAGTCTTGTTGATAATTAAGAAATAATTTCGATTTATCGTTTATTCGGCCAATAAACAACGATTTGGAGTCCTGATGAATAGGAATTAATTGCCACGAATCGGACCGATAAACAACGATAATGCGAACATTATTTCGATTCTAACATGATCTGACAAATTATTTTTGCAATTATAATGAGAACTACATTTTACTTCGTTTCGCCCAACTGGCCGCCCTAATGTTCGATCGCTCGTCTCCGCTGTTACCAATGACGTCAATCAATGATACAAATTCATTGTGATGTCACTTTCATTGATAAAAACTGAAATAATGACTTCAGTCTCAAATAATGATGTCAGTCTCTTAACTATTTTTTGTGTGTTGTTTATTGGGTAGTTTAATGATAATTTTGTTCTTTGTCTATAGAAAAATTTACAACTATCTTGTTAGGAGATGCATTCGAACATGACACGCGCAGAGCATTCTATAGACAAAGAACAAAATTCAACGTTTTTAAACTACCAATAAAAAAACGCCCCCACCCCCCCAAAAAGTTCTAAAATATAGTTTGCATCGTAATGGCAGAAAATGACATCAGGTCATGTTTGAATCGAAATATTTTTCGTGTTATCTGTGTTTATCCGCTAATAAACAACGATTTGTCGTTCTGATGCAGTGTATTAAACAACTCTGGCTAAAGCCCTTGTAATTTAATTCATATGCATCAGAACTCAACATCGTTGTTTATTCGGTTAAAGAAATGAAGTTTTCTGTGTTTATCCGCTAATAAACAACGATTTGTCGTTCTGATGCAGTGTATTAAACAACTCTGGCTAAAGCCCTTGTAATTTAATTCATATGCATCAGAACTCAAAATCGTTGTTTATTCGGTTAAAGAAATTGTGGTATAAAAAACTCCAATCAATAATTTTAAATCTAGTCCTGACTAAAAATTAGTCAAGGAAAGTAATCCAGACTTTTTGGCAAATATGAGTTATGGTTCTTGTATGCTTCACTTACTCTTGATGAATAAAATCATTCTGTAAAGCATCATCAAAATGCCTTGTATAATTTTAAAGTTACGCTTTGGCCAATGTCAGTTAAGGGAAGTAATTAACAAACTTCATAAGTTGGGTTCTTACATGCAACAAACCACCTTGTGGGAGTAATAATTTCTGCCAAATTATGAAAGTCCCTGCATGCACAACACTGTTATGCTCTGGACAATTAGTTGACCTCTGACCTTGAATAGTGATCGTGACCTTTCAGCTACAGACCTGGTTCTTGCACACATCATGTCGACTCGTAATGCTTATCACTTCTGCCAAGTTATTTAAAAATCCTCCCATGATGGACAGAATCTGCTACAGACAAAGTCAATAGCTTTAATTCTTATATTAGACCTTTTAAATGTGACGTTGCCCTTTGATCTAGTTACCTGGTTCTTGAATGCGTCACACCATCTTACAATACCACTTTTGCCAAGTTATTTGAAAATCCTGCAATGATGGAAAAAATAATGCTTTGGACAAATTCAATGGCTGTAATTCTTACATTTGACCAATAAGTGTGAACTTGAAATTGAACCTAATGACCTGGTTCTTGGGTGCGACACACTGTCTCATAACGCTGATCACTACTTATTTGAAAATCAACCTGTGCCTGACAAAATTATACTCTGAACTGCACCATGTAGTTTACCAGGCACTAATAATTGCAGATTGCTAGATTGTAAACAACCGAATTCAATTGTTACCAGTTGTAATATTACCATTATAAATCATCTTACTAGAATTATTGTATTGTACCTGTTTTGAACATTTTGTTAAATGTGACCACCAAAACTAGTTGACTGAATATTTGCTCTAACTGAACACCTTATATTCCAGTCTACTAGGATAAAATAAAAAGACATTTTCTGATATGTTCTGTTATTTAACATGTGTGCTTAAGATACATAAACATACAGTTCACTTCAACAGTCTTAAATATGGTTTGTGTGTCATGCACAACATGCGTATCCAAATAAATTTAGGAAGTATGATTTTTTATCATTTATAAAAACAGCTTTAGCCAAGAAACAAATAACTTTATTTGTCACTTATATTCAGATCTCTTAGTTGATATCACACAGTTAATGTTTATTGCCTGGACAAATCAGTTTGTTTAAAAGCAATATGACTATACAAGGCCCAAGCAGTGGAGATGTTGACTACCAGTCTATGGTGAAGGTGGAGATATGTTGATGGTGGAGATGTTGACTGCCAGCCTATGTTGATGGTGGAGATGTTAACTGCCAGTCTATGTTGACAGTGCACATTTTAACTGCCAGTCTATGTTGATGGTGGAGATGTTGACTGCCAGTCTATGTTGATGGTGGAGATGTTGACTACCAGTCTATGTTGACAGGGTAGTTGCCGGTGAGGCAGGCAACGCAGTGGCCGATTGGGCGGCCCTGGTGCTGGATCCCAGCCTGGGTGGCCCTAACCAGCCCCTCCACAGACAGGTACTGCAGCGTGTCCGCACCTGGCAACAGAGCACACCAACACTGACCTCACCATATACATGGCCAAATGGTGAGCCAAACAAGTAAAATGCAACAAGGCTTGTCACAGGATGTGACGTATGCCCCTGAAGCATATGCTTGTCTGAGGAAGGCAACAGAATGTCAGTTACATGTTGGCAAAAATTAAACAATGGGCAATAACTCCGTAATATTGAAGAAATAGTTATGGTCCTTGTACTCTGCAGTTCCTCTCATTGTCCACTACCATTCTATGAAGTTTCATTGGAATCCCTTCAATACTAATGATATTATGCTCCACAAGAAAATTAATGCTTCGCACACGAAAATAAAACTAAGGGCATAAATATTGAAGAAAGAGTTGTGGTCCTTGTGCTCTGCACTTCCTCTCATTGTCCTCTATCATTATATGAAGTTTCATTTGAATCCCTTTATTACTAATGGAGTTGTTCTTTGTACAAGAAAATAAAACAAAGGGCAATAACTCCATAAATATTGAAGAAATGCTTTTTTGTCCTTGTGCTCTGCACTTCATCTCACTGTCCTCTATCATTATATGAAGTTTAATTTGAATCACTTCAATACTAAGGGAGTTATGCTCAGTACAAGAAAATTAAACAAAGGGCAATAACTCTGTAAATACTGAAAAAAGATTTGTGGTCCTTGTACTCTGCACGTCCTCTCATTGTCCTCTATCATAATATGAAGTTTTGTTTGAATCCCTTCAATACTAATGAAGTTATGTTCTGCACAAGAAGCCTGATCGACAGACGGACGATGCGATTACTATGCCCCCGAAGGGAACTTCTGGAGCATAAAAAATCGATCTGAAAACCATTTCCAGCTTTATGATTCCAGAAATTCCATCCACTGGTTTCTTAATACTGATTCTGCATCTAGAAACAAGCAACCGTAAAACCATAGCTATGTACCTTCAGCAGTCATAACGGTTTGCTTTAAGTAAGCTTCAACTCCTGTAAAATGATGAACAATTTATTTTCCACCAGTTTGACATCTCCAACAGATACACATTTGCAACTGTTACCTGTAAATCATTAAGCATGTAGTAAACATGTTCAGTTCAATTTCCACCAATTTACCTACTGATCTTGACAAAATCTCATGTCAAACTTATAGACAGCTGAATGAAATGCTGCAAACAAATACACAGCCACCTTGTTAAAAGGATGAAAAGCTACCTACCAAAGTGGTGTGCCATATCTTCCAAGCTCACTCTATTGGCAACCAGCTCCTCTCGGGTTGGTATGTTTATTCCCATGTAGCATGGGTGCTTTATAGGAGGGGACGCTATTCGTACATGCACCTAAGAACAGAGAACTCTGTATTACAAAGGTTATGAGCCCATGAAACATGTCAATATAAACTAACACCCATGACAGGACGCTCCTCTGTGCTCTTGCACATGACCTTGGTGTGGACAACAACTCTATTTTGCCATGTCATTCGAGAATCTAGCCAGATTTAATATGTTAAACAGACAAATCAACTTCGGGAGAGCTTCGAAGAGTTGAATCATTATGAGACAATACAATTCCTTTAATAAGCAAGTTTAAGCTTGATACACTTAAGTGCATTTGAAATTACCTAAAATTGAAGTATTACGGTTTATCTATTTATTATCTAAATACAAGAACGTCAACCCTAATATCACAAATAATGTATATTAGATGACACTGTAAATGGCAAATTCCTCTAATACATGTTTATATAAATGTTTATACTACATTTGTAAAAGAAAATTAAATACAGCGCATATCTTGTGAATTGTTTTAACCTTTGGGTTAAAGAAATCTTATATTGGTGTATATGGGATGAAACTGGTGGACTTAGAGAGCGGGAATGTTAGCAAAAGGCTAATTTTAGTTGCTGGGGCGATTTGGTTGATTAAAACTGCTGGAGAGAAAATGGCTAAAAATGCCAATATTTGATAATTCAAGGGCCACTAGGATATGAACAGTTGAAGAAGCAGAACAAAGAAAAATTGATTTTTATCTGCATGGATTTCATAACCAGACGAGTTATCCTATAATTTTCTTACTTCTCAATTCATGTAGTAATACGATCGTTTCCAGCCAGAAATTGAATGGTTTTTACTAAAATACAAGGATCGTTTATGAATCCTTTGTTCTTAAACACTCCTATATAATCCTTAATGCCTGGGGCGATTTGGCTGATTATCCAACTTTGCCAAGATATTATGCCCACAAACAGTTCAGTGAAGACTGAGCAAAACTGTTGAGCAGAAACAAAAGCGGTCTACCGACAAACATTAGCAAACCAATATACCACCCCATTTTCGATGGTATCTTGTACTATGCCCTCTATAATACTATGAAGTTCCACTTCAATCTATTATTGAAGGAGTTCTGGTTTGCACAAAGAATTTTAACAAGAAGGCCACATGGCCCTAAAGTGCTCACCTCAGTATGAAGATCTAGGCCTTGTGGTTTCAGAGGAGATTTTTTAAAGTCATTTTGCAATTTAAGTCTATATAAACCATGTGATACCTGTGGCATGGCCAGTTTTGACCCCAAGGGCATACTTTGAACAATATGTGTACATTACTACTATACCAGTAACCATGTTACATGCCAAATATTAAAACTCTGGGCATTGCAGTTTCAGAATAAGATTTTTAAAGTCCACTTGCCATACAGGTCAATAGAAACCGTGGACCACCGGGACATGACTTCTTTACACAAGGGGCATAATTTGAACAATCTTTGTAGGGGACCAAAATACAATGTTTCATGCCTAATATGAAACCTCTGGGCCTTGCAGTTTCAGAGGAGAAGATTGTGTGTGTGATAAAGCCCACTTGCCATACAAGCCTATTGAAGCTATACGACTCCTGGGGCGTGGCTTATTTTTCATACCAAATTCAAATTCTCCTGGCTTCCTGGTTACAGAGAAGTTGCTATATAAGTCTATATAGGGGCAAAATTTGAACAATCTTTGTAGGCCACTGAACAATGTTTCTGCCAAATATGAAACCTCAGGGCCTTGCGCTTTCAGAGATTTGAGATTTATAAAGTAATTTTGCTATTTAAGTCTATATAAACCATTTTACCCCAGGGGCATAATTTTAACAATCTTTGTAGAGTACCACTATACTATGTTACATACCAAATACGAAACCTCTGGGCCTTAAGGTTTCAGAGAAGTCCACTAGCCAGGTAAGTCTAAATAAACCATGTGACCTCGGGGCATGGCTTCTTTTCAATCCAGGGGCATAATTTTAACAATCTTGGTAGAGGTTCTGTATACAATGTTACATACCAAAAACGAAACTTCTGTGTTTCAGAGATTTTTAAAGTAATTTTCTATTTAAGTCTATATAAACACTGTGACCCCCAGGGCGTGCCCATTTTTGATCCCAGGGGAATAATTTGAACAAACTTTATAGAGGACCACTAGTGGATGTCACATATCAAATATGAAAGCTCTCACCCCTGAGGTTTTAGAGGAGATTTTTAAAGTTTTCAGGAAACAAATATTAGTTTTTAGAGTCAAGAGGGTTTCATGTAATTTGAAATACTGACCAAGTTTTACACAAATCCCATTACTGAACTGGACCTAGACATCAGTCCAACTCAGATTGTAACTGATAAGATGAAACCATCCTGCAGTCAATAAGCATTTCACATTTATTTCCCATTTATGATCTAGTTCTAGGTCCCCAGTAAGAACATCATTCCAACACATTTTTGTCTTTACAAACACTTCATGTTATCTGACCAAGTTAATAAAATATGTTAGATCTAACATTTTTAAACAATGAGACATACCTCTTTTGCACCAGCATTTCTGAGCATTTGTATAATAGGTTTCATTGTATTTCCTCTCACTATTGAGTCATCAACAATGACTACTCTTTTATTCACGAAGTTGCCAGTCAGAAGTCCAAATTTCTTGACTACTCCGAGTTTTCGTAACCTGTTGCTAGGCTGAATAAATGTGCGTCCAACGTAACGATTCTTGCAAAGAACCTCTCCGTATGGAATGCCAAGCTAAAAATACACACTATTTCAGGTTGTCAACAGCAAAAGCTTCTACAGGGATAACTCCTCTACCTACACAATGGCCCTAAATGAAAATGCAAGTTCAAATTATTGTTGTTTCTGCATTAGCATTATATAAGAAATGAAAAGGGTGTCAAATCATCTCATTATCACAATGTACTATAAATAAAGCAGGACATGTGTTTCTTGCATAAAAAATGTTCTTAAAGGGCACATTTTGTTACTACAGTTTGTACGAAAGTTAAAGAATCTAGAACTGTCACTCTCATGGCTCAAATACCGCATGCCGCTTTGTCACAAGGATATTGATATAAGCAACATGTAGTTTTGAGGTGTAAAAATGTATTCGTTAAATTGACAAAGGGGAATAACTATGTAAATAATGCAGCTAGAGTTATAATTCTTGTGCACTACACTCCATCTAACAAACATCTATCCATGTATGAAGTTTGAGTTCAATCCCTCCAGAAGTTTTTGAGAAAATGGCCGGTAAATAATGCAGCCAGAGTTTTAAATCTTGTGTACTGCACTTCACCTAACAACCATCTATCCATGTATGAAGTACGAAATCGATATCTAAAAGGGTTTGAAAGTTATGCTTCGAGCAAAAAATCCCTGACACTTATGGTACATTAACATGCTTGTGGCATATGGGTAGGTGATGGCTACAGGTATTACATTAGCATGCTTACAGTGTATGTGTAGGCGATGGCTAAAGTTGGTACATATACATGCTTACAGTGTATGCGTATGCGATGGCTAAAGTTGGTACATTAACATGCTTATGGTGTAAGCGTAGGTAATGGCTACAGTTGGTACATAAACATGCTTACAGCATATGCATAGGCAATGGCTACAGATGGTACATAAACATGCTAATAGCATATGTGATGGCAACAGATGGTACATTAACATGTTTGTGGCATATGCATAGGCAATGGCTACAGTTGGTATATTAAAGGGACTAGTGTCAAACCATTATTATTTGTGGGGTACAAATTATCGTGGATTTCGTGGGTAGACCTAACCGTGAATTCAAGTCCCAACGAAATTTCATGCATTAAACATCAGACTGTTACCAATATTCGAAATATATCCAGTTGTACTGGTGCAGTCATATATTTATTTAGAAATATTTAAGTACTTACAATTTGTTGATTTATCACAAACACCAATTAACGTCAATTAAGATGCAAATATCAGGTAATTTAATTTTTCCACACCACAGTGTTTAAGGCTCTTATTATACGCATGTTTATCTCTCGATCGAGGCTACTTTTGCAGATATTGTTATAACAACGCAAATGCCAATTAGATACTAATTAACGGTTGGGGGTCAATAAGGGCAGTTTATTTGTTGTGATTTAACAATTATCAGCCAAAGAGATATACCACTATACCCTTGTGGCTAAATGACATGTCTTCAGCGCAGATTATCGGATGCACGCATGTTGCGAACGACCACCTATTGATTTAGATATATTGAATATAGGAATGTAAATTTTAGCATTAGCAATTTTTTCCAAATTTTAAAATCCATGAAATCAAGTACCAACGAAATTGTCATTTTTAAAGAAACCACGAAATTTCATTCTGACGAATTTCTATACATTTACAGAATGTCAACAACAAGAGTGCCATTGTCACAAAGATAAGCCCATCAAATGAGCATGTTTAGGGGAAAAGACTCAATGACTAACGAGAGAAAATCCATCCATCTAGACAAAGATATGTTCAAGAAAAAGTGTCAAGGATTGATTTCTTATATTTGACATTTGACCTTGAATTGTGACCTTGACCTTGGACATAGGGACCTGGTTCTCTTGTGGGTGACACTCTGTCTCACCATGCTTATAACTTCTGCCAAGTTATTTGAAAATCCATCCATGCTGGAAAAAAATATGCTCCAGACAGAGTTAAGGATTGATTTCTTATATTTGACCTTTGACAGACACCAAGAGAACCGTCCAACAGTTGAAAATCAAAATTGAACGTGAATTGTGTGTACAATCGCAGATTACTGTGCACAGAATTCTTTCAATTGATGACGTCAAATGCAGTCATCCCTCTGGCATTATTGGTTTCCCACAGCTTAACGCATTCTTATTGGTTATCTTTAAAAAGCAATCGGCATGGGACGTTTCCGACATATCTCGTAGGTTGTTTTTTTACCGATTGCTTACGAAAAGGACGAATGGTACTATTTTTAGTTTAAATTAAAAAAAATTACAAAACGCTTTGGAATACAAATTTCTTCAAATCATTTTGATTTGATAACAAGAGGGCCCTGAGGGCCCTAGGACGCTCACCTGAGACCTGTTAACCCAATTGGAATTTGCATCCCCGAGGCGTGGCTTATTTTTATCCCAGGCGCATAATTTGAACAATCTTGAACAAACCCCTGTGCCTTGTGGTTTCAGGTAAAGATATTTAAAGTCATTTTGCTATTTAAGTCTATATAAACCATGTGACCCCTCCGGTGTGGGCAGATTTGACCCAAGGAGCATAACTGGAACAATCTTTGGAAAGGACAACTATGCAATGTTACGTACCAAATATATAAAAGCTGTGGGCCCTGCAGTTTCAGAGGAGAAGATTTTTAAAGTCATTATGTTATTTAAGCCTTTAAGTCTATATAAACCATGTTACCCCCAGGGAGCGACCAGTTTTCACCCCAGGGGCATAATATGCACAATCTTTGTAGTAGACCACTGTAGGATGTTACATACCAAATATAAAACCTGTAGGCCTTGCGGTTTCAGGAGAAGAATTTTAAGGTCATTTTGCTATTTAAGTCTATGTAAACCATCTGACCCCTGGGGTGTGGTCAGTTTTGACCCATGGGGCATAATTTGAACAATCTTTGTAGAGAACCACCATAGGATGTTACATACAATATACGAAACCTCTGGGCCTGCGGTTTCAGAGGACGAAATTTTTAAAGACATTTTGCTATTTAAGTTTATATAAACCATGTGACCCCCAGGGCATGGCCAGTTTTGACCCCAGGGGCATAATTTGAACAATATTTGTAGAGGACCACTATATGATATTACATACCAAGTAAGAAACTTCTGGACCTTGCGGTTTCTGAGGAGATTTTTAGTCATTTTGCAATTCTATATAAATCATGTGACCCCCGGGGCATGGCCAGTTTTGATCCCAGGGGCATAAATTGAACATTATTTGTAGAGAATCACTATAGGATGTTACATACCAAATATGAAACCTCTGGGCCTGGCGGTTTCAGAGAAGATTTTTAAAGACATTTTGCTATTTCAGTTTATATCAACCAGGTGACCCCTGGGGCGGGGCCAGTTTTGACCCCAGGGGCATAATTTGAATAATCTTTGCAGAGGACCACTATAGGATGTTAAATACCAACTATGAAACCTCTGGGCCTTGCAGTTTCAGAAAAGATTTTTAAGGTCATTTTGCTATATATTCTATACAAACCATGTGACCCCCGGGGCGTGGCCAGTTCTGACCCCAGGGGCATAATTTGAACAATCTTTGTAGAGGACCACTATAGGATGTTACATACCAAATATGAAACTTCTGGGCCTTGTGGTTTCAGAGGAGAAGAATATATATTCTATATTAACCATTTGACCCCGGGGCGTGGCTCGTTTTGACCCCAGGGGCATAATTTGAAAAATCTTTGTAGAGGACCACTATAGGATGTTACATACCAAATATGAAACCTCTGGGCCCTGCGGTTTCAGAGATTTTTGAAGTTTACACTTTTACAATATATTTTGAGCTCTGGCGACCTACATATTTAGCGGACCGTAACGATTCGAACAACATTGAAAGAGCGTCATCCAATAATCATTCCTGTGAAGTATGGTGCAAATCTGCCAAGTGGTTTAGGATGTTGTTTGAATGAAAAGCTGACGACGGACGCACGCACGGATACACCGACACACAAACGACGGGCGATCACAAAAGCTCACCATGAGCACTTAGTGCTCAGGTGAATTAAAAAAACATGGCTGCCAGTGGATGGGACAGTTTCCATGATCAGAGTGGGTTTTGGTCATTTTGTAACCATTTATTTTCGGTTATTTCTTACACATCGATCGGTCATTTGGAAACCATGTCGTTCAATTCGTAACCGCTTTATTTTTCTATGTCTTACTAATAATATGATCAGAAAAATAAGTATAAAATAATGTGTTCATAACACTAAAATTGTTTGATAAAAACACATTTTAAATGTTATCTTTTTTATCAGATGACATGAAATATTAACAGAAAGTGTCGTTATTCTCTTTATCTTTTATCTTAAAGTTTTAAATAGTAGGTAGAATATCAACATTTATTTTATTTATCAACAGTTTATTTTTACTTCAAAGAAAAAATACAATACCCAGTAAATGCTGGAGAATAAAGCATTTAAAAGGAACAGTGACTTTTTCTCTAATTTTCAGGAGGAACAAGAAAACACAATCACCCAATAGTCAATACATTACTGAACAAGACATATGATAAAAATTACACCAATGAATAGACTGTCCCAAAGCTCCTCTCCATCTAATGTTTAAGGATAATTTCCATTGATCAACAATCACAAACACTTCACAAGCTTGATCATATGCTATTTTGTGTAAAATATGTTTACCAACAAACACATGAAATTCAATAAAATTAACTAAAATGTAACCATTTAACCTCTCGTAAGCTTGTTTTTTATCAATAGTTCCCAATGTTTGACAGATGTGACAAATGCCTGGCAGACATTTTGGTTCTCTCAGACACTGTGTCTGACAAACTGCTGGCAGGTTTCGTGGTGTCTGCTTAGACCTTGAATTGTGATCTTGACCTTGGACCTAGTTCTTGCGCACGACACTCCGTCTCACCATGCTAATCACTTCTGCCAATTTATTTGGAAATCCATCCATGCTGGACCAAGTTATGTTCCCGAATAATTGTTAAGGAATGATTTCCTATCTTTGACCTTTGACCTTGAATTGTAACCTTGACCTTGGACATAGGGACGTGGTTCTTGCGCGCGACACCGAGTCTCATCATGCTTATCACTTCTACCAAGTTATTTGAAAATCCATCCATGCTTGATCAAGTTATCCAAACAAAGATCTCTTGCCACCAAGAATCTCTTGCCACCAAGGATCTCTTGCTTGGACGTTTCAATAATACGACTTTCAATCTTGCGTATAAAAAGGACCCCAAGGGTGTAATTTCTTTAACAAATCTTAAATTTAGATATTAATAATGACATCAAAAGGGTTAAAATAACATACATATAATGGGAAAAGAGTTTTCACATTCTGAGATAAAAATCAATTTATAATAATGGTCGTGTTTGTTTGGCCCTTTTCAGGTTTACATTTTGACGTCAGAATTGTGAGCATTTTGTATAATCATAGTTTGCACGTTTCCGTACAAAAAAGAATAGCACAGTTAGTTAGATTGCAGTGTACTGTCATTTACTTTGTATGGCTCCAGGGTTTCCGCAGGCCTGTTTCGCTTGTCGGGCCCGACAAGCTTTCAAAGCAGTTAGTCACTAACCGACAGCCTTAAATAACGCCGACATGCTTTGATTTTCAAAGCGACAACCCTTAATCCCTTTATCACTGTGTAAAGTTACACTAATCATTAACCACAGTGCCATAAATGAAAGCCGTATTGATCGATAAGGTCTCACTTCCAACAGTGTGACTAACAAGTGACTGAACTGTGTAGAACCGCCCACAAAGATCTCATTAGCCAATCAAATATGGCGATTTGTAGGGAGGAGTTTATACCTTACTAACATCTAAAAAAGTGTTTGACAACAAATGCTAGCGTTGCTGGGAAAAGTAAACAGGCATTTTAAAACTTTTTATTATTATATTTAACGTTTTATTTCTCTCGGTAATTTTCTTACCCATTTCACAAATTTACATCAAAAATATGCAAACAAATAATGTAATATAGAGCCTATTTTAAAACACAATTTAATGTCGTCAAACTTATTTTTTTTACATAAACACTGCAATGAAGCACGTGGGCAGTACACGCACGTTTTCAAGAGGTATCCGTGACCTTGTGCATGGCAACATAATTTGTGTGCGCTTTTGTAGAAAAACACGCTTTTTACATGGAGGACCGTATTTTATGTCGATAAGGAACCGCATATTCCAGTATTTAAAAACAACTGTGATTTTTTGGCTTTTAATGTCCGCATGTAGTATAACTGATATTAACGATTGATTTCTTTTGCATCAGAAAACAAATAATGAAGTAAAAAAAAGTTTTTGAAAAAAAAAAATAGCGATCATGACAGAATTTCAAGGCGGAAAAACGGCTAGGCTTTTCAACGAAACGTTTTTATTCAATAAAGAAACCGCAGTTATTGATATTTTAGTAGCAGAAATATTTTTAATAGTTTCAGTTTTATAAAAATAAGAATTCCCAAATTAAAGATAATGCAAAGAGAGTTGCCAGTCAGCAAAAGGCTACGTAGTTTAAGCGAAAAAAGGTGATAGTTAAAGCGATACTGCCGATTTGATCGCCGCCAGGATTTCGAATGTTGCAACCGATTTCGGAAAGGTGGGCTCCAAGATGCGACCGATTCTGGGGAGGTGGGTTCTTGCGTTGCAGCCAATTTTGGAGAGCTGAGGTCTGGCGATGCGACCAATTGGGGGGAGGGGGAACGACTAACATTTTTGCCGATTTGTTTTTATCATATATCTAATTATGTATTATACTACTTAT
Organism: Congeria kusceri; assembly: GCA_027627225.1. Lineage (NCBI taxonomy): Eukaryota > Metazoa > Mollusca > Bivalvia > Myida > Dreissenidae > Congeria > Congeria kusceri. The sequence goes on from CM051025.1 coordinate 40,028,117, forward strand.
TATTTATTTAATGTACATATGTTAGTATAGGGTATTTCTATCATCTTATATAATTTATAGTGCAATAGGAAACCAATTTTTTACTGACATAGTCCCTTTAACATGTGTTTGGCATATGCGTAGGCATTGGCTACAGTTGGTGCATTAACATGCTTACAGCGTATGCGTAGGCGATGGCTGCAGGGGTAGCTGACTCAGGCACAGTGCTGACAATGTCTCCTTCAGCCGGGGCCTCTATTGCCAGCTGCTCTCCACATCGCTTTCTCACTTCATACACCATTTGCCCTAAATAAGAAACAGGCTGCATTAGAATATCCCTTCACCTTTCGTTCAAGCATTAACTACAAGACAGAATCAAAGAAATATGGATAGACTGATGAAGATGATGCTTGTTATATTGGACAAATAAAATACTCTCATAATCTACTGCAATCATACAAGTCTCAAATAGTTTTGTTTAAAACCCATGTCCATGTTGCAATGCTATATACATTTACATTTCATACAAAACTAGTTCAATCTATGAAAGGGAAACATTTATAACCGCTGGAACAAGCTTATACAAAGCACAAATGTAAGGGCTGCAACCACCTCAAAAACATTGGACCAGAACATGCCAGCACCATCCACAATATTATCAGGATAATCAATGCCAAGTTTCATTATAATATTGAAGGGCATTGCAGAGATCAAGCAAAGTCAAGCACATTTCACAGGCCAGATCATGTCAATACCAAGCACAACCACTGATTAATACAATGTTTTCTAACATTTGGTAAGGAATTACAGAGAACAAGGGTAAACAAGAATACTGGTTCTTATCGGTAGAACCGATGGATATCGGTAGAACTGATGGATGCTCCCCAATGCCGCTTTGACCTTAATTGTGGTCTTGACCTTAAACCCAAGGACCTTATTCATACAGAGAAACACAGTCATTTTGAGACAAAAATTGTGTACTGGTGAAGTACCTAAATCAGGACAATACTTTAATCCGAACACCACACAAAAAATGTGTTTGTGTGTACGATCAAGAACCATAAATCTATGGTATCAATTGATGCACCCACTGTTTCATCAACCTATGTTAAGTTTCAACAGAATCAATTGAGTATTAATTCATTAACTTACTATTGCTGTTTTCTTCCTTTCAAATGTAAACATTTGAACGTGGGGGATTGGAATCAAAACAGTATATCCAATAAATAAAGCTTTACACAGACAAAACTTTGAAAGTAAACACCAGATCAAGGTAAACAAAGAAGTACAAGATTACTGACAAACAAGTTGTAGTTTAATATTTATTTTTATTCTTTTTGATTTTAATAAAACATATTTGAACTAGACATGTATCCGTAGGAAACGGATGCCCCCACATTCTGCTGGTTGTCACAAAACTCTGCTGATGTCGGAAAAACTGCACCAAAATACCCAGGTGCACAAGTTCACATTCTGATGAATATGTTTATAATGTTTCATCAGTCTAGCAGTTATACTTTTTGAGTTACATGCGACACAAATCCAAAAATGTCATTTTTGCTAAAAAAAAGGGTTATAACTCCATTGATGGCGGAAAAAACTGCACCAAAATACCCAGTGAGCAAGTTCACATACTGATTAATATGTTTATAAGTTCCATCACTCTAGCAATAATACTTATTGAGTCAGTCACCTCTCCTCGAGGCTAAGGGGTATGAGAAGGATCACTCAGACAGAAAAACCAAGGGCAGGAGATGCTCTACAGCCATGGCAGGCAAGTCTCCTACGACAAGGAAAAGTCGGAGAATAAACCACTGCTGAAGACGGATGCACTGGGCCAGAGTGCGCATAACGACAGTGCAACGCTTTCCACTCCAATGATGGACAACAATGGATCTTTGCGTGATGGTGCTCTGCCTGTGGAGTCCCCCCGGGCTGGTAGAGTGCCGGACCCCATGCCTCGAAGGGGTCCAACCCAAGCTACCGGAGGTCACCCCGTCCCGCTGCGAGGAGCCAGGCTACGGAGGCGGAGGGTAAATGCGGCTGGCCAAGAAAGAACACCAAGCACTCAAGAGACCCCTCGACCGCTGAACATCCTTCAATGGAATGCGGAGGGAATACACAACAAAAAGCTTCCTTTCACTGAAAGACTGCACGCCGACAATATTGATGTAGCCTGTATCCAAGAAACCCACCTGAATTCAAACCACCGGTTCAACATCAGAGGATACCAAACCTTCAGGCTAGACAGAGAAGGAAGACACAAAGGAGGAGTGCTGATGCTCATCAAGAACAATATCCCAGCACAAGAAATTAAAGTAGTCACTAACCAACAAGCTGAAATCCAAGGAGTCAATATCACAATGGACAGGTCTGTAATTACAATATACAATCTGTACTGCCCTCAAGACAAAGAACTTTCCCTGCAGTACCTGGAAAACCTACCCACTGAGAACTGCTTGGTTGTTGGAGACTTCAACAGCCACTCAACCTGTTGGGGCTATGAAGAGACGGACAGAAGAGGAGAGGAAGTGGAGGACTGGCAGATTGATACCCAAATGGTTCTGCTGAATGATCCAGAAGACCCACCCACCTTCTTCTCACGCAGGTGGCTGTCAACTTCTACCCCAGATCTCGCCTTTGCAACTGATGATCTCTCCAAGAAGACCACCAGAGGGGTACTGAGCCAGTTAGGAGGCAGCGACCACAGACCAGTAAAGCTGGCCATCAACCTGCAGTACAGACCACAGAACTCAACAACGTTCCCAAGGTGGAACTACAAGAAGGCAGACTGGAACATGTTTGCAAGCCTCACAGACCTCTACACCAGGGGCCTAAAAACAGACGACCTTAACATCAACCGAGTCACCAGGAACTTCAATCAGGCCATTCTGAAAGCGGCTTCCGAGACAATCCCACGGGGCGCACGTAAGAACTACAGGCCCTACTGGACGGAAGAGCTTCAAGAACTTGAGGACCAAGTCAGCAGCAGCAGACAGGAAGTAGAGGAGAATCCCTCTGTTGACAACAACATCGCCCTGAAAGCAACCACTGCCAAGTACAGAAGAGCCTACCTTCAAGCAGCAAGATCTAGCTGGAGAGAAAAAACCGAGAAGCTAAACTTAGATAGGGACGGAAACAAGCTGTGGAAGCTGACCAAAGCGATGAATGGAGAAGACACAAGGGCAGAGCCAATTACCATCTCACAAGGCCAAGAGTTGCTGACAGGGAGAGAAGCTGCCAACCTTTTTATAGATAATTATGAGGAAGTCAGCAACATCACTGTACCTGAAGAAAGAAAGGCCCAGGTACAGGAGGAGAGAAGAACCTCCAAGGAGTATCAGCCAGAGGAACACATGAACAAGCCGTTCAACCATCATGAACTAGCAGACGCCATGAAAGCCTTGCAAGAAAGAAAATCCCCAGGGCCAGACAAAATAACCAATGAGATGCTTCTACATTTAGGCACAAGGGCAAAAACACAGTTACTGAAAATCTTCAACAACAGCTGGAAGACTGGCCATGTTCCACAAATCTGGCGAGAGGCTGATATGGTCCCCATCCACAAGAAGGGCAAAGACCGAGCAAAGGTGGACAGCTACAGACCCATCAGTCTCACCAGCTGTGTGGGCAAACTCATGGAACGGCTAATCAACACCAGGCTCACTTGGCATTTGGAGAAGAACAACACTATTTCCCCAGAGCAGGCAGGATTCAGGCAAAATCGTTCGACTGAGGACCAGGTGACGTATATCGCCCAGAAGATTGAAGATGGCTTCCAGGACAAGAAAAACACCCTGACGATCTGGATTGACATGGAGAAGGCCTTCGATAAGGTCTGGAAGGAAGGGCTGAAGCTGAAGCTCCAGAAAAGTGGTGTGGCCGGTTGTATGTTCCAATGGATCTGCCAGTACTTGAACAGCAGGAAAGCAAGAGTCCATGTAAGTGGACAGTACAGCCGGAAGAAGACACTGAAAGACGGAGTCCCGCAAGGCGGAGTCCTCAGCCCCACCTTGTTCCTAGTCTTCATCAACGACATCGTCAAGGACCTCCCTCGAAATGTCCATGGGGCCATCTATGCGGACGATCTTGCACTCTGGTGCTCAGAAGAACACATCACAACCGCAAACTACCGGATGCAAGAGGCGCTGAAAGTTCTTGAGGACTGGACAAAGAAGTGGCTCATCACCATCAACTCCAGGAAGACCACTTACACGATCTTTAGCCTCTCCCCAAAAGAAGTGAAGGCCAATCTCAAGCTCTGCGGACAGACGCTGCAAGCTGACCACACCCCCACGTATCTTGGCGTGACCTTCGACAGGCGACTCACTTGGAAACAGCAGACAGAGAAAGTCGAAGCTAGAGCCAAACTGCGGTTAGCACTCATGAAAAAGCTAACCGGCACAACATGGGGGGCAGATGCAGCAATCCTCAAGAAGATGTACATGGGCAGCGTTAGACCAGTCCTTGAGTATGGGGTGACGGCATGGGGCACAGCAAGCAAGTCAAACTTTGACAGAGTCAGCAAGGTGCAGAACCAGGCGGCCAGAATCATCACTGGCGCCATGCGGTCAACCCCTATCCAAGAGCTGGAAACCATCACGGGTCTTGAGCCCATAGAAGACAGAAGGGACACCAAACTCCTCACCCAGGCAGCAAAGTTCAAAAGACTGCCAAATCATCCCATGAAAGACAGACTGTGCCAACCAACAAAAGGAAGACTGAAGAGAGGGAGCTTCATCCACCAGACGAGGGTTTTGGAAAGGAAATGCCAAGATATCCTGGATCAAGAACCCAAAGATATCCCCACGTACCTTGAAAACCCAGGCTGGAGCGATGCTGAAAGACCCCAGATACACAGCAGTATTCCTGGCATTGGCAAGAAAGACTCCCAGAGCGATGCTGAAAAGAAGTCCATCTCCATGGAACACATCAACAACTCCTACCCACAACACAACTGGACTCATGTCTACACTGATAGGTCTGCTGACCAGGCTGTCAGAAGTGGTGGTGCCGGAATCTACATCAGGTATCCAGGAGGTAGAGAACAACACATCTCCCTCGCTACTGGCCTCTACTCCACCAACTTCAAGGCTGAAGCAGTAGCGCTCAAGACAGGTGCAGTCCACATTGAGCACAGTCCACTCTCCTCCAACAACGTTGTGTTCTTCAGCGACGCAAAGTCAGTCCTGCAGGCCCTAGACACTGCCAGAGACAAAGAACTGAACGACCTGTCATCTGCCTTGACCTCCCTGTGCAGAGCCCACACGGTCGTGCTGCAATGGGTCCCCTCTCACTGCAACATTCTAGGCAATGAAGCCGCAGACACTCTGGCAAAGGAGGGCACCACAAAAGAACAGAATGACAGGTCAACCACCTTCAAAGAAGCCAAGACCATCATCAAGGCAAAGCAACACACCAAGTGGCTACAACAGCACCCACGATACAACCGAAATGACCCATACCACCTGCTCTCAAGATCTGAGCAGGTCCTCATATTCAGGCTGCGGACAGGCCACAACCGTATGAACCACCACCTTTTCACCAAGTTCAGATTTGGCCAGTCAGACCAGTGCCCCTGTCAGACAGATAGCATGACAACAGAACACTTGCTGCAGTCCTGCCCACTACACAATGGCCTCAGGCGCCAGATCTGGGCGGAGGAGACCACGATGCAAGGGAAGCTCTATGGCAGTCTGGAGGACCTACGGCGCACGGCGACCTTTGCGCAGAGAGCCGGCGTGTCCATCTGAGTGATCGACAACAAGAAGAAGAAGAAGAGTTACACGCGACACAAGTCCAAAATGTTATTTTTTGCTAAAAAAGGGCTATAACACCCCTGATATGAATGATGAAAATGTGTCATGTTTGGTCAAAAACTAGGTCACATAGTCAATTACCCCATAAGACCCACATGTTTCATCAGATAAGTTGAAACATTGCCAAATTGTTGTCCACCATGAAATGTTGGTTATTGTAAAATATGGGTCATCAGCAATAAAAAACTAGGCCATAATTGCCTCAGATGTAAGCGACTTTTTAAATCATATTTACACTCTAGTGGCTTCAATTTTTATCAGATCACTTTGCAATTTTGTGAGGTTGATAAAGTCAATGAAATCTCTATTCAGTTTCAATATGGGTCACATGAGTTAAAAAATTTAGTCCTCCATGAAATTTAGATTTGTTGAGAATATGGGTTGTCTATGGTCAATAAGCTGTCACTAGGTCAAATAATCTAAACACATTTTACATTCTAGGAACCACATTTGTTATCACATCAGGTTGAAACGTGGTCAGATTGTTTTCAATGAAATCTAGGTAAAATATGGGTAATTTGCGGTCAAGAACTAGGTCATATTACATAAAACTTGTATAGTGCCTTTAAAAGGGCCATTATGTTATTATGATGTGAACTTCAGTAAAAGAAAACAATGAAATAAGCAGATTTTAATTGATTTACAATTAAAGAAAAGAAAACAGAAAAGTAAAATGCTGTAAAAATTAACCAACAATGGAGAATAAGTCAAATTTGTGGAATGTCTCCCTGAATGCTTTGATCCTAGTGATGTTTTTTGGTGGGTAAATGAGAGAACGTCTCGAGACTCAAATAAATTTGTTCCATAAGGATGTTGATACTAGTTTGGGAAAGTGAGGAGAAAAATAGGTTACTAGGTCAAATAACATTAAATATTTTAAAAAAATTACAATTAGGGTATTCATATTCCTTGAGATTAGGTTGACACTAGGTCATATTAATCCTTAGTCTAATTTATTTTCAAATTAATCCCTGGGCCAAAAAGAAAAAATTCTGAGTTTCAGGCAACCCGACCCTACCTATCAAAAACCACCTGACCCTAAAGTTTTTAGGGATGATTGTTTCCTTGAAATTTGTATTTGTCAGATTTTAGATAATTTTCAATGTTTTTTTTTTCCAAAATGTGTCTTTGAAAAAAAAAAAAAAATAAATCAATCCTGACCCTAACTAACTTTTTGGAGACCGTTGCCCGAAACACACAATTTTTTTTGCCCTAGTCTAATTTAATTTGAAAATGGTTCATCACATCCTGCTACTGAAGCCAAGTACCATATAGAGCTATGTTGGTCCTCTTGTTTGAATTTAATTGTGGTACTCTGTAGCCTGTTTACATTGTTGTACATGTAGGTGGTGACAGGGCTAATGTGATACATTACACTAGTAATAACAGTCTGGTATGTGATGGTCAGCTGGTCCTCATGGATGCTGGATGTGAATACCATGGGTATACCTCAGACATCACCCGCACTTGGCCAGTCTCAGGTTTGTTCACATCACAGTTCCAATTTATTAAGCTTGTCTCAGTAATGCAAATAATGTATTGTATAAAATTGCCATGTTTCGAAATGTTTGCAAAATATATCAAATACATGTAATACTATGAACACAAACTTTTATAATGGACCATAGTTTAACTATTTCTTCAGGACACTTTTAAAAAAAATAATTTAATTGCGTTCTGTGATTTCTGACAGATAATCTTGTGGCCTAATATTTACAGAAGGCATACAGTAACTAAAGGGTAAGCATTTCACAGTGAAAAGTATTGTGGTCACTAACCGTCTGCTGTTCGCCGTCCGTCGTCAACAATTACATTAAAAACTTCTTCCCTGAAACCACTTGGCTGATTTAAACCAAGCTTGGCAGGTTGCTGTGGCAACCCAAAGCTAAAAAACTGAAAAAAAAAAATTTTTTGTCAATAATCACTTGCTGAAATCTGAAATAATTTCACAGAATTTTCATTTAGTGACCCTCTTCCAAATTCCTTCAAATCCTTTTGATTCGTCAGGTGTTAACACTATGCATTATTAGAGTACTTCTATTGTCAATATTGCTAGATTGAATAGGTATTTGGTGAAACTGTCATGGGTGTTAAAATAAATGGTTATGTCACTGAAAGGTGTTAGGCTTAAAAATGGTTTTATTGCTTTGCATTAATTTAAGTTTAATTGAGTGCAGCATCTTCAGTTAAAATATAGAGTGATAAAAATCTATGTGGGTTAGACAGTGATTGTGGCTCAGACAGGTGGTACAGTGATTGTGGGTTAGATAGGTGGTACAGTGATTGTGGCTCAGACAGGTGGGACAGTGATTGTGGCTAAAACTGGTGGGACAGTGATTGTGGCTCAGACAGGTGGGACAGTGTGGCTGAGACAGGTGGTGCAGTGATTGTGGGTTAGATAGGTGATGCAGTGATTGTGGGTCCGACAGGTGGTACAGTGATTGTGGCTCAGACCGGTGGTACAGTGATTGTGGCTAAGACTGGTGGTACAGTGATTTGGGCTCAGACAGGTGGTACAGTGATTTGGGCTCAGACAGGTGGTACAGTGATTGTGGGATAGATAGGTGGTACAGTGATTGTGGCTCAGACAGGTGGTACAGTGATTGTGGATTAGATAGATGGTACAGTGATTGTGGCTCAGACAGGTGGTACAGTGATTGTGGATTAGATAGATGGTACAGTGATTGTGGCTAACACTGGTGGGACAGTGATTGTGGCTCAGACAGGTGGTACAGTGATTGTGGGTTAGATAGGTGGTACAGTGATTGTGGCTCAGACAGGTGGGACAGTGATTGTGGCTAAGACTGGTGGGACAGTGATTGTGGCTCAGACAGGTGGTACAGTGATTGTGGCTCAGACAGGTGGTACAGCGATTGTGGCTCAGACAAGTGGTACAGCGATTGTGGCTCAGACAGGTGGTACAGTGATTGTGGCTCAGACAGGTGGTACAGTGATTGTGGCTCAGACAGGTGGTACAGTGATTGTGGCTCAGACAGGTGGTACAGTGATTGTGGCTCAGACAGGTGGTACAGTGATTGTGGCTCAGACAGGTTGTACAGTGATTGTGGCTCAGACAGGTGGTACAGTGATTGTGGCTCAGACAGGTCGTACAGTGATTGTGGCTCAGACAGGTGGTACAGTGATTGTGGCTCAGACAGGTGGTACAGTGATTTTGGCTCAGAGACAGTTCGTCCAGTGATTTTGGCTTAGACAGGTGGTACAGTGATTGTGGCTCAGACAGGTCGTACAGTGATTGTGGCTCAGACAGGTGGTACAGTGATTTTGGCTCAGACAGGTGGTACAGTGTGGCTCAGACAGGTGGTGCAGTGATTGTGGGTTAGACAAGTGGTACAATGATTGTGGGTCAGGCATATGGTACTGTGATTGTGGATTACCATGAGTTCATTTAACAATCAAAATTTGCTTATCTGAATCACAAGGTGGTTGTTTGTTTTCGCACAGGAAAGTTTACCAAGGCCCAGCGTCAGTTGTATGAGTGTGTGCTGGAAGTACAAGAGGCTTTACTGAAGCTGTGCACTCCTCAGTACAGCCTTGCTGACCTGTACCTGCAAATGTTCCGCCTTCTAACACCCAGACTCCTCCTGTTGAACCTCATACCATCAGATGTGGCCGCAGATGAACACAAGCTCATAAAGGTATATAAACAGCTAGTGGCTACAGTTGCAGATTGAATATTTTTGGCTTATATAATTTAAATGGCTTATGTAGTTTGCACTGGCTTTTTATGCCCCCACAAAGTGAGAGGCATTAAGGATTGCACTTGTCCATCCATCCTTATGTATATCCGTACATACACCAGTACATCCCAACATTTTGTTGACTCGACCCCTCTTTAAATGCTTAGCGAATTTCGCTCAAACTTTTACAGCTGAAGAACCTTAACGTATAGGTGAATGTGAAGGAATGAATTTTGTCTGCGACAAATTTTGGCAGAATTATGGCCCCTTGTCATTTTTATGCCCCTACCATAGAGTATACCCTGTCCGTGGGTACGTACGTATGTATGTGTGTACATATGTACGTATGTTCGGATTCTTGTCCGGACAATAACTTTGTCCTGCATTAGAGGATTTTCAAATAACTTGGCAGAATTGTTAAGCATAAGGAAACGGTTTGTAGCGCGCAAGAACCAGGTCCATAAGGTCAAGGTCACACTTAAAGGCCAAAGGTCAAATATAAGAATTTAAGCCATGCACCCTGTCCGAAGCACAATTTTGTCCAGCATGGATGGAATTTCAATTAACTTAGTGTTAAGCATGGTGAGACGGTGTGTCGCGTGCAAGAACCAAGTCCCTATGTCCAAGGTCAAGTCACACTTGAAGGTCATATGTTAAATATAAAAATTTAAGCCATAGACCCTGTCCTGAGCATAATTTTGTCCAGCATGGAGGAATTTCAATTAACTCGACACAATTGTTAAGCATGGTGAGACGGTGTTTCACAAGCAAGAACCATTCCCTAGGTCCAAGGTCAAGGTCACACTTAAAAGTTAAAGGTCAAATATAAGAATTGAAGCCGTAGACCCTGTCCAGAGCATGGAAGGAATTTCAAATAACTTGGCACAAGTGTTATGCGTGGTGAGATGGTGTGTCGTATGCAAGAACGAAGTCCCTATGTCCAAGGTCAAGGTCACACTTAAAGGTCAAATGTTAAATTCAAATAACTTGGCAGAAGTGCTAAGCATGTTGAGACGGTGTGTCGCGCACAAGAACCATGTTCCTAGGTCCAAGGTCAAGGTCACACTTAAAAGTAAAAGGTCAAATATAAGAATTTAAGCCATAGACTCTGTCCAGAGCATAATTTTGTCCAGCATGAAAGTAATTTCCAATAACTTGGCACAAGTGCTAAGCATTATGAGACAGTTTATCGCGCACAAGAACCAGGTCCCTAGGTCCAAGGTCTAGGTCACACTTAAATATCAAAGGTCCAATATAATAAATTAAGCCATAGACCCTGTCCGGAACATAATTTTGTCCAGCGGGGAAGAAATTTCAAATAACTTGGCAGATGTGCTAAGCATGTTGAGACGGTGTGTCGCCTGCAAGAACCATGTCCCTAGGTCCAAGGTCAAGGTCAAACTTAAAGGTCAGTGGTCAAATATAAGAATTTAAGAATAAGAATATAATTACTTTTTGTCCGGAGCATAATTTTGTCCATCATGGAAGGAATTTCAAATAACATGGCACAAGTGATAAGCATTATGAGGCGGTGTGTGGCGTGAAAGAACCAGGTGCCTTGATCCAAGGCCAAGGTCACACTTAAATGTCAAAGGTCAAGTATATGTATAAATGTTAAGGTTTATAATGATTATTTGTCAGGAATATAAATATTGATGTGAAATTTGCGATACCTCAACTTACTTCACAGAAGAAGAGAATAAATTAGCAGAAAGTACAATATAAAAGGACATTCCTCCTTTTGCAAAATATTTTGTATGCATACAGACAAACTGGGGCCATATAGAACAGGCTGCATAGGTGGGGGCATCCGTGTCTGTGGACACATTTCTAGTTTCCACTATAGAATATATACTTATATACCCATATACATAAACTATACTTGAAAAACCATTTGTGGAGGCAACTCCTCCTAAAACTTGTCAGTGGATTTTGCTCAAACTTTCACAGCTGAAACTCCATAATTTTAAGATGATCGTAAAAGAAGGAATTTTAGGTGCAACCAATTTTGTGGAATTATGGCATTTTTTTTTAAGTATTGAGTATATATAAAGATGATTTTTTTTGTGTAGAAGCAATTCTTTAACTGACTGGTGGAATTGTCTCAAACATTCACAGCTGAACAACCTAAATGTGTCGATGATCCCAAAGGAAGGAATTGCGTCTGCTACTGATTAGGGAGTAATTATCGTCCTTTGTCATTTTCCCACTTAAGAGTTTGTATATATAATGTTGTTTATTCCCCCACTAAAAATGGGAGGCATTAAAGTCCCAGCATGTTATAAAAATGGGCTTATATCTTCTGTGAAATGGATTCAAACACGAACCTAACATTTTAAGCAATTTAAAACTGTATAAATTAGCAAATTTAGGCATTTAGAGCAACCCATGAAGTGAAAGTAAAACTTAAAAATAGATCTCGGTTTCACATGTCCATGTGACCATGATCTACAATACACAACAGACATGACGGACTATGACAGACAGTGTTACAGAATGTGTAAGTTATCGTTTTATTTGCGCTGTATTGTGTTCTAACAATCAAATTATAGTTGATTTGGTAGCATTTCACGGGATAATCCGAGGGTATGTTAGAACTGGAAACTGCTTATTATCCTCATATCTTTTTATATTGCTACAAGAAAGTAAACCGAAAGTAAGTCATTTTCTACACCGTGTATTATGTACAACATGCTTCAATCGTGATAGATCACACAGTGAAACAAATTAGCATATTAAGTCGCCAGCCTGGCGTGTTAGTGCTTTTGATGGGGTTTCTCCAAGATTTCTCTTATTTGATGTAATGGCTTGCGGAAAACAGACCGAATTATCTAGTCTGAATATATTACGGATTCAATTAAGGGTTTCTTTGTGTTTAGCCTATATAACTTGACTGTAAAACGTCCGGGATCTTTAAGCATTGCACTTGTCCATCCGTCTGTACGTCGCGAAATTTCGCGGACTCAACTGCTCTTTGACTGCTTGGCAGATTTCGCTCAAACTTTAACAGCTGGAGAACCTTAACATATAGGGGATCATCAAGGAAGGAATTTTGGCTGCTACCAATTTTGGCAGAATTATGGCCCTCTGTGATTTTTTCCACTATAGACTAGTCACTTTCCAAAATTTTGTGGGCTCAACTCCTCTTTAACTGCTTGGCAGATTTTGCTCAAACTTTCACAGCTGAATAACCTTAATGTGTAGGTGATAGTAAAGAAAGGAATTTCGGCTGCGACCAATTTTGGCAGAAGTTTGGCCCTTTGTCATTTTTTCCACTTTAAAATATATACTTAAGTTTAGTGGACTCAACTCCGCTTTAACTGCTTGGCGGATTTCACTCAAACTTTCACAGCTGAAGAACCTTAACATGTAGATGATTATAAAGGAAGGAATGTTGGCTGAATTAAGGCCCTTTGTCCTTATTATGCCCCCCGAAAAAGGGCATATATTAGTCGCACCGTCCGTCCATGGGTGTGTGTGTTTTGGGTTGGTCCGTTCGTCTGAATTTAGTTTCTGCTCTGTAACTTTAATGCCTGGATGGATTTCAGTATATCTTGACACTGTCATTCCCCATGACCAGACGATGTGTTGCGTATAACACCCATGCTTGTCTCTCAAAGGTCAAGGTCACAATTCAAGGTCAAAGGTCAAGAAGTTTTGTTTCCGCTCCATAACTTCTAAACGCCTTTTATTTTAATATTACTATATGGATTTTTATATTACTTCAGATTATTATTCCCCATGACCAGGCAACGTGTCGCATATAACACCCATGCTCGTTTGTTAAAGGTCAAGGTCACAATTCAAAGAGGTCCAGGATTTCGTTTCCAGTCCATAACTTCTAAACACCTGGCAGTATTTTAATATTACTTCAGATTATTATTCCCCATTACTAGATGAATCCTAGCCTACAGTCAAGGTCACAGTTTATGGTCAAAGGTCATTATTTTTGTTTCCACTCCATGACTTAAACGCCTGGCAGGATTTTATATCGCGTCAGATTATTATTCCCAATGACCAGATGGTTTGTTGTGTACATCACATATGATTGTCAGCCAAATAAAAAATAATAACCATCATTAGATGTTATGCGCAAAAACCAGGCCTTTAGTTCAGAGGTATTGATCACACTGAGAAATCACAATATTTGTCCATCACATATTAATATACTCTTTTTCTGACATTGCCTTCCTCCGACTAGTAGATGCTTTGGGAACATATGTCACATCCTGTAACAAGCCTCGTTTCCACTTTAGAATATATACTTCACATAATTTTGTAGAATCAACCCCTCTTTAACTGCTTGGCAGAATTCGCTCAAACTTTCACAGCTTAAGATTCTTCAAGTATAGGTTATCGTAAAGGAAGGAAATTTGGCTGTCCAAACATGTGTCGTTGGGGCATCCGTGTCTGTGACACATCTAGTTTAGGGAGTTATTGCCCTTTGATTATAAATTGACTTTTTGTTTGTCTGGACTATAACTTGGCCATGTATGGTGAGATTTGAAAATTACTTGGCATCAATATTTGCCTCGATGACACAGAATGTCATGCGCATGAATCAGGTTAAAGGTCATGGTCACACTACTTTGATAATGGCAGAAATGTTCACATCAATAACATTGCATGACATGAACATGAACCAGGTCCATATGTGAAAAGGTCAAGGTTAGAGGTCAAAGATCGAAATTGGCACTTTGCTTTTCCATGATATAGACAATGGCTAGAGGTTTTTTTTAAATTACTTGGCACAAATGTTTGCCTCAATGAGATGGGATGTCACAAGCATGAACCAGGTCCATAGGTCAAAAGTCAAGGTCATTCTTAGAGGTTTAAGGTCAAAATTAGGAATTTGCTTGTCCAGGCTAGAACTTAGACATGGATATAGCAATTTTCAGATTACTTGGCACATTGTTTGCCCCCAATGCAGAGCTCCAGATAACTTTCTAGGGCAATGCTTATTTTACTCCCTAATTTAAAACTGAATTCTAAAAACCGATTGATCAAATCATTTTTTACAATTGAATATGACACATCAATACTTAGTTCTAAATCGGACACTTAACCACCATGCTTGTTGCCATGACATGTGAAGATTTCATACTGGTTTTCAGTGTGCAGATAACACTATTTGCCCTACCTATGCAGGTATAGTTAATAAGTAACTCAATACATCAGAACTTATTGAACATACTCCATATTTTGACTGACCACAATAGCTAACCGTTGAGTACTCTTTGCTCAGGTCATCTGAAATGGTTCTGAACGATTGCTCATCATCTGCAGTGACAGAGACTTCAAACATTAAGAAAACTGCTTTTTGCCGTTAAAAAGTGTATCCATGTTTCAAATGTTTTGCTGACAGTACCACAATGCTTTATGGTAGCTTTTGATTCATATATGTCTTTTATATTGGGTAGAACTCTGGTTTGATTACTTATTTCTCGTACTTATGATTATAAAAAAGAAAGCATTAGCATAGTTTTCTGGCCACTGACTGGCTTTTGAAGCCTTTCACGCTTCCATGAACTGGTGTTCTCCACCATTTTGATTTTTGTTTACCAATTGCACAGAACGGTCCACTTCATTTCGGCTCAGGACAAGATGGTCACGTGGCCGAAGTATAAACCTAATAAAACGTTCGTTTTATTAAACTTTCTATCTTTCCAATTGTATGATAAATGTATTAAAAGTATTATACTACTATGATATTAACACGCATAACAGTCAGTGAACATCGAACAAGTGATTATCAACTGTCTACACTATCGCCCGTTTTGAATTTGGGCTCTCATTCCAAATAGAAAGCGCTGATACAATTAGTGACGTCATGAATCACAGTGAATTTTGCTATATATCTTGTATTGAGTGCCTAGATGATTCAGTCCTCATGAGTTTCCGACACTGCCAAAACTGGTTTACTCACGTTACACTAATTTTAAATTCTTGTTTTCATTTTTTCAATGCGTAACTTTACGCACAGATTTTAAATCTAAATCATTTTGTGTTTATTTAAATGCGTATTTACGCCTTTACGCACCTTATCTGGAGCTCTGGCCCCAATGAGACGGTGTGTTATTCATATGAACCAGGTCTGTTGTTCAAATGTCAAGGTCACATTTAGAGCTCCAAAGTCAAAATTGGCACTTTGCTTGTCCATGATATAACTTGCCATGGATGGAGGGATTTTAAAACTATTTGGCAGTGATACGAAATGAAGCGCACATGAACCAGGTCTGTAGTTCAAAGGTCAAGGTCACATTCAGAGGTCAACGTCAAAATTGGTTTGATTTTCTGGGCTTTAACTTGGCCATGGATGGATAGATTTTAAAATTACTTGGCAGGAGTGTGGGCCTCAATGACATTAGCATGATCCAGGTCTGTAGGTCAAAGATCAAGGTCACTCTTAAAGGTCAAAGGTGAAAATTGGCACATTGTTTGTAAGGATGAAGTGATTATAAATTTCTTGGGACATATGTTTGCCTAAATCAGACGGCATGTCACAAGCATTAATCAGGACTGTAGGTCCAATGTCAAGGTCACACAGAGGTCAAAGTTTGAAATTGGTTGTTTGCTAGTCTGGACTGTAACTTGATCATGGATGGAGGGGTTTTCAAATTACTTCCTACAAATGTTTGACTAAATGAGAAAGCTTGTAGTGTGCATAAATCAGGTCTGTAGGTTAAAGGTCAATGTAACAATTAGATGTCAAGTGGCATAGGGTACCATCTATCAGTTCTCCAATATTCTTGTTTTAACTTAAGTATTTCTTTAAGGTGCACTTCTTTTCAACAAGCTGTTGTATTGGAGTAACAGCTTTCAGACTTTGTATACTTAATACTGATTTTTTGCAAAAAAAGAACAAGAAGATATTGTCTTCACTTGATCTTTTAATCAGACATGGCATTTGTAATTGGCGGTGCTCTTGTTTATTAATAAATGTGCTAGATACATAATTATCCAATTTTGTCATGGTGACAGTCTTTGTTCATTTAATTTTTTAGGACTGTTATGTGAATGTTATGCAAGTTCATGTGGATAATTACATAAAAATATTAAACAGAATATAATTTTCCATTGTTCTGTTTGATTTTGATAGAAAATGTAATTTAATATGAACTATTGAAGTAGAGCTTTTGGCAAGCTGCTTATGTATGCTATTAAAGGACATCATTTTTAACTGAAGCATTAATAAATTGCCAGCATAAAAGTACATGTTGAGGATATGGACAAAACAGTATTAACATGTCAAATGTTGTCCCATTATTGTATTGACAATAGTAAAATCAAAGATATTTAAAAATAGAAAAATAGTGAAACTGAGTTACAAGCAAGCACAGTTGACTTATATTTAGCTCTACTGGCCAAAGGGCAGGGAGCTTATGCAATGGTTTATGAGTGTGTATGTCAGTGCGTCCGTTAACACTTTTAAGCACCCTTTAAACTACTGGGCAGAATTCAACCAAATTACACAGAAATCATTATTGGGTGATAAAGATTTGAATTTGTTCATATGGTTAGTCTATTGCATAGATCTTTTTGTTAAAAAAAATTTCATGTCTGAAACTACAAGGCCTACGGGCTTGATATTTGATATTAACATCACCTATACATGGTCCTTTACCAAAATTGAAACTACAAGGCCTTTGCCTTAGATATCTGGTGTGTAGCATTGCCGTGTTGGGGGTAGCATTGCCGTGTTTTTCTTGGTGTTTTTTGTATGAACTTAAAATGGGACAACCTTCAAAAATGTTCATTTCCAAAACTACTTAAACAAAAAAAAATTCTAAGCCTTTTATATTTGATATGTATCCCTGCCTTGTGGTCCTGTTTAAAATTGTTTAAGTCCTGCTTCTGGTCTATAACGTAGCCCTGTTGGACAGTCCTGGGGTCAGTAGATCGTCTGGTCTTCCTGGGCCTCTTGATGAACCTGACAGGCTTCTTGTTGAGTCCAGTCCAACTTGGCCTACCGATTAATTTGGCTTGGTCCTAACTTGGCCTACTTTGTTTGAATAATGGATTTATTTAAAGTTTGTATATAGAAAGGATTAACAGAATTTAATTAGATGACATCTATAAATTAATAAGTATTTATTACTGCTATAATATTATGGTGATAAAATAATGCAATCAGATGTTAGATAAATGTAAACTATATACGAGGCATGTCGTGGGAAAACCGGGCTTAATGCCTGTGCGTCAAGTGTTGTCCCATATTAGACTGTGTAGTCCGGACTGGCTAATCCAGGATGGCAGTTTCGGCGTTTATGGTATTTTCTGTTTCAAGGAAGTCCCTTCTGAACATGAATCCACTCGTGTCGGAAAGTGTCATCCCGGACTGCACAGGCTAATCCGGGACGACACTTTACGAACATGCATTAAGCCTGGTTTTCCCATGACATGCCTCATACGTTTATTTACAAACAGTTTCCAAGTATACACAATGACAATTTATGTATGCAGGCCGAAGATCCTCCGGACTGTGGCCTGGAATGTTAAGATTGACCAATATTGAAGTATTGAGGTGCTGGGGTAGTATGGAATGCTAAGATTGACCAATATTGAAGTATTGAGGTGGGGGGGTAGTATGGAATGCTAAGATTGACCAATATTGAAGTATTGGAGGTGCCGGGGTAGTATGGAATGCTAAGATTTACCAATATTGAAGTATTGGAGGTGCCGGGGTAGTATGGAATGCTAGGATTGACCAATATTGAAGTATTGGAGGTGCCGGGGTAGTATGGAATGCTAAGATTGACCAATATTGAAGTATTGGAGGTGCCGGGGTAGTATGAAATGCTAAGATTGACCAATATTGAAGTATTGGAGGTGCCGGGGTAGTATGGAATGCTAAGATTGACCAATATTGAAGTATTGGAGGTGCCGGGGTAGTATACACGTTTAAAGGCCCAAGGTTACTGCAGTAACGATGCATGGATAGTTATCTTCTTTTAGTTAAACTACTAAAGAACTGTGCTAATGGTAAACACCCTCCATGCACAATGCATGAAGCATGTTTTCTCTACGTTTTTTTCACTGGACAATGCTCAGCTGCAGAGCAAGGAGAAAAAGTCTGTGAAAAGTGATGTTAAGCGGCTAATTGTTAACCATAATCGTTTATGTTAAACCCTTTTACCTGTTTATTCGAGCCTTTTGCTTAATTGACACATTGATAGTCCGACCCCACCTCCTGCAGTGACGCTCCGTGTTTATATCATAACAAGGGCCTATTGCTTGACATATCAATAATTACCCATTATGATTTTACAATCTCAGTTGGGATCGATAATGAGCTTTATCAGACCAGATGCATTAGAGCCTTGTTTTAAACCATGCTGTTGCACAAAAATGGGCAGGTAAATTGCATTGCTAAATTTTAGGTTTTACGGGAGCTATGTCCTCACGATGTTGGTCACTACCTAGGAATGGATGTTCACGACACTGCTTCAATCAGCAAAAGGATAAAGTTGCAGCCAGGAATGGTTATTACTGTTGAACCAGGTCAGTCCAATACTCAGATATTTACCCATTCAAAGCTTCTATGAAGCAAAACAGTCAATCCATTTTCGTTGATGATTATTTTCCAACTCAAACAATGCTTCCAAGTAGAGCTAGAACTTGTAGCAACTGATTACTGGGATACCTGTCGCTGTATGACAAGTACCAGCGTGTGCCAGCAATACCAGAATACTTATTTCCATTGAACAACAGCTTATTTAAGACCACCGATATTACTTTAAAATAAAAGCAACATACAAAAGGGAATTTAAGTTTATGTAAAAGCTTACTTAAATGTCAAATAACATTTTACACTGGTACCAGGGAAAAGTTCGTAATGTTAACAGATTTATTTTTAGTTTACCTGGCACACTGAATATTGGTAGTTTGAGTCTTCCTCAGTATTGTGTTTGAGACTTCCTCAGTATTGTGTCTGTCCAGGTGTGTATGTGAAGAGCAGCAATACGGTGGTTCCAGAGCAGTACCGAGGTATAGGCATACGTATAGAGGACAACGTACTCATCACGGATGGACCGCCTGTTGTGCTGACAAGTTCCTGCCCAAAGCATCCAGATCACATAGAAATGTTGATGGCTTCCTAGTGCCATGACAGTCTCAAACAATGAATTTTAAATGCTACCTTAATTTGAACTCAAAATGCCACAATAAAATATTGTAATACAGTTTGCATTAGAATGATTTCTTTCAGCATTAAAATGGTGAAAGTTACAGAGTAGAAATATGGAGTAACCAGGCTATGACCCTGATTTTTGTGTACTGGTGGTTGCTTCCATTGTATATTTGCCATTGTAACTAAATGTTTGGTACAGGAAAGTTGATAAATGTGTCAATTTGTAAAACCTTTGTAATTTTTAGCTCCACTGACTAAAGGCCAGTGAGCTTATGCAATGGCTTATTTAGCGAATTGTTTGTTGTATGTGCATGCATCTGTCTGTAAACTTTTTATGCCCCCCGCATCTTGATGTGGGAGGCAAATAGTGATTGTCCCATCCGTCCTTCCTTCTGTCTGTGACAAGGTCAAGTAGATTTTACCGTTTCGTCTAACACCAACACCGCTTACTACAACACTTGGAAACTTACACAGTTCTTGCTTATGACCATTTCCTATCCACCCAGATCACCCAGCTCATTTTGACCTTGACCTAATTTGCACTTATAATTTAAATGGGCTGTTTCTTGGTTAACTTCATTTTACCGTTTCGTCTAGCTCCAACACCGCTTGCAACAACACTTGGATATTTACACAGTTG
This sequence comes from Congeria kusceri, assembly GCA_027627225.1. NCBI lineage: Eukaryota > Metazoa > Mollusca > Bivalvia > Myida > Dreissenidae > Congeria > Congeria kusceri. The sequence continues at coordinate 40,048,382 of CM051025.1, forward strand.
TTACTTATGACTGTTCCCAATCCACCCATATCACCTTTGACCTTGACCTAATTTGGACTAAGGAATGGGCTATCCAGCTATCCACTTGGATACTTACATAGTTGTTGCTTATGACCATTTCCTATCCACCCATATCACCCAACCTCATCTTAACCTTGACCTAAATTGCACTTAGAATAATTCAAATGGGCTGTTTCTTGGTTAACTAGATTTTACTATTTCGTCTAGCACCAACACCGCTTGCTACAACACTTGGATACATACACAGTTGTTGCTTATGACTATTCCCAATCCACCCATATCACCCAACCTCACTTTGACCTTGACCTAATTTGGACTAAGAAATGGGCTATCCAGCACCAACTGGGGGCAGTTGTGTTTATCAAACAGACAAACACAGAATCTTGTTCTTTAAATGACATCTCATCTGAAACCATTAGACCGACTTTGATGAAACTTCACAGAAATGTTCCTTAGTTGGTCTTTGCTTAAGTTGTTCAAATTGTTTCAGAGGAGAAGATTTTTGAAGTCATTTTGCTATTTAAGTCTATATAAACCATGTGACCCCCGGGGTGTGCACAGTTTTGACCCCAGGGGCATCATTTTAACAATCTTTGTAGAGGACCACTACCGTAATTACTCAGTCATAAGTCGAGATTTTAAGCCTCTTAAATTGTGGTTGTAAATTACATTCGACAAAAAATCGTAGCATATTTTATTGAAATATTTGTCAAATACATTTTATTTCTTACCTGCATATTTGCTAATCCACACACTATAATCCATTCATAATTATCACAGTTTGCCCTTTCTATTAATTACGGACAATAAAGACAAAATGCATAACTATTTCATTATTAAATAAGATGCAAACTGTGAATGAAACTATCTACCGGTACTCTATTTTAATTGACTTCCCCACTTTAAGCCCCAGCTAGACCATCAGCGACCAATAACAAATCAATAAATCTGCAGACGAAACCCATGATTTTTGTGTATAGCATGTTGCTAATTAAACTGGCTGGAACCGGTTTTTGTGTACATCAAGATCTGTTAAAGAGGATTTGGCAGTGATTTCAGCTTTAAGGCATTTACTGCAGACTGTACCATATACCTACTTATTAGGGCATACTCTGGCCAATTTTCAGATGATGTTTTATGATCATTCTAACTCGACTTATGGAATGGCTATTATTAGAAATACGTTTCTGGAATGATTTTAAATTCTTGACTTATGAGACGTTTACACTTATGACTGGGTATTTACGGTATTCAATGTTACATACCAAATATAAAACCACTAGGCCTTGAGATTTCAGAGATTTTTTAAGTCATTTTGCTATTTAATTCAATATAAAAAAAACCATGTGACACCCGGGGTGTGGCCAGTTTTTACCCCAGGGGCATTATTTGAACAAAGTTTGTAGAGGAGCACTATACAATGTTACATACCAAATATAAAACCTCTGTGCCAAGCGGTTTTAGAGATTTTAAAAGTTTGTTTGCTATTTTAAGTCTATACAAACCATGTGACCCCTGGGGTATGGCCAGTTTTGACCCCAGGGGCATGATTTGAACAATCTTTGTAGAGGACTACTATACAATGTTTCATACCAAATGTAAAACCTCTGGGCCTTGCAGTTTCAAAGGAGAAGATTTTTAAAGTCATTTTGCTATTTAAGTCTGAATAAACCAAGTGACCCCCGGGTTGTGGCCAGTTTTGACCCCAGGGGCACAATGTTAAATACCAAATATGAAACCTCTGGGCCTTGCGGTTTTAGAGATGATTTTTAAAGTTATTTTGCTATATAAGTCGATATAACCATGTGACCCCCGGGGCGTGGCCAGTTTTGACCCCAGGGGCATTATTGCAACAATCTTTGTAGAGGACCACTATACAATGTTATATACCAAATATGAAACCTCTAGGCCTTGCTGTTTCAGAGGAGATTTTTAAAGTTATTTTGCTATACAAGTCTATATAAACCATGTGACCCCTGGGGCGTGGCCAGTTTTGACCCCAGGGGCATTATTTGAACAATCTTTGTAGAGGACCAGTAGAGGATGTCACATATCAAATATGAAAGCTCTGAGCCTTGCGGTTTCATAGGAGATTTTTAGTTTTTACTTTTTAAATCTATTTTTAGCTCTGGTGACCTACATATGCAGTGGACCGGATAGATTTGAACAACTTTGAAAGAGGTCCACCCAAGGATCATTCCTGTGAAGTTTGGTGAAAATCTGCCAAGCGGTTTAGGAGGAGATGCTGTTTAAATGAAAAAATGACGACGCACATACGCACGCACGACGGACAACGGGCGATCACAAAAGCACACTATGAGCACTTAGTGCTCAGGTGAGCTAAAAACTCTTTTAAACAACATCTCCCCCTAAACCCCGAGTATATTTTCAAATAATTGTACCGACATAATCATTGAGTGATCCCTAAAACTTGTTCAAATGGTTTCGCTCAGTTGAAAAACATTGCGGCCGGGGGTGGGAGGGCGAAGCCATTTTGCCTTATGGCTAATTGAAAACTGTGAAAATCTTCTTGCCAGTAAAAACAAGATGGATTTCGAAATAATTTCAGTTTCACAGAAATGTTCCTTGCATGGTTCTCTACCAAAGTTGCTAAAATGGGTTTGGTCCATTGAAAAAAATGGCCGCCAGTAAGCAGGGCCATTTTTAGCTTGACTATTCGTAGGTGAGCTTTCCTACTACGTAAGTCAGCGTCTGATTTATTCAAAAGTGGACTTCAAAAGTACACAAGTTATTCAATTGAAACTTGGAATATACCTTTGTCATCAACTCCAGCATCAGTGGCAACACACCCCAGAACTCTGTATTGTATTTTGATACAGTTATGCCCCCTTTTCACTTAGATTTTCTGGTTAGTTTATATTCAAAAGTTTTTAAGTTATTCACATGAAACTTAAAACTAACCTTTGTCATCAACTCGAGTACCAGGGGCAACAGTCCCCATAACTCTCTTTTGTATTTTGATAGTTATGCCCCCTTTTCACTTAGATTTTCTGGTTTAAGTTTATATTCGAAAGTTTTGTAACTTCAAGACAACACAAGTTTTTCACTTGAAACTTGGAACTAACCTTTGTCATCAACTGAAGTATCAGGGGCAACATTCCTTACAACTCTGTTTTGTATTTTGACAAAGTTCTGACCCTTTTTCACATAGATTTTCTGGTTAAAGTTTATATTCAAAAGTTTTGTAACTTCAAAACTACAGAAGCTATTCACTTGGAATATTCCTCTGTCATCAACTCCAGAATCAGGGTGAACATTCCCCATAACTTTGTCATCAACTCCAGTATCAGAGGAAACATACCCTATAACTCTGTTTTGTATTTTGACAGAATTATGCCCCTTTTTCACATTGATTTTCTGGTTATAGTTTATATTCAAACGTGTTGTTACTTCTAAACTACAAGTTATTCACTTGAAAATAAGAACATACCTTTTGTCATCAACTGCAGTATCGGGGGCAACCTCCCTATAACTTTGTTTTGTATTTTGTCAGAGTTATGCCCCTTTTTCACATAGATTTTCTAGCTAAAGTTTATACTTAAAACTCTTATAACTTAAAAACTATGCAAGTTATTAACAACATAAGGTTTTCACTGAATAATTTGATGAAATAATTGCCATAACACAGTTTTGTATGTCAACAAATCTATGCCCCTTCCACTTTCCAAATATGTACCAACTAAAATACTTTAAAGTATAAGGAACAAGAGCTGTCAGAGGACAGTGCGGTCGAAAGTATAAGGAACAAGAGCTGTCAGAGGACAGTGCGGTCGACTGTTCAAATTATTTTGATTTGTTAAACAATCATAGCTGTCAGAGAGCGGGGCCTTTTTTCCTTAAATAGCCTATCAGGGTCTATTCGCTTATGACACTCTTAATAAGCCAGTTGAGTGATACATGCACTCATGTTCCTCTTGTTTGTAGGTATTGACATGATGCCTGCTGTCAATCAAAATCTTATTTATAATCTTATCAGCCAATCAGCGCACAGCATTGCGTTTCTCACCCATTACCATGGACTGTCCATTTTCCTAGACAAGCAACTTGTCTAGATATTATTTCATATCAATATTTGATATAGTTTGTGGTTTGAATTTGTTTTTGTCATAAATTGACCAGTTACAAAAAGATAACACTCGTAAAATGTGGGTAACCATTAAAACCATAACAAACACATTGACAAAGTCTCGTTTTTAATAATAAATGAGCTCGTATTTGGGCCTAGAACTTGAGTAAATTGTGTGTAAAAGATATTGAAACTACTTCTGATATTTATTTAATCATGATTAAATACAAATAATAGGACAGTACATGTCTATCGTTTTAAAAGTTTATGAAACTTTACAACTGCTAGTGATTATGATCATTCTCTTTTATTGAACAGCTCTTATCTTAATCTGATTTGCATATCTTATCACTGACACTTTCCTGTGTATTGTTACACCATCTGGAATAGTCGTGTATAGCACTAAGTCTTGTTGATAATTAAGAAATAATTTCGATTTATCGTTTATTCGGCCAATAAACAACGATTTGGAGTCCTGATGAATAGGAATTAATTGCCACGAATCGGACCGATAAACAACGATAATGCGAACATTATTTCGATTCTAACATGATCTGACAAATTATTTTTGCAATTATAATGAGAACTACATTTTACTTCGTTTCGCCCAACTGGCCGCCCTAATGTTCGATCGCTCGTCTCCGCTGTTACCAATGACGTCAATCAATGATACAAATTCATTGTGATGTCACTTTCATTGATAAAAACTGAAATAATGACTTCAGTCTCAAATAATGATGTCAGTCTCTTAACTATTTTTTGTGTGTTGTTTATTGGGTAGTTTAATGATAATTTTGTTCTTTGTCTATAGAAAAATTTACAACTATCTTGTTAGGAGATGCATTCGAACATGACACGCGCAGAGCATTCTATAGACAAAGAACAAAATTCAACGTTTTTAAACTACCAATAAAAAAACGCCCCCACCCCCCCAAAAAGTTCTAAAATATAGTTTGCATCGTAATGGCAGAAAATGACATCAGGTCATGTTTGAATCGAAATATTTTTCGTGTTATCTGTGTTTATCCGCTAATAAACAACGATTTGTCGTTCTGATGCAGTGTATTAAACAACTCTGGCTAAAGCCCTTGTAATTTAATTCATATGCATCAGAACTCAACATCGTTGTTTATTCGGTTAAAGAAATGAAGTTTTCTGTGTTTATCCGCTAATAAACAACGATTTGTCGTTCTGATGCAGTGTATTAAACAACTCTGGCTAAAGCCCTTGTAATTTAATTCATATGCATCAGAACTCAAAATCGTTGTTTATTCGGTTAAAGAAATTGTGGTATAAAAAACTCCAATCAATAATTTTAAATCTAGTCCTGACTAAAAATTAGTCAAGGAAAGTAATCCAGACTTTTTGGCAAATATGAGTTATGGTTCTTGTATGCTTCACTTACTCTTGATGAATAAAATCATTCTGTAAAGCATCATCAAAATGCCTTGTATAATTTTAAAGTTACGCTTTGGCCAATGTCAGTTAAGGGAAGTAATTAACAAACTTCATAAGTTGGGTTCTTACATGCAACAAACCACCTTGTGGGAGTAATAATTTCTGCCAAATTATGAAAGTCCCTGCATGCACAACACTGTTATGCTCTGGACAATTAGTTGACCTCTGACCTTGAATAGTGATCGTGACCTTTCAGCTACAGACCTGGTTCTTGCACACATCATGTCGACTCGTAATGCTTATCACTTCTGCCAAGTTATTTAAAAATCCTCCCATGATGGACAGAATCTGCTACAGACAAAGTCAATAGCTTTAATTCTTATATTAGACCTTTTAAATGTGACGTTGCCCTTTGATCTAGTTACCTGGTTCTTGAATGCGTCACACCATCTTACAATACCACTTTTGCCAAGTTATTTGAAAATCCTGCAATGATGGAAAAAATAATGCTCTGGACAAATTCAATGGCTGTAATTCTTACATTTGACCAATAAGTGTGAACTTGAAATTGAACCTAATGACCTGGTTCTTGGGTGCGACACACTGTCTCATAACGCTGATCACTACTTATTTGAAAATCAACCTGTGCCTGACAAAATTATACTCTGAACTGCACCATGTAGTTTACCAGGCACTAATAATTGCAGATTGCTAGATTGTAAACAACCGAATTCAATTGTTACCAGTTGTAATATTACCATTATAAATCATCTTACTAGAATTATTGTATTGTACCTGTTTTGAACATTTTGTTAAATGTGACCACCAAAACTAGTTGACTGAATATTTGCTCTAACTGAACACCTTATATTCCAGTCTACTAGGATAAAATAAAAAGACATTTTCTGATATGTTCTGTTATTTAACATGTGTGCTTAAGATACATAAACATACAGTTCACTTCAACAGTCTTAAATATGGTTTGTGTGTCATGCACAACATGCGTATCCAAATAAATTTAGGAAGTATGATTTTTTATCATTTATAAAAACAGCTTTAGCCAAGAAACAAATAACTTTATTTGTCACTTATATTCAGATCTCTTAGTTGATATCACACAGTTAATGTTTATTGCCTGGACAAATCAGTTTGTTTAAAAGCAATATGACTATACAAGGCCCAAGCAGTGGAGATGTTGACTACCAGTCTATGGTGAAGGTGGAGATATGTTGATGGTGGAGATGTTGACTGCCAGCCTATGTTGATGGTGGAGATGTTAACTGCCAGTCTATGTTGACAGTGCACATTTTAACTGCCAGTCTATGTTGATGGTGGAGATGTTGACTGCCAGTCTATGTTGATGGTGGAGATGTTGACTACCAGTCTATGTTGACAGGGTAGTTGCCGGTGAGGCAGGCAACGCAGTGGCCGATTGGGCGGCCCTGGTGCTGGATCCCAGCCTGGGTGGCCCTAACCAGCCCCTCCACAGACAGGTACTGCAGCGTGTCCGCACCTGGCAACAGAGCACACCAACACTGACCTCACCATATACATGGCCAAATGGTGAGCCAAACAAGTAAAATGCAACAAGGCTTGTCACAGGATGTGACGTATGCCCCTGAAGCATATGCTTGTCTGAGGAAGGCAACAGAATGTCAGTTACATGTTGGCAAAAATTAAACAATGGGCAATAACTCCGTAATATTGAAGAAATAGTTATGGTCCTTGTACTCTGCAGTTCCTCTCATTGTCCACTACCATTCTATGAAGTTTCATTGGAATCCCTTCAATACTAATGATATTATGCTCCACAAGAAAATTAATGCTTCGCACACGAAAATAAAACTAAGGGCATAAATATTGAAGAAAGAGTTGTGGTCCTTGTGCTCTGCACTTCCTCTCATTGTCCTCTATCATTATATGAAGTTTCATTTGAATCCCTTTATTACTAATGGAGTTGTTCTTTGTACAAGAAAATAAAACAAAGGGCAATAACTCCATAAATATTGAAGAAATGCTTTTTTGTCCTTGTGCTCTGCACTTCATCTCACTGTCCTCTATCATTATATGAAGTTTAATTTGAATCACTTCAATACTAAGGGAGTTATGCTCAGTACAAGAAAATTAAACAAAGGGCAATAACTCTGTAAATACTGAAAAAAGATTTGTGGTCCTTGTACTCTGCACGTCCTCTCATTGTCCTCTATCATAATATGAAGTTTTGTTTGAATCCCTTCAATACTAATGAAGTTATGTTCTGCACAAGAAGCCTGATCGACAGACGGACGATGCGATTACTATGCCCCCGAAGGGAACTTCTGGAGCATAAAAAATCGATCTGAAAACCATTTCCAGCTTTATGATTCCAGAAATTCCATCCACTGGTTTCTTAATACTGATTCTGCATCTAGAAACAAGCAACCGTAAAACCATAGCTATGTACCTTCAGCAGTCATAACGGTTTGCTTTAAGTAAGCTTCAACTCCTGTAAAATGATGAACAATTTATTTTCCACCAGTTTGACATCTCCAACAGATACACATTTGCAACTGTTACCTGTAAATCATTAAGCATGTAGTAAACATGTTCAGTTCAATTTCCACCAATTTACCTACTGATCTTGACAAAATCTCATGTCAAACTTATAGACAGCTGAATGAAATGCTGCAAACAAATACACAGCCACCTTGTTAAAAGGATGAAAAGCTACCTACCAAAGTGGTGTGCCATATCTTCCAAGCTCACTCTATTGGCAACCAGCTCCTCTCGGGTTGGTATGTTTATTCCCATGTAGCATGGGTGCTTTATAGGAGGGGACGCTATTCGTACATGCACCTAAGAACAGAGAACTCTGTATTACAAAGGTTATGAGCCCATGAAACATGTCAATATAAACTAACACCCATGACAGGACGCTCCTCTGTGCTCTTGCACATGACCTTGGTGTGGACAACAACTCTATTTTGCCATGTCATTCGAGAATCTAGCCAGATTTAATATGTTAAACAGACAAATCAACTTCGGGAGAGCTTCGAAGAGTTGAATCATTATGAGACAATACAATTCCTTTAATAAGCAAGTTTAAGCTTGATACACTTAAGTGCATTTGAAATTACCTAAAATTGAAGTATTACGGTTTATCTATTTATTATCTAAATACAAGAACGTCAACCCTAATATCACAAATAATGTATATTAGATGACACTGTAAATGGCAAATTCCTCTAATACATGTTTATATAAATGTTTATACTACATTTGTAAAAGAAAATTAAATACAGCGCATATCTTGTGAATTGTTTTAACCTTTGGGTTAAAGAAATCTTATATTGGTGTATATGGGATGAAACTGGTGGACTTAGAGAGCGGGAATGTTAGCAAAAGGCTAATTTTAGTTGCTGGGGCGATTTGGTTGATTAAAACTGCTGGAGAGAAAATGGCTAAAAATGCCAATATTTGATAAATCAAGGGCCACTAGGATATGAACAGTTGAAGAAGCAGAACAAAGAAAAATTGATTTTTATCTGCATGGATTTCATAACCAGACGAGTTATCCTATAATTTTCTTACTTCTCAATTCATGTAGTAATACGATCGTTTCCAGCCAGAAATTGAATGGTTTTTACTAAAATACAAGGATCGTTTATGAATCCTTTGTTCTTAAACACTCCTATATAATCCTTAATGCCTGGGGCGATTTGGCTGATTATCCAACTTTGCCAAGATATTATGCCCACAAACAGTTCAGTGAAGACTGAGCAAAACTGTTGAGCAGAAACAAAAGCGGTCTACCGACAAACATTAGCAAACCAATATACCACCCCATTTTCGATGGTATCTTGTACTATGCCCTCTATAATACTATGAAGTTCCACTTCAATCTATTATTGAAGGAGTTCTGGTTTGCACAAAGAATTTTAACAAGAAGGCCACATGGCCCTAAAGTGCTCACCTCAGTATGAAGATCTAGGCCTTGTGGTTTCAGAGGAGATTTTTTAAAGTCATTTTGCAATTTAAGTCTATATAAACCATGTGATACCTGTGGCATGGCCAGTTTTGACCCCAAGGGCATACTTTGAACAATATGTGTACATTACTACTATACCAGTAACCATGTTACATGCCAAATATTAAAACTCTGGGCATTGCAGTTTCAGAATAAGATTTTTAAAGTCCACTTGCCATACAGGTCAATAGAAACCGTGGACCACCGGGACATGACTTCTTTACACAAGGGGCATAATTTGAACAATCTTTGTAGGGGACCAAAATACAATGTTTCATGCCTAATATGAAACCTCTGGGCCTTGCAGTTTCAGAGGAGAAGATTGTGTGTGTGATAAAGCCCACTTGCCATACAAGCCTATTGAAGCTATACGACTCCTGGGGCGTGGCTTATTTTTCATACCAAATTCAAATTCTCCTGGCTTCCTGGTTACAGAGAAGTTGCTATATAAGTCTATATAGGGGCAAAATTTGAACAATCTTTGTAGGCCACTGAACAATGTTTCTGCCAAATATGAAACCTCAGGGCCTTGCGCTTTCAGAGATTTGAGATTTATAAAGTAATTTTGCTATTTAAGTCTATATAAACCATTTTACCCCAGGGGCATAATTTTAACAATCTTTGTAGAGTACCACTATACTATGTTACATACCAAATACGAAACCTCTGGGCCTTAAGGTTTCAGAGAAGTCCACTAGCCAGGTAAGTCTAAATAAACCATGTGACCTCGGGGCATGGCTTCTTTTCAATCCAGGGGCATAATTTTAACAATCTTGGTAGAGGTTCTGTATACAATGTTACATACCAAAAACGAAACTTCTGTGTTTCAGAGATTTTTAAAGTAATTTTCTATTTAAGTCTATATAAACACTGTGACCCCCAGGGCGTGCCCATTTTTGATCCCAGGGGAATAATTTGAACAAACTTTATAGAGGACCACTAGTGGATGTCACATATCAAATATGAAAGCTCTCACCCCTGAGGTTTTAGAGGAGATTTTTAAAGTTTTCAGGAAACAAATATTAGTTTTTAGAGTCAAGAGGGTTTCATGTAATTTGAAATACTGACCAAGTTTTACACAAATCCCATTACTGAACTGGACCTAGACATCAGTCCAACTCAGATTGTAACTGATAAGATGAAACCATCCTGCAGTCAATAAGCATTTCACATTTATTTCCCATTTATGATCTAGTTCTAGGTCCCCAGTAAGAACATCATTCCAACACATTTTTGTCTTTACAAACACTTCATGTTATCTGACCAAGTTAATAAAATATGTTAGATCTAACATTTTTAAACAATGAGACATACCTCTTTTGCACCAGCATTTCTGAGCATTTGTATAATAGGTTTCATTGTATTTCCTCTCACTATTGAGTCATCAACAATGACTACTCTTTTATTCACGAAGTTGCCAGTCAGAAGTCCAAATTTCTTGACTACTCCGAGTTTTCGTAACCTGTTGCTAGGCTGAATAAATGTGCGTCCAACGTAACGATTCTTGCAAAGAACCTCTCCGTATGGAATGCCAAGCTAAAAATACACACTATTTCAGGTTGTCAACAGCAAAAGCTTCTACAGGGATAACTCCTCTACCTACACAATGGCCCTAAATGAAAATGCAAGTTCAAATTATTGTTGTTTCTGCATTAGCATTATATAAGAAATGAAAAGGGTGTCAAATCATCTCATTATCACAATGTACTATAAATAAAGCAGGACATGTGTTTCTTGCATAAAAAATGTTCTTAAAGGGCACATTTTGTTACTACAGTTTGTACGAAAGTTAAAGAATCTAGAACTGTCACTCTCATGGCTCAAATACCGCATGCCGCTTTGTCACAAGGATATTGATATAAGCAACATGTAGTTTTGAGGTGTAAAAATGTATTCGTTAAATTGACAAAGGGGAATAACTATGTAAATAATGCAGCTAGAGTTATAATTCTTGTGCACTACACTCCATCTAACAAACATCTATCCATGTATGAAGTTTGAGTTCAATCCCTCCAGAAGTTTTTGAGAAAATGGCCGGTAAATAATGCAGCCAGAGTTTTAAATCTTGTGTACTGCACTTCACCTAACAACCATCTATCCATGTATGAAGTACGAAATCGATATCTAAAAGGGTTTGAAAGTTATGCTTCGAGCAAAAAATCCCTGACACTTATGGTACATTAACATGCTTGTGGCATATGGGTAGGTGATGGCTACAGGTATTACATTAGCATGCTTACAGTGTATGTGTAGGCGATGGCTAAAGTTGGTACATATACATGCTTACAGTGTATGCGTATGCGATGGCTAAAGTTGGTACATTAACATGCTTATGGTGTAAGCGTAGGTAATGGCTACAGTTGGTACATAAACATGCTTACAGCATATGCATAGGCAATGGCTACAGATGGTACATAAACATGCTAATAGCATATGTGATGGCAACAGATGGTACATTAACATGTTTGTGGCATATGCATAGGCAATGGCTACAGTTGGTATATTAAAGGGACTAGTGTCAAACCATTATTATTTGTGGGGTACAAATTATCGTGGATTTCGTGGGTAGACCTAACCGTGAATTCAAGTCCCAACGAAATTTCATGCATTAAACATCAGACTGTTACCAATATTCGAAATATATCCAGTTGTACTGGTGCAGTCATATATTTATTTAGAAATATTTAAGTACTTACAATTTGTTGATTTATCACAAACACCAATTAACGTCAATTAAGATGCAAATATCAGGTAATTTAATTTTTCCACACCACAGTGTTTAAGGCTCTTATTATACGCATGTTTATCTCTCGATCGAGGCTACTTTTGCAGATATTGTTATAACAACGCAAATGCCAATTAGATACTAATTAACGGTTGGGGGTCAATAAGGGCAGTTTATTTGTTGTGATTTAACAATTATCAGCCAAAGAGATATACCACTATACCCTTGTGGCTAAATGACATGTCTTCAGCGCAGATTATCGGATGCACGCATGTTGCGAACGACCACCTATTGATTTAGATATATTGAATATAGGAATGTAAATTTTAGCATTAGCAATTTTTTCCAAATTTTAAAATCCATGAAATCAAGTACCAACGAAATTGTCATTTTTAAAGAAACCACGAAATTTCATTCTGACGAATTTCTATACATTTACAGAATGTCAACAACAAGAGTGCCATTGTCACAAAGATAAGCCCATCAAATGAGCATGTTTAGGGGAAAAGACTCAATGACTAACGAGAGAAAATCCATCCATCTAGACAAAGATATGTTCAAGAAAAAGTGTCAAGGATTGATTTCTTATATTTGACATTTGACCTTGAATTGTGACCTTGACCTTGGACATAGGGACCTGGTTCTCTTGTGGGTGACACTCTGTCTCACCATGCTTATAACTTCTGCCAAGTTATTTGAAAATCCATCCATGCTGGAAAAAAATATGCTCCAGACAGAGTTAAGGATTGATTTCTTATATTTGACCTTTGACAGACACCAAGAGAACCGTCCAACAGTTGAAAATCAAAATTGAACGTGAATTGTGTGTACAATCGCAGATTACTGTGCACAGAATTCTTTCAATTGATGACGTCAAATGCAGTCATCCCTCTGGCATTATTGGTTTCCCACAGCTTAACGCATTCTTATTGGTTATCTTTAAAAAGCAATCGGCATGGGACGTTTCCGACATATCTCGTAGGTTGTTTTTTTACCGATTGCTTACGAAAAGGACGAATGGTACTATTTTTAGTTTAAATTAAAAAAAATTACAAAACGCTTTGGAATACAAATTTCTTCAAATCATTTTGATTTGATAACAAGAGGGCCCTGAGGGCCCTAGGACGCTCACCTGAGACCTGTTAACCCAATTGGAATTTGCATCCCCGAGGCGTGGCTTATTTTTATCCCAGGCGCATAATTTGAACAATCTTGAACAAACCCCTGTGCCTTGTGGTTTCAGGTAAAGATATTTAAAGTCATTTTGCTATTTAAGTCTATATAAACCATGTGACCCCTCCGGTGTGGGCAGATTTGACCCAAGGAGCATAACTGGAACAATCTTTGGAAAGGACAACTATGCAATGTTACGTACCAAATATATAAAAGCTGTGGGCCCTGCAGTTTCAGAGGAGAAGATTTTTAAAGTCATTATGTTATTTAAGCCTTTAAGTCTATATAAACCATGTTACCCCCAGGGAGCGACCAGTTTTCACCCCAGGGGCATAATATGCACAATCTTTGTAGTAGACCACTGTAGGATGTTACATACCAAATATAAAACCTGTAGGCCTTGTGGTTTCAGGAGAAGAATTTTAAGGTCATTTTGCTATTTAAGTCTATGTAAACCATCTGACCCCTGGGGTGTGGTCAGTTTTGACCCATGGGGCATAATTTGAACAATCTTTGTAGAGAACCACCATAGGATGTTACATACAATATACGAAACCTCTGGGCCTGCGGTTTCAGAGGACGAAATTTTTAAAGACATTTTGCTATTTAAGTTTATATAAACCATGTGACCCCCAGGGCATGGCCAGTTTTGACCCCAGGGGCATAATTTGAACAATATTTGTAGAGGACCACTATATGATATTACATACCAAGTAAGAAACTTCTGGACCTTGCGGTTTCTGAGGAGATTTTTAGTCATTTTGCAATTCTATATAAATCATGTGACCCCCGGGGCATGGCCAGTTTTGATCCCAGGGGCATAAATTGAACATTATTTGTAGAGAATCACTATAGGATGTTACATACCAAATATGAAACCTCTGGGCCTGGCGGTTTCAGAGAAGATTTTTAAAGACATTTTGCTATTTCAGTTTATATCAACCAGGTGACCCCTGGGGCGGGGCCAGTTTTGACCCCAGGGGCATAATTTGAATAATCTTTGCAGAGGACCACTATAGGATGTTAAATACCAACTATGAAACCTCTGGGCCTTGCAGTTTCAGAAAAGATTTTTAAGGTCATTTTGCTATATATTCTATACAAACCATGTGACCCCCGGGGCGTGGCCAGTTCTGACCCCAGGGGCATAATTTGAACAATCTTTGTAGAGGACCACTATAGGATGTTACATACCAAATATGAAACTTCTGGGCCTTGTGGTTTCAGAGGAGAAGAATATATATTCTATATTAACCATTTGACCCCGGGGCGTGGCTCGTTTTGACCCCAGGGGCATAATTTGAAAAATCTTTGTAGAGGACCACTATAGGATGTTACATACCAAATATGAAACCTCTGGGCCCTGCGGTTTCAGAGATTTTTGAAGTTTACACTTTTACAATATATTTTGAGCTCTGGCGACCTACATATTTAGCGGACCGTAACGATTCGAACAACATTGAAAGAGCGTCATCCAATAATCATTCCTGTGAAGTATGGTGCAAATCTGCCAAGTGGTTTAGGATGTTGTTTGAATGAAAAGCTGACGACGGACGCACGCACGGATACACCGACACACAAACGACGGGCGATCACAAAAGCTCACCATGAGCACTTAGTGCTCAGGTGAATTAAAAAAACATGGCTGCCAGTGGATGGGACAGTTTCCATGATCAGAGTGGGTTTTGGTCATTTTGTAACCATTTATTTTCGGTTATTTCTTACACATCGATCGGTCATTTGGAAACCATGTCGTTCAATTCGTAACCGCTTTATTTTTCTATGTCTTACTAATAATATGATCAGAAAAATAAGTATAAAATAATGTGTTCATAACACTAAAATTGTTTGATAAAAACACATTTTAAATGTTATCTTTTTTATCAGATGACATGAAATATTAACAGAAAGTGTCGTTATTCTCTTTATCTTTTATCTTAAAGTTTTAAATAGTAGGTAGAATATCAACATTTATTTTATTTATCAACAGTTTATTTTTACTTCAAAGAAAAAATACAATACCCAGTAAATGCTGGAGAATAAAGCATTTAAAAGGAACAGTGACTTTTTCTCTAATTTTCAGGAGGAACAAGAAAACACAATCACCCAATAGTCAATACATTACTGAACAAGACATATGATAAAAATTACACCAATGAATAGACTGTCCCAAAGCTCCTCTCCATCTAATGTTTAAGGATAATTTCCATTGATCAACAATCACAAACACTTCACAAGCTTGATCATATGCTATTTTGTGTAAAATATGTTTACCAACAAACACATGAAATTCAATAAAATTAACTAAAATGTAACCATTTAACCTCTCGTAAGCTTGTTTTTTATCAATAGTTCCCAATGTTTGACAGATGTGACAAATGCCTGGCAGACATTTTGGTTCTCTCAGACACTGTGTCTGACAAACTGCTGGCAGGTTTCGTGGTGTCTGCTTAGACCTTGAATTGTGATCTTGACCTTGGACCTAGTTCTTGCGCACGACACTCCGTCTCACCATGCTAATCACTTCTGCCAATTTATTTGGAAATCCATCCATGCTGGACCAAGTTATGTTCCCGAATAATTGTTAAGGAATGATTTCCTATCTTTGACCTTTGACCTTGAATTGTAACCTTGACCTTGGACATAGGGACGTGGTTCTTGCGCGCGACACCGAGTCTCATCATGCTTATCACTTCTACCAAGTTATTTGAAAATCCATCCATGCTTGATCAAGTTATCCAAACAAAGATCTCTTGCCACCAAGAATCTCTTGCCACCAAGGATCTCTTGCTTGGACGTTTCAATAATACGACTTTCAATCTTGCGTATAAAAAGGACCCCAAGGGTGTAATTTCTTTAACAAATCTTAAATTTAGATATTAATAATGACATCAAAAGGGTTAAAATAACATACATATAATGGGAAAAGAGTTTTCACATTCTGAGATAAAAATCAATTTATAATAATGGTCGTGTTTGTTTGGCCCTTTTCAGGTTTACATTTTGACGTCAGAATTGTGAGCATTTTGTATAATCATAGTTTGCACGTTTCCGTACAAAAAAGAATAGCACAGTTAGTTAGATTGCAGTGTACTGTCATTTACTTTGTATGGCTCCAGGGTTTCCGCAGGCCTGTTTCGCTTGTCGGGCCCGACAAGCTTTCAAAGCAGTTAGTCACTAACCGACAGCCTTAAATAACGCCGACATGCTTTGATTTTCAAAGCGACAACCCTTAATCCCTTTATCACTGTGTAAAGTTACACTAATCATTAACCACAGTGCCATAAATGAAAGCCGTATTGATCGATAAGGTCTCACTTCCAACAGTGTGACTAACAAGTGACTGAACTGTGTAGAACCGCCCACAAAGATCTCATTAGCCAATCAAATATGGCGATTTGTAGGGAGGAGTTTATACCTTACTAACATCTAAAAAAGTGTTTGACAACAAATGCTAGCGTTGCTGGGAAAAGTAAACAGGCATTTTAAAACTTTTTATTATTATATTTAACGTTTTATTTCTCTCGGTAATTTTCTTACCCATTTCACAAATTTACATCAAAAATATGCAAACAAATAATGTAATATAGAGCCTATTTTAAAACACAATTTAATGTCGTCAAACTTATTTTTTTTACATAAACACTGCAATGAAGCACGTGGGCAGTACACGCACGTTTTCAAGAGGTATCCGTGACCTTGTGCATGGCAACATAATTTGTGTGCGCTTTTGTAGAAAAACACGCTTTTTACATGGAGGACCGTATTTTATGTCGATAAGGAACCGCATATTCCAGTATTTAAAAACAACTGTGATTTTTTGGCTTTTAATGTCCGCATGTAGTATAACTGATATTAACGATTGATTTCTTTTGCATCAGAAAACAAATAATGAAGTAAAAAAAAGTTTTTGAAAAAAAAAAATAGCGATCATGACAGAATTTCAAGGCGGAAAAACGGCTAGGCTTTTCAACGAAACGTTTTTATTCAATAAAGAAACCGCAGTTATTGATATTTTAGTAGCAGAAATATTTTTAATAGTTTCAGTTTTATAAAAATAAGAATTCCCAAATTAAAGATAATGCAAAGAGAGTTGCCAGTCAGCAAAAGGCTACGTAGTTTAAGCGAAAAAAGGTGATAGTTAAAGCGATACTGCCGATTTGATCGCCGCCAGGATTTCGAATGTTGCAACCGATTTCGGAAAGGTGGGCTCCAAGATGCGACCGATTCTGGGGAGGTGGGTTCTTGCGTTGCAGCCAATTTTGGAGAGCTGAGGTCTGGCGATGCGACCAATTGGGGGGAGGGGGAACGACTAACATTTTTGCCGATTTGTTTTTATCATATATCTAATTATGTATTATACTACTTATTATTTATTTAATGTACATATGTTAGTATAGGGTATTTCTATCATCTTATATAATTTATAGTGCAATAGGAAACCAATTTTTTACTGACATAGTCCCTTTAACATGTGTTTGGCATATGCGTAGGCATTGGCTACAGTTGGTGCATTAACATGCTTACAGCGTATGCGTAGGCGATGGCTGCAGGGGTAGCTGACTCAGGCACAGTGCTGACAATGTCTCCTTCAGCCGGGGCCTCTATTGCCAGCTGCTCTCCACATCGCTTTCTCACTTCATACACCATTTGCCCTAAATAAGAAACAGGCTGCATTAGAATATCCCTTCACCTTTCGTTCAAGCATTAACTACAAGACAGAATCAAAGAAATATGGATAGACTGATGAAGATGATGCTTGTTATATTGGACAAATAAAATACTCTCATAATCTACTGCAATCATACAAGTCTCAAATAGTTTTGTTTAAAACCCATGTCCATGTTGCAATGCTATATACATTTACATTTCATACAAAACTAGTTCAATCTATGAAAGGGAAACATTTATAACCGCTGGAACAAGCTTATACAAAGCACAAATGTAAGGGCTGCAACCACCTCAAAAACATTGGACCAGAACATGCCAGCACCATCCACAATATTATCAGGATAATCAATGCCAAGTTTCATTATAATATTGAAGGGCATTGCAGAGATCAAGCAAAGTCAAGCACATTTCACAGGCCAGATCATGTCAATACCAAGCACAACCACTGATTAATACAATGTTTTCTAACATTTGGTAAGGAATTACAGAGAACAAGGGTAAACAAGAATACTGGTTCTTATCGGTAGAACCGATGGATATCGGTAGAACTGATGGATGCTCCCCAATGCCGCTTTGACCTTAATTGTGGTCTTGACCTTAAACCCAAGGACCTTATTCATACAGAGAAACACAGTCATTTTGAGACAAAAATTGTGTACTGGTGAAGTACCTAAATCAGGACAATACTTTAATCCGAACACCACACAAAAAATGTGTTTGTGTGTACGATCAAGAACCATAAATCTATGGTATCAATTGATGCACCCACTGTTTCATCAACCTATGTTAAGTTTCAACAGAATCAATTGAGTATTAATTCATTAACTTACTATTGCTGTTTTCTTCCTTTCAAATGTAAACATTTGAACGTGGGGGATTGGAATCAAAACAGTATATCCAATAAATAAAGCTTTACACAGACAAAACTTTGAAAGTAAACACCAGATCAAGGTAAACAAAGAAGTACAAGATTACTGACAAACAAGTTGTAGTTTAATATTTATTTTTATTCTTTTTGATTTTAATAAAACATATTTGAACTAGACATGTATCCGTAGGAAACGGATGCCCCCACATTCTGCTGGTTGTCACAAAACTCTGCTGATGTCGGAAAAACTGCACCAAAATACCCAGGTGCACAAGTTCACATTCTGATGAATATGTTTATAATGTTTCATCAGTCTAGCAGTTATACTTTTTGAGTTACATGCGACACAAATCCAAAAATGTCATTTTTGCTAAAAAAAAGGGTTATAACTCCATTGATGGCGGAAAAAACTGCACCAAAATACCCAGTGAGCAAGTTCACATACTGATTAATATGTTTATAAGTTCCATCACTCTAGCAATAATACTTATTGAGTCAGTCACCTCTCCTCGAGGCTAAGGGGTATGAGAAGGATCACTCAGACAGAAAAACCAAGGGCAGGAGATGCTCTACAGCCATGGCAGGCAAGTCTCCTACGACAAGGAAAAGTCGGAGAATAAACCACTGCTGAAGACGGATGCACTGGGCCAGAGTGCGCATAACGACAGTGCAACGCTTTCCACTCCAATGATGGACAACAATGGATCTTTGCGTGATGGTGCTCTGCCTGTGGAGTCCCCCCGGGCTGGTAGAGTGCCGGACCCCATGCCTCGAAGGGGTCCAACCCAAGCTACCGGAGGTCACCCCGTCCCGCTGCGAGGAGCCAGGCTACGGAGGCGGAGGGTAAATGCGGCTGGCCAAGAAAGAACACCAAGCACTCAAGAGACCCCTCGACCGCTGAACATCCTTCAATGGAATGCGGAGGGAATACACAACAAAAAGCTTCCTTTCACTGAAAGACTGCACGCCGACAATATTGATGTAGCCTGTATCCAAGAAACCCACCTGAATTCAAACCACCGGTTCAACATCAGAGGATACCAAACCTTCAGGCTAGACAGAGAAGGAAGACACAAAGGAGGAGTGCTGATGCTCATCAAGAACAATATCCCAGCACAAGAAATTAAAGTAGTCACTAACCAACAAGCTGAAATCCAAGGAGTCAATATCACAATGGACAGGTCTGTAATTACAATATACAATCTGTACTGCCCTCAAGACAAAGAACTTTCCCTGCAGTACCTGGAAAACCTACCCACTGAGAACTGCTTGGTTGTTGGAGACTTCAACAGCCACTCAACCTGTTGGGGCTATGAAGAGACGGACAGAAGAGGAGAGGAAGTGGAGGACTGGCAGATTGATACCCAAATGGTTCTGCTGAATGATCCAGAAGACCCACCCACCTTCTTCTCACGCAGGTGGCTGTCAACTTCTACCCCAGATCTCGCCTTTGCAACTGATGATCTCTCCAAGAAGACCACCAGAGGGGTACTGAGCCAGTTAGGAGGCAGCGACCACAGACCAGTAAAGCTGGCCATCAACCTGCAGTACAGACCACAGAACTCAACAACGTTCCCAAGGTGGAACTACAAGAAGGCAGACTGGAACATGTTTGCAAGCCTCACAGACCTCTACACCAGGGGCCTAAAAACAGACGACCTTAACATCAACCGAGTCACCAGGAACTTCAATCAGGCCATTCTGAAAGCGGCTTCCGAGACAATCCCACGGGGCGCACGTAAGAACTACAGGCCCTACTGGACGGAAGAGCTTCAAGAACTTGAGGACCAAGTCAGCAGCAGCAGACAGGAAGTAGAGGAGAATCCCTCTGTTGACAACAACATCGCCCTGAAAGCAACCACTGCCAAGTACAGAAGAGCCTACCTTCAAGCAGCAAGATCTAGCTGGAGAGAAAAAACCGAGAAGCTAAACTTAGATAGGGACGGAAACAAGCTGTGGAAGCTGACCAAAGCGATGAATGGAGAAGACACAAGGGCAGAGCCAATTACCATCTCACAAGGCCAAGAGTTGCTGACAGGGAGAGAAGCTGCCAACCTTTTTATAGATAATTATGAGGAAGTCAGCAACATCACTGTACCTGAAGAAAGAAAGGCCCAGGTACAGGAGGAGAGAAGAACCTCCAAGGAGTATCAGCCAGAGGAACACATGAACAAGCCGTTCAACCATCATGAACTAGCAGACGCCATGAAAGCCTTGCAAGAAAGAAAATCCCCAGGGCCAGACAAAATAACCAATGAGATGCTTCTACATTTAGGCACAAGGGCAAAAACACAGTTACTGAAAATCTTCAACAACAGCTGGAAGACTGGCCATGTTCCACAAATCTGGCGAGAGGCTGATATGGTCCCCATCCACAAGAAGGGCAAAGACCGAGCAAAGGTGGACAGCTACAGACCCATCAGTCTCACCAGCTGTGTGGGCAAACTCATGGAACGGCTAATCAACACCAGGCTCACTTGGCATTTGGAGAAGAACAACACTATTTCCCCAGAGCAGGCAGGATTCAGGCAAAATCGTTCGACTGAGGACCAGGTGACGTATATCGCCCAGAAGATTGAAGATGGCTTCCAGGACAAGAAAAACACCCTGACGATCTGGATTGACATGGAGAAGGCCTTCGATAAGGTCTGGAAGGAAGGGCTGAAGCTGAAGCTCCAGAAAAGTGGTGTGGCCGGTTGTATGTTCCAATGGATCTGCCAGTACTTGAACAGCAGGAAAGCAAGAGTCCATGTAAGTGGACAGTACAGCCGGAAGAAGACACTGAAAGACGGAGTCCCGCAAGGCGGAGTCCTCAGCCCCACCTTGTTCCTAGTCTTCATCAACGACATCGTCAAGGACCTCCCTCGAAATGTCCATGGGGCCATCTATGCGGACGATCTTGCACTCTGGTGCTCAGAAGAACACATCACAACCGCAAACTACCGGATGCAAGAGGCGCTGAAAGTTCTTGAGGACTGGACAAAGAAGTGGCTCATCACCATCAACTCCAGGAAGACCACTTACACGATCTTTAGCCTCTCCCCAAAAGAAGTGAAGGCCAATCTCAAGCTCTGCGGACAGACGCTGCAAGCTGACCACACCCCCACGTATCTTGGCGTGACCTTCGACAGGCGACTCACTTGGAAACAGCAGACAGAGAAAGTCGAAGCTAGAGCCAAACTGCGGTTAGCACTCATGAAAAAGCTAACCGGCACAACATGGGGGGCAGATGCAGCAATCCTCAAGAAGATGTACATGGGCAGCGTTAGACCAGTCCTTGAGTATGGGGTGACGGCATGGGGCACAGCAAGCAAGTCAAACTTTGACAGAGTCAGCAAGGTGCAGAACCAGGCGGCCAGAATCATCACTGGCGCCATGCGGTCAACCCCTATTCAAGAGCTGGAAACCATCACGGGTCTTGAGCCCATAGAAGACAGAAGGGACACCAAACTCCTCACCCAGGCAGCAAAGTTCAAAAGACTGCCAAATCATCCCATGAAAGACAGACTGTGCCAACCAACAAAAGGAAGACTGAAGAGAGGGAGCTTCATCCACCAGACGAGGGTTTTGGAAAGGAAATGCCAAGATATCCTGGATCAAGAACCCAAAGATATCCCCACGTACCTTGAAAACCCAGGCTGGAGCGATGCTGAAAGACCCCAGATACACAGCAGTATTCCTGGCATTGGCAAGAAAGACTCCCAGAGCGATGCTGAAAAGAAGTCCATCTCCATGGAACACATCAACAACTCCTACCCACAACACAACTGGACTCATGTCTACACTGATAGGTCTGCTGACCAGGCTGTCAGAAGTGGTGGTGCCGGAATCTACATCAGGTATCCAGGAGGTAGAGAACAACACATCTCCCTCGCTACTGGCCTCTACTCCACCAACTTCAAGGCTGAAGCAGTAGCGCTCAAGACAGGTGCAGTCCACATTGAGCACAGTCCACTCTCCTCCAACAACGTTGTGTTCTTCAGCGACGCAAAGTCAGTCCTGCAGGCCCTAGACACTGCCAGAGACAAAGAACTGAACGACCTGTCATCTGCCTTGACCTCCCTGTGCAGAGCCCACACGGTCGTGCTGCAATGGGTCCCCTCTCACTGCAACATTCTAGGCAATGAAGCCGCAGACACTCTGGCAAAGGAGGGCACCACAAAAGAACAGAATGACAGGTCAACCACCTTCAAAGAAGCCAAGACCATCATCAAGGCAAAGCAACACACCAAGTGGCTACAACAGCACCCACGATACAACCGAAATGACCCATACCACCTGCTCTCAAGATCTGAGCAGGTCCTCATATTCAGGCTGCGGACAGGCCACAACCGTATGAACCACCACCTTTTCACCAAGTTCAGATTTGGCCAGTCAGACCAGTGCCCCTGTCAGACAGATAGCATGACAACAGAACACTTGCTGCAGTCCTGCCCACTACACAATGGCCTCAGGCGCCAGATCTGGGCGGAGGAGACCACGATGCAAGGGAAGCTCTATGGCAGTCTGGAGGACCTACGGCGCACGGCGACCTTTGCGCAGAGAGCCGGCGTGTCCATCTGAGTGATCGACAACAAGAAGAAGAAGAAGAGTTACACGCGACACAAGTCCAAAATGTTATTTTTTGCTAAAAAAGGGCTATAACACCCCTGATATTGGAAAAAACTGCACCAAAATATTCAGGTGCACAAGTTCATGCTGATTAATATGTTTATAAAGTTTCAACACTCTAGGCTGAAAATAAAATATTGTTCGTTTCCCCTCCCTGGACCTGTGCTAATGAAGGGTGGGTCGGTAGGTCGGAAAAATATTTTATTTGTATACACAATAAGTCATTTTCATTCATGTTTTCCTTATGTTCGAAATGTTACGTTATAGAATTAATTCTTAATATTTTTGTTGTAGTAGCTTCATAACGTTCTGCTTATTTACGTAATACTATGTTCTAATTACCTTAAAATAATTTATCAAAATACATAAGTTAAAAACAAGAGCGTTAGTAATAAAAACCTGTTAAAACTAAGGAGTAATAGCGTGACGTTGCAATTTGCCGGGTATCCAAAACAGAACGCTGTTAGCAACAGCCATAGCAATGGTGACTGTCAAACTGCGGCTAGCAGTTTGTAGCTGAAAAGCGTGTTACACGCTTAGCACGTGGATAGTGTTTAAAAGCATCCATCTGTAATACTGTATCTGACCGCAAATGCTAGAGCATAAATGAATTAGCATTCTATGGAAAGAAAAACAAATAGGACTTTGTTCATTAATAAAAAGAAAGTAACACAACATTTTTAATAAATTTAAATAAAAAGGCGCTGAAGTTTATTTACTTTCATTTTTGACAAGGACTTTAGTTCCGCTTTCATTCAAATGTTGCCTCAGCCAAAGTTTTTGCATAATTCTAATCCGTGTGCAGTGATGAGTTTGAATAACACTTTCGTTAATTATTACTACATCTAGTAATTATATTTTTTTTAACAAAATAAGATGTTTGACGCGATCAGTTTGTCGAGTTAAATGACGTCGTAATTCACCTTCTTCGTAAACGGTTCCTTTCACCAACATTCACCAAAATTATTATATTTATTTATAATTATTTATTTATTTACTATTTTAATTTGTAGTAATTTATTACAAACGCGGCTGTTAAAACACAAAACACATACCTAACGCAAATGTGTTACAAATGACTTGCACCTTTACCTTTTGTTTGTTTGGATTTTTCGCCGTATTCAACAGTATTTCAGTCAATAACGGCAGTCAGTTAACCTACTCACACTTTTCCTGGATAAGCTGGTTTACCAGTACTGAGTGCACACACTTATGCCAGTAACTGACAACTGCCCTACTTGAATCAGAGGAAGGGGGAGAATGGCCATAGAAATAATTTCATGACCAATCCCCACACAAGTTATGTGGCCGGGCTGGGAATCGAACCCGCGATCCTCGGATTTGTAGTCCAGCGATATACCAACTGAGCTAGCCGGCCTGGCTGCACCTTTACCAATTAAAATTAGAATGAGGACGTGATAAATTTTCTAACGACGACGCTCATTTGCATATTGGAAATTTTATGCGTTCTCATTGGCTGACTGTTTGGTTCTTGTTAAGATGACTCCTCCTGCGTCAAGATTTTATCGATATTGAACACTTGGTGCATAAAGGCGAGTTTGTTCAGTGCCGGTGGGCGTTCTTTGTCTTTAAAAAAACATGCATATGCACGCGGAAATGGCTGCGCTCTAGAATCTGACACTGAATGTTATGGCGTCCTTTTCGTAAAAGCATGCGTCATAATACGCCGAATTACACGTTACCTAAAACTGTCCGTTTAAAGTCATTTTATAAGCGTCCTTTGAAAGTAAGTTTTGTACACGCTATTGGATTCTTTTTAAGGATTTGCACCCCGCATTTTCACACACAAATAAAATAAAATATTGTTTTCTTTGGTCTATCAAATTGTTTGGGTCACAGCGATTTTGCTGGGTCGGTTTATTTTAGGGCCTAGCATTGAATACTTTTTGAGTTACATGCGACGCAAGTCCAAAAATGTCATTTTTTGCTAAAAAAGGGCCATAACTCCGCTGATGTTGGAAAAAACTGCCACAAAATACCCAGGGTGCAGAAGTTCACATGTTGATTAATATGTATATAAAGTTTCATCACTCCAGCAGTAATACGTTTTGAGTCACGCACTACACAAGTCCAAAAATGTCATTTTTTGCTAAAAAAAAGAGCCGTAACTCCACTGATATCTGAAAAAACTTAACAGGCTGACAAGTGGCCTTCTGTGAAAAAGTAGGGCAAAAGTAGGGCTCAATTTTTGAAAAAAGTAGGGCAAAAATAGGGATTTTGCAGCTAAAAAGTAGGGATAATAGGGATATTTTCTTACCTTTGCTCCAACGAAAATGATATAAAAACAGCTCACTGTACTGCAAATAGGAGACCACAGTGCTTCAGGCTGTTGTTCTTGTGCTTGGGTGTTACCTGGAATGGTTTTTTCAATCTTTATTCATGCACACTAAAAACCATTCCTTTTTTATAGTAACATTTGAAAAAAGTCTTCTGGTAAGCACAGCATATCATTACACACAGCAAGCATTAGTAAATACAATGCATACATATAAGGTTACATAGTCATAGCGAATTCTATAGCAATCTAAAGTAATCTAGGTAAAGCCTTTGTACTTTATCACTGTTAGTGTATACCAAATGGTGACAAAAAGCATATGTGGAATGCAAGGTGAGAAACAGAACTAGTTATATACAAAGGTACACCATTCACCACCAAGAGCAGATGCATACATATGAATGAGTAAGCAAAATCTAACACACACTACAGTGGTTATTAAAGTTTCAGCTACTAAACCAATTTACAACATGTACATTCAATAACTGCTTAAATACACCTATTGATTGTCATTGATCTTTTTTTTCTTAGAGTCTATGTCTTCTCTCTGTTCCTTAATCTTTGAAAGAGCTGATCTTCCTTCATTTAAATTCTTATTTGCCACTTCCAACATTTCCTTCGCTAGAGAGATTTCAGAGAAGTTTTTGCTCTCAAGTCCTTTTGTAAGCCGCTTATTGGCATCTTCAAACATCATTGTGGCCTTAAGAAGACCCTCTTCTACCTGCTTTTCACTTTTCTTGATATCTCTCTCTTTTTCAGCAATTTTCCTCTTTATCGTTTCATTCTTCTTTAAGATCTCCTCCCTCTCTTTTTCTTCTGCTTTCTCTTTTAATTTCAATCGTTCTGCATCTGACCTTTCTTCAGCAAGCCTCTCCTGATACTTACTGTGTGCATTTCTTACAAAGTGTATCATTTGCCTAGTGATTGGCACATCAGACACTTTCCCAACATGAAGAGATACAGCATCTCGTGTAATTCTCAAGCCATTCAGAGCATCGTCAGACATGAGTGTTCTTTCTGGTGTTAAGATCTTCTTGTTGATGGAGAGACTTCTTTCAACATCAGCATTACCATGGAAGAGGCTGAGGCAAGATGTTACCACTTTCTTCAGTACTGGAAATTTCAGGCTGCCTGTTGATGACTTTCTGGATAGAATCTGATTCCAATAATGGTCTACTCTTTTCATCTGTTTGTCTTTGTCATAGATATCAGAATTCTCCACTTTTTCTTCCCTATATACTTTCCACTCATCTGCTACTCTTGTCTCTTCATCTTTGGTGATGTTTGGAAGTTCAGAAGCAAGTCTGACAATCATCTTGGTAGCTATATCCTGGTCCTTGACCTCTGGATGAAGGCACTGGGCATTCTTTACGACTGGTTCATCTAATGGTAGTTTCTTTGCTAAATACTTGCTGACTTCTTGGTAGAATTTAAGGATCTGCATTCTTACCAGCTTTTCTTTTGAAGATCCTAATTTGGATAGATGTTCTGATGCCTTTGCACCAATGTGTACTTCATTCAATGGCATGATGTTTTCTTGCTTTTCCACATCAATCTTAAGCAAGTTGGAGGTACTCTTGCCTGAGACAGAATCAAACTTCAGAAATCTCTTCATGATCTTCTTCAAAAGATCTGAAGCCTCTGGAAACAACAAGTGGATGACAGGTTCTTGTTTTTGGAAGATTGTCAGATATTCTTGGAACATAGGAGCTAGACTCAGCAAGAAGTCAATCTGCACCAGGATTTCAGCTGATTTCAGTCTTTCACAAATCCTCTTGTATCTGTCATTTCCTTTCAGAAGTGTGATTTTTCTGGCTTTCCTGAGGTAAATCTTTCAAGAAATATTGGCAAGTGGTAGACCAATTTTCTTTCAGTCGTTGTAGACAAGGCAACAGAGTAAGCCATCTACACTGTACATGCCTCATGAATGTGTTACCTTCACTTTCCAACTCTTCAGCTGTCTTCGCAAAGTCTTCTTTTTGGTAAGGATGGGTCTTAAACCACTGGAAGATGTCAATGCTGAGTTCTTCAGCTTCTTCTCCATACACCATGAGCCCTTTCCTAAACGCATTGTGAACAGTGTTGAGAGGACAGGCTATGAAATCAACCAGGCCATGCAAACTGTAGTCTTTCATCTGTTCAATGATCAGGCGCCAGACAGTTTTGTTAACATTTGGACCATCACTACCTATTGATAGTAACTGAGCAAGTGGCAATTCATAATTCTTTTCAAAGATTGTATTTATCAGAGCAGAGGCCAGATATTTTCCTTTGGCATGGCCAAACATAACAGACTTTACATACTGGGTGGAAACTGCACCAAGTTTTGTATTCCAAAATCTCACAAGGATATCGCACTGTTTTCTTCCCTGTGCATTTCCTGTTTCATCAAATTGGATGGTATAATACACTTTGTTTTCTGTTATGTTTTTTGATAAGTCTTCCCTGAAGTAGGGTCCCAGACCATCAGACAGAATATATGACACTTTTGTTCTACTCAGACTGAAGTCCCGGCTAATTGCACCTGGAAACATTTCCTTGAACATTTCCGTCACCTCATCACATGACCTGAAAGAATATCCTGAGAAGGCGACTTTCATCACCCACATAATTTCTGCACTTGTCACTTGGTCCCTATGTGTCCTGCTTTCTAATACCACAGTCTTGTTGACATCTCCTCCTCCTTGAGTTGATGTGCTTGGCTTGCTGGCCTCTTGCGTGAAGAAATGTTTCTGCTTTTCGTCAAATCTTGTTTTAGCTGTTGTTGTATGAGTCTTACCTTCAGCATGCTTGAGTATTTGAGCTGAACCACTGTTTCCACATTGAATAGACTTGTTACATATGAAGCAATAACCTGCATATTCAGAGTTGGGGTCCTGCCTACACCACATTCTTAGTTGATGTCAATTTTCATCTTTTTGATTTAACCATGCTGGATTAAACTTTGTCCTCCCGTGTGGCATTTTGACATTAGATGGACAATATATTCCGAGTTGTGTTAAACAGTTAGTTTTCACAAGTATTCAGCACCTGTAAAAAATCTTAGTCAAGCAACCGAGCAGGGAAAAGCATGCATTTGACTCATTTTAAGCACTAACCAATCTAAAATCAAAGCAAGGTATGCTAAAATTTAGAATGCTTTTTACAAAAACATTATTGAACTTTTAGAGCTAAAAATGTGTCAATGAGGGCACCTCCACCAATGAAGGATTAGTTAATATATGTTTGTTTGTATAATGATTTTTACTGTTCCTGTCTTAAGCAAAATATTTCATATAATATTTCAAATTTCAACTTGCTCCTGCTGATAGCAAGAATTGAAGATACATATTCATTTTGTTAATTTGAAAAGCATGCAGTCAAAAGGCATATCTAATGTGCTGATAATTAAATTATGGATGAAAAACAAATTAAATTTCTACAGACAATGAAAACTCAATACCAATTCTAAAAATAATAATGCATAAGCTCCCCATAGAAACAAGCCTTCTTTAACTGAAGGTTATTGAATCAAGAGGTCATAGCTCACGCCTTGCACACTGACCATGAGGTTTAAAATTCACGGCAGTGTCATCCCTCAGCCATGGCATCATTGGGCATTTGGCCTGTTAAGAGTGAGTGTACAAAGGCTTTCCTAATAAATGAATAATGATAATAATGAAGATAGTAATATATTGTTAAATATAATTGTTAATTAGTTATCATCTTACTGTTCAGTGGCTCTGCTGAAGAGTCATCTGTTCACCTCAGTCACACAAGAACAACTTCTCTGAAGCAGTCTGTAGGTCATCTCCATCACAGAACAATCTTAAATGTACTCAAATAACATGTAGTCAGTAACAGTTTGATGTTAACTATCAAAATAAAAGACTTTACAATGTTCCTATCTTTTTGTACAACATGACATCCTAAAAAAATAGGGATTTTAGGGCTGTTTTGAGAAAAAGTAGGGAAAAATAGGGCTAAGGTTAAAAAAGTAGGGAAAAGTAGGAAAAGTAGGGCCCACTTGACAGCCTGACTTAACCAAAATACCCAGGTGCAAAAGTTCAAATGCTGATCAATACGTTTATAAAGTTTCATCACTCTAGCAATAATACTTTTTGAGTTACACGCGACACAAGTCCAAAAATATTATTTTTTGCTTAAAAAAGGGTCATAACTCCGCTGATGTCGAAAAAAAATGCCCCCAAATACCCAGGTGCACAAGTTCACATGCTGATTAATATGTTTGTAAAGTTTCATCACTCTAGCAGCAATATTTTTTGAGTTACGCGCAACACAAGTCCAAAAATATCATTTTTTTGCTAAAAAAGGGCCACAAATCTACCGATGTCGGTAAAAACTGCACCAAAATACCCAGGTGCACAAGCCCCGATGCTGATGAATATGCTTATAAAGTTTCATCACTCTAGCAGTTATACTTTTTGAGTAAAGGGCGACACAAAAATCCGACGGATGGACGGACAAGGGCAAATGTATATGCCACCCCCCCTCTAAAGTGGGGGCATAAAAACGAATGCCATTGTTACAAAGATACGCCCGTCAAAGAAGCCTTTTTGGGGTAAAGAATTAATGACTTTTTTTTTAAGAAACAATTAAAGAAGACTAAGTAGAAAAAATTCAATAACTATTAAGGTAGAGCCATTGTATTTGTGCCTCTAATTCATATCCATAGCCTTTCTCTGTGTAGCGAGTTGAGGTATCAAAACTATTCCATACAAATTCTTAAATCTTTAATCAAGACAACACAATAATCAATTAAAACATTGGTAATTATGAGTTAAAAAATCTCGTATGCTTCACTTCCCCATCTCATGATGATGATAATTTCTTCAAACTTATGTGAAAATCCCTGTATGCATGACAATATTATGCTCTGGGCAAATATTTGAAATTTGACCTTTAAATGTGACCAGGACCTTGGACCTGGTTCTTTCATGCAACATGCCGTCGCACCATGTTTATCACTTCTGCAAAGTTATATGGAAGTCCATCCATGCTGAACAAAGATATGCTTCGGACAAAGTATTAAGGATTGTTTCTTATATTTGACCTTGAATTGTGACCTTAACTAAGGTCCTGGTTCTTGTGCGCAACACTCCGTCCCACCATAATGTTCACTTCTGCCAAGTTAGGCAGAAAAAAAAAAATGTTTGTTTCAGGTAACATGACCAAAAACAATAGGGTAGGTAGGTAGGCAATTATTTATTTTTTTTAGTGAATGGTCTACTTGAAGTGTCTAAAACTGAATGAATATTCAAATTAATATACTTAAACATTGTTTTGAAGTGGATGTTTTAATTAAACAACTTTTGCTGCAAATGTTTATCATTTATGCACTGAATATATGATACAATTTTACTATATTATGATATAATTTTCCAAATACATGAAAATCATTACAATCTGTGAAAACCAGGCCACCTGTCCAGTTTACATCTATATTAAAGTCAATTTGCGAGGCACTGATTTTTATTATTAAATGGTCATATCGTATCAAAATGTATATGCAGTGAACTGAATATTAACAAACTTTTGTGCTTGTTAAAATTTATACATCATTACTAACTAGATCCCAGATGTACAAGTTTACTGTTTCTTAAATGATACAGCTAACGCTACATTCTTCAGTATAGTTATTAACGACTGGAATTCTTCAACAGATTACATTAAAAGGATAGAAAAGTAGATACATTTAAAACATCTGTTAAGAATCATGTTTAAGCATTGCAACAAATAACTGAATTTTACACTGTGATGTACATGAACGTTTATGTTTTATATGTGCAAAATGGTACTGCCTCAGTGAAATTGTTTATGTTTTATATGTGCAAAATGGTACTGCTTCAGTAAAATTGACATTTATATCAAAATGCATCGAAAGTATGCTGTATAAACTATTATTTTAAAGACGATATAAACAACTCCAGGGTAGATAAAAACTGTTGAAAATAAACTGTTTTAAAGCTTTTTTGTTTTTGTCATTTCTGTCCAGTTTAAATGAGAATGGGTAAACTACTACAAAAATTATCATCATACAAATCTTACTTTAATACTTCATAGGAAGGAAGTATTGAATGGGATCTAGACATTAAATGATATGACAATGTATGTGAAACGCTTTTAACAACTTAACAGAAAAGTCGTCGACATGATTCGGCTGACAAAATGAACCACAAGAAATCGCTTATTACTACAAAGAAAATATAATTGACAGAAAAAATTACCGAAAAGAAAAATAATCAGACAAACTCAATAAAATGTTCAAGGGTCGGGACATTTTTTTAGGGTAGGTTGGGTTACCTGAAACAAACTTTTTTTTTTTTACACCTAATTTGAAAATCCATCCATGCTGGACAAATATATGCTGTGGACAAAGTGTTTATGATTGATTTCTTATATCTGACCTTGAATTGATACCTTGACTTTGGACCTAGGGACATGGTACTCGTGTTGGAAACTCTGTCTTACCATGCCTGTTACTTCTGCCAAGTTCTTTTATAATCCAAAGATATGCTCCGGACATAGTGTTAAGGATTGATTTCTTATATTTGACCTTGGGCATTGAATTGTGACCTTGACCTAGGGACCTGGTTCTTGTGCGCGACACTCCGTCTCACTATGCTTGTCACTTCTGCTAAGTTATTTGAAAATCCATCCATGCTGGACAATGTTATGCTCTGGACAAGATATGCCCGAAGCCCGGCGACCTGCCAGCCCGCCGAGGGCGTTCCCATATGTCCCATTTTTCAAAGGGGCGAATAAAAAGGGGCAATAACTCTGGTGTTCCTGGTCCAATCTAGCCCCTAATTGAACCTAGCTGATATTTTATGGTCATATATAAACTGTTGAAGTTTGGTTAAGATTGAGTACAAAGCGGTCTATCGCATCCATAAATCAAGATCAATTACGGACGACCAATGCAACGTCTTTCTATACCAAAAGCTTTGTGCTCAGGCGAGCTTAAAATCATTTGACAGGAACTAGCTGACAACATGCACAACAAGGCTTGTCACCAATCAATTACGCCAAGTTAGATTAAAATCCAACAAGGCATTATGTAGAACAGTGCTGAAAAACGTTGACATAATTTGTCTCCCTTACACACTCTGTGTGTGTGGGGGGGGGGGGAAGGTGGTAATTAAAAATTAAAAAAACTGTAATAACTCAATATGACATGGATTATCCTATACTTATGGGCCCTGTTACTATTAACCCAATGGCTGAAGAAATCACTGGACAAGACAAACACTACATACCCCAGAGGGAGCCAGAGATGCAAAACTGTTAACGTTATCATACCTTCCAGAATTGAGTCAGGTCTAGAAAAGTACACATATTCAAATATGCACAGCGCTGGCAGGGAGGCTTCAGGCAAGGCCACTACACAGTGAGATTTCACACCCTCTGGACTTAATTCAACAATCTCACCTGAAAGCAAACCAAGCAAGTAACCAATGAAAAATGGGTTTTCACGAAACAAAAGACTGGCCAAATTTACAAAATACAATTGGTTCAAATTAATTATTTTAATAAATATGGACTAAACATCTGTTTCTGTAAGCATTATTTTCTCTATCTATTTTACTATAAACTTAAAATGGAAAATTGATTGATAAGCCTGTAAATAAGCCTGTTTGGTGATAAATAAGCCTGTTTGGTGATAAATAAGCCTGTTTGGTGATAAATAAGCCTGTTTGGTGATAAATAGGCCTGTTTGGCAATAAATAAGCCTGTTTGGTGATAAATAAGCCTGTTTGGTGATAAATAAGCCTGTTTGGCGATAAATAAGCCTGTGTGGTGATTGATAAGCCTGTGTGGTGATAAATATGCCTGTTTGGTGATAAATAAGCCTGTGTGGCAATAAATAAGCCTGTTTGGTGATTGATAAGCCTGTGTGGCAATAAATAAGCCTGTTTGGTGATAAATAAGCCTGTGTGGTGATTGATAAGCCTGTGTGGCAATAAATAAGCCTTTGTGGTGATAAATAAGCCTGTGTGGCAATAAATAAGCCTGTTTGGTGATTGATAAGCCTGTGTGGCAATAAATAAGCCTGTTTGGTGATAAATAAGCCTGTGTGGCAATAAATAAGCCTGTTTGGTGATAAATAAGCCTGTGTGGCAATAAATAAGCCTGTTTGGTAATAAATAAGCCTGTGTGGCAATAAATAAGCCTGTTTGGTGATAAATAAGCCTGTGTGGCAATAAATAAGCCTGTTTGGTGATAAATAAGCCTGTGTGGTGATTGATAAGCCTGTGTGGCAATAAATAAGCCTGTTTGGTGATTGATAAGCCTGTGTGGCAATAAATAGCCTGTTTGGTGATTGATAAGCCTGTGTGGCAATAAATAAGCCTTTGTGGTGATTGATAAGCCTGTGTGGCAATAAATAAGCCTGTTTGGTGATTGATAAGCCTGTGTGGCAATAAATAAGCCTTTGTGGTGATTGATCAGCCTGTGTGGAAACTGCCTGGGTTGTGATAAACCTTATGCCTAGGTCACAAATAGATCCGGGACGACACTTTCTGCTTTAATGGTATTTTCTGTTCCAAGGAAGTCTCTTCTAAACATAAATCCACTGTAGGCAGAAAGTGCCGTCCTGGATAAGCCTGTGCAGACTGCACAGGCTGATCCGGGACAATACTTTATGCACATGCATTAAGCCCAGTTTTCCCATGACATACTTCAGTTAAAGATTTTAATAACAACTTTGCGAGTGTCATCTATAAGTCACTAAAATATTTGGGACCAGTTTATGTGTTATATTTACATCAAATTACCTAAAAAGTTGAAAGCAAAATATTATCTTTGCAAAATAATCTGTACCAGTAGATAAAACGATGCAATCGATTTTCACAAAAAGATTGATTATGCATGATGCAATAACTTTTGTTGATATGGAACCTTAATACTATCTGTGATAGTTTTTCTTAAGTAGGTAATTATTTACTAAAAGAAATGGACTGAAAAAAAACCATGTAAATTGCAGGTCAGAATCATGGGCCTTGGTCTGTGACCTCATATAATGACCCCAAAGACATGCATGAAGTTCCAATTGAATATCTTTAGTTGTTACAGAGATACGTACTTGTTGCACGCAAACCTTGACGCAGACGAATGTGTGAGTAGAAAAGCTTGGACTATTCTGTGAATAGTCGAGCTAAAAAGGCAAAAGTTGCTCACATACATTTACTAGGTCGTGAACAACCGTAACTGTACAGAATCGATATGTTTATGCCATTTTCGAATTCAAACAAATTATAGTACCTCAATTCCGAATACTAGTAATTGTGAATCAAAACCAATAAGAGTTGATGACAAACAAACTTGTTTTGTTTTTGTTACGATAATATAAATAATAGCTGTGGCGACGGGCAGGGTACCGGTTCCTCATATGTAGAGGTTACACATACCTTCCTATACTGTGACGTCGCCTAGGTTTATATCATTTACATCATTTGTTCTACTAATTATGTTATTGGTAACAATATACATACATGGGGAAATCATTTTAAAACTAAGTTACATTCATGCCATACTGGCCTTTAAATTAACGAAGGAAAAAACAACAACAAAATCTCTAAAATTAGCAAATGTCAGTCAGAGTTAAGAACTGTTTTCACTATTTCAAGAAAACAGATCTTATAGTCAAGATAATAAGGTAGGTTCTCCAATGAGTTAGAACAAACTGACATAAAACACAATAATGGATTATCCTATAATTAAAATATTCTACTTCTATGTTTCATTTGTATGAGCAACACTGTACATTGTGTTGGGCCATGCTTTTGAAACCTAACAGAGTCTTAAATTTGTAACATAATAAGATCAATTTATTTAGGCCACAATGAACTGAATATTATTATTATACGGAGTAACCAAATAAGGATACCACCTGGCATTACGTCTCGATACAATCTTGCTCCTATTGCACCAAATGAGCACGACTCTGAGGATACCACCCAGCCATCACAACTGTCCTCAGAGTGGAGTGACACGTTGCCTACAAACATACAACATGTAGAACTTGCTTTCATGAATACACAAGAAGGCAATATACCTCAGTAATGGCTACATACAACCAGTCCATCAGGCAAGCAGTTTCAGTTTCAGCAAATCAAGGGACAAAATAAAATCAAAGAAAAAAGTCCGCTATTTTGGATTTTGTCGAAGAAAATATTATATCAAACACTACTGCGCATTATGTTTATCAACTGTATGAAGTTTCATGGAAATCTGACACTCCACAACAATTTGAAGATGACTGGCTGTCAGCAGGTAAAATCCAAGATGGCCACCAGTCCGCCATTTTGAATTTTGTTGAAGAAAATATAATTTCAAACACTTTTACACATTAGGTTCATCAAGTGTATGAAGTTTAATGGAAATCTGCCACTCAACAAAATTTAACAAATCCAAGATGACTGCCAGTTGGCCATCTTGAATTTAATCAAAGCGAAAATTATGTAAATAGAACAACTGAGAACTGGTACAGATGAAGACCATACTGTTGTGACATATTAGAAAATTAAAGTATCTGAACAATTCACAAAAGGGGATAAGATCGATTTGATTTAAAACATCGGTTAGTGCAATGGGCTAACTAAAGTACGAGTTGGGTAGTGGATGTGCGGTGTTTTTGCTAATGGTTCTCAAATCATTTTTCTCGATATTCATACCTGACCCTTTTCATAAGTCAGTGACAATTCTGGAAAATGCAGAAACAGTAGATTTTGATGTCTTTTTCGAGGACAGTTTTGGAGAACTAGTTGCAATACGATAATTGAGATGGCTGTGCTATAGGGTCAAGTTTTGCTTTTTCTTTGATAATTTTCTGTCCAATGATGATAAATAGAGGATATTTGTTTGTTTTCGGTGTGATAAAGCGTGATATCGTCACCGGAAAAGGAGACAATGTTTTCACGAGCGCTTGCATGAGTGAAAATATGTATATTGTCTCCCTTTCCTTTTCGTTTTATTTAAATGCTATTTGAATATTCTTTACGTTAGATTTTTATTTAGGGGATTTTCGACACGATATTTACAATATTATGTCCGCACTATTTTCTCTATAAGGCATAGTACTCGGGATTAGTAATAAACATTCTAGCGCCATCTTGGATTACGATCAAATGTGCCGTGGATTAGATCTAGTTAAGCAACTAAAATCGCGAAACATTTTTTACTCAAGGCATTATCATGGCAGCATGTTTACAGAACGACAGTCTACTATTACTACACATATAGACAACGCAGAATCCGTGTTTCTAAACTTATTTCAGTTTAAATACAATCGGATACACGTACTCGTTAAATAATGGTCAGCTTTTAAATCAAGAAGTTAACACACACAGCTAGCTTTAAATATATTTATGATAAAAGTACATATTGAAAGTGAGTGTGTTCAGTTCTCCGAAATTCAGTTTTCTAAAAATAGCATGTGCATACGTAGTTGTCATGTAAACAATAGTTAACACAGCCACGACATTCAAACGCCCATGTGTTTTTGCAAGCAATTTAAGCTGATTAAACTCGCGTTAAAATGTAAAACAACAAAAGATGTACTGTTAGGAGTGTTCTGAAATTGAATACTTATACGTATAAAGTGTTTTCTATCTTAATTATTCGGACAATTGAATTAAAAGCCCGTCAAGAATTTGAAGAAAACAAGATCGCGGAGAATTAAATGCTGAACACTACTTACAAGAACACACATTGGATATTTAAATACTTTAGAGTGGTTACTGGATACAAGAGGGCCATGATGGCCCTAGGTCGCTCACCTGAGTTTAAGGCATCATAATGGCTAATAACAACAGGGCAAAATGGCACGAAACCCCTTACCCGAGTATAAAAATCTGGGCCTTGCAGGTTCATAAGTTTTTTTAGTCTATATAAACCATGTGACCCACAGGGCGTGGCCACTTTCTACCCCAGGGGCATAATTTGCAAAATATTTGTAGTGGACCACTATTCAATGTTACATACCAAACATGAAACCACCGGGCCTTGCGGTTTCAGAGGAGAAGATTTTAAAGTCATTTTGCTATTTAAATGTATATAAACCATGTGACCCCCAGGGGCATCATTGGAACAATCTGTGTAGAAGACCACTCCACAATATTTCACGCAAAATATAAAACGTCTGGGCCTTACAGTTTCAAAAAGGAAGATTTTTAAGGCCCACTTGCCATATGAGTCTATATAAACCATGTGACCCCCAGGTCATGGCCACTTTTTACCCCAGAGGCATACTTTGAACAATCTTTGTAGAGGACTACTATACAATGTTACATATTAAATACGAAAACACTCCGGTTTCAGAGGAGATTTTAAAGTCATTTTGCTATTTAAGTTTATATACACAACGTGACCCCCAGGGCAGGGCCAGTTTTGACCTCTGGGACATCATTTGAACAATCATTTTAAAGGACAACTATACAATGTTACATACCATATAAAAAACCTCTGGGCATAGCAGTTTCAGAGGAGAAGATTTTTAAAGTCATTTTGCTATTTAACTTTTAAGTCTGTATAAACCATGTGACCCCTGGGGTGTGCCCAGTTTTGACCCAAGGGGCATCATTTGAACAATCTTAATCATTGTAGAGGACCACCATACAATGTTACATACCAAATATGAAACCTCTGGGCCTTACGGTTTCAGAGGAGATTTTTTAAAGTCATTTTGCTAATTAAGTCTATATAAACCATGTGACCCCCGGGGTAGCCCAGTTTGACCACAGTGGCATCATTTGAACAATCTTTGTAGAGGACCACTATACAATGTTACATACCAAATATAAAACCTCTGGGCCTTGCAGTTTCAGAGGAGAAGATTTTTGAAGTCATTTTGCTATTTAAGTCTATATAAACCATATTATCCCCGGGGTGTGCACAGTTTTGACCCCAGGGGCGTCATTTTAACAATCTTTGTAGAGGACCACTACCGTAATTACTCAGTCATAAGTCGAGATTTTAAGCCTCTTAAATTGTGGTTATAAAGTACATTCGACTCATGAGTTCACAAAACATCGTAGCATATTTTATTGAAATATTTGTCAAAAACATTTTATTTCTTACCAGCATATTTGCTAATCCACACACTATAATCCATTCATAATTATCACAGTTTGCCCTTTCTATTAATTACCGACAATTAAGACAAAGTGCATAACTATTTCATTATTAAATAAGATGCAAACTGTGAATGAAACTATCTACCGGTACTCTATTTTAATTCACTTCCCAACTTTAAGCCCCAGCTAGACCATCAGCCACCAATAACAAATCAATAAACCTGCAGACGAAACCCATGATTTTTGTGTATAGCATATTGCAAATTAAACTGGCTGGACCGGTTTTTGTGTACATCAAGATCTGTTAAAGAGGATTTGGCAGTGATTTCAGCTTCAAGGCATTTACTGCAGACTGTACCATATACCTACTTATTAGGGCATACTCTGGCCAATTTTCAGATGGTGTTTTATGATCATTCTAACTCGACTTATGGAATGGTTATTATTAGAAATACGTTTCTGGAATGAATTTTAACTTCTTGACTTATGACACGTTTACACTTATGACTGGGTATTTACGGTATACAATGTTACATACCAAATATAAAACCTCTAGGCCTTAAAATTTCAGAGATTTTTAAAGTCATTTTGCTATTTAAGTCAATATAAACTATGTGACACCCGGAATGTGGCCAGTTTTTACCCCAGGGGCATCATTTGAACAAAGTTTGTAGAGGAGCACTATACAATGTTACATACCAAATATAAAACCTCTGTGCCAAGCCATTTTAGAGGAGAAGATTTTAAAAGTTTGTTTGCTATTTTAAGTCTATATAAACCATGTGACCCCTGGGGTGTGGCCAGTTTTGACCCCAGGGGCATGATTTGAACAATCTTTGTAGAGGACTACTATACAATGTTTCATACCAAATGTAAAACCTCTGGGCCTTGCAGTTTGAAAGAAGATTTTTAAAGTTATTTTGCTATTTAAGTTTATATAAAGCATGTGATCCCCGGGGTGTGGCCAATTATGACCCCAGGAGCATCATTTAAACAATCTCTGTACAGGACCACTATACAATGTTACATACCAAATATGAAACCTCTAGGTCTTGCGCTTTCAGATGAGATTTTTAAAGTCATTTTGCTATACAAGTCGATATAACCATGTGACCCCCGGGGCGTGGCCAGTTTTGACCCCAGGGGCATTATTTGAACAATCTTTGTAGAGGACCACTATACAATGTTATATACCAAATATGAAACCTCTAGGCCTTGCTGTTTCAGAGAAGATTTTAAAAGTTATTTTGCTATACAAGTCTATATAAACCATGTGACCCCTGAGGCGTGGCCTGTTTTGACCCCAGGGGCATTATTTGAACAATCTTTGTAGAGGACCACTAGAGAATGTCACACATCAAATACGAAAGCTCTGAGCCTTGCGGTTTCATAGGAGAAGATTTTTAAAGTTTTTACTTTTTAAATCTATTTTTAGCTCTGGTGACCTGCATTGGACCGGAAAGATTTGAACAACTTTGAAAGAGGTCCACCCAAGGATCATTCCTTTGAAGTTTGGTGAAAATCTGCAAAGCGGTTAAGGAGGAGATGTTGTTTAAATGAAAAGTTGACGACACACGCACACAAGCACGCACGCACACGCACGACGGACAACGGGCGATCACAAAAGCTCACCTTGAGCACTTTGTGCTCAGGTGAGCTAATAAAAACTTAATACACACAAAACAATATAATTATGTGCTTAATGAACACAAGTCATTACTTAAGGGTACACTGGATTCTTGTTATATTTTGGAATTGGAGAACGGGCAATACAACAATTATGTAAACAAAGGGAGACTACTGTTCATAGCAACAGTCAACAACAAGTGCAAGTGTAATATGCTGGGATGAATAAAGTAGGAAGGATAAAATTAATACTTTGGATGCCAAAATTAAATTTGGACCAAGATGACGAGCTCCAATGCCTTGTGGGTAAAACTTGTACCCGCAAGGCATTGTCTGTTCTAGTCTCCTTGGCTCAATACGACTGAGGAAAATCCAAGAGAAAATAAGAGGAAAGACACTTCAATATATCAGAGAAGTATTCTTAACATTTGGTGTTATTAATCTTCACTACTTTTTTGGTAATTATGGATGATAAATGGTGACAACACCTACAATTAAATATTGTTCAAATCAAATAAAATTAAAAAGTAGTCCATCACTGCGAGTGACATAGGGATATATCTCACTGATATTTTTCTATATTTCACTACTTAGCATTAAGTAAATGATGTTAATGCAGGCTCTGAAGCTATCAATATTGCATGTACAAATAACTGCATGCAAGGTTTGCAACTGCTGGAAATCGAATTTTATCAATCAATTTTTATGGTCGTACGCAAACTGTGAAAGTTTGGTCAACATTGATTAAACAAGAGGGCCAAATGGCCCTGGGTCGCTCACCTGACTTTCATTAGTTGAACAATCTTCCATGTGTTAGATTTTTATACGGATATGGATATACTGATACGGACTGATGGAAATGCGGCCTTAATCATCATAATTTGAAAAACTTAAGTGACAACAGACATTCTAAATTTGGGTAGTACATATTGAAATTGAAGCTTTTTCTTCAATTTGACCTAGCGACCTAGTTTCTGACCCCACATGACCCAGATTCGAACTCCGCCGAGATACCATTAGGACAAATGTTCTGACCAAGTTTCATGACGATTGGGCCAATAATGTAACTTCTAGAGTATTAACAAGCTTTTTCTTCAATTTGACCTAGTGACCTAGTTTTTGACCCCTCATGACCCAGATTCGAACTCGGCCGAGATATCATTGGGACATGTTCTGATCAAGTTTCATAAAGATTGGGCAAAAAAATGTGACTTCTAGAGTGTTAACAAGCGTTTTCTTCAATTAGACCTAGTGACCTATTTTTTCACCCCACATGACCCAGATTCGAACTCGGCCGAGGTATCATTAAGACAAATGTTCTGACCAAGTTTCATACAGATTGGGCAAAAAATGTGACTTCTAGAGTGTTAACAAGCTTTTTCTTCAATCTGACCTAGTGACCTAGTTTTTGACCCCACATGACCCAGATTCAAAATCGGCTGAGTTATCCTTGGGACAAATGTTCTGACCAAGTTTCATGAAGATTAAGCAAAAAATGTGATTTCTAGAGTGTTGACAAGCTAATTTCTTCAATTTGACCTCGTGACCTAGTTTTTGACCCCACATGACCCACATTCGAACTCAGTCGACATATCATTGGAAAAAAAATGTTCTGACCAAGTTTCATGAAGATTGGGCAAAAAATGTGACTTCTAGATTGTTAACAAGCTTTTTCTTAGATATGACCTAATGACCTAGTTTTTCACCGCACATGACCCAGATTCAAACTTGGCCGATATATCATAAAAACAAATGTTCTGACCAAGTTTCATGAAGATTGGGCAAAAAATTTGACTTCTCGAGTGTAAACAAGCTGTTTCTTCAATTTGACCTAGAGACCTAGTTTTTGACCCCACATGACCCAGTTTCGAACTCAGCCGAGATATCATTGGGACAAATGTTCTGAGCAAGTTTCATGAAGATTTGGGCAAAAAATGTGACTTCTGGAGTGTTAACAAGCTTTATAAAGTTTTCAATATAGCCATATAAGGAAAACTGCCCCGCCCCCCTTGCGGCCATGTTTTTTAAACGGAGGGCAACCATTTTCGAACCCGGCTGAGATATCATTAGAAAAAATGTTCAGCGCAAGTTTCAAGAAGATTGGGCAAAAAATGTGACTTAAAGAGTGTTAACAAGCTTTTTCTTCAATCTGTCCTAGTGACCTAGTTTTTGACCCCACATGACCCAGATTCGAACTCAACAGAGATATCATTGAATCAAATGTTTTGAACAAGTTTCATGAAGATTGGCCAATAAATGTGGCCTGTAGAGTGTTAACGAGGTAATTGCTGACGACACACGACAGACGACGGACAAAAGGTGATCACAAAAGCTCACCATGAGCATGTTGTGCTCAGGTGAGCTAAAAATCGTGCGTGCAAGCCAATCATTTGATAACGTGTTGATGTTTTTTTCCACATACAAGGGGCAATAACTCTGGTGTTTCTGGCCCGAACATGCTAATATTCAACTTCATCTGTAATGTTATGTTCATAGACAAACTGTGCACAATTGGTGAAGATTGGATGAAAAATGAAGTCTATCCTGAATAACGTCCACTTTTGTACATTTTTTCACAAACAAAGGGCTATAAATCCGTTGTTACTGGCCCGATTTTGCTTATATTCGACTTCACCTTTAATTTTATGGTCATCGACAAACTTTGCAAGATTGGTGCAGATTGGGTGAAATATGAAGTCTCTATCTTGAATATGTCCATTTTTGTATATTTTATTTTTACAAACAAAGGGCAATAACTCTGGTGTTTCTGGCCTGATTTTTTTTATATTCAACTTGGCCTGTAATCTTATGGTCATAGACAAACTGTGCAAGATTGATGAAGATTGGATGAAAAATGAAGTCTCTATTCTGAATAATGTCCAATTTTTGCCTATTTTTTTCACATACAAAAGGCAATAACTCTGGTGTTTCTGTTCTGATCTTGCTTATATTCGACTTCAACTGTAATCTGATAGTCATAGACAAACTGTTCAAGATTGGTGAAGATGGGGTGAAAAATGAAGTCTCTAATATCCTGAATAATGTCCATTTTTGTATATTTCTTAATAAACAAAGGGCAATAACTCCGGTGTTTGAAATAAGATCTGGCCCATTTTTGGAGTCTGCTGAGATCTGATGGTCATACACATACTGTGCAAGTTTGGTAAAGATTGGATGGAAAATAAAGTCTTAATGTTGGAAAAAGGCATTTTTGCACTTTTTTTGCATGAAAAATGGGGCAATAACTCTAGTGTTAGCCTCTTGTCCTGTATATTCGGCCACTTAAGAGCTAAACTGCTTGTATACCCTAAATGAACACAATTTTAACACCACTGAGACTTTTATCTATAGATTTAAGGTATCTCCTACTAAATAAAGGCCAGATAATGTAGAGATCAGCCTTCACTTAGTTACTGACCAGTTCTAGGAAGGCAGCCTAGCAACCATGAATTTGTCACAAGTTTCCTATCATTTGGTTCAGTCTTCATTTTTATAAGAAAACACTAAAATTGAGTTACAATTTTGATATAATTCATTAGAAGCATTCTTTATTACACTAACACACACTAGCATACTGTTTGAAAATGAAAGTTCACAAAATTCTTTGCTTATGCATTATGTAGCAATTATGGTGAATTTCTTTT
This sequence comes from Congeria kusceri, assembly GCA_027627225.1. Lineage (NCBI taxonomy): Eukaryota > Metazoa > Mollusca > Bivalvia > Myida > Dreissenidae > Congeria > Congeria kusceri. The sequence goes on from CM051025.1 coordinate 40,092,584, forward strand.
AAAAAACTTAATTTTCTCTGACAAAATCTAAAATTCGCAGTTTTTAAAACCCCAAACAATACATATGTGATAGAATTGTCTCAATACAGATAACTAACACAAGTTTTGGAAGAAATAAAAGTTAATTTTCATTATCTGGGGGTGGCCGAATCTATAGGAATGGCTGAATCTATAGGAAAGAAGGATACTTGTGTGATCTGGCCCGATAACAATCCCATCCGAGATTTTATGGTCATACACATACTGTGCAAGTTTGGTTAGGATTGAATAAAAGGTGAAGTCTTCAGCGTGAAAACGAAACAAATTTTTGATGGCACACCGACGACGGACGACTTATGACGGACCACGCAGGAGGTCCCCTATACCAATAGCTCACAGAGCAACGCTCAGGTGAGCTAAAAATAGTAGTTCGAAAGACATACTTTTATCCAAACAATAACAACCACTATTCCTCTCCATGTAGATAAACTGTATAAAGAGTCATTAAAATCTGCCAAACGATGTAGAAGCAGTAAAAGCCGCTTGACAGATTTGACAAAATGCTAACAGACCAAAAGACCAACCAACATGGCGACTCCAGTACACACCTTTTCAAACTTTGCAAGCGGGGTTATTATTATAGGGTGTGAATTGTGCTGTTCATGGATACACAATGAGTGTTTTACAGTTGGACTTACTGTGTTAAAAAGCAAATTAAATTGGATTTTGAATGAACATGCAGGTATTGTATTATTGTTATACACACAGAGCTGTTGAAAATGGGGTTCTCACACTCATAATCAAAGCTAGCTGCAAATAATTTTACCAAAATAATATGAAATTGCACATATGGCACATACAATTCAAACATTTATTTCTTATTTTATTTTTGCGATTGAACTCGAGTGTTGGCATTGCGGCCGATGTAGGAGAGGGTGGGCAAACCGATGCGGCTCAGATGAGGTTAGTCAGGGGTTTAGCGATGAGGCTTATATTGCATAGGGTCAACAAATTTTGCCAGTTTGGGGGGAAGGAGGTCGAGTTTTGCGGCCGATTTAGAGGTAGGTGTGTGCTAGAGAGATGTGGCCGATTTGGGGGAGGTTTAGAAGACTGATGCGGCCAATGTAGGAGCGAGTCAAGCGATCTGACTGAGAGAGGGAATCGAGCAATGCGGTAGATTTATTGGAGGGGGGGATAGACAGTTGCCACCAACTCGGGTTTGGTGGTGTGAGCAATATGGCTGTGATTTCTACTTCGGGTTTTTCTGTTGATGGGGGATGGTGTGAGTAGAGCGATGCAGTCAGGAGGGGTGGGTCGCGCTATGCCTTAGAGAAATCCTGCGAGAACATCTGCTTCCATGCAGGGCTTGAATTTAACCATTTTAAGCCAATAGTAAAATCAACTACCAATAAACGCCTTTTTGATGCAAAGAGTGGGTGTCAATTTTTTTGTAAATATTGTACCTCTCATTTATCAGGAATGTGAATTATTGTAATTATATCATGTTTAGCAGTTTGATTTATCGATATCATTGCTATTCATATGGAACGCAAATACGCTTATGTGGATTCAGCATGGGTTTTGACCTTCAGGTTGACTGGTATTAATCACCGCTTGTTAACAACTCTGCAGTTCAAGCTTTGCATGTGCAAACCTTTGCTCTGATAGTTTTCAATTTTGTAAAACCATGTTACAACTATCATATAATTATTGTTTGTATGTACAATTATCTCATAATCATTCAACTTCTAACCTCTCATTCTTTGCATATATAAACTGTGAAAAACATATCTACAAAATAGTTTTGTACCATAACAGACCCAATGTGTGCACATATTTTTCACTTGCAATTTTTTGCGAGCAATAAAAACATGTCGCAAAACTCATTTTTTACTTACATTTTGCGAGTTTGCGAGGGCTAAATTCGAGCCCTGACCAAGTCCGAAAAACCTAAACCTAATGGTTTTGTAGTCATTGCTTAAACACTGTTTTACAAATATTGGTCAGGTAAACCTTGAACTTTGACCCAAAGATCTAATATTCAATAAGGATCCATTTCTAGTCATAACAAACCTACCAACAAATTTCACAAACCTAGACAAAAGGGTTCCATAGCTATTGCCTAGACAAGGTTTTACAAGTACTGATCAGTTAGACCTTAACCTTTGACTCTTTGATCCAATAATCAAAAGGATCCTGTATTAGTCATGACCAACCAGCCTACTAGGTCTGAAGAACCTCCGACTAAACGTTCTGTATTTATTGTCCAGAAAAATGTTTGTACACCTAGTATGACCTTGACCCAAGGACTCATTAATCAATACAGATCCCTTTACTAGTAGTGACCAACCTACCTACTAAATTGATGAACCTAGGACTCAGGGTTCTGTAGTTTTCGTCCGAAGTAGGTCTTGCAACAATTGGTCATTTTCTATTGTTCAGTTTGACCTTCACCTTTGGCTAAAGGACCCAAAAATCTATAGAGATCCTATATTAGTCATAACCAACCTACCTTCCATGTTTGAAGTATGTCTGTATTGAAGAATACCAGTACTTATTGCCTGGACAAGGTTTTGCAACTTTTGCTCAATTTGACCATGACCTGAGTTTAATGAATCATAATGGCACATTTCTGTGCAATTATTTCAAAATCCAGATAGTTGTTATAGAACATGCTCAAGTTTTCAAAAAAGCCATAGAAGGAAAATTACTCTGTTCCCTGGAAGCCATGTTTTTTAAAAACAATTCATAATAAATTGAAGGAATTTGGAGGATGTTCACCCAAGGAACATTTCTGTAGTTATTTCCAAATCCAACCAGTGGTTTTTGACAAGAATATTTTAAAGTTTTTAATATAGGCATATAAGGAAAAAGGCCCCGCCCCCTGGGGGCCATGTTCTTTAACGTTTCAAAATAATTTGAGGTAATTTAGTAAAGGACCACCCAAGGAACATTTCTAAGAAATTTTCCGAAATTGAATCAGTGGTTTATGAAAAGATTATTTATTTTAAGTTTTCGATATAGCCATACAAGTAACAAGAGCTGTCAGAGGACAGCGCGCTCGACTATTCGAAGTATTTCAGTTGGTACATATTTTGGAAAATAGGCATAAATTTGTTGAAATACAAAACTGAGTTATGGCAATTATTTTATCAAATTATTCCAAGTTTCAACCTTATGTTGTTAATAACTTGTGTAGTTTTAAAGTTAAGAGTTTTGAATATAAAATTTCTATGTAAAACATGGGCATAACTCTGTCAAAATGCAAAACAGAGTTATAGGGAGGTTGCCCCTGATACTGGAGTTTATAACAAAGCCATGTTTCTATTTAAAGTGAATAAATTATTTAGTTCTGAAGTTACAAAAGTTTTAATATAAACTTTAACCAGAAAATCTATGTGAACACGGGTCATAACTCTTGTTAAAATACAAAACAGAGTTATGGGGAATGTTGCCCCTGATAATGGAGTTGATGACAAAGGTATATTCCAAGTTTCAAGTGAATAACTTGTGCAGTTTTGATGTTACTAGACTTTTGAATAAAAACTTCAGCCTCTTTTCCTGTATATTCAGCCACTTAAGAGCTAAACTGCTTTTATACCCTAAATGAGCACAATTTCAGCACCAGTGAGACCTCTATCTATAAATTCAAGGTCTCTCCTCCTAAATAAAGGCCAGATAATGTACAGATCAGCCATTCACTTAGTTACTGACCAATTCTAGGAAGGCACCCTAGCAACCATGTCAGATATTTCCTATCATTTGGTTCGGTCTTCACTTTGATAAGAAAACACTAAAATTGATATAATTCATTAGCAGCATTCTTTGTTAAACTAACACACACTAGCATACTGTTTGAAAATGAATGTTTACAAAATTCTTGGCTTATGCACAAAGTGTGTAGCAAATTTTGGGGAATTCCTTTAAAAAATCTTAATTATCTCTGACAAAATCTGAAATTCGCAATTTTTAAAACCAACAAGAGCTGTCCCAGGATAGCGCGGACGAATATTCAACCGCTTTGTCAGAGTTATGGCTCTTTATAACTACAAACAAACAAAATATTGAGTGGAAACCGTTTTTATTATTTTTAGTAACAGTGACCTTGACCCCACCCACCCAATATGCAATCCCAAGCGAGGTCTCGATATAAGGTATCTTTAACTTAATTTTCATTAAAATATCTCAATGCATTCTGAAGTTATTAAGCGAAAACTGTTTTGCTATTTTTAGTAACAGTGACCTTCACCCTACCAACCCAATATGCCATCCTAAGCGAGGTCTCGATATAAGGTATCTATGAATGAAGTATCATTAAAATATCTCAATGCATACCTCAAGTTATTGAGTGGAAACCCTTTTTCTATTTTCAGTAACAGTGACCTTGACCCCACCCACCCCATATGCAATCCCAATCGAGGTCTTGATATAAGGTATTTATGTATTAAAACTTTCATAAAAATATCTCAATGCGTTCTAAAGTTGTTGAGCGGAAACCGTTTTTCTATTTTTAGTAACTGTGACCTTGACCTTGAACCCACCCAATCAATATGCAATCCAAAGCGAGGTTTCGATATAAGGTATGTATGTATTAAGTTTCATTAAAATATCTCAATGTGTTAAGTTATTGAGCAGAAACCATTTTTCTATTTTTAGTAACAGTGACCTTTACTCCACCCATAGCATATGCAATCCCAAGTGAGACCTCGCTATAAGGTATCTATGTATGAAGTTTCATTACAATAGCTCAATCCGTTCTCGAATTATAGAGATATGGAGTTGTTGCACGCAAACTTCAACCTGAATTTCTGAGTACAAAACGGGGAATAATTCTGCTAAAATGCTGGTCACAGTTATGGGTCTTTGCCAGTCACCTTATATAATGACCCTGAAGGCATGTGTGAAGTTTCAATTGAATATCTGCAGCAGATATCGAGACATGGAGTTGTTGCACGCAAACTTTAACCTGATTTTCTAAGTACAAAAAGGAGCATAATTCTGCTTAATTGCAGGTCAGAGTTATGAGCCTTGGTCAGTGACCTCACAGTATAATGACCCCAAACACATGTAGTATCAATTGATATCTGTAGTAGTTACAGTGATATGTACTTGTTGCACGCAAACTTTAACTTGAAGTTTCTCTTGCATTCAAACCTTAACCTGACTTTTTTTAATTCTAAAAGGGGCATAATTCTGCTAAAATGCTGGTCACAGTTATGGGTCTTGGCCACTGACCTTATACAATGACACTGAAGGCATGTGTGAAGTTTCAGTTGAATGTCTGTAGTAGATATAGAGATACAGAGTTGTTGAACGCAAATTTAACCTGATTTTCTAAGTACAAAAAGGGGCATAATTCTGCTAAATTGCAGGTCAGAGTTACGGGTCTTGGTCACGGACCTCACATAATGACCTGGAACACATGTGTGAAGTTTCAATTGAATAAAAATCTGTAGTAGTTACAGAGATATGGACATGTTGCACGCAAACCTTAAGCAGAGCATTAAGCCGACCCCGACCAACGGGCGAGTAGTATATCTCGGAATATTCAGTGAAAGTCGAGCTAAAAACAATATTTATGTGATACAATTGTCTCAATACAGATTGATAACACAAGTTTTTGTAAGAAATAATAGTTAATTTCCATTATCTGGGGGTGGCCAAATCTATAGGAATGACTGAATCTACAGGAAAGAAATTCAGACGCCTACGCCGGGGGTAGTAGGAAAGCTCACCCATTCTTCGAAAAGTCTAGCTAAAAAGGCCACGCCCCCTGGGGGCCATTTTTTTTTTTTTAAGTATTTTGGTATCGAACCACCCAAGGAACATTTCTGTGAAATTATTACGAAATCCAACCAGTGGCTATTGACAAGAAGTTTTTAATAAAGTCTATGGCGGCCATGTTTTTTTAACAAATCAAAATAATTTGAAGAAATTGTGTAGAGGTTCACACATTTCCGTAAAATTATTTTGAAATCCAGCCAGTGGTTTCGGACAAGATTTTCAAAGTTTTCCTGTTTAATAAGCTAGATTTTTCTAGATATTCCAATGAGTTGAAGGAATTTGTTAAAGGACCATCCCAGAAACATTCTTGCCAAGTTTCGTTAAAATCCACCAAGCGGTTTCAGATAAGAAGTTGTTTATGTAAATTGTTGATAACGTCGACGGTGACTAACCAGAATACCTCACCCTTGAGCACAGGTGAGCTAAAAACACGTTGTCACCATTACTGGGGGCATAACTATATTTTTAGCAACAGTAACCATGGTCCCATAGACTCTATATGCATTCCAAAAGGTCTCCCCATAAGGTATATTTATAATAAGTCTTATTAGGACATGCCTCTCCAATCTTGAAATTTAGTAAGTAATTAAGTAGAAAGAGCAAGCCTACGCTACCTATAGCTACATTTGATGGCAAGAGACATGGCAGGGGTCGTAGTAGGGGTGAAACAATGTGAACAAAATATATAGCGACATACTGCAATATGTATTTAACATACATAAGTATACGTGTATATAGGGTTTATGCCACAATGTTTTGGTCATAAAAAGACAGTGGTTTCAAAAGTTGTTGTTTTGCTGGACACATGATGATGGATCAAGGACGAAGACTGATCACATTATTTCACATTGAGCACAACATTGTATGTCATACCCATCACTGAATGAACTACCATCACAATCCTTATGTGGCATATTTGTACAGAAAATAAATTAAAAATGATTTTCATGCTGTACCAAATTTTGAAGTGCAAGATTACTGTATGCGTGTGAAATCATACAAACTAGGTCGAAATAAAACAGCAACAATATGCTATTTCATTGTACAGTCGACTCCCGATGGCTGAGAGTCTCAGGGACCAGCAAGGATACTTGCTATTTCACTGTACAGTCAACTCCCGATGGCTGAGTCTCAGGGACCAGCAAGGACACTTGCTATTTCATTGTAAAGTCGACTCCCGATGGCTGAAAGTCTCAGGGACCAGCAAGGACACTTGCTATTTAATTGTACAGTCGACTCCCGATGGCTGAGTCTCAGGGACCAGCAAGGACACTTGCTATTTCATTGTACAGTCGACTCCCAATGGCTGAAAGTCTCAGGGACCAGCAAGGACACTTGCTATTTTATTGTACAGTCGACTCCCGATGGCTGAAAGTCTCAGGGACCAGCAAGGACACTTGCTATTTCATTGTACAGTCGACTCCCGATGGCTGAAAGTCTCAGGGACCAGCAAGGACACTTCGAGCCATCAAAAGAGCTCAACGGAGTTCGAGAATGTGTACTTACACTGGCCAAAATTTGTCTGACTTATTTTCAAATCTCCAATTGAAGATTTTTCAGATAGATTTATTTGTAATAAATAGACGTCAAACATTTATTTATATATTATTGTCATTTATTTACAGTTGTGAAATTGTGTTCTCTTAACACTTGACACTAGTCGAGCATATCTAATGTCTAATAATAACGACTCAATGCGACAGATGCATGTTCGAGCCCAACCATTAAAAGTGAGTGAAAACTGTAACTGGGACCATGACAAACACTTCGAGCCATCAGAAAATTCGACCCTCGCGAATTTGAGCCAGACAACAGGAATTGATATAAATATATATATCAATACAATAGTGGTCCCTGGAATACATTTAAAAGGTTGAACTGTTGCTGATTGCCACAGTTATTGGAAAAGTTAAGCACATATTTGGTAATTACCTGTGCATGTAGCAGCTGTGAGGAGTTTACCAATACATAGTGGTCTATTGCCAAGGGGATCCCGTACTGCATAGATCTTCTCCTGGTGCATGATCACCAAAGAGTATGAAGCAGGGGTCTGCTCCATCATCTGCCTGATTCTACAACAGAAGCAAACATGCTATTAAGAAACCATCTTATTCACGATCTCCCACAGCAGTGCTTCCAATTTTAATCAACAGCTGTATAATGCTGGGAACAAAGTTTCACACTGTGTGTATTTCATTTCTCAACTACCACAAACACCATCCCCAGGCAGATAGATTTTATGACAAAGCAAGATGGCTCCAAGAAATAAGAACGGCTGTTACCGTTGGACCGCACTGTACCAACAAGAGGGCCATAAGGCCCTAGGTTGCTAACCTGAGGGGCTAAGGAATTAAACTGTTCTGAGCAATTTACATAAAGATTAGGCTAAAAATATGGTCTCTAGATTGTTCACAAGCTAGTTTTTTTCAATTTGGCCTGCTGACCTAGTGACCTAGTATTTTACCACGTGACAGACCGGAACCATTTTCGACCCGGCCAACTTGCAGGGTTGTCAGGTTTTTGCCATGAGTGGAAAAAACCATGGTAAAAACCGGAAAAAACCGGCAAGGAAAAAACTGGGTGGCAAAAACTGGCAAAAATCAAAATAATTTATGTATAAAATTAATATAAAAAAACACAACAACAAACAAATACAGTTTAAATTTAATGAGATAGGGTTCAATGTGTTTATATATGCACCTGGTGTTCATATTAAGTGGGGGAAAGGAGAAGACAGACATTTGACTTGAATGCCATGTCTGAGTCAAGACACCTGTTATGCAGCAAAAAACAGGAGAACAAAATCCAACTCAGGTGATAATGGCCTCTTTATTATTGAACTGGGGATACTGGGGCTAGCTAATGGGGCTGCTAATCACTGGAATGTTCCTCAGGGGAACAATTAATGGGTTCCAGAACAAACAGGTACTGAAATTTCAGAGCATGCACCACATTGGATTGTAGTTGTGTGTTAGGCATTCATCTGGCACTTAACATTAATGGGCATGTCCTTTTGGCCTATCATAGAGTTGCTTGTGTCATTTTCATGGGTTTAAATTCTTCTAAGCCATTGTAAGACAACCATTCGGTTTCTGAATTCACTCACTATAACTACATGTACCTTCATCACTTGCATATAGATCTACAATAATTATGTCAACAAGAGGAGGAAGAAATAAAGACCCAGTATGGGACTTTTTCAACAAGGTAGAAAAAGATGGAAAGACTCTTGCCCGTTGCAAGAAGTGTGGTCATGAGCAAAGCAACAAAGCAGAGCGTATGAGAAAACACCAGAAGACATGCAGTGAGGTAGTTTCATTTGAATTAAAACGCTCTGCAGAAGAAAATCATGGCCTGGAAACTGAGACAAGCAGTGCTCCAGCTCCAAAGAAAATAATTCAAACCGACTTGAATAACCACGTGTTTGTGACATCGGAAGAAACCAAATTAAAGCTGGACTTACTTTTAGCCAAGTTCTTCTTTGCATGTAACATACCATTCTCAGTGAGTGAGCATGAATCATTTAAAACTTTTGTGTCCACTCTGCGACCTGGATACAAGCCACCAACAAGAAAGAAACTGTCGGGACCACTACTTGATTCTGTTACAGAAGAGCTACAGTTGCAGGTAAAGGCACAAATTGAAGGCAACGACTGTACTCTTATTGAAGATGGCTGGAGTGACTGCCATAATGATCCTGTGACAGCTACGTGTGTCCATGTTGATAAGAAAGCATTCTTCATTGATGCCAAGTCAACAGGAGCAACAAGCAAAACAGGGGAAAACCTCCGGGATATGTGTAAAGAATCCATCAAAAAGGCATCGTCTTTATATGGATGTACAGTAAAGAATATTGTGAAAGATAACGCCAAGAACATGGAAAAAATGCGACGGCTTCTTCATGAGGAAGACAATGACTTGCTTGTGTATGGATGTAATGCCCATTTACTGAATTTGCTAGGACAAGATATTACACCATCATCTGTAATGAAACATGTTGTTGAAGTGCAAAAATACTTCAGAAATCACCACCAGCCCAGCTCATGGCTGGGTGAATGTGAAGGGAGTGTAAAGCCCCAGCTGCCTGGGGACACAAGGTGGAACAGTCAACTGACCTGTCTTGATACATTTCTGAGAAACAGAGAGTTCATGATAAGAATTACTCAGGAACATGGTGACTCTACTGACTCCAACATAGCAAGGAAAGTTAATGATTTCAATTTGTACCAGCAGGCAAAAGATCTCCACAAACAAATGCGACCAATATCTGAAATGTTAGATCGCATTCAGGGTGACTCTGCCAATGCTGCTGATGCCTGCGATGCTTGGTTCACTCTACTTCACCACCCAGATCTGACCGAGCACAAAGATGTCATTAATAGTAGAATGAATCAAGCCCTTCAGGAGTTCCATTTGGCAGCATATCTTCTTCATCCAAAATACAAAGGTGCACATCTTAGTGATAAACAAAAAGAAATTGCAAGAAATTGGATCACACAGAAAAACGAGTGTTACATCTCCTCAGTCATCAGCTTTGAGGCCCAGGCTGAACCATATCCATCCTCTTTCTGGACGACTTCGGCAACAAGCATGGATAGCTGTGTTTGGTGGAAGGCTGTGAACAATTCAAACTTTCTGCCAGGATTTGTTGATCTAATGATTAGACTACAAAAACTGCCCGCAAGTTCTGCTTCAGTTGAAAGAGTGTTTTCAAACTTCAGCCATATACAGTCCAATCTAAGGAACCGGCTTGGGATCGAAAAGGCAGGAAAACTTGTTTTCTGCTACCGAATGCTGAGAGGTTCACAGGAGCTGGAGTACTGATTTTCGTATCATAATCACACAATGTGCAAAGTTGAAGGGAGTAGATGGTGTACCTGGAATAATTATTCCAATAATAAGTTTGTAAAGTTTCACTTTTTATTGAAAATATGCATATATTCAATGGTAAAAAGTGCATGTATTTGTTAATTGAATTTGAATAAAGCAGTTTAAACGTATTGTTTTCAATGTCTATAGATTTTGCCATTTTTGCCGGTTTTTTTCCAGTTTTTGCCGTTTTTTTCCAATTTTTGCCATCGGCAAGGAAAAAATAATTTTTTTCCCGAAAAAACCCAACCCTGCCGGGCCAAGATATCATAAAAACAAAGGTTCTGAGCAAGTTTCATGTTCATTGGGCAACAAATGTGACTTACTTTAGTGTGGCTGGCGGCCATGCTTTTCAACGGATCGGAACCATTTTCGAACTCGGCCGAGATGTCATAAGAACAAAGGTTCTGAGCAAGTTTAATGTTGATTGGGCAAAAAATGTGACTTGGAAGAGTGTTCAAAAGCTTTTCTATAGCCATATAAGGAAAACTGCCCCGCCCCCTTGCAGCCATGTTTTTCAACGGAGCAGAACCATTTTCGAACTGGGCTGAGATATAATAAGAACAAATGTTCTGAGCAAGTTTCATGTTGATTGGGCAAAAAATGTGTCTTGAAGTGTTCAAAAGCTTTTTCTACAGCCATATAAGGAAAACTGCCCCGCCCTCTGGCGGCCATGTTTTTCAACGGAGCAGAACCATTTTCGAACACGGCTGAGATATCATAAGAACAAAGATTCTGAGCAAGTTTCATGTAGATTGGGCAAAAATGTGACGTCTATTAGAGTGTTCACAAGCTTTTACAATAGCCCTATAAGGAAAACTGCCCCCCCCTCCCCTCCCTGGTGGCCATGTTTTTCAAAGGACAGGAAACACTTTCGAACTCGTCGAGATATCATAAGTACATAGTTTCTGAGCAAGTTTCATGTTGACTTGGCAACAAATGTGACTTCTAAGAGTGTTCACAAGCTTTTTCTATAGCCATAATTATAAGGAAAACTGCCCCACCGCCTGGCGGCCATGTTTTTCAACGGAACAGAACCATTTTCCAACTCAGCCAAGATATCATAAGAACAAAGGTTCTGAGCAAGTTTTATGTAGACTGGGTCAAAACTGTGACTTCTAGAGTGTTCACAAGCTTTTTCTATAGCCATATAAGGAAAACTGCCCCACCCCCTGGCGGCCATGTTTTTCAACGGACCGGGACCCATTTTCGAACTCAGACGAGATATCATTAGAACAAATGTTCTGAGCAAGTTTTAAAAGTAAAGTGTTAGTTTATTATAGTGTCACCCCTCGTGATTAAGGGCCAGCCAGTTTTGACTTATGAGACACCTTACTGATGAACATATTTACTCCCGAGTACTGTCCTATATGCCAGGCGCTTAGCAGGACGTCAATCGTTACCGTTCGATTTAACTAGCTGCTGGGTAAGCAACCGGCCATATCAGAACAAGCCCTGTGTGAGACTCGAACCTTCGACCTCCCGCACCGTAGACGAACGCCCTAACCACTAGGCCACGGAGACGGTTTTAAGTTGGTTGGGCAAAAAATGTGACTTCTAGAGGTTCACAAGCTTTTTCTTCCATTTGACCTAGTGACCTAGTTTTTGACCCCACATGACCCAGTTTCAAACTCGGCCGAGATATCATTGAGACAAATATTCTAACCAAGTTTCATGAAGATTGACCAATAAATGTGGCCTCTAAAGTGTTCACAAGGTAAATGTTGACGACGGACAACGCACGACGGACAAAAGGCGATCACAAAAGCTCACCATGAGCACGTTGTGCTCAGGTGAGCTAAAAACAAGGCTTGTAACAGGATGTGTCGCATGCCCCCGAAGCATTTGCTAGTTAGAGGAAGGCAACACAATGTCAGTTACATGTTGGCAAAAATGTCCCTTCCAACAAAAACAGTTATGGTCCTTGTACTCTGCACTGCCTCTCAACATCCTCTATCAACATATGTGGCTTTATTTTAAATCACTTCAATACCAATGGAGTTATGCACTGCACAAGAAAATTAACTGACGGGCAATAACTCCATAAATATTAAAGAAAGAGTTATGGTCCTTGTACTCTGCTCTTCCTCTCAATGACCTCTTTCAATATATGTGGTGTTATTTTAAATTCCTTCAATACTAGGCATGGTCCCCAGGCCAATAAGGCGTGTTACTGCCAACATCCCTTTGTAATCAGGGACGGTCTCCCTTAATTTGCCGCGACATGCCTAAATCAGCTACCCGACATGTCACAAATGTAAAGAAATAAACTGTGAAAGTAGACCATTTGTATATTCCCAACACGCGGGGCTCGCTGGTCAAAGATAATGGATTAAATGAGGCATCTCTCAATTGCCAAAGCCAATCGATTAAATTATCAGGTTGCCAGTTCTGCAACCGAAGACACGCAAGAGAATAAGCGAGGCATTCATCGACACTTGAATGCACTTTAATTAGCACATACTGTATGTGTCTCTTTGTCTGAAAAATGTGCAAACAAAACTCTTAATTTTTTGTATTTATAAAATTATTGACATAAATAAAAGGTTTAATTGATTTTTATTTTCATTAGATTTATTATCATCGCACCTTTTAAATTTGAATAATTATTTTTGTTAATCCCATAAAACATGACAATTGAGCAAAATTAGCTTTTATGACTTTATTAATCAGGAAAATGTCGAAACAAAAGTCAGTATATTCAGGTTCACATGATCTCAATGGAAGGAGCAACAACAGAGAAGTTTAAGTATAACAGTTCAAGTTAAAGTTTAACAACTTAAAGTATACCCCAAATTGCACCATTTAGCTTCCTAAACGTAAAATTTTCTAATGCCATAGGGACGGGACACCCCTCCCAAGCCCAACCCGTCTGGGACTGACACCTCTTTACATTTTCCTGGAGGAAACCCTGGTAAGGTAGTAATTATCTGCACAAAAGAAACAAAGGACAATAACTTGGTAAATATTAGAAATGAGTTATGGTCCTTGTACTATGCATTTCCTCTCAACGTCCTAGCAATATTATTGACTTAAAATCCCTTCAATACTAATGGAGGTACGCACTGCACAAAAAAAAAAAAAATTGGAATAACTCCATAAATATTGAAGAGTTACTCTGCACCTCCTCTCTTTGTCCTCTATAATTATATGAAGTTTCATCTCTGCATTACTAATGGAGTAATTTTGCCCAATCAACATGAAAGGCAATAGCTCAGTAAATATTGAAGAGTTATGGTCCTTGTGCTCTGCACTTCCTCTCATTATATGAAGTTTCATTTGAATTCCTTCAATACTAATGGAGTTATGCTCCGCACAAGAAAATTAAACAAAGGGCAATAACTCTGTAAATGTTGAAAAAAGAGTTGTGGTCCTTGTACTCTGCACTTCCTCTCATAGTCCTCTATCATTATATGAAGTTTTCATTTGAATCCCTTCAATACTAATGGAGTTATGCTCCGCACAAGAAGTGTGACGGAAGGACGGGCGGACGGAAGATGTGATTACTATATGACCCAGAAGTTCCCTTCGGGTTATAAAAATGTGACACAATACAGCAAGTGACAAATCTGCAAAAATGTTATACAGTTATAATATACAGTTAAGGGTCTTGGCCGGTGACCTTATATGATGACCCTGAAGGCATGTGTTCAGTTTTAATTGATTATCTGTAGTATATATAGAGATATGGAGTTGTTGCACGCAAACTTTAACCTGATTTTCTAAGTACAAAAAGGGGCATAATTCTGCTAAATTGCAGGTCAGAGTTATGGGTCTTGGTCAGTGACCTCACATAATGACCCCGAACACATGTGTGAAGTTTCAATTGAATATCTGTAGTAGTTACAGAGATATGGACATGTTGCACGCAAACCTTAACCAGAGCATTATGCCAACGCCGACGAACGGGTGAGTAGTATAGCTCGAACTATTCGGTGAATAGTCGATCTAAAAATGAAATCTCAATCCTGCATAAAGTACATTTTTGCATTTGCTTCAACAAAACTGTGGAAGTTTGGTTAAAATTGGATGAAAAATAAAGTCACTATCTCACAAGTCTTTTTTTTCTTTTTTTTTTCAAAACAAGGGGTAATACCTCTGTTGTATTCGGCACAATCAAGCCCAGTTTTGGCTTCTACTGAGATCTGATGATAATACATAATCTGGCCCATTGAATCCCAACTAAGCTTTTATGGATATACACACACTGTGCAAGTTTGGTCAACACTGAATAAAAACTCGCTTGTGCAAGCCAACAACAGAACATATGGATGTTGTTTCCACACACAAGGGAAAATAACTCTGGTGTTTCTGGTCCGATCTTGCTTATAATTGACTTCACTTGTAATCTTAGTGTCATAGATAAACTGTGCACGATTGGTGAAAATTGGATAAAAAATGAAGTTTCTATCCTGAATATTGTCCACTATATATATTTTTTCACAAAAAGGGGTTGTTTGTAACACGATCTAGCCCATGTTTGGCTTCTGCTGAGATATGATGGTCATACACAAACTGAAAGAGTGGTCAAGATTGGATGGAAAATAAAGTCTATACAAGACATTTTTGCATTTTCTTTGCATAAAAAGGGGCAATAACTTTACTGGTGCTATCTGGCCAAATGACAATCCTGTCCAAGATTTAATGGTCATAAACAAACTATGCAAGTTTAATCAAGATTGGATAAAAAGTGAAGCCTCTACTGTGAGAAGTAACAAATTGTTGACGGCATACGGACAATGGAAGCTTGACAACCGAAAACGCAGGAGACGTCACCTATACTAATAGCTAGCCGAGCACTTCATGCCCAGGTGAGCTAATAACCGGTTTGAACGAAATCTATTAACATCGGAAACAGCTTTCTACTGTGCATATGGTAAAATATTTCATCTAAAAATTTGATTCTGTATGTATAGACGACCCATATGTTTACTGACCAATGAAAAAGCAGACCAATGACGTATCGTTGTTTCGGACACTACCACGAGTTATAAACAAGATCTTAGTTTTTCATTGGGATTTTTCTTACTGTTCTGAAATTGGAAAGGGTCCAGTGCATTTTGGGAATGGGTCCGTGGGTCATTGGGAACGGGTCCGGTACAAATAGGAAGGGCAAAAATCGCTGCAATGAGTTTCACTCAGATCTCTTCACTAGCCATGGGTGTTACCCTTCAGATCAAAACTTCAACAAAAGGCAATAACTCCATCAATATTGAAGAGTTTTGGTTCTTGAAATCTGCACTTCCTAGCAACATTGTCGATATTCATATAAGGAAACATATCTCTGCCTTGAGAGCTAAGATTTTTCAAGACTAGACCAGTTTAAACCAAATGTTTGAAGGCTATACAAAGCACATTCCTGACAACTAATTTTAATGATTAAATTTAAATTATTTTTTTTTGAATTAATTTGTAACTTTAGCATGTTCAGTACATATGAATTTGATAGTATCATTACATAGTATTTTTAGCTCATCTTCTCATTTCCACTCATTTTCTCATTTCCAGTTGTGCTATGATAATACTCCAAATAGTGGAATACTTCCAATGTTTTTTTTTGGTTTTCAGCAAGCTGACAATGAGCACCTGGAGTGCAAACATTATTTTGCATTTTTCTGTCTTTGTTTTCTGTGTTCAAGTATGTTTGTTGTGTAAGGGAACAACCTGCCAACCCAGTTAGCGCCATCTGGCTCCCCACATTGCGGCATGTGCGCGAGTAGCTGAGTGATCAGCTCGCTGTCACTTCCTGTCGACAGGCCCACTCCGTGCTTCAACAGCTGCAATAAGACACACAGCAAAAGTCACTCGACTTCCAAATTGCAATACTGCCAGTTGACAAAAAGTATTTCAAAAATAACAAGAAACATGGAAGTTCCACAAAAAACCAAATTTTTTGAACGAAATGCATAAAAGTCAGCACAATAATAACAGAAAGTTCTGGATGCAAGGTGAAGGTCATACACATTTGGCTAGGAAATCATGGCCTTGACCTTGCAATCCAAAGCGAGGTCTCAATATAACGTATCTACATATGCAGCTTCATTAAAATATCTAACATTATTTTCAAGTGGAAACTGTTTCTTTATTTACAATATTGGTGACCTTGACCTTGACCCCACTTACCCCATATGCAATCCCAAGAGAGTTTCATTAAAATATCTCAATTCGTTCTCTAGATATTGAGCAGAAACTATTAGTCTATTTTTAGTAATGGCGACCTTGATGCAATCCACCCCATATGCAATCCCAACCAAGGTCTCGATATGAGGTATCTACGAATGAAGTTTCCTTAAAATATCTCAATGTGTTCTAAATTTATTGAGCGGAAACCGTTTTTCTATTTTTATTAATGGTGACTTTAACCCAACCCAGCCCATATCCAATCCCAAGGGAGGTCTCGATATAAGGTATCTATGTAGGAAGCTTCATTAAAATATCTCCAAGCATTCTTAAGTTATTGAGCGGAAACAGTTTTTCTATTTTTAGTAACAGTGACCTTGACCTTAAATCCCACCCACGCAATTCCAAGCAAGGTCTCGATATAAGGTATCTATGTATGAAGTGTCATTAAAATATCTCAATGCGTTGTCAGGTTATTGAGCAGAAACTTTTTTTTCTATTTTTTAGTAACGGTGACCTTGACCTTGACTCCACCACCCTATATGCAAACCCATGCTAGGTCTCGATATAAGGTATCTACGAGGGGCAGTCGTAAAGTTCCCGGACTGGTGTCACTATCAAGGCATAGTTTAAATTACAGAGATGAAACTTTTAGAGTTGGTTGTTTGGAATGTCATTGAAGTATACCAGAAGTTTTAAATTGATTGTGATAACATTAATAAAAATATATCACTATTTATTAGGTCATATTTGCATGTACGGAGCAGTTTGAAAAAATTGCCCTACGTTTGTTGTCATATATTTCATTCGCAAATTTTGTAATTATTTTGAGCGTAAACGTTATGAAATTACGTGTGGTGTCAAAACAAGCATTTTCCCGCAATTCAAGAAATTTTTGACATCATATCCGTTAAATTAAGCAAGATACAAATGTTTGAATGAAAGCGCTAACAACAGCAGTCATGGAAAAAATGTCAACGTCAATTCGTACGGAGCAGCGTGGTATGGAAGACAGCTGATTCCCCCCCCCCCCCCCCCGAAGAAGGCGCGCACCTGTAGGTCCATGAAGAAGATACCCCAATCTAATAACCGAAACGAAAAATTTCTTTAATAAAGTTAACTAAAAATATAAATACAGTGGAAACCCTCTTACATGAGTCCTCTCTAAACCGGACAAATTCTCCGGTCCCGATTTATTTCATTATTTATTTATATGTAAAAAATCTCAATACCGGAATCCTCTTAATTCCGGAAACTGGTCTAACTTTTGCTCAGATTTGTTTATTGTCAAGAGTAATTTTACCCCTCGAAACTGTCCTGGTCATTGTTAATCACACCTCTGGCTTAGTGTCAAATGTTGTGTACTGCGGATTAAAGTCGTGCAAAATAAACCAGCACTTTCGAAAAAAAAGCAAACTGAGAAATTTGCATATCAGTACCAGGAGACAATTAAGGCTGTGGTCACACCGGTCACATGGTCACAAACAGCACATTAATAGCTGTTAAATAATAGATCAAAATTTTATTTAATAGGTGAAAAAAATAAACATCTGTAGCAGTGATATTCATATTTATGGGACTACTTTTTGCCTTTATACCACTATTTATGTAGTGAAACAGAAACAATAGTAACTAGAATTGTCACATGAGTGACTGATATACCCCCACAATATGGCCTTGTCACAAAACTATGGCATCCATTCGATACAAATAGACAGAGAGAGAATGGTTTAATTTGTGAATGTTCAACAGTGCATTTGGAAAAATTGAATTTCAATAGGAGCCATAACTCGTTCAACATTTAGTGGTTTGTAACCAAAGTCGAACTTGATCTGTATTTTATGATGTTACACCTATGAACCAAAAATAATTTAAATATGTTAAGCCTTTCATGAGTTAGTTTTTATTTTTGACTCGTTTGCTTATTCGAAATTCCGCCTTCTCGGCAAAACGACGATAAAATTCACCCACCTGAGGGTACAGGTACTGTTCCCCCAAACCAGAGAGAGACCCCAGGACAGTAGGATGACAATTTAAAGAAACTGATGGCAAAATATGACTACTAACTTTCTGCTTCAGAGGTCCCGAGTTGACAAGCTCGCCGTTGTGAGCCACAGCAATCAGTCCGTGTAACGTCTCGACCACAAACGGCTGGATGTTGGACACATCAGACCCTCCATACGTGGAGTAGCGCGTGTGACCTGGCCATACACATACGGGTACATCCATGAGATCAAAATCATGATTATAATTGCCAGTAATAAATAAGGCTTGAACTGCCATGCATGTATTCAAAATTCATAGACATTAAACATGTTGTACTATCCATCCATAAATGAGTTTACTTAAAAATAAAGGAACTGAACAGGATTTTGTACTTATGGTTCTTACAATGTTGCTTGGCAGAAGACAAGCTTATTTGATGAAAATTTGAACATTTAATTTTTTAATATTGTTTATTGAAAGTGATTAAAGAGTGTATGTACGATTTGTGATATCATTTTCTTTGTTCAATATAAGAACATGTAAACGACTAAGCAACTAAATACGTAGAAAACACTAACGACAAACAATGTAATTAATGGCTTTTGAGTAGACTAAATCAACTACCGGTCAAGTTTACATTTACATAGATGTATTGAAGTTTTTTTTGAATTTTCATCCAAAATGAACTGATTTCACTATACAGTGGGTAGATCGTACATTACTAACTGTTATAGTTACAGTAAGTGGGGTTACCATATGCTACCCAGATGTGAAAAGGGGCTTACATTTCGACGCTTATATGACGGTTACTTGTACGAAACAATCAGGGGTTTAAGAAAGATGTACCCCAAAGCTTTTCGAGTTCTCCGTAGTACAAAATCTGCTTATAACACTTTATAAATTGCCAAAAAGGGCAGAAATAATAAGCCGTTCAATTCGTAAACAACCAAGCAATTGCGTATAAAATCTTCAATCACTTTTTTATTCCTAACAGTTCAGCTACATGATTTATACAGAGGGTAAATGAATAACTGAAGATCAACCTGCGCATAATGATTAAGTCAAATCTAGAACATAAAGCTAGCCTTCCACAAATCCTGTGTAAAACATTAAAAAAACAGCGGAAATCCACAATTGTTGGTACCAGTTTGATTTTTCCTCACCTACACTATATACCAGTTAGTAAAGTAAGATCTACCCCCTGACTATATACCAGTAAGATCTACCCCCTGAATATGTAGAATGTAAACAAGGCTTTGATAGTATTGCAAGCAATACAGGAGTCCCCTACCGGTGAAAACCCCTACTTATTAAATATTGTGCAATACCGTCAAGTCGCCCTTTATCTGTAGATGTACAAAGTTTCATATTCAAATCCCATTTGTCACTGCAGTATTAAGTTGTTGTTTTTTCTATTTTAGTAACATTTACCAGACATTCGAGTTACTTTGAGTTATTGCGGTACTAAACTGACAGAGGGCAATCATATAGTCCATTCTGTGTACCAAGTTTCATGATCATATGTTATGTTCTTTTCGCATTATTACAGTATTTTAAGTTTATTTCTATTTTAAGTAACAGTGATGTGACCTTTGACCTCTGGTGAAAAATAAAGGGTCATTGTGCAATCCTCACCGTGCTCTTTCTATGTATAAAAAGTTTCATCAAAGTATCTTCAGTACTTTTTGAGTTATCGCAGGATCCAGGTTTTGGGGACGGGACAGACAGACAGAGTGAGACCGACGGACGAACAGACAGACAAACGCACACAGACGGAGGGCAAACCCATAGTCCAATCTGTGTACCAAGTTTCATGAAGTTTCATGATCATATCTTATGCACTTTTCAAAACATTACAGTATTAAGTTTATTTCTATTTTTAGCAGTCACGTGACCTTTGACCTGTGGTGATAAATAAAAGGTCGTGCATAATTCTCACATTGCTGTTGCTGTTGCTGTATACACAGTTTCATCAAAGTGTCTTCAGTACTTCCAGAGTTATCACAGGATCCAGGTTTTGGGGACGGACGGAATTTCATATTATTACAGTATTTACCGCAAAATATCTATATTTTCGGACACTAAAAAATAATTAAAATTTGTAGTGTCCGATAATTTGGATACACACAAATATTCCCAAATTACAGGTGTCTACAAATTTATAGACTCTATGACAATATTGTGATTAAGTTCGGATATGTCCGGTGTATAACATTTTTTGCCTAGTATACACGGATAGTATCGATTAATGATTTCGCGTGCTTGTTAAATACCACGCCGTAAAGTATTATTAATTTTTAGCGATGTTTGCAATTAATTTTAAATCATTTCATATGTTTGATTTTGTTTTACAGAAAATTACGCCAAGGCTGCATTTTTGTCGACCGAGTTCAAAGATGACTAAATTAAGCAGAACTTATTGGTAAATAATTAAGACTGGTTAAGACTGGTTCTTTAATAGGATAATTTCAACAGCATATTTAATATACGATATCAATACCGGTATACACAATCGGGTAAACCCATTATTTATGGCACATGGTTTTGAACCCATTGACGCTAATGTAACGGTCCACCGCCTCCACTCATTCATCTGCCAGGTTTTACGACCTTCATCCATATGTAAAAACACATGTGCGATGTGTCACCAGATTAACGCAAACAGGTTAGAATTCTGCTAAAATACCACTGTCATATCAAATGTCCAAAAATAAAGATTCATTAATTATGGTTTAAAATCAGGATGTCCGAAAATATATAGTGACAAAAAATAATTATTTTAGCTAAAAAACAGGGTGTCCAAAAATTTACAGTGCCCAAAAATATAGATATTTTACGGTAGTTTATTTCTATTTTTAGTAACAGTCACGTGACCTTTGACCTCTGATGAAAAAAAAAGGTCGTGCATAATCCTCACATTGCCACATTGCCGTTTATATGTATACCCAGTTTCATAGAAATAAGTTCAGTATGTTTTGAGTTATTGCAGGAATCAGGTTTTGGGGACGGACAGACAGACGGACGGACAAACATACGAACGAACAGACAGAGAGACACACCAACGGATGGCAAACCTATAGTTCAATCTTTGTACCAAGTTTCATGGTCATATCTTATGTACTTTTCGAATTATAACAGCATTTATTATATTTCTATTTTTAGTAATAGTCATGTGACCTTTGACCTCTGGTGAAAAATAAAATGTCCTGCATAATCCTGACATTGCTGTTTATATATATACCACAGGTGCAATAACGGTGTGATTACGCATACAGTACTGATGATTAGGCATACAGTACAGATGATTAGGCATACAGTTTTCAAAACGAAAAATGCATTTAGGGTACAGTCAATATGCAATTAGGCATACAGTCACAAAGAATCAGTCTTCCCCCAAAAAATCAACTATAAATACATCTGAAACAAACATGGGACAATGGTGAACTTTATGTGTAAATGCGATACTGCTATACCGAATTACAAATGTTACATTTTATTTATTTTATGTTACTAAGTATAAATTAAAACAAACTTTGGAAAAAAGCCTATCTTTGAAAACAGCACCTTGATTTGACACATTTTTTCAAGGAAAGTGCAATTTTATAGTAACAACAATTGTTCACAATCATCAGTAAAAAACCCTACATTACATGGAAAATATATCCATTTACATCTGGTGTGTAAATGTATGAATAATTCCACATTTTTTTAATGACAATTCCAACCAAGAAACACAACTCTATGCCTACTCTGTGCCGATGTCCGGAATAGATACAGTTGCATTGGTACACTGTGAGGGAAAGATCTATGATTGGTGCTTGGCACACTGCTATTCTGCTCTAAAATTTTATCTAGTAAAAAATGTTGTCAAAACTCCAAAGCATACCTATCCCTAGGTTTCCTTTAAGTTTAGCAATGTCTTCTTCTGTAAATATTGAGCTAATTAATCCACACCCCTTCTTCTGAACAAATTTGGAATCTTTCAGACCCTGGGACATCACTATACCAGCACTCTCTTGCCCTCTAAAAATATAACACATGCTAGAGGATAACGAAAAGTGAGAGGAATTACACATTTTGTGTCCTGTGACAAACATACTTTAGATGGAATGTCTAGACCTCACAAGAATCAGATTTGTTACCTCATGAAACAAACATGGGAAATAACTCCATATATGTTAGAGGCAATCTTGTGGCCATCTGCACTTCCTCTCAAATCAATCTTTCAGTACCAGTAAACGCAAGTTGTATTTAAATCTGTTCAATATCTGCCCCACACTGAAGTTAGTAACTCCATAATATGGAAGTATACAGTGTTACTCTTTACACCTGAAATATCTTTAGTCTTCCTCAAACAAGAGGGCCATGATGGCCCTAGGTCGCTCACCTGAGTTTAAGGCTAATCATAATGGCAAATAACAACAGAGAAAAATGGCACTAAACGCCTTACCCGAGTATAAAGATCTGGGCCTTTGGAGTGTCAGATGTTTTTTTATTCTATATAAACCATGTGACCCACAGGGCATGGCCACCTTGTACCCCAGGGGCATAATTTGAACAATATTTGTAGTGGACCACTTTTCAATGTTACATACCCAATATGATTCCACTGGGCCTTGCGGTTTAAGGAGATTTTTCAAGTCATTTTGCTATTTAAATGTAATTAAACCATGTGACCCCCAGGGGGTGGACCACTATACAATGTTACATACCAAATATGAAACCTCTGGGCCTTGCGGTTTCAGAAAAGATTTTTAAAGTCATTTTGCTATTTAAGTCTCTTTAAACCATGTGCCCCTGGGATGTGGCCTGTTTTGACCCCAGGGGCATCATTGAACAATCTTTGTAGAGGACCACTATACAATGTTACATACCAAATATGAAACCTCTAGGCCTTGCGGTTTCAGAGGAGAAGATTTTTAAAGTCATTTTGCTATAGAAGTCTATATAAACCATGTGACCCCTGGGGCGTGGCCAGTTTTGACCCCAGGGGCATCATGTGAACAATCTTAGTAAAGGACCACTAGAGGATGTCACATATCAAATATGAAAGCTCTGAGCCGTGCGGTTTCATAGGAGAAGATTTTTTAAAAGTTTTCACTTTTTAAATCTATTTTTAGCTGTGGTGACCAACATATGCAGTGGACCGGAAAGATTTGAACAACTTTGAAAGAGGTCCACCCAAGGATCATTCCTGTGAAGTTTGGTGAAAATCTGCCAAGCGGTTTAGGAGGAGATGTTGTTTGAATGAAAAGTTGACGACACACGCACGCACGCACGACGGACAACGGGTGATCACAAAAGCTCACCATGAGCACTTTGTGCTCAGGTGAGCTAAAAATGTGACAAATGGGTAAGACAAATACAATGGACATGCATTTTAAAGTTGGACATGTATATTAAAGTTACACGTCAGAGAAGAATTCTTAACAAACTGTACTGGTTCATTGTAAATTATAGATTTATTCAGGTTAAAACACACATAGCAGCACAAAACAGAATCAAATTTGGTATACATCAGGGTTGTCATTATTAACTGATTACCGATCAAAGTCATCGTTTAAAATCGTGAGAAAATCTGCTGTATTATCAGGAAGTTTAAAATTGTGATCAGTAATATCACAAGGGGCCCCTAGACCAAATGCCAAATTGCTTACATTAAGATAAAAATCACTTGTTTCTTTTGATGATGACAACCCTGTACATACAGAACAAAAGCTATCAAGAGGACAGCGTGCTCAACCAGGAATCATATTCGGGGGCGTACCGAGCCGTGTTTCGAGTATACGCACAGTTAGAAAATACGGGTCATTATTTGTGTCTCCTCATCTGTAAGAAAATATAGAGATATGCATTTATTTACAGTTATTGCTTTACATAAAATAAAGTATCCATTTGAATTTCACTGACAGCACAATCAATATAACACTTTCCAATTTAAGCACTTATTTTACCATAGGTAACTGCACTGGTCTACATTTTAAACATAATAAAACGTTTTGCAGCTCTCAGAAATGTCAACCCCTGGCTCCACAATGATGTCGTTTTCCCTACATATGTTCATCAATCCAAGGCCTAACAATCTTTCAGTACGATCGTACTCCTCAGGTACGTTTTCACCCATCGTATGGCCGAAAAAGATCGTTCTGCTTCTGCTGTCAATACTGACATGACAGCCAGAACAATTAGACAACGCCGAATATTTGGATAAGTAACCTGTGTGGCATACGGTAAGCTGGAAACTATGTCTTCCAATGCATTTGGCCATGTTTCAACAGTCCCTGCACTTATCAACAAAGTTTAAAGTGTACAGAGCTGAAGTTGTCACAACTCTCCTGTATGCATGTGAAGCATGGGCTCTATACCGAAAACAAGTGCAGCTTCTGGAACGATTCCATCAGCGCTGCTCCAAGTCATCATGGGCATCAAGTGGCATGACTTTGTGGCAAATAGGGGTGCAACACCATATTGCAATATATTGCGATACATTAAACCCGTATTGCAATACGTATTGAATACATATTGGATACATAACAACGAAATTAATAGACAATACAAGAACACCTATAATTTACATCTAGTACATGTATTTACTCAATTTTATTGTTTGGTATCTTAAATATGGTAAAACAGGTAACTACATCAACACCAAGCAGTCAAAAAAGATTCTTTAAATGTCCAGTTGCCAAACTACAAACTGTATTTAACATATCTTGAATAAGTGAATAGTATGTTATAATCACCATGTAGCTGAATTAAGTGTTCTACGGGAAATGACGAGAGGTGTCAAAAAAACAGAATGTTGTTTTGCTACAGTGGATAAACTGGAGATTTAAATCGAGGTGATTAAATAAACGTGTATTGGAATTAAAATGGTAACTGTGTTATGGCTGAAAACTGATTGAATATTAACATTAATATTTACTTTCAAGTTGAATTAATGTGTTTCGTGTATAAGGTATCGTAATTTACAAATTATTTTCATATTTTGTTAAATGGTGTTTTGTACATAAAATTTCTATAAATATTGCGGTACAGCAAAACCGTATTGCGATACGATATTGCGATTGCATGTATCGCATTATACCGATAAACCGGTATATAGTTGCACCCCTAGTGGCAAACATAGAAGTCTTTGAGCAAGGCAACGTCCCAAGCATGGGGGCCATGCTTTTGACCAAACAGCTCCGCTAGGCTGGACACCCATCACTCATGAAGGATACACACATTTCCCAAAGCTGTGTTCTATGGAGAAATAAAGCAGGGCAAACATGACAGAGGCGCCCCACAAAAGCACTTCAAGGATCAGCTGAAGCGCCAACTCAGTGCAGCTGGCATCCCAGGTGACAACATGGCAAAAGACAGAAGCAGATGGAAGATTTTAACAAAGCAATGTGCTAAGATCTTTGAGTAAGCCAGCAGAGTAGCTGCTGAAGCCAAGCGCAAACGGATGAAAGCAACAGCAGCTCAGATACCCACTGGTCAATGGTTGCCTTGCCCAGCGTGTCAGAGTGTGCCGCTCAAGGAGTGGTCTACTTCTCAATGATCTTCGGCCCTGAGTAACCAGCCATCCACATCATCACGTATTAAACAAGAGGGCCATGATGGCCCTAGGTCACTCACCTGAGTTTAAGGCATCATAATAGCAAATAACAAGAAGACAAAATGGCACTAAACCCCTTACCCGAGTATAAAAATCTGGGCCTTGCAGGTTCAGAAGTATTTTAGTCTATATAAACCATGTGACCCACAGGACGTGGCCACTTTCTACCTTAGCGGCATAATTTCAAAAATATTTTATTGGACCACTATTCAATGTTACATACCAAATATGAAACCACTGGGCCTTGCGGTTGCAGAACATGTGAAAAGATTTTTTTTTCTATTTAAATGTATATAAACCATGTGACCTCCAGGGCCATCATTGGAACAATCTTTGTAGAGGACCACTCCACAATGTTTCACGCAAAATATAAAACCTCTGGGCCTTACAGTTTCAAAAAAGGAAGATTTTTAAGGCCCACTTGCCATATCTGGGTCTTACAGTTTCAAAAAGGAAGATTTTTAAGGCCCACTTACCATATAAGTGTATATAAACCGTGTGACCCGCGGGGTCATGGCCACTTTTTACCCCAGGGGCATACTTTGAACATTCTTTGTTGAGGACTACTATACAATGTTACATATCAAGTATGAAACACTCCGGTTTCAGAAGAGATTTTAAAGTCATTTTGCTATTAAGTCTATATAAACAGTGTGACCCCCAGGGCAGCGCCAGTTTTGACCCCTGAGACATCATTTGAACAATCTCTGTAGAGGACAACTATACAATGTTACATACCAAATACAAAACCTCTTGGCCTAAGAGTTTCAGAGGAGAAGATTTTTTAAGTCATTTTGCTATTTAACTTTTAAGTCTATATAAACCATGTGAACCCCGGGGTGTGCCCGGTTTTGACCCCAGGGGCATCATTTGAAAACAATCTATTTAGAGGACCACCATACAATGTTACATACCAAATATGAAACCTCTGGGCCTTACGGTATCAGAGGATTTGATTTTAAAAGTCATTTGGTTATTTAAGTCTATATAAACCATGTGACCCCCGGGGTAGCCCAGTTTGACCCCAGTGGCATCATTTGAACAATCTTTGTAGACGACCACTATAAAACGTTACATTCCAAATATGAAACCTCTGGGCCTTGCAGTTGCAGAGGAGAAGATTTTTAACGCAATATTAGTATTTATGTCAATATAAACCATGTGACCCCCGGGGTGTGCACAGTTTTGACCCCAGGGGCATCATTTTAACAATCTTTGTAGAGGACCACCAATAAAAAATCAATAAACCTGCAAACGAAACCTGTGATTTTGATTTTCGTGTATAGCATATCGCTAATTAAACTGGCTGGAACCAGTTTTTGTCTACATCAAGACATGTAAAAGAGGATAAGGCAGTGATTTCACACTTCAAGGCATTTACTGCAGACTGTACCTATATACCTACTTATAGGGCATATACTGGCCAATTTTAAGATGGTGTTTTATGATCATGCTAACTCGATTTATGGAATGGTTATTATTAGAAATACGTTTCTGGAATGAATTTTAACTTCTTGATTTATGACTGCGTATTTACGGTATACAATGTTCCATACCAAATATGAAACCTCTAGGCCTTGAGATTTCAGAGGAGATTATTAAAGTCATTTTGCTATTTAAGTCAATATAAACCATGTGACCCCCGGGTTGTGGCCAGTTTTTACCCCAGGGGCATTATTTGAACAATCTTTGTAGGGAACCACTACACAATGTTACATACCAAATATGATAATTCTGGCCCTTGCGGTTTCAGAGGAGAAGATTTTTAAAGTCATTTTGCTTTTTAAGTCTATATAAACCATGTGACCCCCGGGGTGTGGCCAATTTTGACCCCAGGGGCATCATTTTAACAATCTTTGTAAAGGACCACTATACAATGTAACCAACCAAATAGAAGATTTTTAAAGTCATTTTACTATTTAAGTCTATATAAAATATGTGACACCCGGGGTTTGGCCAGTTTTTAATCCAGGGGTATCATTTGAACAATCTTTGTAGAGGACCACTATATAATGTTACATACCAAATATGAAACCTCTGGGTCTTGCGGTTTCAGAAGAGAAGATTTTTAAAGTCATTTTGCGATTTAAGTCTGTATAAACCATGTGACCCCCGGGATGTGGCCAATTTTGAACCCAGGGGCATCATTTGAACAATCTTTGTTGAAGACCACTATACAATGTTACCAACCAAATATGAAACCTCTACGCCTTGAAGTTTCAGAGGAGAAGATTTTAAAAGTCATTTTGCTATTTAAGTCTATATAAACCATGTGACCCCGCGGTGTGGCCAATTTTGACCCCAGGGGCATCATTTGAGCATTCTTTGTAGAGTACCACTATACCATGTTACATGCCAAGTATGAAACCTCTGGGCCTTGCGGTTTCAGAGGAGAAGATTTTAAAGTCATTTTGATATACAAGTCTATATAAACAATGTGATCCCCGGGGCGTGACCAGTTTTGACCCCAGGGGCATTATTTGAACAATCTTTGTAGAGGACCACTATACAATGTTACATACCAAATATGAAACCTCTAGACCTTGCTGTTTCAGAGGAGAAGATTTTTAAAGTCATTTTGCTATATAACTATATAAACCATGTGACCCCGGGGCGTGGCCAGTTTTGACCCCAGGGCCATCATTTGAACAATCTTTGTAGAGGACCACTAGAGGATGTCACATATCAAATATGAAAGCTCTGAGCCATGCGGTTTCATAGACGATTTTTTTAAGTTTTCACTTTTTAAATCTATTTTTAGCTCTGGTGAGCTACATATGCAGTGGACCGAAAAGATTTGAACAACATTGAAAGAGGTCCACCCAAGGATCATTCCTGTGAAGTTTGGTGAAAATCTGCTAAGGGGTTCAGGAGGAGATGTTGTTCAAATAAAAAGTTGACGGCGCAAGCACGCACACACGCACGCACGACGGACAATGGCCGATCACAAAAGCTCACCATGAGCACTTTGTGCTCAGGTGAGCTAAAAATAGCGGAATACTCAATACCGATTGCAATTAAATTCGGAGACTGCTACCTTGCAAAGAGCTTTACTGTGAGGATCATGTTTTCCAAACAAAAAAAGAAAACAGGGACAAAACGCTGCATCCTGACTGATGAAATATCGACGCTATTTATGAGCTGTAAACCACGCTGCTTGCGTTTGGCGCATCTTTCCATGTTGTATCATTTAATGAAAATGTGAAATCAGGAACATCATGCCATGCAGGTCCCAGTAAGCAGTGAAATTTTCTGCTTTTCATCCAAACTACTAAAGACGCCATTTACCTAACATAAGATGGAAAACAAGTCACCATGTCCAATATTTTTCAGCAAAGTTAAATGGCCATTGAAACAATCCATTTAAGGTATAATTTATGACATCACGCATAACATATTGGGACCTAATGGTGACTATGACAAATCGTTTCGGACAAATCCGTAGTATCTCAGGGATCATCCTAGCCCAAAATGTTAGGGAGAAGTGACTTCTCCTCTTGCCGAATTCAGGGAGAAGTTTATCGATAACTGACACTGGCGCGTAAAGCAGCTATTTAGCCAATCAATCTATTGAATTATGTATAATTAATTAATTACAAAGACTACAACCTGTAGTAATGAAAGATAAACACAAAATAGCTTTATAAGTTTTATTGGCATTACAAACAGTATTTTAAAAAAACAAGCACTCATGTTTATGTTTATGACAATTGATACTTGCACTTCATAAGGCAGTCACTGGTTTCCTTTAAAATACATTATAATGTGTCAAGTAGTAATTATATATGTAGAAAAATTACTTAACAAGTTTCTTTATCATGCACAAAAAAAAACATTTTCAACAACAAGTACTCATTTACTCATGTGTATGACAGGTGATACTTACACTTTATATCTTAAGGCACTGAATGGTTTAATTTAAAATACATGCAGACAGTAGTAATTAAATATATAGAAAACATAACTCAACAAGTTTCATTACCATGCAAACTCAACATTTTCCAATCTGTTTTCGCTTGGTACCGCTGCCTCCGGTTTGGGCCGAATCTCCACTTAACCACGAAGCTAAAGACATTTACAATGTATTTTATTTAACTTACAGAAATCATGTGCTTAGTTTGAAATATCGGAAAATAATGAAAAGTTACTACCAAACATGTGGCTGGCTCAAACACCGATCACACTGACCTGGTACTCGTCAAACGAATTCGTGTTGTTACAACAATTAGTGTCAATTGCTTAATTGTTTCCAAAACAAAACAATAAAGTCGGCAGTCTCTCGTCAGCTAGCAATTGCCCATCTCAATAAACAACGGGCCATATATCTGTTAATTGGCACTATTATTCGGACTCTATTAATGCGGGAAACATGTTTGTAGGAAAGCACATGCTAGCGTCGTGCGACATTACGTTCTTATCGTTAAAAACATGCATGTGCGCCAATGTTCTATTTTCATAAATATACACGCAAAATCTCAATTAAGAACTAGAAAACATTATCGCAATTAAAACTAAACACGAGGGCCATGATGGCCCAAAGCGCTCACCTAAGAACTGGTACAGATGAAGACCATACTGTTGTGACAGGTTTGAAAATTAAGGTATCTGCACAATACACAGTGGAGGTAGGATCTATTTTGATTTAAAACATCGGTAAGTGCAATGTGCTAACTAAAGTATGAGTTGAGTAGTGGATGTTTGTTTTTTTGCTAATGGTTCTCAAATCATTTT
Source organism: Congeria kusceri (assembly GCA_027627225.1). Lineage (NCBI taxonomy): Eukaryota > Metazoa > Mollusca > Bivalvia > Myida > Dreissenidae > Congeria > Congeria kusceri. The sequence continues at coordinate 40,123,656 of CM051025.1, forward strand.
TCTCTATATTCTTACCTGACCCTTTTTCATTAAGTCATTGACAATTCTGGAAAAAGCAGAAACAGTATATTTTGATGTCTTTTTCGCAAACAGTTTTGGAAAACTAGTTGCAATGCAATAATTGCGATGGCTGTGCTATAAGGTAAAGTTTTGCTTTTTCTTTGATAATTTTCTTTCCAATGATGATAAATGATGTTAATGCAGGCTCTGAAGACATCGAAGTTGCATGTACAAATAACTGCATGCAAGTCTTGCAACTGTTGGAAATCAAATTTTATCAATCAATTTTTATGGTCATGCGCAAACTGTGTAGTTTGGTCAACATTTAATCAAAAATCGTGTGTGCCAGCCAATCATTGATAACTTGATGTTTTTTTCCAAACACAAGGGGCAATAACTCTGGTATTTCTGGCCCGATCACGCTTATATTCTAATTCACCTGCAGTCTTACGTTCATAGACAAACTGTACACGATTGGTGAAGATTGGATGAAAAATGAAGTCTCTATCCTGAATAATGTCCATTTTTGCTTATTTTTTTCACAAAGGGCAATAACTCTGGTGTTTCTGGTCCAATCTTGCTTATATTCGACTTCACCTTTAATCTTATGGTCATAGACAATCTGTGCAAGATTGGTAAAGATTGGATGAAAAATGAAGTCTCTATCTTGAATAATGTCCATTGTTGCATATTTTTTCACTGACAACGGGCTAAAACGCTGGTGTTTCTGATCCGATCTTGCTTATATTCGACTTCAACTGTAATCTCAAGGTCATAGACAAACTGTGCAAGATTGGTGAAGATTGGATGAAAAATGTCTCTCTTTATCCTGAATAATGTCCATTTTTGTATATTTTTTTAATAAACATAGGGCAATAACTCTGGTGTTTGAAACACGATCTGGCCCATTTTTGACGTTTGCTGATATCTGATGGTTATACACAAACTGTGAAAGTTTGCTTAAGATTGGATGCAAAATAAAGTCTTTACATTGGAAAAGGGCACTTTTGCACTTTTTTGGCATGAAAAAGGGGCAATAACTCTGGTGTTACTTGTGTGATCTGACCCAATAAAAATCCCATCCGAGATTTTATGGTCTTACACAAACTGTGCAAGTTAGGTCAAGATTGAATAAAAGGTGTAGTCTTCATCGCGATAACGGTCAAAATTGTTGACGTTTCATTGACGCCGGACAATAGAAGACGGACGACGCCGGAGAGGTCCCCTATACCAATAGCTCACCGAGCAATTCGTGCTCAGGTGAGCTAAAAAAATTGCGACATATTTATTAATTTTTGGCATCTAAATCGACAAATTAGTTAACTGAACCGTTACAGAGTAGTGATATAATCTATCTGGAAGGGCATTCAAATGTTTATTAGTCGATACCGTAGTGGTTTCTGGGTTAAAATCAATTATATTTTGGAATGGTATGCTCATTTATGGATAAAGCCGAACTGTTTGAAGAAAATGTGTAAATAAAGTCCAAACTTAAAATGGATAAAGCTCAAACTGTGCAATAAAATGATTCTTTTTTGCAAAAGAAGGTTTGTTTTGTGCTATTTTTCATTACATATTTTCCTTACATATACATATTTTTATTATATGCAATAGAAGAAAAATATAGTTTATTCAAAAATTGTACAATGTAGCATATAAAAAACGAATAAGGCCAACATGGCCCATGATCGTCATGAATAACAGTTATACAAATAGGAACAAATAATATTATCGTGCTTTATGCAAGAGAAATACATTATATATATCTGGGCGTACTATATAAAAGTATTATGTACTGTATTCTCGTGCTTTACAACAATTATTTATATCTAAGTAATACACAAATAAATAAAAGTAATCTGTACTGTATTATCATGCTTTACAAAAATAATTTAAATCTTAGTAATACATAAAAGTGATCTGTACTGTATTATCATGCTTTACACAAATAATTTAGATTTAAGTTATATGTGAAAGTTATCGGTACTGTATTCTCATTCTTTGAAAAAATAATTTATATCTAAGTTAAACATTAAAGTAATATGCAAGTTGTATTCATAAAAGTGATCTGTACTGCATGTACCTTAATAAAATAGCATTAATCATCATGTACTGACAGTATTTGTTATTTCAAAATCTCTACATGTATAAACAGCTAGTAACTTGATAGTATTTGGATTTTGTGACGAAAATAACTATGTGGCTTTTAACATGCTTGGGTGACATCTATAATATACCGATATATGTATTGTATTTTTGTCTAGTTTGTGAGTAGATGTTACATTCAAAAATAAAATGATATTCATCTTCGAGAGCAGGGCAAACTGGGAAAACACTATATTACCATGGGTAAAAGTAGAGGATTGTGAAAAATCCTGAAAACTGAGCTGGGGGCCGCAGGGCCCCCGGTGGGTCCAGGGCGAAGCCTTGGCCAGGGGGCCGGAGGCCCCCGGAAGCTCCTGGAATATAGCTTTTTGAAATGTTAATGGAGTAGCTTCTCCAGACTTTAAATTGTTTATATGTATAGCAACCCTGTGTAATAAAGCATTTATGAAAATAATGGCCAGCCAGTAAATGAATATCATATGTGCTCAAAATTTAAATGTTAAGATTGTTAACTACTTCATGGAATTAAACAACTTTATTCTTTGTAAAAATTACAGTACTTCATACACATAGAGGAAGATGTAATGTTTAAATGATGTCACAATTTGTAAGATATTGGCATAAGATTTGTAAGCTTTCAATATCTGTCATATAATGTCAATTTATTATCACTGCTGTACAGTATGTTCGGTTTTGATGTTCATTTATGACTGTTTTTTATTCGTTTCCACTTTTTTGAGCAGTCCAAGTCTGTTTCCTGTTTCCTTTTGCCGAATCCCAGGTTCTGTTTTTTCACAAGTCTTTTCTTCAGCAAGTGAAGTTTCTGTACCCTTTTGGCTTTTTCAGCTTTCAGCTGGAGAACCGATTCACTTAACTTCTGCTGGATTTGCTTTTGCCGCTCTTCCTTCTTCTTTTTAAGGTGAGTCCTGTATGTGCTGTAAGCATTAATACAGGACTTCTTCATACCTGAGCTGACATGCATTTTGTAGCTTTTCACTTGTTTTTTCCTCAATGTGGACTTTATGATTGCAACAGCCTCATAGTTTTCCACTGTGAGGCTGGCCCTGTCCTTCTCTACAATGTCGTCCATGATGTTAAAGCTGGCCTCTACAAGTGGTCCACTGAAGATTGTCAGCAAAGCAGTCACCAACGATTTCAAGGCTGGATATCTGGGGTTGTTAAAACTCTCCAGATTAAACACTTTAACCCAGAACCCAGTGTCAATATTCTCTGCTGACTTGAATTCTTCTGCAAACTGTTTTACATCAGCATCCACATTAAATCCGTTTGTTTCAGAAGCTAGCTTTCCCATCAGCCCCTCGTCTGCAGAGAACGAAGGCATGAGGGAAGCCAGTTGTTGAAAGCTTGTAGCAGTCTGCTGATGACCAACAAAAGCTGGATCCATAACAGTCAGCAACCGCAATGTTTTGTTTGTCAAAGGCAAAGCCAGCATCTTCTTCCCTGCCTGAACGTATCCATTCCTCAGTTTAGAATACAGGTCTTTCACCCAGTGGTGGCATCTTTTGTCAAGCCTTGCTTTGTTCATATTAACAAAGGCATAATCTCCTACCCCCATGTCCTTGTCAGCCTTCTGCACAGCTCTGTCATTTATATCTAGTTTAACCAGCTGACTTGGTCTCTCTGGAATATTCTCTGGTTTGAGAAACATTCCTAAGAAGTCTCTTGTGAGCTGCAACATCCGGGAGTGAAGGGTGTGGATAAGAGGACTTTCAGACTGAAAAACCTTGACATATCCAGTAAAGGTTTCAAGCAGGCCTCTAAACAAGTTCAGTTTTGTTTCAGTTTCAAACCTTCTGTGGAAAAGCAATTCGAGAATCCGATCTTTTCTATCAGAACTGGTTGCTGACTTCTATTGTTGGTCCTGTGCCATCTGGAGTAGAGAGATGGAGGCCTGGGCTTCATCAGACACTTTGCGGTTGGTGAATATCTGGTTGATAACAGACCTGAAATAATTGAAAAGCCTTACTAACAGAGATTAGGAAAAAGATGTTTTCACCTAAATTTTACAGTAACAATTATGATGCACTGATAAATATCATCAGTTTACTTTATGGCAAGTTTCATACTACATTAAAACAAACATAAACATGTGGATAGGAATTTAAATTTTCACAAACTTCAACCAATATTCTCATGATGTATATTGTACTGGAAATGATAACAAAATAAAGAAAAAGCAGCAATACAGGACAAACTGAACACAGCTGTAAGCAAACAACAGTGATATATTTCTATTCTAAATCAGTAAATGCCCATCACCAGTTAATCTAGTTGTATAATGTAAGAAAAGCAATTAATAGATATATAATTAATGAGTGTTTGAAGGTACATGTATATACTATTCTAAGGTACCATGTTATACATCACAAATACACAAGTCTTACCATAGTATTGATTAATCTACAATCAAATAAGATCAAAAGATTATTTCTCAACATATTCCAAAAGTGTCTGTTAAAATAAATGTTTTAATTTCAGTTTTAATAAATTAAATTACATACATAATATGCTGTTGGCGTTAAATTTTTCAATTTTATATGCTGCAAACATAGCTGGTTATTTTAATACCTGTATTCATGTTTCTCATCTGCAGTCAAGAAACTGTAATAGTACACAGTTAAAGGGTCCAACAATGTGACAACTCTGGAAGTGACATCCTTCATTTGCAGAAATCTGCTGGAAATTGGTCTTATCAGGTGCTTGGCAGCTGAGTTCAAGTTCAGTAATGATTGCACTTCTTGAAACAGGTGTTTAACTTTGGGAGACTGCTCAATATCATAATATATATCTGAACAGAACGCCTGAATGCCATCGTCTACATTGGTAAGTAGAACTTTGGCTGCATTGTTGACCATGTGAACAGTGTCACCACTAATGTCCAGCAGATTGGGATTTTTCTCTCGGATGAGTGCTTCCACGCCACCTCGAACACCACGCATTGTGCTACAATTGTCCATAAGCACACTCACAACTTGCTGCCATTTCACACCATATTCGTCGAGAATACTTTCGACTGATTTCATTATGTCCTTGGCAGTGGATATGTTCTGAGATCTGGATCCCATGTGCCGTAACTGGATTTTCTTCTCGTCTTCATCGTAGTACTGTACAAGCACATTCAAAACTTTATCATAACTGTTGTTTGTTGCTTCATCAAGATTTAATGATATATACTTGTCTTTGATTTTGTGCCTTACTTCTTCTTTGAATGTCTTGGCAACACCATGTGTTGTTATATATGTTGCGCTTGTAGCAGACAAAGTTGCTTTTTCTAAGGCCTGTTTGTCTTGGCTAAGTGTCTTGGCAAGGTTGAGAAGGTCTTCTGCCATGGAAAAGGACAGGCAGTGTTCACTCATGAAAGCAGTTGTAATTGCTCTCACTGTCGCAACTCGATCCTGTAATGACTGAGTCACCTCAGTTGCTTTCGAAGACCCAGGAAGTACCTGAAAATTTACAGCAGTCTTTTAAAATTCCCGAAAAAAGCACACTGTATATGTTAGTTCTCATCGAATTATGAAGAGTTTGTACAGTGAAGACTTGAAGAGTTGAAATCATGTTATATCTATACGTACTTTGGATCTCAGAAATACGAAATGCAGTCAATCAAAATTTTGAAAATAATTGTCTTGGCAGAGCTTGTGTAATGTGTGAATTAATCTTTAGATATGTACAGCCCCTGTGCACAGGTCATGTCTAATAACACATTATTATCATTTATAAATAAACATATACAGAATATATAATTTCTATTGCTTTTACGAGGACTTTTAATCATGAATAATTATGGAAAAAATATAAGCATTACCTGGTTTGCTTTAACAGTCTTTTTGTTTTGTTTGTGGTCTGCGTATTTATCGGCATGTTTTCGAAGTGCGGACTTTCCACTCGATCCGTAGTTGAGCAGCTTGTCACAATATTCACAATAGGCTTTCCCTGCAATGTCCGGCTTTCTCAGCCACTGACCCCATTTATCACCGTCCGAATCAACTTCAGTAAGCCATTTCCACGACCATTTGTTTTTCTCTCCACGCTCCAATAACTTGGTGTCATAGCCCGCGGGTAAAACTTTCATTTTCAATTGAGTTTATTTACTGTTTACACTTCGACACGCGTCCTTTGTGTTGTTGTCAATTTGCTATAAATGTGGCTTTTGGAACAGTTGTTTTCATTGGGTAAAGGCAGGCTATTGACCAATCAAATTTGATGTATTAAATAGGAACGTAAAAAACTGGTTCAATCTAGAAATGTCTACGGCTGTCGATATACAAGAAATATATTGTTTACGAGCGCGTAAAGCACAAACAGGGCTTACCCCCCCCCCTCCCCCCCATATTTTTCTCAACGGATCTGGACGAATTGGAAAATCGGCCCCTGGAGATACGAAAAATCCGGAATTTCCGGAAAAATCCGGATAACTTTTACCCATGTATTACTAATATCTGTATTATTCCACCTTCCCTTCTCGATGTTAACCCATTTAAGGTAAAATTGTTCAAAACAGGAGATATTTCTATAAAATAATGCCTTGAATAGCCAGTTATGCGTCTTTCTACACCTTAAACAAAAGTGTCAGTACTTCTTTGCTTAAACGCAGAAAAGAAACCATTGAGATCACCAACACCTTGTGCCAAGCAGACATGATAGAATCCCAATGCACTTAGAATACATTTCACTTGCCTTACCCAGTTGGTTTTTAGGGGATTACTTTCAATATCGTCTAGTATAATTTTATATATCATTTTAATGAACATTTATGTTCTGAAGCACAGATCACCTTCAACAGTGCTACAGATAATTTTTCAGGCAAACAGTTTTTCACTTCCTAATTTTGTAATCAAATCGTTTTTTTACTGACCACCTTCAAGACTAATTAGTTTTTTATCAATTTTTAAATAGTTTTCAGTCTATAGTTTACAATTTAAAAATCAGCTTTTTTTTCTCCATTACACTTTTTAGTTCACTATTTCATAAATGGTTGCAAATTACTGTAATAAATGAACAATAAATGGACAATTTAGCCTTTGAACAATATTTAAATTACAAAGTCAAAACGGTCTCCATTTTGATGCGGTGCTATAGTAATTATTAACTCAGGCAAATAATCATTGTCAACAAAAACGATAAAAATGTGGTTGCAATTCGTTTTTTGAAATATTAATTAGTTTTTTAACTATAACTTTTAAAAATTAAATCGTTTTTCTAGAAAATCAATTCGTTTTAACGAAAAAAAAACGATGCTTATCTGAAGCACTGCCTTAAACCAGTACTTTATCATATTCATTTTACTCATAGTTAAAAAGTCAAATATCCCTTTCTCCGATAATATAAAGTCATTATGTGTGCTGATTTTGACACCTATTTGTCCTTCACCATTTAATAACATATTTTAAATTAAAATAAGCAATTTTATTTTTGTTTTCTTGACATTACAAAGGCATTAGATTACATTGTAAGGGATATCCTTGGTACAGAATATACAGACTCGGTATTTGAGGACGACGTTTTATAGTTATAAAAGCAATGTATACTCATGTCTACACAAAAGTAAGACATCATAATGATACCAAAACTGCATTTGAGAGTCATCAAGGTCTAAGACAAGGCGAGTGTTTTGTTCCCGATTCTTTTTTCTTTTATATCAATGACATGGACAATATATTGTACTCAAAAAGTGCAAGTGGTATTGATATAGGCATGTTAAAATGCTACCTACTCATGTATGCGGACGGTGAAGGGCAAATACGCTATCTGTTGTTCCCATTTTCCCTCGATATTCAGCTTGTGCTTCCAGAAATACATGGTAACTTTCAGCCCAGTTTGATTCCCTACTTTTAATCAAATTTGTGAACAATTTACCTATGACACTTAACATAGTTATCACTCTAAAATTATTTGGGTCATTTAAATCTCCTTTCTTATGTATAGGTACAATAAAACATTCGGTCCATTTATCTGGCAATTTAAGCAAATATGGAGGAAGTTCATCTCTGCCATTTATTATAAATTCATTTAAGATCAGACCTGGTCCCGCACTTTTTTCAGTTTTTAGTTGTTCACAGAACAACTACAGTAGATTCCGCTTAATTGAATAGCCCATTTGTCACGTCCGAATATTCAAATAACCAGAGTATTCATATATGCGGAATCAGTCATATTTCAATTATTTCAATGTTAATCATATATGTTATGATCTTATTTAATCCATTTTGATGATATAATGTCAAACCTGTTACGTAACAAAATGTGTCATACTTTAGAATGCTAATAAATATGCAGAAAAGCGTTCATAGATGTTTGTTATCCATTATACGGTGCATTTGAAAAATAATTCACTTGTAATAATCACTAACAGGCTACACTGCTTTCTAGATGTGTATGCGCTGTACTTGACCCGCAAATTACACCTATTAGTCACGTGACATTCAACAGACGCTGCATTCATGCGTGGTGTGAAATGATAACAAAGGCGGTCATAGAAGCGTGACTTTCAAAACTTGCGATATGATACGTATCCTAGGAGAAAATGAGATTATCGAGCGGACTATACGCCTACAACTGATAATTGGCTATTCAATTAACCGGAGGACACCATATTTTGGAATCTACTGTATATGTACCGCTTCTAAAATCCAAAGGTGCAATTCACTATGATTTTAACTCAGTTATTATTACGCGACAGTATGAAGTGCCGTTTGAATATCACGAACGTTTCCCAGATGCATCCATCGTTTTGATGAAGAATGAACAAAATATGTTTAAACAAGAGGGCCATGATGGCCCTAGGTCGCTCACCTGAGTTTAAGGCATCATAAAGGCTAATAACAAGAGGGAAAAATGGCACTAAATGCCATACCTGAGTACAAAGATCTGGGCCATTGGCATGTCAGATGTTTTTTTAGCCTATATAAACCATGTGACCCACAGGGCATGGCCACCTTGTACCCTAGGGGCATAATTTGAACAATATTTGTAGTGGACCATTTTTCAATGTTACATACCCAATATGATTCCACTGGGCCTTGTTGTTCAAGAGGATATTTTTCAAGTCATTTTTTGCTATTTAAATTTATATAAACCATGTGACCCCCAGGGGGTGGCCAATTTTTACCCCAGGCACATCATTTGAACAATCTTTGTAGAGGACCACTCCACAATATTTCACGCAAAATATGAAACCTCTGGGCCTTACAGTTTCAAAAAGGAAGATTTTAAGGCCCACTTGCCGTATATAACTCTATATAAACCGTGTGAACCCCAGGTCATAGCCATTTTTAACCCCAGGGGCATACTTTGAACAATCTTTGTCGAGGACTACTATACAATGTTACATATCAACTATGAAACACTCTGGTTTCAGAGGAGATTTTAAAGTCATTTTGCGATTTAAGTCTATATAAACAGTGTGACCCCCAGGGCAGGGCCAGTTTTTACCCCTGAGACATCATTTGAACAATCTTTGTAGAGGACAGCTATACAATGTTACATACCAAATACAAAACCTCTGGGCATAGCAGTTTCAGAGGAGATTTTTAAAGTTATTTTGCTACTTAACTTTTAAGTCTATATAAACCATGTGACCCCAGGGGTGTGCCCAGTTTTGACCCCAGGGGCATCATTTGAACAATATTTGTAGAGGACCACCATACAATGTTACATACCAAATATGAAACTCTGGGCCTTACGGTTTCAGAGGAGAAGATTTTAAAAGTCATTTTGCTATTGAAGTCTATATAAACCATGTGACCCCCGGGGTAGCCCAGTTTGACCCCAGTGGCATCATTTGAACAATCTTTGTAGAGGATCGCTATACAATGTTACATACCAAATATGAAACCTCTGGGCCTTGCAGTTTCAGAGGAGAAGATTTTTTTAGTCATTTTGCTATTTAAATCTATATAAACCATGTGACCCCCGGTGTGCATAGTTTTGACCCAAAGGGCATCATTTTAACAATCTTTGTAGAGGACCACTACCGTAAATACTCAGTCATAAGTCGATATTTTAAGCCTCTAAAATCGTAGTTATGAAGTACATTTGACTTATGAGGCAGTTCACACAAAAATCTTAGCATATTATATTGAAATATTTGTCAAATGCATATTATTTCTTACCTGCATATTTGCTAATCCACACACTAAAATCCATTCATAATTATCACAGTTTGCCTTTTCTCTTAATTACCGACAATTAAGACAAAATGCATAACTGTTTCATTATTAAATAAGATGCAAACTGTGAATGAAACTATCTACTCTATTTTAATTGACTTCCCCACTTTAGTCCCCAGCTAGACCATCGTTTGAATATTCTTTGTAGAGGACCACTATACAAGTTACATACCAATAAAAAATCAATAAATCTGCAGACGAAACCCATGATTTTCGTGTATAGCATATTGCTAATTAAATCGGCTGGAACTGGTTTTTGTCTACATCAAGACCTGTCAAAGAGGATAAAGCACTTCACGGCATTTACTGCAGACTGTACCTATCTACCTACTTATAGGGCATACTCTGGCCAATTTTCAGATGGTGTTTTATGATCATTCTAACTCGATTTATGGAATGGTTATTATTAGAAATACGTTTCTGGAATGAATTTTAACTTGTTGACTTATGACTGCAATTTTACGGTATACAATGTTAAATACCAAATATGAAACCTCTAGGCCTTGAGATTTCAGAGGATATTTTTTAAGTCATTTTGCTATTTAAGTCAATATAAACCATGTGTCTCCCGGGGTGTGGCCAGTTTTTACCCCCGGGGAATTATTTGAACAATCTTTATAGGGAACCACTATACCATGTTACATACCAAATATCAAAATTCTGGGCCTTGCGGTTTCAGAGGAGATTTTTAGAGTCACTGCTTTTTAAGACTATTTAAAACATGTGACCCCCGGGGTGTGGCCAATTTTGAACCCAGGGGCATCATTTTAACAATCTTTGTAGAGGACCACTATACAATGTTAGCAACAAACTATGAAACCTCTAGGCCTTGAAGTTTCAGAGATGGTTTTAAAAGTCATTTTGCTATTTAAGTCTATATAAACCATGTGACCCCCGGGGTGTGGACCAATTTTGACCACTGGGGCATCGTTTGAACATTCTTTGTAGAGGACCACTATACAATGTTACATACCAAATATGAAACCTCTGGGCCTTGTAGTTTCAGAGAAGAAGATTTTTAAATTCATTTTGCTATTTAAGTCTATATAAACCATGTGACCCCTAGGGTGTGAAAAGTTTTGACCCCAGGGGCTACATTTTAACAATCTTTGTCGAGGACCACTATACAATGTTACATACCAAATATGAAACCTCTGGGCCTTGCAGTTTCAGAGGAGAAGATTTTTAAAGTCATTTTGCTATACAAGTTTATACAAACAATGTTAACCCGGGACGTGGCCAGCTTTGACCCCAGGGGCATCATTTGAACAATCTTTGTAGAGGACCACTATAGAATGTTTCGAAATATGAAACCTCTGGCCCTTTCAGTTTTAAAAGATGTTAAAAGTCATTTTGCTATTTAAGTCTATATAAACCATGTGACCCCCGGGGTGTGGCCAGTTTTGACCCCAGGGGCATCATTTGAACAATCTCTGTAGAGGACCACCATACAATGTTACATACCAAGTATGAAACCTCTGGCCCTTGCAGTTTTAGAGGAGATTTTTAAAGTCATTTTGATATACAAGTCTATATAAACAATGTGATCTGCGGGGCGTGGCCAGTTTTGACCCCAGGGGCATTATTTGAACAATCTTTGTAGAGAACCATTATACAATGTTACATACCAAATATGAAACCTCTAGACCTTGCTGTTTCCGAGGAGAAGATTTTTAAAGTCACTTTGCTATATAAGTCTATATAAACCATGTGACCCCCGGGGCGTGGTTTTAACCCCAGGGGCATCATTTGAACAAACTTTGTAGAGGACCACTAGAGGATGTCACACATCAAATACAGTAAATTCTCGCGTATAAGCCGCACTTTTTTCATCCGAAAATTGTATCATTTTTTAGGTGCGTCTTATACGCGGATATAATCAAAACTTCCTAGCGTTTCTATTATAAATATCAGCCATAGTATTTTGGCCGCCATTTTCAATAGATGCTTGATCGATGTCACTAAGAGGCTCATACATGGATAAGCAAATATTCCTACCCGATACTTTTCGTGATGTTTTATATTGGGATTGTTTAAAAATATAATATATAGTTCTAATTTTGTGTGTTTTATATTTTATTTCTTAATTTTACGAAATTAAAATATATGTGCAATAATACCGAATGCATAAGAAATAAGAACCAGGGTCAAACGAACCGTAGTGTAAACACCACTTGACAAACTACTTCCCACCTTTTGTATTACTCTACAAACAATAACCATGGCGTCATTGATGATACTTGCAGAACTCTCTGTGTTTGTCCTACAAACAATTAGCGCTTATCGTGTAATTAAAGGTGTTGACACTGAGACTTCTCAACACCTCTCAATACAGCGAAAATACTTTTAGTGTAATGTATACACGTTTGTAAATAGCGATTTTCATGACAAAAATATTATATTTTCGGTGCTGATAAACAATGGACGCAAAATTTAAGATTTTGATGTGTTACGAAGCATTTAGAAGCTTTTTAATCGCAGTATTTTTTTTCTACAAACTACGACCTGAATTTTTAGGTGCGTCTTATACGCGGGGGCGTCCTATACGCGAGAATTTAGGTATGAAAGCTATGAGCCTTGCGGTTTCATAGAAGATTTTTTTCAGTTTTCACTTTTTAAATCTATTTTTAGCTCTGGTGACCTACATATGCAGCGGACTGGAAGATTTGAACAACTCTGAACGAGGTCCACCCAAGGATCATTCCTGTGAAGTTTGGTAAAAATCTGCAAAGCGGTTTAGGAGATGTTTAGGAGATGTTGTGAACATACGCACACACGCACGACGGACAACGGGCAATCACAAAAGCTCACCATGAGCACTTTGTGCTCAGGTGAGCTAAAAATAATGTCGTCATATAAATAGTAAATGTGACGATTTAAATTATTAACGCCCTTGATATTTCTCCTAATAACGCTACATGTTATACATCGCTCAGGTAGACAAGTATTGTACACCACTTGGTTGTCAGCAAGTTGCATATGGAAATCGTGCAACATAATTTTCCCGCCGTTAGTTGGCGTCAGAACAAAGAAACCAAAGGAGAATGAAATAACGTTGTAATGGTGTCGCATGCTGTTCAATGCTTTTGTTTGGATGACGTCATTTACTACAAAATGGGAATTGGATAATTGTTACTTTTCACATGCGGTGTTTGTTACGATTGTGTTACGGTTGTGTTAATTACGGAATAGGAAAATAATTGATCAGTGTATGGTTTTTTTTAATTTTAAATTAATTGCCAGTTCTAAGGTCAAACATCGCAATTAAGAAAACAGCAAATATTCATAGCCTGAATATAGGTTCTTTTACAGTACGTAAAATGCTAATAATAACTCTGAATGACTGTAAATTCTAGTGTAAACCGGTTGATCATATCGCCCAGTGTGCACTCGCTTTCTTGGTTCCCGACAGCCTTTGCTTATAACAGATTTACTTTGAAAGCAAGTAAGCGAAGTCTGGAACCGCAATTGGAATAACCCTAGCCGCTTGGTTGATTGATTAACACAATGCCAGGTATGTGATGTGTAACAAACTTTCTCACGCTGTCTACAGATCGATTATGGATAATTGTAGCAGTGTTATCTCCACAATCAGATAAACCATGACAGTAGTGGGCATAAGATTAGAATAGAAAATTTTCGGCGATTTTCATTACGCTTTGATCAGATCACAGGGCGGTGAAGTCACACACCATAGGGTGACGATTTCGCCCATGTTGCCCTCTAGGATAATCCCTGTATCTACGCGTTAATATATTGTTAATATATTGCTCCAAGAGGAAAATCCATGCACATGCGTATGTATTTGTATATATTAACCAGAAGGCCACTATGGCCCTAGGTCGCTCACCAGTTATCTATGTATGAAGTTTCATTAAATATCTCAATAGGTTTTCAAGTTATTGAGCGAAAACGGTTTTTCTATTTTTGGTAACAGTGACCTTGACCTTGACCCCCACCCACCACATATGTAAAGCAAGGTCTCCATATAAGGTATCTATATATGAAGTTTCATTAAAATATCTCAATGCGTTCTCAAAATATTCCCAAGCAATGTCTTGATATAAGGTACTTATGTATTAAGTTTCATTAAAATAGCTCAATACGTTCTCAAAATATTCCCAAGCAATGTCTTGATATAAGGCACTTATGTATTAAGTTTCATTAAAATAGCTCAATGCGTTCTCAAAATATTTAGCGGAAACCATTTTTCTATATTTAATAACGGTGACCTTGACCCCACCCACCCCATATGCAATCCAAATCGAGGTCTCAAAATAATGTATTTATGTATTAAGTTTCATTAAAATATCTCAATGCGTTCTCAAGATATTGAGCGACAACTGTTTTGTTTTGTTTTATTAACAGTGACCTTGACCTTGACCCCTCCCACCCCATATGCAATCCCTTGCGAGGTGTCAATATAAGGCATCTATTTATTAAGTTTCATTAAAATATCTCAATGCGTTCTAAAGTTATTGAGCGAATACCGTTTTTCTATTTTTATAAACAAGTGACCTTCACCTTGACCCCACCCATCCAATACGCAATCCCAATCGAGGTCTCGATATAATGTTTTAACTAAATTTTTAACTAAATATCAAACCTCTGGGCCTTGTGGTTTCAGAGAATAATTTTAAAATCATTTCGCCATTTACGTATATGTAAACCATGTGAGCCCCGGGGTGTGCCCAGCTTTGACCCCAGGGGAATCATTTGAACAATCTTTATAGAGGACCACTACACAATGTTACATACCAAATATAACTAGGCCTTGAGCTTTCGGAGAAGATTTTTAAAGTAATTTTGCTATTTAAGTCTATATAAACCATGTGACCCCGGAGGTGTGGCCAGTTTTGACCCCAGGGGCATCACTTGAACAATCTTTGCAGAGGACCACTATACAATGTTACATACCAAACAGGGATCTCACTAGGATTTTAAAGTAGGAGTCGGGACTCCTTCCCCCTAAAAGCAGGAGTCCCAAATAGAAAAGAAATAAAATTTAAGTATGTGACGCGCGTAAGTGAATGGAATTTTTACAAGTTATACATTTATACAATATATGACAGTTAAAAATAAAATAATAATCATGATAATAATAATAATTATTATTATTATTATTCTTTATATTATTATTCTTCTTTATATTATTTTTATTGGGTTATGTAATTATAATGACAATATATAATACTTAATCATGTTTTATAAAACAATATTTTTGTACCAATAATTAATTTTAAAACAGGTAAATTCTGGACAATTTGCAATTGAAGTTCTAAACTTGTTGACTGAATTGTAATTTGAAGGCCTAGTAAAAAGTTATGATGCAGTAATTACAGTAAAGCATAAGTAACTGTCAAGTAGAGAAATTGTGAAACAGGTTAACAACACAAAAATGTAAAAAAGAGCAATTATTGGTGATATTAAACACCAAAGTATGTGTTTGCATGTGTTTTACAAATGTTTGTGACCTGTAAAATTGGCGACGAAAATTTTCGCGAGGTCGCGAAAATATGTGACGTTGCAACATTGTGTACTTAAATTACCGCTGTGTGTTGTTAATTTATGTCTTGTCATAGGTGTTATCTATACTAGAAAGTTCCTTTATGTATGGTTATTGATCGATGCTTTTATACTCCTGTAAAAATTCAGCCCTAGATTTTCGTATAAAATTTCTCTCAAAACAAAAACTGCAATCACCGCATTACTGAGATTTAGTTGTTATTAATGAAATAAATTTGGCAATATAAATTAATGAAATCAGCTGAAGCTGTTTTTCATTCATTTTAACAATGTTGTTTGTTTCAAGTTGTCAAATATGTTCAAAATTGTTCTTTATTGAGGACGCCTTTTGTCACATTTCGGCGATTTCGCAAATTCTAATTGACTTGTGCATTAAAGCACAGCAATGAGTGACAATGTAATTTACCAATGAAAATTAACAGTAACTGTCTGGAATGATGTGGGCGGAGCTAAGGGACTGCTGTGGGCGGAGCTAAAGTACTAGACTTTGACAGCTGCAGTGTGTACTGGGGCCGATATTGATTTTATCGCGACTTCTGCCGAGTTTACTGCAGGCACTCATGTATATGTGTTAAGTAACAGGGTATACGCAGTAAGCCAAAAAGCATGCGTCCCAAGAACTCTTGGCATGGGTCTGACATGCGTCCTTTTGAAAAAATATGCGTCCAAATACGCTTGATTTTGCGTTTCCGAGATCCCTGCCAAATATGAAACCTCTGGGCCTTGCGGTTTCAGAGGAGAAGATTTGAAAAGTCATTTTGCTATTCAAGTCTATATCAACCACGTGACCCCCAGGGTGTGGCCAGTTTTGACCCCAGGGGCATCATTTGAACAATCTTTGTAGAGGACCACTATATAATGTTACACACCAAATATGAAACCTCTAGGCCTTGCAATTTCAGACAAGAATAGTTTTAAAGTCATTTTGCTATTTAAGTCTATATAAACCATGTGAGCCACGGGGTGTGGCCAGTTTTGACCCCAAGGGCATCATTTGAAAAATCTTTGCAGAGGACCACTATACAATGTTACCTACCAAATATGAAACCTCTTGGCCTTGCGGTTCCACAGGAGAAGATTTTTAAAGTCATTTTGCTATTAAAGTCTATACAAACCATGTGACCCCTGGGGTGTGGCCAGTGTTCACCCTAGGGGCATCATTTGAACAATCTTTGTAGAGGACCACTACACAATGTTACATACCAAATATGAAACCTCTGGGCCTTGCGGTTTCAGAGAAGGTTTTTAAAGTCATTTTGCCATTCAAGTCTATATAAACCATGTGACTCCGGGTGTGGCAAGTTTTGACCCCAGGGGCATCATTTGAACAATCTTTGTAGAGGACCACTAAACAATGTTACATACCAAATATGAAACCTCTGGGCCTTGCGGTTTCAGATGAGAAGATTTTTAAAGTCATTTTGCTATTCAAGTCTATATAAACCATTTAACTCCCATGGTGTGGCCAGTTTTGACCCCAGGGGCATCATTTGAACAATCTTTGTAGAAGACCACTTTACAATGTTACATACCAAATATGAAACCTCTAGGCCTTGCGGTTTCAGAGGAGAAGATTTTTAAAGTCATTTTGCCATTCAAGATTATATAAACCATGTTACATACCATATATGAAACCTCTGGGCCTTGTGGTTTCAGAGGAGATTTTTAAAGTCATTTAGCTATTTAAGTTGATATAAACAATGTGACCCCCAGGGCATGGCCAGTTTTGACCCAGAGGGCATCAGTTGAACAATCTTAGTAGAGGACCACTATACGATGTTACATACCAAATATGAAACCTCTGGGCCTCGCGGTTTCAGAAGATTTTTAAAGTCATTTTGCTATATATTCTATATAAACCATGTGACCCCCAGGGCTTGCCAGTTTGACCCCAGGGGCATAATTTGAACAATCTTTGTAGAGGACCACTATAGGATGTTATATACCAAATATAAAACCTCTGGGCCTTTTGGTTTCAGAGAAGAATTTTAAAGTCATTTTGCTATATATTCTATATAAACCATGTGACCCCCGAGGCTTGCCAGTTTTGACCCCAGGGGCATAATTTGAACAATCTTTGTAGAGGACCACTAAAGGATGTTATATACCAAAATATGAAACCTCTGGGCCTTGTGGTTTCAGAGAAGAATTTTAATGTCATTTTGCTATATATACTATATAAACCATTTGACCCCTGGAGCTTGGCCTGTTTTGATCCCAGGAGCATCATTTGAAAAACATTTGTAAAGAACCACTATACGATGTTACATACCAAATATGAAACCTCTGGGCCATGCGGTTTCAGAGGTGAAGATCTTTTACGTCATTATGTAATATTCTATATACTGTAAAACCATTTATATTTGTCTGCATGAAATTTCGTGGCTTGTGAAAAATGACAATTTCGTGGGCACTTAAATTCATGGATTTACAATTTCAATAATAAAAAAAACATCTAAACATGCGTCAATCGTATCGCTGTTTTCTGTTTGTAACACCTTATGGTCATAAACGGAGTGTCCCCGCGGTAAGTGGGCCTTATAATCGACCAGTCAATAAGCAAAATGTCCTTGTTAGTAAATAAACATGGCACATCACTGGGAGGTATTGTCCGACTACAAATATGTGAATTAAACAATGGGCCCGTCGCCTGCCAAAAATCAAAGTCGTAAAACGTGGTCCACACTTTTTGCATGGAGTGTTTACTACGCACATGTCTTTACTAGTCTATCTGAAAGAAGATAGTAATGCATTTACAGCGTTACTGGTTAGGCACATAAATCGGATATGTCAAGTGTCGATAAGGTACACAGTATATTACTACCGAGCCTCGTTTGGAGTGTATGCAGATTAGATCGAGGCTACTTGTCACACAAAAATAAACTGGATATTAAACTGATTCTTTTATGATCTAAATGCCCATCATGTTTCATGTAATGTATTCATCATAAACAAACTCTTATACTTCATTTAACCTATAAAAATTATATTTACATTGTCTTCATGTACGTACTAGAAAACTATATCTTATAGCGCAAATTCGGACAAAAAAAAATAGCTAACTGAATAATTATTCGTTGGAAACTTAAATTCGTTGATCGTTTCATCCTCGAAATCCACGAAAATTAGTGCCCCACGATTATTAATGGTTTTGCAGTAAACCATGTGACCCCGGGGCGTGGCCAGTTTTGATCCCAGGGGCATAATTTGAACAATCTTTGTACAGGACCACTATATGATGTTACATACCAAATTTGAAACCTCTGGGCCTTGTGGTTTGACAGATTTTTAGTCATTTAATTTTGGCTATACATTCTATATAAATCATGTGACCCCCCGTGGCGTGGCCCGTTTTGACCCCAGGGGCATAATTTGAACAATCTTTGTAGTGGACCACTATAGGATGTTACATACCAAATATGAAACCTGGGCCCTGCGGTTTCAGAGATTTTTAAAGTTTACACTTTTAAAATCTATTTTTAGCTCTGGTGACCTACATATGCAGCAGACCGTACCGATTTGAACAACTTTGAAAGAGGGTCACCCAATGATCATTCCTGTGAAGTAATGTGAAAATCTACCAAGTGGTTTAGGAGGAGATGTTGTTTGAATGAAAAGTTGACGAGGGACGGACGCACGCACGCACCGACGACAGACAACAGGCGATTACAAAAACTCACCATGAGCACTTTGTGATCCATAAGTTGAATTCAAAATTCAGTGTTTAAACTTTTAAACATAAAATTTTCTAGGATTATTCAATTCCGAAAGATATGCGTTGCAAGCAAGACCTCCATTGTCCATGTGCTATGTTGCCTACCTGTGCTGCAAGCCAACGAGACCCAGTGAGATGATCTGTGGAACATCCAACTGTGTAGGCCAGGGGCCGTTGGCGATGCAGCCAAACACTCCACATGCCTCCCTCAGGCCATAATCCTCTATTCCAGCTGCCATATAACCTACACCAAGCAAGCAAGACAGTATTTTATTTATGGAATGCTACCAGATTTTGCATACTGTGACATAAAACTGTATAACTTAACCACAGTTAGAATTTACAAGCAATATATTAAACAACAGAGCCACAATGTTCACCCGTTGATAACATGATGTAAACACTTTCCCACAAAATTATCCATACAGACTTACGCGAAATGTCATACAGGCCTTTAATATGACCATGTTTAATGTGAAATAAGGACCCAACAGGTTTTTCATAAAATTGGACTTGCTGACCTAGTTTTGCATCCCGTGTGAGCCTTCTGTCCCATGGATTCGACCAACCTTTTAATTTTCTGAACTTAACATTCAACCTAATTTCTACACACAGCATGAATCCGAATTTTATGGAACAGAAGGTGAGCTTCCACACAAAATTTGGAGACTTGTTAGGACAAAAATACAAAAAAACAAGACAAATAACACGCTAAATAACCTAAAATTATCAACTTCATGGCCC
The DNA here is from genome assembly GCA_027627225.1 of Congeria kusceri. Classification (NCBI taxonomy): domain Eukaryota; kingdom Metazoa; phylum Mollusca; class Bivalvia; order Myida; family Dreissenidae; genus Congeria; species Congeria kusceri. Next base: position 40,143,936 of record CM051025.1, read on the forward strand.
TATTTTATGATTTAATATAATTTCAAGTGGTAAATACACATGCAGACTGTTTTGAGTGGTCACATGACAAAATTTGACTTAAATTCATTCAAAACAGTGCCTTCCCCATGCCGTTTAAGCACCCCGGTCCTGGGGTGCTTCAATTCTAACTTCAGCATATCTGTGGTGTCTAAAATCAGTGTTGCGCTTTAAAGCATCGCCCAGGGCACTTGTATTTTATCTATTAAATAGATGTATTTTACTGCAGCAAACAGACAATTCCCATTTTAAAAGCTAATCTCTTACGTCACAGTGGCCGTTTTTCACTCTAGGAACATGTACACCCCCTCAATGAATAAAGTTGTATACTAAGGATCAAAGCGAATGTCACTTCGCCTAAAATCATAACAATTTACAGGGATTCCTAAGCCGCAATAAATCACAGTGGAGCCCGTCCTGAAGACAGAGTTTCATCGCACAGTAAAATTGATATTAGCCAATAGAAACACTCAGTTTATCTTCGCTTTGCAATGACATTATGATTGACCAATCGGCGTAATAGGCATGTATCCACACACAAGTAACCTTATATGCGTGTCAATGCGTATAATCGACCCTACAAAGTAAATAGGATTTACTACCCCTTTGGTATTTTATAATATCCACATTTCTTTTATTTGATAAATTTAATAACTTTAAAAACTAATTCATTTCTCTTTTTTTCGATTTACCTATGTATCTGTAACTAAATCAGAACTGCAAAAATTCAGACTGAATCACACAACAACACATTGTGAAGTAGACAGGGTTGGCACAAATTACCCACCCCCGGGTTTTCCTGGCAGGTTTTACCTGTTTTTCCCGCCCCGGTCAATACCCTGAAAGTGGGTAATACTGGGCAATACTATTTTTTCTTCAGTTAATTTGCAGTTTTAATTGTTTTTTGTCAATCTAAATGCACAGTTAACTTATGTCATAAAGAAAATGACTTGTTTAGTTTTGCAGATTCAGTATATGCATAGTTACAGTATTTTTTGTAAGTGCCTGCACATATCCACTGGTTCATTCATTCATTTTTTATGGCAACGCTTATCATATATTTTTCTATAATGTTTGTGAAATGATTCTGCTTTATATTGAAATATGTCTACACTTATTTAAGTTATTCATCCTTCTTTTTTTTTTGCATTGAACATTTCTTTCTTTGAGTAAACAATAAAACTTAGGGAGGCCTTCTCTGTCTGGACAATAACGCCAGCCTGGTCAGTATTATTATAATTTGATATTGGACAATACCGGGGATTACTGGACAAATCAATTATCTTCTCTATTTTCATTACTTACTTTCTTTTTTTTTCACTTAAAAGTATTCAACCCATAATACTAAATGTCTAGAACACCACAAATCATATTATTTTCTTGAAAGGCATTCATATCTGGACTCTTCTGCAAAATTTTAAGAGATTTTACAGTTTGGTTTGTCAGATCTAGTTTTTTAATTACCATACCCGCTCTATTGCTAAACACATCAAAAACCGAAAAGCTATAGGCATCTTTACAAGTAAAATACTTTATTAATATTTCATAAACTTCATATAAATATACATTTATGAATGGTATATTGAACACGTATTATGAAAATAATCAACAATTATTCTTGAATGAATTTATATGGAAGTAATATGTACTCGTATTGCTAATTATATTTATGATCGATGAGAATTTTCCTGTTCTGATTTTTGAAAGCCATGAAAAAAATGTGATAAACTTGCTTATTTTATGCATGTTCTGAATCTAAACCATAATATATTTTATTCTTGGACTATAAGCCACACAATAAAGGCAAAACAAATAAACTTCACCATGCAAATTTTAAAAATTAAAACAGTTTTTAACACTACCCCCATAAAAAATTAAGCTGGATTTTTTTTCAAAAATACCATTTTTTTATATTTTTAAATAATTATTGAGAACCTAAGAAAGATACTCCCATAAAACTTTATAAAGTTCTTAGATACAAAATACAAGCAATATATAAAATTACCGTAAAATCTCTATGTTTTCGGACACTTACAAATAAATAAAAATTTTCGTGTGCGAAAATTTGGATAAACAAAAATATTCCCAAATTGCAGGTGTCCGAAAATTTATAGACACTATGACAATTTTGCAATTACGTTCGGATTTGTCGGGTGTATAACGTTTTTTGCCGAATATACACGGATAGTATCGATTAATGATTGCGCGTGCTTGTTTAATACCACGCCTTATAGCATTATTAATTTTTAGCGATGTTTGCAATGAATTTTAAACCATTTCATATGTATGATTTCGAGTTCAACTATTACCATCTCGTATATTATTTACCTGTAAAAGATGCAAATTATGATTTTGTTGTTTGTTTTTCAACCAAAAATCTTACAAGATTGTCTTTAACACCTTCAAACATTCGTGTAACTTGTAATAGGGTGCGATACAACTGAAGCCTGTTTGTCACACTTATCGTGTTAAGTAGAGGCATAGTACCGTAGATACCTGAATTGTTAATTGGCACTAACTGGCATATTTAATATACAATATAACTACCGGTATACACAATCGGGTAAACCCATTATTTATGGCACATGGCTCTTTACCCAATAACGCTTATGTAACGGTCTACGGTCTCCACTCATTTATCTGCCAGGTTTTATGACCTTCATCCGGTTGTAAAAAGACACGTGGGATGTGTCACCGGAGTAACGCAAACAGGTTAAAATTCTGCTAAAACACCACTGTCATATAAAATGTCCGAAAATTTAGATTCATTAATTATGGGTTAAAATCAGGATGTCCAAAAATATATAGTGACACAAAATAATTATTTTGGCTAAAAAAGAGGGTGTCCGAAAATTTAGAGTGTCCGAAAACATAGATCTTTTACGGTAGTTCCATAACTTTTGAACATAAAACATTACAATTAAACTTATTTTCATCATTGTATATTCTATTATAAACAATATTTATTAAAAATTTCTAAAACGCATAATCTAGAATATGAACAAAAGAGTTGTATTACCTAAATTAACAATTACTACATTTTATAAATGAAATAAATATAAACATAATAGACAGAACAAATATGTACTGCATTAACACATTTTCATCTAAAAAATGTCCATCATGAACTTTACTGGGTTTAAAAAATGGCAGTTTTTCAACAAAATCTGCTAATTTGTGTTATAAAAGTTTCCAACGTCCTTTTTGCAACTGTAATATAGTGCTTCCCATCCATTATATTTACATGTTAAATAGTAAATAAACTGTACGCGCCTTCACAGTTGAATGTTTCGATGGTACATAAACCGGAGCTAGTGATGTCCTCTGCCGTAGTATTTTTATCACGTCAGTATAGGCAAGAAGACCCAGAGAATCAATGTTTCTGGCCTTCTCATTTTGTAACATCAGCTGTTGCGCCCAGCTGTTTATGAATATGGGAATGCGACCGCTACTAGCGATGCCTCTGGTTGAACACCAAAGGCCTGGTCACCATCTAACATGTCGCCCATCGTACTGGATGTGTGTTTGCTTTTCTGAACAGCAGCATCACTAAAAATAAGTTTTCAGTACACAGTTTTACAGTATATTCTACTTACAGACTGATATTAATTTACACAACAATCATTGCTTTAATAATTGTCTGATATGGCACCGATGTCAGTTGAGCAATATTTAATGCCAAATGTTCAATTTTTAGACATGTTTTAGTAACCGACTTAAAACGTTATAACACTTAACCGAATGACAGAGCAAAATTGATGGCATTTTCAATATGGAAATTGTAACAGAATTATATCATTATGTCAAAACATAGAACTTTGTTAAATAAGCTTGGAAACTAATACTAGTACTTCATCTTATTATATTTCCAAACTTTATGTTCCGTGTATTAATAAAAATCAAACATTTTGATTTAGTATATTTACACGACCATTCACGAGTTGTCATTATCTTGGTAACTATTACCATACAAACAAATGGCTTTACAATTAGATACTGAACTGATACTAACCCGTACACAGCTTGGTCAGGGGTTTCGCTGGCTCTGAAAAAGTTGTCGCCACTAAAATTCGCCACTTTTAACAAGTTTGAGCCAAATTTGTCAATCATAATTATATTGACATGCTTCAGAATCTAATAAACATTAATACCAAGTTGGTATTAGGCTTGCCGTTTGACTTGGTTTCTTTGTCAGTTTTCCAATAGAGAACATTATTGACCTCACATTAGTCAATGTTACAATATTTCACGTAGACATAAACAGTCAAACTAATATGCTTCTCGGTAATTTTTTTCCAACCAAACTGTCACAGATCATGGCAGCTGATCAGAGCCGACAAAATTTACATTGTTACGGTGTCTCTCTCTTGAAAATCTACCTCTGTTTCGTCAGTCAGAATAATTTCAATCAAGGTAAATAAACGCTGTCATATGCACATAAAATTGAATAAGCTTTCAAATGATCATGATTTCCTACGGGAACAAACTCCGATTCTACTTTCGTTTTAATTATACTCGTTACATTTTAATAGTTATTTTATATCTAATTTGCCTTTAAAAGCGACAAAGTTAATATCTGAAACAAATACTACGGTGTAGCTAAAGAAATATATACTTTTTAAAGAAGTTTTGTATGTGTGCCGAATGCGAACGGTAATGTACGGACGGCTGCGGCTTTCGTCGAAATTACACGGAAATTAATGAGCTAATGATGGGTCGAATACCTTAAAAGCAGGATACTGATAATGATGAAGCAAAGCATAAAAATAATTATTTTTATACTGATGCACAATTAACAGCAGGAAACAGTCATTTAAGGTGCCAATTAATGCATGTTTTCACGGTTTGGAGAAGGCCCCTACTTGACATGGGCATTTGCCTGACCCCTCATTGAGATAGGTCTAATGTTTATTCAAGGGGTCCAGTTTAATTGTTTTTTGAGCACTTGCATCTGTCAATTCAATCATTGTTTGTGTTTGTTTAAGAGGGTGTACAATATTGTGGATGGGTCATAAATGATATGACGATATTATGTCATTAATTTAATGTACTGCATGGGGCTGCAATAGGGTCTTGTTGCAACAGGGTATTGACTAAAATATTTTATAACATAAAAATATGTTAGAATTTTCAAATTTCTCTTATACATTCATTTCTTCTTTTTCTTTCATAAACATAATTCTGTTACATTATACACAAGTATATATTGAGAAAAATAAAATGAATGTGAGTAAAACCACAGATGCCAAGTAATACTCAGTAATGTCCAGACTGAACAAAAAATCCAACTTAAATTTTGTGAAAAAGAAAAGAAATTATCAATATGTTTCCACATGAAATAGAAATAAACAATGTAACTTACAGTATATAATTGTTAATAGATATGTGTTTATAATGTAGAAATTCAGTATTAGTATGTAATGTAAACATAATTGTGCAATATCTTTTTTCCCCAGTATTGCCAACTATTGCCCAGTAAAACCCTGTAAAACCCGGTTTTGGCCAGTATTACCCACCCGGGCCGGTCAATACTATAAAACCCGGGTTTTATGCCAACCCTGGAAATAGAAAATCGTAATTGGAAATGCCTAACCAGTTTTACTGTTCTAATGTCGTAAACACAAACTGTCTTGTTTATGTATTCCATGTAAAACGTGCGTCTTCTACAGAAGTGCGCGAAATGTCTGTTGACAGCACTGACGCCACGTTCAACGCATGGAAAGAGTGCGTGTACCAATATGCCCCGGGCCATGTTTTTAAGCGCAACACTGATTTTAGGCGCCCCGAAGATGTTCAAGTTAGAATTAAAGCCCAGGACCGGGGCGCTAAAACAGCCTGGAAAGGACACTGGATCAGGAGTCACACAGAGAAAAACAAATAGCCCTTATATTTGAAAATTTTGTATTACAGATTTCATAAGTTTTTGTGATCCATATAAAAAATTAACAGCTTTTTGTGGTTGGGAATTGATCCTTTTCCAGGCTGTAGACAAAGGAAATCACTGTGTACGGTCATTATTTTTAGATTATCTAAATGTTTAATGTTTAAATATATGTCATTGAATAGGTAATCTACCACAAACAAGCGTGACAATAAGTGACATATGTCCCAGATGTTTAATAAGATGCAGTGTTTTTTTTCACCTTTGGGGGAAAGGTGGCGGGGGGTGGGGGGGGGGGAATTTGATATTCCGAATGATTCCGGGTAACGGGGTAGTAGACTATCAGGGCTCTCACTGGAAAAAAATCTTTCGCCACCGTTTTCGCCATTTTTAAAAATCTGTCGCCAATTTAAAAAAATAAGAGCCAATTTGTAGCCATTCTTAATCCATATGCTGTTCAGTCAGTAAGGCATCGTTCTTGTGTTGTACATACATGTGCGGCAAAAAATGCTAACAAGATGTTATATTATTTAATTTTATTTCCAGTAACACAAAACACATACATGCATAGATGCAAATGGGCATAAAACTGTAAACCTAGCATAGTATGTTCAGCACATATATGTTATGAAGTACAGTGAAATACATGTCTTTCAACATTTTAAGCATGTTTATGAATTTTCGCACTAGTTGTGGCAAATTGAAAGATCTTGTCGCCACTTTTCAAACACTTTCGCATTTGGCGACAATTGCAATAGGCAGCAGGAGCCCCGACTATGGTCGGTAATACAGGCCCCCGGGCCAATTGATAGACATATAGCATCTCCCACTGCGGGGATTTAAACAAATATGCTTGACTCTAGGGTGGGGAATTAGCGCAACAAGTTAGGCCCTGTGCCAATATTATGCTACTTTTTATATGGGCAATATTGGCTTGAGGGCCTAACCGGGGAAAGACCAATTCTGTGGTGGAAATTTCTCCCTATATGTCTTTAGAGTAGCGACAGGATTTTCGTCGCTACTTTCATGCGCTGAAATGGCATGGTTAGCATTAATATTTCTTAATAAAATGTACAAACTTGCAGAAAATTTATTCCTCAATAATGTTTCATAAATATTTGTACGATAACACTTCCATTTTGGATGCAACACCAATTTAAACCTACACACTATTGCATTTTCAACACATCTCGCTGTCCTCCACTGTGTAAACTTAATTCGATATTCTGCTACACTGAAACGATTGCGTCATTTCGATTCGTCATTCAATTCTATCATTCATCATCCGATTGGTTGAAGCATATTTGAAGGGTTAAACAAGGCAAGGTAAACATGGTCGACTGTACATGAATGTAGATTTATACTAAAGTTTAAATCAGAATTAAACACATTTCCTAGGTAAATTTCGGCACATGTTAAACAGTTTAGGTGTTGTTGAAGTAAAATATGTTGATATATAACTTTATTGTCGCAAATAATGGAAATTTAAGAAAATTTAAACTTTTAGGTTTCCACCAAATAAATGGTCTTTCGGCGACAAGACGTTCCAGCAAATTTAGCCCTATATAAAAAGTAACATTAAATTCGCTACACGTCTCATTTGACTAGGTGGGGAATTAGACCCCCAAAAATAAAATATTGATAGGTGCATAATACAGACTATGAAAAAGACCAACAGAAACGGACGGATTTAAGTTATATGCCTCCAAATAATTTTAAGTCAGGCTGACATGTGCACACCCGTAACCCGGACTGATATGCCACCACGGACACTGGTCCTCCTACTATGTCTAAAACTATGTCGAAAACTATGTCAAAAAAGGTTTTTGCACATTTATCTGGAAAATTAAAGAAAAATAAATGTCTGTTTTTTATTCAATCCATGATGATTGTTATACAGTACATCATGCATTTATTTAAATAATACGTGTATTGACACTAAATATAAAATAATAAATGTTTCTACCGATTGTGTTTGTTTGGCTAGCGTTATTCGACAACCAACGTGCCTTATGAATATTCAATTTACCAAAAAACGCTTGCTGGGGTGCAAGCGTCTGGTTGAAATTGAGTGGTTAACAACTACTAACATTTAATTTTTGGTGTTATGATATATATACTTTTAGGTTTTCGTTGCGATTGCAAACCCTGACTGGTGTCAGGACGGGTTATTCATATTTTATTTTTTAAATAATTATTCCTATTATATTTGCAAAGATAACAGTGCTAGATATATTGGTGTTATCACACAATTATATTTTTTGACGATTAAAAATAGTTATACCTTTGTGAAAAATGAAGATATATAATACGTATTACTTAATCGAAAGGCTTTACGATTAACTATATACGCACTGCATTTGGTTGAGCATTTTCCGTACGTGCAGAGCAAAAATCACAACAATATTCCCAATTTTGAGTAGAACTGAGCCACCCTGATCAAGAAAAATGTCTTTAGCTAACTCATTTTTTATAAGATCAAAGACTTTTATGGCATATTAACCGTGGTCATCGGTCGTACTTCTTAAACAATCGTTGCCGGTTGCTTTCTTTGTTAGCGACGCTCCATTCGCGTGCTGAGCCTTCCTCATACGTAATAAAGTTACTATGATTATGCATGGTTAAAGATAATTATGCATGTGTGTAATTCGTAAACAAAATATACCACGAATTGGTAAGTCCGACCGTTCGAGCGAGCTTGCCAATCTATGGCCGGTATTATCGTCGGAATACTATCGAGACTAATTCCATTAAACGAGCTCTAATACACGTTTATGCAATTTATACGAGATCAGAAACATGTGTCACCCTATGCTTATTCTCAACAATGCCAAATTTGCAACCTTAAGCATTTATTAACTTAAAGGGACTTGTTCACAGTTTGGCAAAATGACAATTTTCAAAAAAAATGTCATAGATTCAAAAAAGAATGTATGCATTATATTCACACAAGCAAAATAACACTCCTGACTAAGAAACATTTTAAAAAGATATGTTCGTTTATTTATAATCATCAATCGAAATTGGAAAAATAATAAAGCGTTTGTAACGCTTTTCATAGATAATTTAGCAAAAACGTGTATTACCGACATAGCGTTTAAACTGCCATCCAAAATCAAAAGCCTGCGTGGTGTAGTGGTAGCGCGTTAGATTTTGCTTCTAGGGGTCCCGAGTTCGAACCCCAGGGCAGGCACATTTTTTATTTTTATCTTTTTCCTTGTTATTATAATTATTTAAAACTATTCCAGATATGACAGTTTTGTAAGTAAATTCATTTAATGACATTTTTCAAAAATACGAAAATCTGTGAACAAGTCCCTTTAACAATATGTAATTATGTATCAATATTCTCTGCATAAATGTGTATGTTTTAAAATCGCCTGTCAGTCCGCGCCAGTATAAGTGTATGTGCATGTCAGTCTGTGTGGATTTAAATACGAGTTATTAATGACATTCAGTCTGTGCATCCAATGTTCTAAGGGCTATACTGATATGTGTATTGGACTGCTTCGACGACAACCAGTTGGCGTAGGAAAAGATCGAGTCAATGCTCAAGAGTTCTTAGGGCTATAGTGACATGTATTGGACTACTTGGACGACAACCAGTTTCGTAGGTCATAATCTAGTCTGGATGTCATGGTTACAAAAGGCTATAGAGACTTGAGTACTGGACTACTTGGATGACAACCAGTAGGCGTAGCTCATGATATAGTCTAGGTGTCAGGGGTACTACGGGCCAGAGTGACATGTGACAGGTGTACTGGACTACATGGACGACAACCAGTTGCCGTATGTTCGAATGCATTCTGGATGTCTGGGGTACTATTGTGTACTAGACTACTTGCACGACAACCAGTTGGCGTAGCTCATGTACTAGTCTTGGTGTCAGGGGTACTACGGGCCATAGTGACATGTGACAGGTGTACTGGACAACATGGACGACAACCAGTAAGCGTAGGTCACGATCTAGTCTGGATGCTAGGGGTACTTAGGGCTATAGTAACATATGTACTGGATTTATTGGACGACATCCAGTTGGCGTAGGTGCTAATGCAGTCCTGGCGTAATGTTCTAAGGGCTATAGTGACATATGAAGTGGACTACTTGGACGATAACCAGTTGCGGTAGGTCATGATCTAGTCTGGATGTCAGGGTACTTAGGGCTATAGTAGCATATGTACTGGATTTATTGGACGACAATCCTAAGATTTGTGATTTCCTACGTTTATCAAGTTTGGTTTTTTATATATATAAAAAAACCTCGATAGATGTTGATGAAACTTGGTGGGTTTGTAAGTATGACCTTGACTGACAAAAGCCGCCCAAAATTTCCGTGTTGGGTAAAGGTCATCAAGGTCATAAAGGTCACCAACTTTAGAGCGTAAAAAATACCACAAATCTTTTACCCTTCCGGGAAAACGCGACGTCGTTGAGGGTCGCAAATGTTCCGGGGGATCATACCCTAAAACCCAGGTCAAGGTCAATAGTCGACCTTCTGAAATGAAAATTTCGATTTCTAGGGGTCTCCTGGAGTTACAGTGCTTCTCGACTTGTACGATCAGACTGAGTCAATTTGAGATGACCTTTATGAAGGTCACGTGACCCCCAACAATATGGTACCGTTGGAAAGGACTGACTTTGCCCTTTAACATGCAAAAAGAATTTTGGAAATCGGACAATCCATTCAGGTGTTATGGCCCTTTACGCTAACCCTAACTATGTTTTTTGGCTTTTTTACGCTCAAACGACTGGGGTAACTCTCTAGCTTCTATATTATGATATCTAGATTCCTGATATCTTATGCAAAGATTGACCGCATTGAGACCTATAGCGTAAGGGTTTTCCGACCCGGGGTAAGGGGGGTAATAAGAGAGTAATTGCCCTTGAAAACATCTTTTTTTTTTTTTTTTGCATCTACGACGGGCACTTTGACACGTTCTCCATTTTTTATTTCTAAATTTATGCTAAAGAAAGTTATATGTGCAGAATCACAATTAAATTGTCTGTCAAATGGTAATTTTTGTCAAAATATAGGTGAAATAGTGAAAAATCTATTAAGCGTAGAAGTCGTCCGAGACCGGATTTTGCGGTAACAAACCACTAAAAGAGAAAAAATATCCCCCCCCCCCCAGAAGTACTATAACGCAAACGAATGCACAAGAACCATATATCCCATTGAAAAGGTAATAAAAAATTAGGCAGAAAATCGAAAAAAATTATTAGAAAATGTTGTATGGTATTCGAGATATGACCGAAAAAAACTTGTTTTTCGACCCTATTTTTTCATTTAATTTTTTTTTTCAGCTTAATGGTTATAAATAAGTGTATATAATTAATATTTAGCGGTAGAAAAAAGTATACCTGATTTTTTTATGTGCAATTTAGGGTGCTGGGATCACTGGGGTTAAGTTAGAGAGGCTTAAAGTGGGGGTCTCTGAGAAAATAAGCGGTTTTTGCTGATTTTTCACGTTTTTTGACATTTAAACTTTAATATCAGCAAAAGTTCTGAATGTATTTCTTTGAAACATGGAATATATATTGGGTATTGTATATTTGAATTTTTAAACTAAAATTTGCGGGTCTGTGTGTTCCTGGGGTAATGTGAGGAATTTTCAAAGGGACCACCCCTATGCCGATTTTAATGAACAAAGCCGAAACATGAAAAAATAGTCACTATTTAGCACTATTATACAGACATAGTACATACAAACCATAGGTACCAGAGAAAAGGAAATTAAAAATGAGGTATAAATTCGAAAACAGATTTAAAAAAAATAATGAAAATTGTGGTAGATATGAGTGAAAAACGGATTTTGATGAATGTTTGTACGCATTTTTTAGCATTTTTTTTTTTTTTTCACCCGGTAATTCTTTAAATAAATTCTGAATTTTTGCATGCTGGTACAGAAAAGCAAGACAAACAATCTGATACCTAGAATGAAGTAGTAAACCTTATGTGGGTCGAGTAATGATGTCTGGAAAAGGTCAAATATTGTGAGCGTAAAAAATCGCTCTGACACGTATCACATTTAGAGCTGTTGTTTTTTTACCCAAAAGGACCGTTATATTGCAAAAATAACACCGGATTCGTATTCAGCATGGTATTCTAACACAGATATCAATATTTCACCTCATTTTATCGCTTTCACCGGTTTAACCCAAATTTCACCCTGATGCATCATGGTGAATTTGGGTTAAATCGTCGAATGTCAAGGTCACTCCTCAAACTTTGGTCTTTATGTTAGGATACCTCTGTGATTACGAATCTGTGGTCCCTTTTTATGTTGACCAACCGTTTCTCTAAAAATTAGGGGGTTAGTGCAGCCCACCCGAAGCCTTTATTACGCTCAAAAATCGCGATTTTCTATCGTTCAATTTGACTCATAGTGTCGTATATTAGTCAGATACACGCGTTAAAACTATTTCTGTTTCAATTTTAGCGTTACTTTACTCATAAATCACTCAACATTATATATGTTATATGAACATTATATGTGCGCCCAAGAGCATTATATGGGCCGGATTATAAACCAGTTAGGGAATGCCCTATTGACATAATGAGTAATAATAAACGTGGTGCAAAATCGGAAACAGCCAATCACTATTAATAATGCTAGACTCTTAGGTGCCTAACATACAGTGAAATGTCACTGAAATAGCTTCTGTAAAGAGGGATTTTGTCCCTGTAATGATACCCTACTCAATAAAAATGTGTTTGGATTTTGTTTTTCACAATTACTTGACTTTATACGCATGATTGTAGTATTTTCTTACAGCTATAAGAAATACGAAAGTGATTTATATAAGGGAGTCTATGTCGGTTTGAACAACCTATTAAAAAAATCTGCAATTTAATGTAGGGTCATAACACGGTAAAAAATTTTGTGGACACACTATATAAGAGCAATGCATATAATGCCTAAATATTGCTTTCACATGACAAGAGGCTGTTATGTTATTATTTGCAGGAAGATACAGGCCTATTTGAATGAAATATAATTGGATATATTTGTCGGTGAGTACCAAATCATAAAAAAATCTGCGGTCAATTTTTGTGTGGACACAGTACATAAGAACAATGCATATAATGCCTTTAAACTTTTGCACATTCAATCCTAACTGGGCGTCAGAAATCACGGTTTGAGCGTAAAAAATCCAAATGATCCTCATAATCTAGTCTGGGTGTCAAGGGAACTTAGGGCCATAATGATGTGTACTGCACAACTTGGACGATAACCAGTTGGCGTAGGCGATAAATCCTGCCTAATGTTCTTAGGGCCAAAGTGACAGGTGTACTGGACTACATGGACGACAACCAGTAAGCGTAGGTCACGATCTAGTCTGGATGTCAGGGATACTTGGGGCTATAGTAACATATGTACTGTATTTATTGGACGACAACCAGTTGGCGTAGGTGCTAATGCAGTCCTTGCGTAATGTTCTAAGGGCTATAGTGACATATGAAGTAGACTGCTTGGACGACAACCAGTTGGCGTAGGTCAGTAGTCATTGGTCTACGTATAACACACAACATTGGCTATTATATTGTGGGCAACGAATAAGCCAATATATATCTATTCATGCCTTTCGTTGTGGTAAATATAATCCCGAAGTACATGCGTTTGCCTATATAAAACGCACTACCTTGAAATGGTTATGTTCGGGTATCGATCAGCCAATATGTATAACAATGATTTTTCGTTGTTGTAAATATAATGCATCAGTACATTCGTTGGCCTTCATATTACACCCTACCTTGGCTGATATGGTTATATGTTGGTTCATCGGTCAGCCAATTTAAATAATAACCATGATTTTCGTTATTGTGAATATAATTCACCAGTACGTGCATTGGCCTATATATAACACACCACCTAGGCAGATATGGTTATTATTTTCGGCAACGATAAGCCAATATACACGTATCACCCTATTTCCTTTACCGCAAGTATCATCATCCATCAGTGAGTCCGTATGCTTACATTGAACACACTAGCTTGATGGTTTGGTGATATTCTGCATTGATCAGCTTATACGAGTGCATTAGCTGGGATACATTTAACACTACGTTGGTTGATGTGATCAAAATTATTTATGACATAGGTCAGACAATATATATAATGACTATCTTTGACCTTTGGTGTCAATATACTTAATGAACAAACATCGTAAGCCTACATTTAACACATAATGGCACCATGGTGACAAAACAAAGAAAAATAAGTTTGCAATGTTTTATTGATGAATATAGCAATTTCTTTAAAAGATATACTGTTTATACCATTTGTAATAAATCTGCATAACTAAATTATCTAGTTCGAAAAATGCCAATACAACGTTTTATTGAAACAAGAGCCGTCCATGATGGCCCTATATCGCTCACCTGACCAATGTATTTTCTACAGGCTGGAACTATTTTGAAATCAACAGCAGTATTATTAGAACATGTGTCAAGCCAAATATCTGACCTCAAGTCATTGTGGCTTTGGAGAAGAAGATTTTTGAAATTTTACAATATTTATATAAAGAAAACCCCCAGGGTGTGGCCTCTTTGGACCCCAGGCAGATGAATTGAATAAACTAATTAGAGGACCATTATACGATGTTATATACCAAATGTTAAAATTCTAGCGATGCTATTTTAGAGGAGAAGTTATTTTCTGAATAAGCCAGGTGACCCTGTGGCAGGGCATGATTTGAACAAACTTTGTAGAGGACCACTATTAAACGGGTGGGGGGGGTTTCTCATTTTCATTTTTACCCCAGTGGCATTATTTGAACAATCTTGGTAAATGTCCACCGGACAATTTTTATGCAAAATATCTATGTTCTAGGCCTTGTGTTTTCAGAGAAGAAGATATTTGAAGTTTTTACTATATACATATAAGGAAAACAGATTGGCCCCCAGGGCGGGGCTAAATTTTGACCCCAGGGGCATTATTTCAACAATATTGCTAGAGGTCCACTGGATTATGTTCCATACCAAATATCTATGTTCTAGGCCTTGTGGTTTCAGAGAGGAAGATTTTTGAAGTTTTTACTATATACATATAAGGAAAACAAATTGGCCCCCATGGCGGAGCTAAATTTTGACTCAGGGGCATAATTTGAACAATCTTGGTAGAGGTCAACTAGACGATGTTTCATGCCAAATATCTATGCTCTAGGCCTTGTTGTTTCAGAGAAGAAAATTTTAAAAGTTTTCACTATATACATAAAAGGAAAACCCATTTACCCCCAGGGTGGGGCAAATTTTGACCCCAGGGGCATAATTTGAACAATCTTGGTAGCAGTCCACTAGATGATGTTTCATGCCAAATATCTAAGCTCTAGGCCTTGTGGTTTCAGAGAAGACGATTTTTGAAGTTTTTACAATATACATATAAGGAAAACACATTAGCCCCCAGGGTGGGGCTAATTTTGACCCCAGAGGCATCATTTGAACAATCTTGGTAGAGGTCCACCAGATGATGTTTCATGCAAAATATCTAAGCTCTATGCCTTGCGGTTTCAGAGAAAAAGATTTTCCTTTTGGTTGCCATGACAACCAGAGTTATGCATGGAATGCAATTCTTTGAACAACTTTGAAAGAGCTTCATGCCAGGAACATTCCTGCCAAGTTTGTGCAAGGTTGGCCCAGCGGTTTAGGAGGAGATGTTGTTTAAGTTAAAATGTTGACACACGACGGACGACGCACGACGACGGACAAATACCGGTCACAATAGCTCACCATGAGCACTTTGTGCTCAGGTGAGCTAAAAACAAATATTGAAGTAAGCACTTAAAAAATCAGTTCACAAGATGTGCTGTATAGACTCTTGAAGGAAAGAAAAAAATATATTTTTTTTGTTTGTTTCAAAGATACTGTATGCGAGTACAAACATGTGGTCAAGCAATCATAATAAAAATGAAAAAATACACTTATTAATTCTAACTGGTAAAAAGTCACATAAAAAAGGAAACTTTATAATAAATGTATTAATCTTATGTATATATTTTATAACAATAACATGATATATATGATCTAATAATAACATTATTGTTACATATGATCACAATAATAAAATATGATGTTAATAATAGCAGTTATAAAAATATAAACACATGATTTCAGAAAAAACTATTGAGATTTAAGAAACTTAAATTATTGGAAACTACCAGTGTCTAAGTATAATCTTAATGCCTTATATAAATACAAATACATTCTGTATGGAATTATTTAAATATATATAACTAATGTTTTCAGTTTAAAGAAATCCATCACATCATTCGACAAAAATGGTAAACCTATCAAATTTGTTTTCATTTAACAAGGCCACTAGTCTGGATGACAGGCATTCTACGGGCCATAGTGACATATGTACTGGACTACTTGGACGACAACCAGTAGGCGTAGGTCATGATCTAGTCTGGATGTTAGGGTTCCTCATGGCTATAGTAACACATGTACTGGATTTATTGGACGACAACCAGTTGGCTTAGGTGCTAATGCAGTCCTTGCCTCATGTTCTTAGGGCCATAGTGACATGTGTACTGGACTTATTACACGACAACCAGTTGGCGTAGGTCACGATCTAGTCTGGATATCAGGGGTACTTAGGGCTATAGTAACGTATGTACTGGACTACTTGGACGACAACCAGTTGGCGTAGGTCATGATCTAGTCTGGATATCAGGGGTACTTAGGGCCATAGTGACATGTGTACTGGACTACTTGGACGACAACCAGTTGGCGTAGGTCATGATCAAGTCTGGGTGTCAGGGTTCCTCATGGCTATAGTAACATATGTACTGGATTTATTGGACGACAACCAGTTGGCGTAGGTGCTAATGCAGTCCTTGCCTCATGTTCTTAGGGCCATAGTGACATGTGTACTGGACTTATTACACGACAACCAGTTGGCGTAGGTCACGATCTAGTCTGGATATCAGGGGTACTTAGGGCTATAGTAACATATGTACTGGACTACTTGGACGACAACCAGTTGGCGTAGGTCACGATCTAGTCTGGATATCAGGGGTACTTAGGGCCATAGTGACATGTGTACTGGACTACTTGGACGACAACCAGTTGGCGTAGGTCATGATCAAGTCTGGGTGTCAGGGTTCCTCATGGCTATAGTAACATATGTACTGGATTTATTGGACGACAACCAGTTGGCGTAGGTGCTAATGCAGTCCTTGCCTCATGTTCTTAGGGCCATAGTGACATGTGTACTGGACTTATTACACGACAACCAGTTGGCGTAGGTCACGATCTAGTCTGGATATCAGGGGTACTTAGGGCTATAGTAACATATGTACTGGACTACTTGGACGACAACCAGTTGGCGTAGGTCATGATCTAGTCTGGATATCAGGGGTACTTAGGGCGATAGTGACATGTGTACTGGACTACTTGGACGACAACCAGTTGGCGTAGGTCATGATCTAGTCTGGATGTCAGGGGTACTTAGGGCTATAGTGACATGTGACAGCACAATAATGATAATGTAATCTCATATTCTGAGAGCTAAATGCCTTTTTGTAGTATGAATAGTTTGTAGTTAGACATTTGCGAGATATCTGAAAATTGTGTGTAATTGAATTAAAAAGTAAACCAATTACAAAACTAAATACCTCTTAATTCAGAACAGCTTGATTAAACTGCACAAGATATGATTTCCATGATTAAATTAAAAATGCAAAACAATATATTAGGAATAATAAACAACATAATTCAGCAAGTATATGCTGTGTAATACAAGTTATAGGTATTAATCTTTGGAAACCTTTAAATCTGCTCAGGACACATACAACAATGGTCTACTAGTAGCCCGTTTTCCGGTCTATTCGGCCACTTAAGAGACAAACACCTTTTATACTAAAAATAAACACAATTTTTACACCAATTGAACATTTATCTTGAACTTTAATGTCTTGCCTTATAAATAAAGACCATTTAATGTAGATATAATTGATTCACTTAGTTACAGAACAATTCTAGGAAGGCACCCTAGCAAACATTACTTAGTCAGATATTTCTTATCAATCTGTTCAGTCTTCGTTTTGATAAGAAAACATTTACAATTTGTAAAAATTTTGGTACAATTCATTAGAAGCATCCCTTATAAGATAAACACACAACAGTTCATTATTTGAAAAAGTATAGTTTAAAACAAAATTTGTGTTTACACAATGTGTGTAGCAATATTTGTGGAATTTCTGTTAAAATTCTCATTTTTCCCACACAATTTATTTTATGCAATTTAAATTAGTGAAAATAATATTTTTGAGATAGAAATGCATTAATAAAGGTAAAGGACACAAAATTTATACGAAAAACTTATTAATTTCCATTATCTGGGGGTGGCAGAACGGATGAAACTATAGGACAGAAGGATATAAGGTAAATACAAGTATAAAGCAATAATCTCTTGTAATCACCTCACATATGAACATTGCGTCAGGAAGGCTTAACGTGAAAATTACAAAAAGATGCCATGAGGACACAAATGTGTTGCAGGCAGACACTGTTCATATTCCCTCTATCCGGTTCTCGTCAGCAGATATATAACACAAAGTATACATTTGCATCTGTGCTTCTTGGTAGTTGACATACAGGAAACAACACACGTTACACATGTTGTTGTAAGATCACCAGGGCTCACATTTAGCACTTGCAAACTCACTAAATGCGTGTCAGAAAATATATGAAGTGAACATAAGATAATCATGGTCATACAACATAACCAGCTTTGTACATAGTTATTATTACTTTTCAATCAGATTTATACAGTTAAACAAACAACACAATGTTTTAAAACAGTTGTTGACAATAACACCTGTTAAACGGGTAAGAGTGAAAGCACGACACCAAATTTCCTGAGTCTCTAATATGAAATTGCAAGACGAAAATATTTGTTTAGAATTGAACTCTAAGTCACTGACAAAAAATTGCTATTAGTTAAAAAAAATGACTTGGATCATTACAACATAACAAGGGCTGTTGTAATGACATCATAATTAGTGATACCGTTCCATGTATCGCTGAAGATTGTTGCAATTTTTTGCTTTGATGTCATCTCCTGCAATGAAAAACAAAGCGAATGGTGATGGCAAACAATACCTCAGAGCAGTCAAGTTTTTGTTTTAGTTATTAACCACAACCACCCCATAAGGTTTTATAAGTGCTTGTTTTCTGCGTTTCTAAGTATAAAGTACATCAAAAACAATATTTATATTATTACCTTCAAAGACTGTTGATTTAAACATTACATATGAAAAAACAAATGACAAATGAAAAGGCCAATATGGATAAAAGTTACATATGTCTCCACCAAATTTAAGCAGATACCAGTGTTGCTTTAATGAGGATCAAATTCACAGAAAAAAAACCAACAACACACTACATATTATTGTGCATTTTATATTTTACTTTCATGCAGTATTTAAAATATTCTTCGAATAATCCATTAGAGGTTACTAATATTTTTTTATTATTAGCATTTATTTCGCTTTTTTGATTCATATTATTATCTGTAATTTCATTGTTTAAGATGGAATAAAGAAAAAAAATTTAATTGACAATTTCATTTACCATTAACAGGTTTTTAACAACACAATGATTGATTGTTACTACAGAAAACTAAATATGGAAAGAAATTTTCACTTAAAATGAGGAAGACATTTAACACTGTATATTCATACTTGTTTCAAACGTGTACATAACATTTGTCAAGAATCTTGACACTGTGGACTGGAGGTAGGCTTCGACTTCATCCACTGTTAGACCCAAACTGGAACAAACAATCCCAACCATGGCTTCTTTCAACAACACTTGTTCCATATATTGCTGTGCCAAACTGAAATGTAAAAATATCAATGTTTGTTTAAATGGCAAACTGTAAAATTATTGACAAACGAGAGATGTTTGCTTCAAACATGAATGAATCCCCCTCCCCAGAAACATTTAATACACTTAATGATACCTCTCCACTACCGATATAAATCAGCCAGTAATGAAAATCAGTAAATAAACTGGCTGGAACAGTTTTTTGCAAACTTCATGTCTTAGATGATTTAATTTTAATGCTTGAACGTGTTTAAAGATGGCAGTACCATAATACAGCCATATGTTTATATACAAAATACCATAAAGTTAAATTCTTGTTCACTTCTCTTGAATTAGATTTATCCACAAATTCAGTTCCAACAATTTTTTATGTTTTTGATGTAAAGACAGAGACTAGAAGGCTAAAAAGATTGATTACTAAAGGGCACCCTAACAACAGATAATGGGAAACACAACATACCATAAAACTACACTTTTAACTACCAACTACACTTACTGTCCATCTTCTTTCATTTTTTTCTGCAAAATTTCATCTTGTAATTGAGGAACCCTTCCGTGGGTGGAGAACAATGATCTGAAATAAGGAATTTTTTTGAAGCAAATTGCTAACATAACATTTCCATTTACTATTCCCAAGCCCCCAATAGGGGAATTATTTTAATATGGGAGTGCTGCATATGAAGGCTTTGTTAATGACATTAACATTGATATTATAAGCATTTTTTTTTATCTCAACTGTCAAACGATGCATAATTTCCTGGTTTTTGAATGTGCTGTTGTTTTTTATAATCTTTTGCTCATCTTAGTATTTAGCTGTTGCCATGGGTATTGACAAACCATTAGACATTTAGAATAAAATAAAAAATTGGGCACATAACGCCTAAAACGTTCAAAAATTAATGGTCACTTTGAAAAAAAAAGCACACCTGGAGCAGAACATGATGCATATGTTTTTTGTATATACTGTTCAAATGAATTTTTGAAACACAAAGTAAACGTGTAAGCAATGAGTAAAAAATATTGTCGTAGGTACATCTCTTTGAGAGGTTACTAGCTTAGTAAGTAGGCTCATAGATTCATTGCAAAGATGGCACAATACATTTTGGTATAAACAGGTATGTTTACAGGTATATATTCTCAAATATCAACTCTTTGAGAATGTATGACGATTGTCTAAGGGTCGCGAAATTATGTGTTACTAGGCATTTACCCGGTAATTTTATCTTCTTAGGTGACTTGACCTTTACAAAAGATGTCAAACTCTTCATTTCATACTGAAATATCAACTCTTCAGCCTTTTGTAAAGCGTCCTCGCCAGTGAAGTAACATTTTCTCACTAACGTACTCTCCGCGGGCCCCGCCATCTTGCTTCTGTGATGTCACAACCACGTGATTGCTTTTGGTCCGCCTCTCACTACCACGTGATTGCTGTTGGTCCGCCTCTCACTTGAGGTGGTTGTCGAATAGTATTTGCCGATATTTTATGAACTCGAACACTCTGCCGGTGTAACATTAAATTTTGACCCCGTTGAAAATTGACCCCATGGGTACCTTTTCATCGGATGACTGATCAAGTTTCAACGTTGTAAACTGACCCTGCCCGTCCACGCAGGATATAATGACCCATCCACGCGTGAAAACTCGACCTCGTTGAAAACTTATCAACTATAGCCAGGTCACATTTCCACTGATTTCAGTAATCTTATGCAATTTGCTTTTTACCATACAGACCCACGAATAACAATTCTGTATTTTTCAGGACTGTAAGCAGTCATTAACGTTTAGTTATATATACATTCGAGTGCGCTACTAGCTAATAACGATAATTATTTGCCAATTCAAGGGCCATACCTCTGCAGATGCAACAGGTCAGATATGAAAAGTAAAACCCAGCTATACATTTTAGATGCTTATTAACGTCTATATGTAAAATCAGTAACTATAATTTATGTATAATGTATAGACAAGATGTCTGAAAACTTATTAACTACACTATGCCGTAGAGCAGTGTAGATGCTGATGATTAGATTTCATTTGAATGCTAGAATAAATATAAAACTTCGCACTGGTGTTGTTATTAAGTCATTAGACTAAGACAATATACATTTTTATAAATAAAACCGAAACAAAACCATAACATACTTATATAGCATGGTGTCAGCTACCACTACTACCACTATGCGTTATTATTAATGGACTTATTAGTCATATTTTCTGATGTCATAGTTATATATTTCATTGATATTTTATGATAAGAAATTTTCTTTCTTATAAAAATAAGGAGATGCATGTTCCATTATTCAGATTTCAATTTCATGAAACAAATTATACGAGTATCTATATTACATCCCCAAATGCTAATACATATAAAAGACTCCATCGAACCATTTTGGTTCGTTAAAAAACATGGGCCCCAGGGACGGTGTCGTTTTTTCTTATATGGTAAACTTGGAAAATCTTCTTGTCTAAAACTGCATGCTGGATTTCAAAAACATTTCATAGAAATGTTCCTTGGGTGGCCCTTTACCAAATTCCTTTAAATTATTTTAATTCGTTAAAAAACATGGAGGCCAGGGGGTGGGGCGGTTTTCCTAATAAACTATTTGAAACTTTTAAAATCTTGTATGGAACCATTTGATGGATTCGAAGTAGTTTCAAAAAAATGTTCCTACTATGTTCCTTAAAAATGTTCTGATTCGCCAACAAACTTACTGTCAGTGGAACTTCGTTAACTTCCATTGTCAACGTTTAAGTTCAAACATCTCTAAACAACATATACCGGTACCTGTCAAAACCATTATTTTATTTAAAGTGAGAATTTCGTTGAATGCAGGGGGTGTCAATGGAGCGACAGCTGGATATAGTTTATAATATACCGGGTAATATAAAAGAGGGTATTGAAATAACTGCCCATTCCTAAACATAAGCAGTTAACAAATATATAGGAATAATAAATGAATAAATAAATAATGCATATGTATTTGTACTGTTTTGTAAAGTGACACAATCTAATTAAATTTGAATACATTTATTTATCCAAAATATTGATACATGAATTCCTTTCTTTGCAATAATAAGATGTTAAAAAAGTTAAATGCATATAGTTTTAGCACTTAATTTTGTATTTATTAATATGATTATGACGGAATATTTCACATGCATTTTGTTTTTTTAACAAATGTAAGATGCATGATTATTATCATCGTTGCATAATTCTAGCGTTTAATATTTAAAAATTACCTAAATTTAAGATATATTAAAAGTACAAAAGTTTGTTTTCGGTATCTGAAGTTGTTATCGGTATCTAGCCATACCCCTTTCTTGTTAGTGTTTGACTCTTTGGAGCCCGACCCGTATCATTTACTGTGATTTTAAAGAGTGAGATTCTTTTAAGTGAGCATGAGGGCGTGATTTAACAGAAAGCGTGAGACTTAACAGATATTTAACACGCAGGAAATGATCGAGAGCAAAATAGCAGGGTGCTGCACCCTGCTCCGTTTTGGTTTCCCCCCCCCCCCCCTGCTGCCCCTCTGGGCTGGTCAAGACAGGAATGTTAAATATCTTTTGAAATTTCATATATTTTTGCAGCTATTCACGGCAAATGAACAAACTTTGTTTATCAACCTTAATTAGAAGCATTAGACTCATTAAACACTTGGATTTAGCAAATTATTAGAAAATGTCAATTAACTGGACTGTCTTTCCACCCTGCTCCTTTTTAGCAGTACCCCGTACCTTTCTTGATCCTCGATCTTTCCCTAAACACGCTATTACACTTTAACCAGACATTATGATTTATTTAATTCGGGTGAGGGACCCATTTTGGCCATCTTGTTTCCATTTATTGCAGTTTGTCATTATGTGTGTTCACTTCAGATAAATCAAAGTATTGAAATAAGCATGTTGACGGCTATTTTTAATAGTGAATCATGTTTATTGGATGTTACACAAAAAGTATTTAAAAATATGAAAATCTACGGTATTATAATTTACATGTACTCCATGATCTACGTCTTTAAAAGAACGTCGCCTTTGATCTTTCATTGCGGCATCTTTTATGTAGTTCAAACTCATGGCCTTGGGAAATTATTTTTAAAGAAGTTATGCAGCAAACCTGCGATAGTTTCTGGTTCTTTACAGTGTGATTCTCTTTTACAAACAGACAATCTCCGACATTTAACATAAATTTAGTTTAAACATATTTTATTGTATATACACATACATTTACAAACAATGACATATTATAGACAGTTTGAAATACATGTATACAATTTAACATAAATTTAACTAACCGTTCAAAAATTACCCCATAATTGATCAAAATTTAACGACTGATCAGTTTTCAACGACATTTTGATCAAAATTTAATGTTGAAATTTTGGCTGGGTCATTTCTCAACGTTGAAAAAGGACCCATGGGGTCATTTTTCAACGGGGTCAATATTTAATGTTACACCGGCAAATGCCGGCCGGTGTAACAAGGCATTTTAACAAACCATTAGTTTGCTCGCGTCTAGGTCCGGGGAAGAACTTCTCTGGCCCGTACCTCGATCACCTCCCGGGCTACGTGGTTTCGTTTGAAATGTCTGCGCAAGTCCGATCCCCAATGTTCGCTTGGTAGCCTTATATCAGTCCGCCGGTTGCAGAGACACGGTCGTGGATCAGACATTGAATTCGCGACCCTAAATACATGTCCTTTGAGTAAACTTTTTTGAATCTCCAACCTACATTTTTTGGATAATGGAGATTCGAATATACCACTGTCATTAATTTGAACACTCTGCCAGCAAATGCCGGCCGGTGTAACAGTGCATTTTTACAAGCCATTAGTTGGCTCGCGTCAAAGCCTGTGGAATAACTTTTCGAGCCCGTGTCTCCGCCGCCCGCTGGCTGAACGAGGTGTCATTTGAAAGGTCAGCGCAAGTCCGATCCCCAATGTTCGCTTGGTAGCCTTAGATCAGTCCGACGGTTGCAGAGACACGGACATGAATCAGACATTGAATTTGCTACCCTAAATATACAATTCTGAATCTCCAATCTACATTTTTGTTCGGATATTGGAGATTCGAAATAACTGTTTTTAATATCCCGTCTATATTATTTTTGAATGTTGTTAGTTAGAGTTAGAATATACCACTGTCATTAACTTGAACTCTCTGCCAGCAAACGCCGGCCGGTGTAACAGTGCATTTTTACAAGACATTAGTTTGCTCGCGCCAAGGCCCGGGGAATAACTTCTCGAGCCCGCATCTCCGCCGCCCGGGCTACGATCTGGCTGAACGAGGTGTCGTTTGAAAGGTCAGCGCAAGTCCAATCCCCAATGTTCGCTTGGTAGCCTAAGATCAGTCCGACGGTTGCAGCGACACGGTCGTGGATCAGACATTGAATTTGCTACCCTAAATACCGCAAAATCTCTATGTTTTCGGACACTTAAAAATAAATAAAAATGTTCGTGTGCGAAAATTTGGATACACAAAAATATTCCCAAATTGCAGGTGTCCGAAAATTTATAGACACTATGACAATTTTGCAATTACGTTCGGATTTGTCGGGTGTATAACGTTTTTTTCCGAATATACACGGATAGTATCGATTAATGATTGCGCGTGCTTGTTTAATACCACGCCTTATAGCATTATTAATTTTTAGCGATGTTTGCAATGAATTTTAAACCATTTCATATGTATGATTTCGAGTTCAACTATTACCATCTCGTATATTATTTACCTGTAAAAGATGCAAATTATGATTTTGTTGTTTGTTTTTCAACCAAAAATCTTACAAGATTGTCTTTAACACCTTCAAACATTCGTGCAACTTGTAATAGGGTGCGATACAACTGGAGCCTGTTTGTCACACTTATCGTGTTGAGTAGGGGCAGAGTACCGTAGATACCTGAATTGTTAATTGGCACTAACTGGCATAATTAATATACAATATAACTACCGGTATACACAATCGGGTAAACCCATTATTTATGGCACATGGCTCTTTACCCAATAACGCTTATGTTACGGTCTACGGCCTCACTCATTTATCTGCCAGGTTTTATGACCGTCATCCGGTTGTAAAAACACACGTGGGATGTGTCACCGGAGTAACGCAAACAGGTTAGAATTCTGCTAAAATACCACTGTCATATAAAATGTCCGAAAATTTAGATTCATTAATTATGGGTTAAAATCAGGATGTCCGAAAATATATAGTGACAAAAAATAATTATTTTGGCTAAAAAAGAGTGTGTCAGAAAATGTATAGTGTCCGAAATCATAGAGCTTTTACGGTATGCGATTTTAAATAAATAAGTTTGAATCTCCAATATTTTTGTTTATTGGATATTGGAGTTTGGACATTCGAATTTTCAATTCTGAATCACCAATATGCATTTTGTTTGGAGATTGGAGATTCGAAATAACAATTTTGAATCTCAAATCTAGATCGTGTTTGGAGATTGGAAATTCGAATATACCACTGTCGTTAACTCGAACACTGCCAGAAAATGCCGGCCGGTGTAACTGGGCATTTATTAAAAGCCATTAGTAAATTTGCTCGCGTCTAGTTTCGGGGAAGAACTTCTCGGGCCCGTGTCTCCACCGCCCGGGCTACGATCGGGCTGAACGTGGTTTCGTTTGAAATGTCTGCGCATGTCCGATCCACAATGTTCGCTTGGTAGCCTTAGATCAGTCTGACGGTTGCAGAGGCATCAGGCATTGAATTCACTACCCTAAATATACGATTTGAATGAAAAAGTTTTCCAGTATACATGTTTTTTGGATATTGGATATTGAACTTTCGAATTTACAATTCTGAATCTCCAATATACATTTTGTTTGAATATCGGAGTTTGTAGATTCGAAATAACAATTTTGAATTTCTAATCTACATCGTTTTTGGATATTGGAGATTGGAGATTCGTATATACAACTGTCATTAACTCGAACACTCTGCCAGCAAATGCCGGACTGTGTAACAGGGCAAGCCATTACTTTGCTCGCATCTAGGCCTGAGGAAGAACTTCTCAAGCTCGTATCTCCGCCGCCCGGGCTACGATCGCGCTGAACGAGGTCTCGTTTGAAAGGTCAGCGCAAGTCCGATCCTTAATGTTCGCTTTGTAGCCTTAGATCAGTCCAACGGTTGCAGATACACGGGCATGGATCAGACATTGAATTTGCTACCCTAAATATACGATTATGAATAAATAATTTTGAATCTCTAATATACCTTTTTTGGATATTGGAGATTGGACATTCGAATATTCCACTGTTATTAACTCGAACACTCTGCCAGCAAATGCCGGCCGGTGTAACAGGGCATTTTTGCTAGCCATTACTTTGCTCGCATCTAGGCCCGGTGGAGAACTTCACCAGCTCATATCTCCGCCGCCCGGATTCATGGAAAAGCGCGTTCGTATAATATGGATGCAGATACGGACAAATGGAAAAGCGGCCTTATCCGTATCCGTGTCCGTGACCGTATCCGCATACGTCGTCCGCACCTAGCTTTTCCAAATGTGCGTATCCGTAGTGCGTAATGTTACATTATAAATACATAAGTGTATGTTATTAATTATTAACAAACTGTAAAATAATCGTTCTTGATTAAAAGTTTAACCTCGAGAAACACCTAGTCACGTTCATTTAAGGCTTCTGTTTGCATACAAAATCATTAATTTCCAACATAAATAACAGACAAACCTTCATGTTGCTCTTAATTGGTGGTCAAGTACATTGCATTTACAACATTTGTAAAGATTTAAAAAAAAAACACCACAAAAGTTAATATGTTACGCTGCGGTTTGAGAACTGGAAAGATTAGTAAATCAGTAAAGATACCGTCCAATGTATCTTCACTTCCATAATATTATCCAGTCAACCCTTTTGTTTATTATCGGAGTCTATACGATTATATGAAGATAAGTAACACAATTTATATAAAAGTGTTTAAATATTTTGAAGTCGATTTATTACGGTAACTTGTTGAACATTATATATAAAAATTAAGAAAATATATAATATATACTCCAAAAATATCTGATATATACTCAGAATATATAATTTTATTTATTTATTTATTTATTTATTTATTTATTTATTTATTTATTTATTTATTTATTTTTATTATTATTGATTTTGGATACTCGACAACTCGTCGAGTGATGCTGGATACTCGACAACACGGATACGGACAAATGGAAATATATAGGACTGCGTATTTCAACTGGAGCGATATCTTATGTCACGGACACCGACGCGTAGGCCGCTTTTCCACGTGCATGTGATCCGTGATCCGTGTCCGTGACCCGCGTCCGTGTCC